>CM042196.1:16618868-16652273 GCA_023539305.1 Ilex asprella
TGTTTGATAAAATTCCTATATGAAATAAAGCGTGTTAATTGCATGAGATTTGTGATAACATGCTTTAATAATGTGGTAAAAAGAAACCATATGCTTAAGATATGAATTACAATGGGAAATGAAATGTTGATATGTACTTATGATATGTTGTCATTGTGAAAAAGTTTGGTAGTTATATGCATAAGATATAAATTGCCATAGAACATGTGGACATGTGGTTGAATTGCTCATTTGACATTAATGCATATTGGGCATGTTATTGGCATCACATTCATGGGCATGAGTCATGAGTGTGGGTGTGTGAGTGCATGGTTGATCAAACACCATACTTGGGAAGGTTGGATCGAAGATCCCTTTGAGTCGCATGATTGCATGAAAAACTTGTGTCGGGTATGGAAAGAAGGGCTAGATATTCCCTCGGGAGCAAGACCCAGCTACTTGGTCCATACACTCCAACAGTGAAAGCCCAAAAAGTGTAAAAAGGCATACGGAGCCAGAGGTGTGATTCCAAAATTCGTTGTCCAACAAAGACATAAGATTTTGTTTTATAAAAATACCCATTCAATGGGTAAAATTCAACAATGATTTGATTTTATAAATAAACAACTTTTATTTCAAATAATCGTTGGATGTATTTTCGTCAATTAACGAATTCATTACACATGTGCATTGCATTGTGTTGAGGGAGTCGGTGAGGACTTGGGTTGAAGTTGCATGAGTGAGTCTCATCTCAATTCATAACATGACATGGAAGTTCCTACCATGATTGCAATTCTTGATAGAAAATAATATTGCTTATAATTGTTGCATGTGCACGTTTATATGCATCTAGGGTGGGGAGTAGCCTCTGTAGGAGATACTCTACTGAGCATTACTTACCCTATACGGGAAAATATTTCAGGTGCGGGATACACACCGGTGGATGACTCTCATTTGGAGCCTCAAGGGTGAAGAGAGGCCAAATTGTGGCCTTTAACTTTGGTTTTTGTAAAACTTTTGTTAAAATTATATTTTGGGCATGTAATATATGTAAAAGAATTGTAATCAAACTTATATGGACTACTCTTAATATAAGCTTGCATGTTTTATATGAGTATGGATAAATGAATCCAGTGTGGTTAATGTTTACTCATAAATGAATCCGGTACGGTCAATATTTTATATTGGACCTTGGATGGGTCATGTGATTGTATATTGCATAGGTTGTGTTTTTGGGTAGAGCTTTACATACAAAGGAAACTCTGCCCAAATTTCGTTAAATTATGGATTCCGATAAATGTGGCATAATGACATGATATCGAATTATACGATATCCACAGGTATTCCGGGGGTAAACTGGTGATCAACGGACCCCCGAATTTTGGGACGTCACAGGATGCGTAACATCAATGGAGGGGGCTTGGAATGCCACGACATATACACATGGTTGCATGTATTATGGGAGCCAGTGTTGGGCTCGGGTTGTATTGAATGTGTGAGTCTCACCTCATAACATGACATAGTATTGTGACATTCATTTCTTGAAATTATTTGTTCTTGGATAAATGCTTGTTTGATTGTTAAATAGCATGTGGACATTTCATATGCTTCTAGGTCGAGAGGTAGTCCCTGCATAAATTTTAAAAATTCAAAATAACTTTGTCAAGACTTTTGGCCTTGAGCCCTTTTGTTCAAAGGATGTAAATTGAGTAATATTAAGGATAAATTGATGTATATTGGATCTTGGAATGGTCAAGTGATTGAAATGTATACAGGTTCTGTATTTGGGAGTGCTAGATACAAGAGACATTCTGCCCAAACTCTGTGTCAGATATGATCTCGTTGAAGGCGATGTTTTAACGTCGTGTTGAGTTATGCAACATTTATGGGTACTTCCATAGGTTGATAGGTGACCAACATGTTGACAAAAGACCCTCAATTTTAGGGGCATCACATTGAGCTTTTAAAGAATTTAGCCATTGTTTAGCGTTATCCTTTAAAACAAAAGTAAAGCATTTCAATCGGGCCATTTCAGAATTATCTTGCAATGCACCACATACTTCCTCAAATTCTTTAGTATGCAAATAAGGGTTTTCAAACTCAAGACCATGAAACTATGATAAAAGCTATATTGTCTCTGCCTTAATGTTAAAATTTGGAGCATTTGTGGAAAAAACAAAACATGAGGGGACACTAGTGTGTGTAGGATGTAAATATTCTATCAAATTTATGAAATTCTGACCAACGACTTGCTCTCTTTGATTATTATTAGCCATACATTACTCAAAAGAATCCGATGATGCTTGTGATGATGAAGACGAAGGACTAGATTGATTTACTGACCCTACTGATGACTTAACAGACATAAAGAAGAAAAATAAAACAATATATGCACATAGCATAAAAACAAGAAAACTTCCGTTCGTTTTCAAATCACCGTAATTCCCCTGCGATGATGTCAAAAGCTTGACTTGATTTAAATCATACACCCAAGTATAAGCGGTCAAATTGTAATATTTCTTGGTTAAGTATGAGAACAAACCCACAAGGACCTATATGTTGGAATTCAAAAATAGAAAATGTAAGATTGTCTTACACGTGGTATGCTCTACAATTGCTTGTGGTGTAAGCTTAGAACTGATAATCAAATACTTAAGCTAAAATTTTGATAACAATTACTGAAAAACTACTCTTTAGTTTGGGGATTCAACATGCATTATATTGCTTGAGTATGAAAATGCCTAATCTAACATGAATTAAATCGTACACCCAAGTATAAGTGGTAAAATTGTAATATTTTTTGGTTTAAGTCTGAGGTCGAATCCACAAGGAGCTAACTGTTGGTATTCAAAACAGAAAACTGTAAAATTATCGTGTGTGTAGTGTGCAATGAAATAGTTTATGGTTTAAGCTTAGAATTATCAAATAAAAACTTGACTAAAATTTTGGATAACAATGATCAAAGGTATTTTTCAATTTGAGGATCCAACATGCATTATATTGTTTGTTTATTAAAATGTCACATTACAACAATTAACTCCCATTTTATAGGAAAGTTAACCAGTAGATTTGATGTATAACTGAACCATATCACAACCACTGATTAAGTTATCCGGAAGGTCTATGTACCACGCAACAACCAAATAACCCTAGTAAACCTAAAGGTGAAACATTTAAAAGATTTACTCTAGCTATTCAATCGGAATGTTGATGATTCAATGAAGACAGAATTCAGGTTTATGTATTGAATCAAAAGCATTGGCTATGCCAAGATTTAAATTGTCTATAACCAATCTCCTGACTGTTGCATAAATCCCAACTACATGCATCACTGTATCATGCATGAAGTATGTAATAATTACAGATAGAATAGTATATCACATTAAGCTTTGCTCTGTGTTCATAACCATGAGCATAGCCATCCATCAATAAAGGGAGGTATAAAATAGTATTACAAATGAATTCACTTTTTACCAAAAAGTATGAACGAACTACTCACGCCTCTTTGCTATACACGAGCAAAAAGAGTGAGATGATGCCATTATAATCGAAAACAAAATACAACAAAGTCTTTTCCTGAGGAATAGCTAAAACACTGCCACTCTTATTACCACTTAGAGAACAAAAGTGGGAGATGTTCAACCCTCCAAGTAAAAAAGATAAACAAAAATGTAAAAGTAGAGAAAATTCTGGTTGAGAAGTGATTAGGGTAGGGCTTCGCTCGTTTTTTTTATCGAAACACTCCCTGAAGCCTTATTTTCTCTCTTTCCTACTCGCCTTTCTCTCTTCTCTTGCACTGGACTGATCTCTCGTGAACTCCTTGAAAAATGGCTGAAACGGGCTATTTATAGGCGCCGGAAGAGGGGTTAAGGTGGCATACACCCAAGATGACTAATAGGAGGTTTTTGTTGCTCAAATGGACCAATGGGAGAAGAGAGAGAAGTGAGGCGGTTTAAGCACCGTTCGGACGCCACCACCACCGTCTAGGCGGTGGGGATTCTCTAGATTTCATGATTGGCAGCCTCCCTTGTTTGACTCTTTGACTTCTAAATTACACTTGCCTCCCTTGCTCAATTCAGCCTTTGCACTTTGATCCTCTCAAACTTCCGTATTTATGCTTGAAGCCCTACCAAATATATAAATTGCACATTAACCCAAATACTTTATAAATTGATCACTTTAACCCAATTTATGCACACAATTAACCCTAAACCCTAATTCATTTACCCATTATTTAGTGTTAATCACACCACCAACCAAACATTACTAGTCCCTAGTAATAAAACAAATTAAACAAAATCACTTTCGTAGATTTCACGATTGCATTTAGTCTATGCAACACGCCGTTAAATCCCTAGGTGATTCCTAATGGACAAGTTTTATCTCGTGAATGTTTTTAGTGAAGATATCTACAAACTTCAAAGGTTATGATTAAATAATTCATATTTTTCATAGATAAGATTAAATCACCATTATATCTTATTAAAAGGATACTTTCCCTCCCTTGATCACTATCAGAGTAACATATATTAATTGTAGCACTATTCCCCATTTTTTCAAAAAATTACTCGTGTGTGTGTGCAGGGATTTCTTTATTTCAAAATCACTTAAGAAATATCACAATCCTTCACTCTACAGTACAAGAATTAGCCTCGATATCAATCATTTTCTGGAAATCACTCAGCAAAGAATACACTCAAGTTTTATTGACTATCAATAAAAAATTACATGTGATACGAATATTGTTATCAAAGCAGATAAAACACATGTAATATTCTAAAAGAAGGTTATTTGAAAAATTTTATAAATTGGCATAACCTCATGAAATAATTTTAACACTGTATCAAACAACATTGGCAACACTCTCCGTTTTTAATAAATAGGTGAAAATAATACATATGCATGACTTCTAGAATAAAAAAAAAAAGACTTTATCAGGGTTATAACGTGGTTAAAAGGTGTTGGATTTAAAGAAAAGATGTCAAAGATATTCAAAAAGCTATCCTTTTCGATTAGTGTACTAGACATCTGTCCCATTTTTTCAAAACTTTTACACATTGTATTTCCCGTTTCTCCTTTCAATCACATTTTTCCAATTCCTTGGCTATTTTCTTTCTTTGTTTCCTTGCTTTTTCTTTCACAAATTATTTTATTTTTCATTTTTATTTTCTCAAGCCAACATAATCACCATTTTTCTCCCTTTCCTGTAAAGTGCCTTATTTAGGAAAGGGTGCTAGAAAATTAGATAGCAATGGTCGGTCAATATAATTTATGTGGCTCAGTTAATTGATGGGTTTAAGAAAATAAATTTCCATTTAAGCTCAATCACGGCTTCTAGGGATATAGTTTTGAAAAAAAAATGGCTAAGGCTCAAAATAAAATCACAAATGGCCTAAGATAATTTTCCAGAATTAATGCACCTGCATAATTTCCATAAAGATTTAAAGGAAAAATGTAAACCATGTAATTCAACGAGTGCTAATCAAAACAAGGATAATGAGATTATGCAATGAAATTTTAGGTTGAACCAAAATTCTTACTTGAATAAATGTGAAAAATCTCTCCAAGGAAGATTGGCTCAAAATCTGCATACAGGTTTACATCTCCACTATATATATAAGTTTTATAAAGGATCGTAGTATTTCAAAGAGCTTTCAAAATAAGAAATTTTTACGTGCTCAGAATGATGAGTTTTTATGAAAATATAGAGATACTGTACAAACAATGTATGAAAATCTCACGTAATCTAGTTAGGGTTATACTTACAGCGCATTTAGAATGATAACATAATTCTTATCGTGAATCATATGAAATAAGTATCCTAACACAACAAAATTTTAAGCAAAACGACCAACTAACCAAATTATTAAAAACCAACTAAAAACAACTATTCAAAACATAAAATTGAAATAAAATGCATAAGTAAAAAGTTCGATAAAAGTAAAAAGAGTATAGAAATTTCAGAAACTCCGCTCACTAGGCTTACAGGCCTCCATTGTATTGCCCTTGAAGTAGCCTTAGGATATTATTCTGATTTTCTTCATAGTTAGCTATCCTTTGATCCAACTGAGTGATGCGAGTCTTTAATCCTAACAGAATCTGGTGGTCAGTCTGGTCAACAACAGGAATAGGCTCCTCTGGTGGTTGAAAGTTTGCACCTTTTGGGAATGGATCTGCTTGTTCTTTTGGTGGTGCTTCCTCCCTTTTGTCTGCCCTCCATGGCTCTTCTTTAATGAGGTTTTATCCAATGGTGCCAAATGCTCCATTGTTAGCCATGTTGGATCTGCAATTACTCCCTTCATCTTGCATAACTTAGATACTAGAACAACAAATGGGAGTGAGGGCTTCTAGTTTTAAAAGTTACCATCATATGATCTATTAGCAATGCTGGCAAATCAATAGTATGCCCCATTCTAAAAGCATACATAAAACAGGATCTCTCAGTGTAAATTTAGTTTTTCTGAAACCGAGGAAACCGATTGTTCACAGTGATCAAATTAAGGATTCTATATTTGTCAGTTAAGTCCCCTTGCTTAATATACTTGTTTGGTTTACCCCAAAGATACTCCAAATTCCCAGTCAAATCAATCCCAATAATAGTCATGTCAAGCAATGTGGTATAGGGATGTTGGGGATGTTGATGCCTTGTGATAGGATTCAAAAAATTAGCAATGGTAGCCGATGTAACTTGGAACACAACTCCCTTAACATAAACATGAAATTGTCTTAGCCCAGTTTCCTTTACATTATGGTAAAATTCCCGGACTAAACATTCATATGCATAACCTACCAATTTCACACAATTAAGCCAACCCAGTGCCGCTAGATTTTGCCTAACCCTGATTTGTTCAAAAATCCTCATATATCACAAGTCTCTCAGCAAAAATATGGTTAGAATAAAAGTAAGTATCATACCAAACTTGCTGATCAATGCTTTCAAACATAGCAGTGTTAAATACATTCTGACGCTGGGGTTGTTCTTTTTTTCTATGGGATTGCTTTAAGCCGTGGAGAGGCTCCTCGTCTTGCTCAGCTTGGTGAGGCTCTTGCACTTGTTCTTGGATCCATGGAATCTTGGATTTCTTGCTCTATATGAGATTTCAAGGATTTTTAATTGGTAAAAACCTGTAAAAGGTGATGGGTAAGTGTTTAATTGAAATAGAATTGATGAAAAGTTTATGAACGAAGCGAATCTGAAGAGAAAAGGTGAAAAATCTGTTGATTTTTGAAATTCTGCTGTCAGGGAACTGCTAGACTGGCTACTGCGCCAATAGTCTATTTTTATACTGGACAGTATTGTCCGGACTCTTTCAACACCGTTCAGACGGTGCTGATCCTTTGGATTTCTACCTAGGCTTTCAGTTACTAACCCTTGATCTCCTTCTGATTTCCTGTTGTAGTTTTCAACCTGCAATTATAGATAATTAGTTTAAATTCAAATATTTAACTAATAAAATTAATTTGTACATTAATACATTAAATCTACCTATATTTATATAAATCCTAAGATTATACATCCCTTTAATCAAAATCTTCTAAATGAAGAACATCAGTGAACCGAATAATTTCCTATTGCACATATCTTGAAAATATAGGACTAGAATAGGATGTGCCTCAGGGTAATCATTACTCTGCCTATACTTAATCCAATCGAGACAATCTAATGCTGGACCTAAAATTGGTTTGACATATTGATTAAATTCTCTCATATGCATCAATCGACTACACTTTGCACAACTGCCAAGTTGATTTTCTCGTTGTTGTTTGCCAATGAACTTTTTTCGCACAAAGGTTTTGCTTTTGCTTGACTACCAATTTTTTTTTTTAAATTTTCTTACAACCTTCTCTTTTTCTATGATCAAGGAGTGTATATCTTTCAGAAAAATGCGTAACATATCCAAACTAAACCAAAAAAAAATTCAACCATTTTTTAAAAAAAAATTGAAAAAAATTTAGAAAAGACTCACTATCTGGTTCTTTAAAGTCTCCCGGTCACAAAGACGAATATGGATTGTTCCCTCCCCCAACCTAAATTTAACATTGTTCTCAATGTATGGCGTAATAAGATCTAAAAGCGAGACAAATTCATAATGCAAAACCCTAATCTGTAAAAGCAATCAGTAAATAGTTAGTACTACTATTTACAATCAAACACTTATAAAGACTTTTCAGAGACATATTTTGGCTCCATTAACTGAATGAAATATACTTTTTGAACAAATCCATCATGAAAAGGCTTATGTCTTTGATCATTTACTTAGAAAACACTTCCAGTTAATGGATTCTCAATTTCAATTGCCCCATGTTTAAAAACTTGTTCAATAATATTGGACCCTATCAATCTTGATCTCATTTTTCCAAGAAATAAGCAGAGCCTTGAATTATATAACACGACTCTTTGATAGGGTACAAAAGACTTCCACACAATATTCTTATTATGAAAAATTTTCATTATGGATTTGGTAATCTTTATATTTTCATATGCTTCATTTCTCAGTTCTTCCAATTCATTAATCTAAAGTTTGCAAGATGCACTTGCTTTGTCAATATCAAAATTCATCATTTTGATTTCCTAGTATGCTCGATGTTCCAATTCTACAAGAAAGTGACATGATTTACTATAAACTAGTCAATAAGGAGACATTTTCAAAATAGTTTTGTATGCAGTACAGTAAGCCCAAAGCGTATCAGTCAATCTTGAAGACCAATCTTTGCGATTTGGATTAACTTCTTTCTCCAAAATATATTTTATCTCTCTATTGGCCAATTCAACTTGTCCACTTGTCTAGGGATGATAAGGGGCAGATATTTTATAGGAAATCAAATACTTTTTCATTAGGTTTTCAAAAAATTTATTACAAAAAATGTGTTCTCCCATCATTTATAATGGCTTGAGGAATTCCAATCTAGATAAAATGTTTTCTTTTAAAAACCAAATCACCATATGGTGATCATTGTTTCGACAAGGAGTTGCCTCTACCCATTTGGAAACATAATCAACGACAACCAAAAGGAACAGATGTCCTAAAGATGGGGAAATGGTCCTAAAAAATCAATGCTCCAACAATAAAAAAATTCAATTACCAAAATAGGGTTCTAGGGCATTATGTTTTTTTTTTTGAAATATTTTTTATTCTTTGACATCTGTCACAAATTAGACAAAACACATGTACATCTTTAAAAGGGTGGGCGAGTAAAATCCACACTATAAAAAATTTTAGCAGTGATTTTCTTTGAAAAAAATGCCCTCTACAAGCTTCAATATGACAAAATGAAATGAACTGACCAATTTCATGATTGGGTATACAATATCTTATTATCTGATCTTTGTAATACTTAAACATAGAGGGATCTTTCCAAAAGAAATGACATACCTCTCTTAAAGATTTCTTCTTGTCAATCCAGGTATAATGAAAAAAAATAGTACTCGTGATTAAATAATTGGTTATATCAGCATACCATGGTACTTTTGTGATTGTAAACAATTGCTCAACTGGAAAATTTTCTTTGATTGGTATTGACTCTTCTTTTGTATCATAATTCAACCTTGATAAATGATTAGCTATCACATTTTTAACTCATTTCTTTTCTTTGATGATAAGATCATATTCCTGAAGAAACAGTATCCATTGTAGGAGACGTGGTCTAGAATCCTTCTTGATAAGCAAATATTTTGAGGTTGCAATTGAGGATCAAACTAAATATGATCGAAATTTATCTAAAGCAAATACTACAACAAGAAATTCTATTTTTGTGGCAGAATATTTCATTTGTGCATCATTCAGTGTTTTGTTTACATAGTAAATCACATAGGGTCTTTTATTTTGCCTCAGACCTGAAATAGCTCCTACTATATAGTCACTAGCATCATGCATTACTTCAAAAGGTAAAGACCAATCAGGAGACTGTATAATTGTTGCAGAAATAAGCATGCTTAATGCATCATTTTAATCAAATGGTACATCCTGACATAGAAGGTTACACAAAGGTCTAGAAATTGAACTAAAATCTTTAATGAATTTTCTATAGAATTCTGCATGACCCGATAAGGATTGAACATCTTTTACAGTCTTAGGGGGAGGGAGATTGACTATTAAATCAATTTTTAACCTGTTAACTTCAATTCCTTCTGTAAAAACTATGTGTCCTAAAACAATGCCCTATGTGACCATGGAATGACACTTTTCCCAATTTAAAACAAGATTTGTTTTCTTACATTGAGTAAGGACTTTTTCAATATTTTCTAAACATAATTCAAATGATTCTCTATATACAGAAAAATCATCCATAAAAACTTTCAAAAATCACTCCTCCCCACCATATCATTAAAAATACTTAACATAAAACATTGAAAAGTAAATAGAGCATTACACAATCTAAATGACATTCTTTTAAAATTAAAAGTGCCAAAGGGACTTGTAAAAGTAGCTATCTCTTGGTCATCGATTGCTATCTAAATCTGGTTATAGCTAGAATATCCATCTAAAAAACAATAATATGCATGTCTGGCTATTCTTTCCAAAACTTGGTCCTAGAAAAGTAGGGGAAAATAATCTTTTCTAGTGAGAGAATTCAACTTTCGATAATCAATGCACAAATGCCAACCAGTGACTACACGCATAGGGACTAATTCATTTTCTTGGTTTCTCACTACCACAACTCTAGATTTTTTGGTACTACTTATGCAGAGCTGACCAATTTACTATTAGATAAAGGATATATAATATCAGTGTCTGAAGTTGGTATTGTCAAATTACATGCAAGTATACACGATCAACAAGTAATAAATTGATAAGGAGAGTATCGTTCCCAACAAGAATTATTGCTAATAAGTTCCAAGGACTAACTTTGCATCAATTCAATTTTATTTAAACAATTGGAATTGAACTATGAAGTGACTAATTTAAAACTAAAGCTAGATTCAATAGTCAAGGGTTGAATTTACTGGATAAAAGAAGTTAAGATTACAACTTCCCCTAATGCTTCGTATAAATATTTCCACTCTATCTCTAGTTAATTGATCAAAATAAATTGTTAACTGAGACTTCAAAATTATTTATCAAATCTCTTCCGATAGTTAGATAAGTATATCTCTCCCAGTTAAATTACTATATTCCTGTGTAAAATAATTTGGAATAGATTCATTAAGTTAAACTCTCATAAAAGTTACACACGACGTATAGGTATATTCCTATCTTATACACAAACCCTGTTATTCAATCCTAAGAAGAATTAACTAAACACATGTCATCATATTTAGATCTATCCCTAGAATTTATCTCCCAATTTTATTTAGGAAATCAAATTAATTTATGGCAAAACAATCACATATTAAGCACAAAATATGCAAACAACTCATATATGATCAATGTAACTAGAAACGAGAGTAGGTTCCGTTGCAATCTTAATAAGAAAATTAGTTAATAATGTAATTGAAAGACATCATTCTAAAGTTAAACATCTTAGAAAATCCAGAAGTAAAAGTAAGAGAAAAGGATGAAAACTTAGTTGCAATCTTCACTTTCTCTCTAGCCTTCAAGTCCGATTTTCGTCGTTTCGGTTCCTTTGATTCTTCTTTTCATTTTTCTTTCAATTCCTTGATTTTTTCCAGGTGTTTTCAGCCCCCAAAAGTTAGAATATTTATATATATGCATAAACCCTAGCATGTGGGAAGCACTAGAGTCCAATTTCGGGTCAAAACAAGTCATAATTCGCGTCTAGAGCCAACACAAGCGCGGGGGCGCTGAAAAGGCACTGAAACGACGCTAGATGGGCAGCATGTGGGAGTTGAATTTGCGTTGGAAAGGCGCTGGGGCGAGTATCGGTACTGTTTCTACTTCGGACCAATTTTCGTAGAATTGTCATAACTTTTGATCCAACCATCCGATTGAGCTGAAATTTTGACACAATACAGAAGACATCCATATCTACAACTTTAATGTTTTACAATTTTTCATATTTGAAGTAGATCATTGTAAAAAATGGAAAATACAGAGGTACTGTGTCAAAACTTTGGAAAACCAGTGGGCTAACCCTTTCAAATTGCATTTTTCTTGGTTTCTTCACCTCTAAGCCTCCAAATTGACCTTTTTTCCTTCCAAATGATGATTCCTACCAAGTAACATCAAAACACACAAAATAAAAAAAAATGAACTTAAAATAATCGAAAACTTGTAATTTCATCAAGCCAAAAGTGTACAGTTCGTAGGTATAAAACCAACTCATCAAATACCCCCAAACTTAAATATTTGCTTGTCCTCAAGAAAAATACTAAGAAATCAAACATCCTAAAAACTAATTCTAACCACCAACTAATCAAACAATGGATCAACATGAATCTGAATGATGGCCCCAAAAGTTATTGCAAGTAATAATTCACGAGAAACTTCAAAACAGTGCAAAGTCTATCAATTTAACATACTCTTTAGTTTTACTTGTGTAGTAAATGACATATGGCTTTTTTTTTCTTTCCTTTGCCTCAATTATGCTCCTACATCATAATCACTAGAATCACACATTAAGTGGCTTTGCTTTTTTATTTTTATTTTTGTTTTTAGTTGCTAGGGACAAGCAAAGCTGAAGTTGGGGGTGTGATAAGTGCATAATATTGAATATTATGGACCTCATATCATTCATCTTAGTAATGCTAGTTACTTAATTTCTTTATTTTAGTGAAAATTTGTGTTTGTAGGAGAATTGGTGTAAGAACATAAATTTTCATGTGTGTCAATGTCATAGAAGACTTGGAGTATGATCTAAGAGGTCCAGGAGTGAAGCCAATGCCAAAAAAGAAAATTAAGGAAAAGACCCTTTCTACTGGTAGGTCTGTAAAACCTAGAAAAATTTAAATTTTTATGAAAAATGGTAAAACTGTAATTAGTTGATATGGTAAGGGTTGAAAACTTAAAATTTTCTAGAGATCAGATGATGAAACAGACCTCACCGTTGGATTCATCTCACAAAATCTAATTTTTCAATCAATTTTTGTTGAATTTTGAGATAGTCATTTTTTTTGCATTTTAAGATGCGATCGAATAATTTTATAAAATAGTCATTGAATGTGTAACATCAATGGCAGGGGCTTGGAATTCCCGAATACATATCCAAGGTGTTGCATGTGTTATGGGTACCCGTGGAGGGCTTGAGCTGTATTGTATGTGTGAGTCTCGTCTCATAACATGACATAACATTGTGACCTTCAATTTTTGAAGTTATATGTTCGTGGATGCATGCTTGTCTCATTTTTAAATTGCATGTGAAAATTTCATATGTATCTGGGTTGGGAGGCATCACAGCTTGGTTTCTTAGCCTATGTTTTTGATTTGCCTAGGGCTTGCGAAGCATGGGTCATGGCCATTGCATCCATTGTGCATTATATGTTATGTGCTCTAAATGTCAGATGTTATGTGTATGTGAATAATATGCATGATTAAATGTATATAAAAAGGAGATACTAGGGTTAGAGAACATAACCTTGGGGTTCAAAAAGAGAAGGAACGAGATAGTTCATGATATAGATGTCTACTAGTGAGACAAGGAGAGAAATCTCAATGTTTCGACTTTGTTCCCTACCTTGGGATACTAAGTTAGTACTCTATTGTTATTTTACATGTGTTTAGATGGAAAATAGAGGGAGTGTACATTGTAACGATTGAGGGTGTGGGTGGAACAGCAACCAACTACCACTGACCTTTGATCAATAGGCATTTATAGAGTCTATGGGTACTATGACTACAAACCTAACATAAACAAGCACAAATATGAGCCAACAGGCTCAAGCCATCCACCGAAGTTTAAGTTCTATGGACCACCAACGTTCTTAGAAAAAGTAGAGGACATCCAGCCCATAGGGATCACAAGGGCAAGGCTGAGGCCATTAGGACCAAGGCCAGGGTCAATCTTCCCAAAGAGGGAAAGAGTTTTAGGGGACATATCGAGGGGCAAAAAAACATGTTATTATTGTTGACAATTGGGCCATGTGAGGAAGAATTGTCCCCAGTGGCAAAACTCACAGAGTTTCGAGACGCCTCAATTTCAGTTGTCAATAGGGCTCCCACAAGCACTCATTGTTCCTCCCTATGCCACTATGGACCAGGGAAATCTGTTCTAACTATGGACTTCATAATCAGGGCAGATGAGCCAAGATGTGGGCCAAGGCCACGAACATGACTTTCAGGCATAAACTTTGGGGACCCTGGAAACAGTCTTTGTCATCACACTGTAGAATGAGCCGATGGATCAGAAGGTGATCTAGGGTACATTACTTATTTTTCCATTTATGGGCACAAGTGTTATTTAATTCAGGGATATTAGATACTGTCATTTTCACGTCTTTTGTGCATGATTTAGATTTAGAAATCAAAACCCTAGAAGAGTCCTTATGGGAAAATTCAACCTTAGGGGATAGCGTATGTATTGATCAGATATGTCAGGGTTGTGAGCTAAAGATCTCAAAGATTCTACTCACTGTGGACCTTAGGGTCATGAAAATGTCAAAGTTAGATGTCATCCTTGGGATAGATTGGTTGGCAGCATACCGAACTATCATTAACTATGATAAAAAAAGGGTAACTGCTTATACATTGAAGGTTGTTTGTTTCAAGTTCTAGGGGGAAAAACACGATGCTTTACCATAAGCCATATATGATTCCTCTTGGCATATGCAGTTAATGGGTTGACTAGCAAGCCTTACCCTTGACGACGAGGTGAGATAGTAGTTGGGTCTGCCTCAAGTGGTTTGTGGGTAAGTGGACATTTTTCCAAACAAGTTACCGGGATTACCTCCACATCAGGATGTAGACTTCACCATTAAGTTGCACTCCGTTACATCCCCTAATTCTATGAATCCACATAGAATGACATCCATAGAGTTGCAAGAATTGTTAATAGGTGTTTCATAGGCCGAATACTTTACCTATGGTTGCTTTGGTATTGTTTGCCTTGAAAAAAGATAAGACCCTTAGACTGTGTATGCATTATCGGTAGTTAAATCGGGTTACCATTAAGAATAGGTACCCTTTTTCGCAGAGTGATGACTTATTTGATCAATTAAGAGGAGCACGAGTCTACTCCAAGATAGATTTGTGCATGGGATACCATCAGTTGAGTATGCGGTATGAGCATTTTGAGTTCACTGCCATGCAATTTGGGTTGACAACTTCCCCGGCGGCATTTATGGATCTTATGCATAGGGTGTTACAACCCCATCTCGATCAATTTTTCATAGACTTTGTTGATGACATCCTAATCTACTCCAAGTCAAAGTAGGAGCACGAGGGTCACTTGAGATACCACTGGTCGTATGCTAAGTTTAGCAAGTGCGAATTTTGGCTGACGAATGTGATTTTTTTGGGACACGTAGTGTCAACTTCAGGTGTATCAGTGGACTTGGAGAAGGTTAAGGCTTTCATGAGTATGGTGATGCCGAAGTTGGTCTTCGAGATACATAGTTTCTAGGGATTAGTAGGGTATTACGAGAGGTTCATTGAACACTTTTCCCGACTAGCTACATCTATGACTAGATAGACAAGGAAGGTAGTTAAGTTTTAGTGGGATGACTCATGTGAGAGAGCATTTGAAGAGTTGATGAGTAGGCTTACTTTAGCTCCGATTTTGATAGTTTTGGAGAGGGGACAAAGGTATATAATATATTTTGATGCCTCCAAAGATAAACTCGGGTGTGTTTAGATACAGTCCAGGAGGGTGGTGGCTTATGGTTCTCGACAGCTAAAGAACCACGAGAAGAACTACCCCACGCATGACATAGAGTTGGCGTCTATTGTCATTGCCTTGAAGGTATGGCGCCACTATTTGCATGAAGACTAGTTCGAGGTATTTTCGGACCACAAGAGTCTGGAGTACATCTTCACTCAGTGGGATCTAAACGTGAGGCAACGCAGGTGGATGGAGTATTTGAAAGATTATAACTTCACTTTGCATTATCATCTCGGTAAGGCAAACATGATTGCCAATGCACTCAATTGAAAGTCGCGGGGAGTCTTAGCTAGTATAGCTTCCCAGGAGTGGCTGATGCTCAAGACTGTGGGATAATTCGAGCTAAACTACAGAGGTCAACTCAGGGCACTTTGGAGAGTTTAGTGGCTATGCCTTCCCTATAGAGTAGAGGGATTGAGTCTCAGGGATAGGACACGCAGATATTGTCCATCAGGGATCAGGTGCAGTCAGGTATGGGTGACGAGTGTTGGACCATTCAGGCATATGGTAGTCTTCGATTTAGGGGAAGGGTTGTGGTTCCCCAATCTATGGATATGAGAGATGAGATTCTTAGGGAGTTTCATTGTTCTTGTTTTGTTGTACATTCAGGTGGCACGAAGATATACCATGATCTTCGTCACCAGTACTATTGGAGTGGGATGAAGAGGAATGTTACACACTTTGTTAGTCGATGTCTCACATGTCAGCAAGTCAAGGCTTAGCACCAGAGACCAGCAGGGTTGCTTCAACCTTTGGAGGTGGCAGAGTGAAAGTGTTAACACATTACTAAGGATTTTGTGACCCACTTTCCACAGACATCGCGGGGCATGATGCGGTGTGGGTGAAGTCAGCACACTTTTTGTTAGTACGGATGACCTTCACACTAGAGAAATTCAGCATGCTGTACTGATGAGCACAATATATTGCATATTTAATGACCTCATTTCATGCATTTTAACTCAACTTTTGTATATAAGTACTTAGAGTTTGCCGAAATTATGAATAATGTAAAATTTTTGATGTTGCAGGTCATTATAGTATAAAATATGTATTTTAGAACCTTGCAACTATATATGGATGTGTGGTGAGGGCGTGGACACATTACATGAGGATTTGGAGGCTTCAAAGTGAAGAAATCAAGGAGGTATTGGTGTTTGGTAATAAAGGCACCAACACCCACACCATCTAGTAGCGGAGCCTCGATTTTTCTCCATTTTAACCATGATACATTTCAAATTTGAAAAGGTTTAAAAAATGAAAGTTGTAGAGCTGGATGTCTTCTGTATTGTGTCAAAATTTCAGCTCAATTGGATGGTTGGATCAAAAGTTATGACAATTTTATGAAAACTGGTCTAGAGCATAAAAGTGTACCAGTATGCGTAGGCTACTGGAGTTCGGGGTACCGGTACGCATACCGGTACGCATACCGGTACGCTTGCCCAGAAATGCCCAAAATGCCTGCAAATTATGCTCCACTTGCTTGGGGGTCCCACCATTGATTCTCCCACTTGCCCCTGACTTTTCTTACACATCTACATGCCTCTTACACATGCTCGAAGTCTTTGAAGGCAAACACATTGATGTGGATGGGAGAGAAAGGGACAGCCATGTGGGGTGTAGGCTATGCTCTTCCTAGCTTGTCAAGGGCCATCAACTAACCTTCCATTGATTGGAGGCCTGCACACTCATGCTAGGGACCAACATGCATGAAAATGGAAGGCTCACACAACATTATATTCCACATTTACAAGCCATTCAAAGTGTGGCTACCTAAGCTTAGAATGCTCCAAGGTAGAAGACGATGAATACTAGATAGAAAACTTATATTTAGATTTTTGCATTTCCTTGATCCATTTTCACTTGTAATCTTCTTGAATACTCTTGTAAGCTTCATTATTTACTTTTAATGTCATTTACTTCAAGTGCTTTGCAAGTTTAGTTGAGTATTCTGGATTTTACCATTGTTGTTTAAGTTTTCTTCATTTCTAGCTTTTAAATTGGGTATTGAATATTTTTCTTCTTAGTTTAAGGTTTTGTTGCTTTAAGTTATGTTTTATGCTTCATGTCTTCATTATGTCTTTTTACATTATGCTTTTCTTTCTTGCAAACATGATTAGCTAGATTTTTAGTTGTCTAATTCAAGGGAGACCTCCTCTTGGATTTTTCATTTTCAACTCATTTTATTTCCTCTCTCGGTGTACGATGGTTCAGTTTGACTGGGTTGAGAGTGGATGTGTTGGTGAGTCTTTGATATTCTGCAGGCCTGGTCATGATTTAGGCTTGGATCCTCACTATCTCGTCCCTAGCTTCCCACGAATCAATCGTTCATCTAAAAACCCTCGGAGGAAGGTTTCGAGTTGATTGGGCATTCCCATTGGAGTGAACCTTTTGGATTAGCCAACACTTGTTTTTATTGTATTTTCATTTACAAACTTCAAACACCAAAACATAAACAAAATATTTTACACTTTTTCCTTTTTCTTTTGTTCATAAAATCACCTTCACACACTTGAACTTTTCTTCCCTGAGGGGATGACTTTGGAATACTTTCTAGGTAAAACACGACAAGCAAAAGACTCCTTGCGCTTGGAGAGCACTTTTGTTCACACATTTTCATTTTGTACATTTCATTTCCACCATTTCCTTGCCCTTTCTTTTGACACTATCCTTCATCCATACACTACACATTTTAAGGGATGAATTTTAGATGTTAGGAAACAACAAGGTTTTTCACCAAGCATATACATACGAGAGATAGTCAAGTTAGATGAGGTGGCCATATCTATAGTATCAGATTGGGATCCCAGGTTCATGGCTCATTTTTGGGATAGTTTCTAGAGGGCCATGGGGAAATAGTTGATAATGAGCACCTCTTGTCATCCCCAGACAGATTGTCAGTCAGATACGACCATCTAGACTTTAGAGGACATGTTACGAGTATGCGTCCTTGATCTTAAGGGTAACTGGGAGGACCATTTACCCTTAGTAGAGTTCGCTTACAACAACAATTATCATGTGAGCATACAGATGACACCTTATGAGGCACTTTATGGGAGGCCATGCCGTTCTCTAATTTTTGGGACGGAGGTTGGAGAAAGACCCTCAATGTGTCCGAATTTGATTAGAGACACCTCAGAGAAGGTGGACGTGATACAAAAACGTCTTCTCAAGGCTTAGACGGTGATGATTGCTTGATTGTAGATTCACCCTAATCTCCAAACATGATCCCAGTTGTGTGTATATGGCTTATACGAATAGGTGAGTGTCACTCTCCCTTGGGTTTGATGCTAGAAATGGGATAAATCATGTGTGTGAACATAGACGTGTGTGTGAAAAAGTGCTCCCCAAGAGAAGAGAGACTTGCAATGTCGCGTTTTACTTGGAATTGAGTATTCAAAGGTCGTCTCCTCAAGGAAGGAAGATCAAATTGTTGTGAAAGGTGATTTGTGAGGAAGTGAAAAGTGTAAAATCTTGTGAGTTTTGTGTTTTGGTGAGTGGAGTTTAGATAAAATGCAAGAAAAACAAGGTTGGCTAATCCAAAGAGGTCATTCTAATGGGAATGCCAAATCAACTCAATTCATTCAACCAATGGTGCCTAGGTGTTTAATTGATTCGTAGGAAGTGAGAGACTAATGTGGAGGTGTAGGCTCAAGCATACCCCGTGACAAGTTTACGGTGTATCAAGAGCTCACAACCACGTCCACACTCAACCTAGTCAAACTAAACATTTTACACTACGAGGAAGAATGAAGAAGAGTTGAAATAACATACTCAAGAAGAAATTCCCCTTGGATTAGCGAACTAAAAGTTTATCTACGCATAGTCAAAGAAAGAACATACAAAATGTAAATAGACATGGTGTTGAAATAAAGCTTAAAACTTGTATTGATGGAAGGAGAAATTAAACTACAAAAGCAAATTGATTTCATAGCCAAATAGAAGTTTAGAAAATAAAACCCAAATGTAGACATGGAAATTCAAGAACATGAAACTAGACTTAATAACACTTGAAATAAATTAGATTAAAGTGCAAGAAGTAAAAATTACAAGTGATTTCAAGCTTACTACAATTGAAATGGTGGATGAAATGTAAAAACATAACTTTGTCTCTCTAAAACTTCATCTTCTTCCTTGAGCTTCTCTCTTTAAACTTGTGTAAAAAACTAAATAATTGAGAATAGCTTGGTCCAAATTCATCCATGCCCCTCCCTTGGTCTATGTGAGCTGACTTCCTATGATTGGAAAGAGTATAGGTATTGCTATAAGCAACCACAGGCCCAACATTGCCTCTTCCATGCTTCCCCCAACCACTCCTCTTCTTTCTCCTCCTCCTCCATGCTTTGTCTTCCAAAATAAGGATTTAGATGTAAGAGAGAATTATATGTGTCATAGATGTTAGGATATGTGTGGGGAGACAAGAGTTGGGCCCCTCGAAGTAGATGGAGTTGAGATTGTAGTCTTCTCGGGTTTCTAGGCAAAACTTACCGGTAGAACGATCACAAAACCTACTAGTAGGTTTTGGTAGAAGCTACAATAGAAGACATCCAGTGTACTAAACCTGCCGGTATGTTTTGACCAACTTCTACCAGTAGGTTTTCTCTTGTTTTGGCATTTCTTGATCACTTGATGTTCCGAGCCTTCCATTGAGCCTCCCCTTCTTCTCCATTTACTTTAAGCACTTGATGGGAGGCTTAATACACTCTCTTACCTGCTAATTACCTACAATAAAATGAATCTCTATTAAAAGTGAGATTAAATGCATTTTCCCCCATTTTCACTACAAAAGCAAATATAAAATGGGTGCAAAAAGATACATGATGTGCAATATTCTATGCTCACCACACCCCCAACTTGAGTTTTTCTAGTCTCTAGTAAACTTTATTTCCAAACCCTAACGTATAAAACTTAAACAAAATAAGTGAACTTGGGCAATCCATTCAAGTAAGGCAATTCACCAAACAATCAAAATACTCAAATCATAATGCAATTAAATAAATGAACTTGGGCAAGATGAAACAAAACAAATGTGGATCTTTCATTCATTACTCAAAAGGTCCAGTACAAGGATTATAAAGCCAAAAGCAAAACGGCCTAAAATCCTAGGGAATCTTCTATTAGGCCTCCTACCCTAAACACTAATTGTGCAACTACTAAAAGCGATAAAAAAATCTCTCTGCTCCTCATCCTCGTCTCTTGTCCCCTCCTCCTTGTCATCATTATAATCACTGCAATCCTCATCACCAGATTCCTCATCATCGGAACCTTCCACCTTAATAACAGTAGAAGCCATAGAGGCCAAGGTAGAAAGCTCGACAGTAGGAGGCGGAGGCTCACTGGGGATCGGCTCTCCCGAGAAAGTGTGCTCACAAATCCTCATCAACATCATCAAGGAGAGCTGATGCATCGTGCCACTGAGGTCGTCCATCCTCCTTTCCATAGAGGCTAGGCATTGAGAAACTATGCGAGATAGGGTAGTGGTGGATGGCTCGGCAGTGGAAGGTCCATTCGTGGACGGTCCAGCCATGGATGGCTTAGCTCTAGGTTCCCTTGCCCTCTCCCCTTCTATCACTGTTGTTCTCTTGCTGCTACTAGACTTTCCAATGGCTCCAAACTCTAGAGGTAGCAACATATTCGAGGGGTAGGCTTTGACTTTGGAGTGGTAGCACATCCTTGTAACCAAGTTGGCGAATGGGAGATTCACCTTCATCTTCTTGGCCTAGGCGACCTCCTTCATGAATGGGGTAGGCTTTGACTTTGCGTGTGTCATGACAAAGTGAGTAAGGTTCAACTAGAGAGAGGGAAGAGGTAGGAAATATAGATAAATACCTTGGAGTGGGCAAGCGAGGGTCAGTGGTATGGTTCTAACAGTAGTTCTTTTGTTGGCGTTGGGTTGTGGGGATTGAGGATTTGGGGTTTGAGGTTTGTGTTGGCCCTGTTGGAGGAGGCGCTGTTGAAACCTGGAGGTAGAGTAAGATGGGTTTGGAAGATTGGGGGTATGGGTGGGTTGCGCATAGGGGGAGGGGTTGGATAGAAGGCTTGGGGGAGGGGTTGTGTGTGCTCTGAGACAGAGAGAGCATTGGAGAGGGAGGTGGTTGACTGTGTGTCATGCGGCTGTGTATTGGAGTGTGTAGTGAGGGAAATGTAACGTTAAGATGGAAGTGATAGGTGTGGCAATGTAGCGTTAAGATGTGTAGGATAAAATTCAAACTCCTTTCTATTTTATTATATAGATTGAATGCATCTAAGAAAACTAAGGTACTTTGTACAACCATGAGTCCTTTCTAAGACAAGATGACTCTTAGAATAGGTGGATTCATTGGTTCTTTGCAAGTACTCCAGCTAGATTTTCATGACTACATTTTAATCTTCACCATTATTGGGCTTCAACAAAGAATGGAATACTAACACAGTGGTTGGATGACTTGTAGAATTACTTGCTTGTTTGTAGACGGGTTGAGTCCCAGTATAGCCAATTCTTGTAAATCTCTACAAAGACATCAAAACTATGCTCTTAATTCTTATAGTCCATATTTATCCTCGAATTAACTTGCTTTTGACACCAGGGTTAATTGAGTTCTCAAGCACAAATATAACAACCGGATGATTGACTACATGTTCAGATCCTCGAGCTAAAGGATGACTTTTACATTTGAGAGAATATTATATTTTGTCTAGAAAAACCCTTTGGAAAGAATCTTATATTCTGTCCAGAATATTTCATAAACATCATTACTTCAAATTTCAAAGGTTTCAATCACTTTGATCTCTATCACTATTTACCCTGAAACACCAACATTAGTTCACTGTGGATTTGACTCCAGACTTAACTGGATTATAATTACAACTTGACCGCCTACACTTGGGTGTACATATTTCAGATCAAGTCAGAAGGCTAGCGAGCAGATGTTGGTCCCTATAGGTTGTTAAGCCTAAAATCATGCAAAAACTTATCCTCTTGAGCACTAAAGGGTGTTGCTCAAAGAGGAGTTCATTGTGACTCAAAATATGTTTTCAAAACACATAAAAGGTTTAAAAAAAAAATTCTTTTAAAATCACCTAGGGGTCATAATTGGATCGCTTCCAATTCAATTCTAATCCTAATAAACCTAAGTTAAAATAACTAAGGGTTCATCTTTGGTGTCTAGGTTATTACCTTTGTCCTGAACATAAAGGTGCTTACAGAGGTTGAATTATGTAACTTTGATGTTTGATCTCCTCCATTCAATGACACTTTTAGATTTTGAACTTGATAGGATCATGACCATGGAATAGGTTGAGATTTTAAAATGGACTCCACAAAATTATTCAATTATAAATATGATCTAACAACATAATTTTATGTCTCAAACCAATCACTTTAGCTTCACTCGTTAGTTATATATTTTGTTTTAGTTAAGTTTTTGTTTTATAAGGAAACCATATGTTTATAGGTAATTTAGTGTAAGAAGGAAGTTTTAAATTCATTTTAATGTTTTAGGGAGTTTCGAGAATAAGCTAGATTAGCTCGACATTGAACTAAGAGCGTCATGGTAAAAAGGCAGAAAAAGGTTGGTTGTACTAGTAGGACTTGTAATAGTTCCTCAAGTAGCTTACAGGCTTGTAACGGTTCATTCAAAGTGTTGTACCAGTTCATCCAAAACATAAAGTTTTCTACTGGTTTGTTCCTATTTTTCTATCGGTAGATCTTGGACAGAGAGTGTTGTACCGGTTTATCTCTTGTTGTTGTACCGGTTAATCAGATTTAAAGTTTAACAAGGATTCCTATTTAAACACTTTGACGGAACAATCCTCCGGGATATTTTCCAAAAGCTTTATGGAGGAAATAATATGTATTTGGAAAGGAATTTTATTTAGGAAAATCTTTAGGAGATATTTTTGGATATTTTATAAGATTGAAAGATATGTAAAGCAAGAGAAGAATATATTTAGAGTATCTTTCTGTATCTCTCTCTCTCTCTCGTTTCCCTTTAAATACCAAAATTGAGGAGAGGAAAAGGATCATCTCGCACACGTTTTCCATATGTTGGGTTCTCTTCTCGGAGGTGAAACTTCTATAGCAGAGGGGGAACTTCTTTTACCGTTTCTTCTAGGGTTTTTCTTCACCATATTCTTTAACAAAGCATGGAGTGGTTTTATTCTTTTTGTTTTCTTCTTTAATTGAAATATGAAGTACTTTAAATTCCTTGTTTGGTATTTGATTCATCATGTAATTTATCAATTCCTCACTAGATAGATATGACGAATTGCATTAATTCTAATTCAATTATTGTTTATCTTATTCATTTTATGCTTTGATGATGTGTGTGACCGTTCGGACGTTGGTGCTTCAAAACCAATTCTAGAGATTTTAAGGTGTTCGGATGAGGTTGTGCGTGCAGACACTCATTTGATGATATGGTGTGCTTTCGTTACACGTGTGACCGTTCAAACTCAACTAAGTTGACCAAGTCAAAGATCAGATGATTCAAGGCTTGCATTCAAACACATATTGTGATAGAGGCGACGTTCTGAGTCTGACCTAGAGAGATCTCTTTAATGTATTTAGATGGTTTTTCATTATTTTAGGAATATAGATAAATATAGGGATTCAGCCATAAAGAGGGGAGCTGATAATCAACCCTTAGAGTTATTTTCTTTTCTTCTTCTCTAAAATCTTACTCATACTTTGTGATTAACCTCCCTTTATTTCCTAGCTAGGGTATGGTTGTATGATTATGTATTGAATAATTTGTTTAATGCAAATTGTCCTTCCAAGATGATATCTTTTTTCAATTTATAGATTGAATGAATGAATTTTAGTAAAGGATTGTACTCTATATACTTATGAAATTATTCATTAGGTTGATTCCTTGTCATGAGTAATTTTGTAATCCCTACGAGTCAACAAACCTGGTTTTTTATTGGTTATTTTCGATTCAATCGACTTTTATTCTTCAAACTAAAATCCTCCGGTTGATTGCATTGACGTTGGACATTAACTAAGATAATGAATAATTGAATAAATATAACATTTATAAATAGGATTATTTCCTAATCCGAGTGCTAGGAAGTATTCTTTTTATGTATTAAATTCTTTTTTCAGTTAAATATCAATTCCCGACAACCAATATTCTTGATTCAAGTTCTTTTTTTTATTACATTCCTAATTCTAAAATCAAGTTCCCTGTGGATCAACCTTGGTCTTACTGAGTATTACTACTTCTGAACAGCCTACACTTGGGTGTACTGATTGGGATCAAGCAAGTTTTTGGCGCCATTGCTGGATAACTTCTTTGACCAATTTAGGAAAGTGGAAAGAATATTATGCCTTTACTATGAACTACTTGGACAATTCTTGCATCCAGGTACTTTCATTCCATATCTTTGTGAATTTTGGTAGTTTATTTTTTGTTAATTTCTGTTTATTCTTTGTTAGTTAGACTAATTTTTGTGTTTAATTTTATTAAATTTTGTTAGTAGTTGTTTGCATTCGATAGTAAGATCATCTTTTGCATGTTTGGTGGAGAAACTTCAAATTCTGAGAATAAATCTTCACTTCAAGAGGCTGTTTGTTCAATTATTCATCTGCGTCAGTCCATTCTGATAATTTTGTTTTAGCCCCCACATTTGATCTAAGTAAAACGGGTAGTATGGACAACCCTGAAAACCCTTAAAATAATCTTGTTCCCATGAATCAAAACAATAATCAAAGCCAAGAGGTCGACCAAGAAGTCAGAACTCTGAGGAATTATCTACATCCGACAAGGAGTAGTGTCCCATCATGCCTTATTTTTGCTACTAATGCTAATAGGTTAACAACTAGGCCCAGTACCATACAATTTTGACCTCAATTCCACGGGCTTGATTATGAAAATTCCTTACCTTCATATAAAGGAATTTGAGGACATTTACGGAACCCTTTAGGATAACATTGAGTTACCCAAGTTGAAGTTTTTTTCCCATTTACTTGAAGGATAAGCCCAAGTAATGGCTTAACATCCTTAAACCTCATTCTATTTCGGATTGGTACGCCCTTTAGAAAGATTTTTTCAAGAAATTCTTCCCCATTCACCGCACAAATGCTTTGAAATGCCATATAATGAATTTTTTTAGTGAAGGAAGGAGAAACATTTTAACAATGTTGGGAACGTTCAAAGACCTTCTCCATGCTTGTCCTCATCAAGGGTTCAAGATTTGGACCCTCGGTTGTTTTTCCAATGACCCATTCCCTACACATGCATTAGTTTGTCAAAATCATGTCCTAAGGAGAGTTCATGAACAAGAATTTCAATGAGACATTTGAGTTTTTATACACATTTTTGAGAGTTCCCAGATATGGGACTTGGCTTCACCTACTCAGACCCAAAGTTAGTCTACCACTTCTCATTGGAGAAAATATGCTTTGAGATAGGATGACAATTTATGGGCTAGAATGGCTTCTTTGTCTCAAAAGCTTGAGGCTTTAGAGATGAAGAAAGTCAATGAAGTTGTTGTTGTTCAACCCACAGAGCGTACATGTGGGATATGTTCTTTGGTAGGGCATTCTATTGAGGAATATCCTACGATTTTTGCTTTTTAGGAAGTACTGTTGGAGCAATCCAATGTAGTATCTGGGTATCAAAATCTATATAATAATACTTATTTTGAAACGTACAATTCAGGGTAGTGACAACACCCGAATTTTGGTAAGAAGAACAACCAACAACAACAAGCCCCACCACAAGCTCCACCACCACTACAACAAAATTATTATCCACCTTACCAGCCACCTCACAAACGTAGTCTCTAGGATACCCTAAATCAGTTCATGCAGGCTCAAATGCAATACAATACAAATAATAATTAGGCCTTCTTTGACTTCAAATCTCAAACCTCACAATCCCTTTGAGGATATGAGAAGTTACCTACAGAAGATGACACGATTGATAACTACCCAAGAAGGCAAGTTTTTTGCCTAGCCAAAGCCTCCATATGGTCAATTACATGTAGGTAAATCTACTCCCATGGACTTTTCAAAAGAAAAAAGTCCAAGTTTTCACCATTCTTCGGAGTGGAAAAGTTATAGATAAATCCATACCACAGACACCCATTGAACCCATTCCTACTCTCTTCCGTACAAAACTCAAAAAACCCCTAAAACTGAGCAGTCATGCTAATATTTACGATATTTTCAAATAGTTAAAGATTTACATCCTGCTTCTAGATACCATCAAACATGTCCCTTTATATGCTAAGTTCCTAAAGGACTCGTGCACTGTGAAATAAAATCAGAATGTTCAAAAAAGGGCATTTTTGACAGAATATGTGATTAACCCTAATTAATGCATAATTTAATTAAGTTAGTAGGTTAATTGTGTTAGTTAAGCAAAGTTAAAAAAATCAAAGTAAGTCAAATTAGGGTTAGTGTGTGAATTAGGGATAATGCATTAATTATCATTCTTTTTAGCAATTTGTGCGTCAAAGCTACAAACTATTGGGGAGCCAATTGTATCAATGCTACAAACTACAGGGGTGCCAATTGTATCAAACCTACAAACTACAGGAGTGCCAACTTTCAAAGCTACACACTATAGGGGTGCCAATTGTCAAAGTTCAAAACAAAGGGGGATCAAAGTGTACTTCAAACCCTCCCTTTTTGACTATAAATACCACCCCTTGTGACATGTAAATCTTCATCTTTTGGAAGTGGAAAAACTCTCTAAAACTAACTAGCTTTCTTTTATTGTATTATTGCTTTCTTTTACTTTTTTATTGTTTTCTTTTACTTTAGTATTGCTTTCTTTTATTGTATTATTGCTTTCTTTTACTTTCATTGTTTGAGTTTCCTTTTTCCCTTAGAGGAGTTAAACTCTTCCACTTTTCTAAAGCTTTACCAAAGTTGGAAGGGTGGAACATGATTCACTCATTCTTTTTCAAAGATCGGCTCCTTGTGTAGTGTGTTTTACCTTGTAACTCCTCTATTTGGAAGAATGAGCATCACTCACTTTTCTAGTTTTACCAAAGTCATGAAGAGTGAGTAATTTCTCATTCACTCTTTAGTAAGAGGTGATGAACATGTATAAATCATCCGAAAGTTATATTTGTGCATTTCATTTATGCTTAATGCTTTATATTTCACTTGCTTATTGAATGATTGAATGCATCTTGCAAAACTAAGGTACTTTGTATAACTATGAGTACTTTCTATGACACAGATGACTCTTGCATAGAAAGACTCATTGGTTCAAGGCAAGTATCCCGACTAGATCTTCATGACTACCCTTCAATCTTCACCATTATTGTGCTTCATTTAAAGAATGGAAAAGTAATGCAATGGTTAGATGCCCTGTAGAAATACTTGCTTGTTTGTAGACGGGTTGAGTCTCGGCACAGACAATTCTGGAAAACTTTTACAAAGACATCAAAACCATGCTCTTAATTCTCACAATCCGTCTTTATCTTTCGATTAACTTCATGTTTACATGGTAGTTAATTGTGTTCCCAAGCACAAGTATAATAAACTGGATGGTTGACTACATGTCTAGATCCTCGAACTAAAGAGTGATTTTTTACATTTGAAATTATCTTATATTTTGTCTAGAAAATCCTCTTGGAAAGAATTGTACATTCGGCCCAAGAAAATCCCTAAACATAACAACTTTAAATCTTAAGGGTTATAGTCACTTGGTCTCTGTCACTACTTACTTCGAAACACCAACAAATAGTTCCCTGTGGATTCGACTCCAAGCTTAACCAGATTATTACTATAACTTGACCGCCTACACTTGGGTGTACACATTTTGGATCAAGTCAAAGTATTTAGAGCCGTTGTTGGGGAACCATAAAAGCTGAAAAGACCTTCATTTTTGTATATATATATTATTTTTATTGTATAATTCTTATTTTATGCCTGAGGACGATCCTCACTTTCACTATTTGCCAGAAGAATTAGTAGGATCTGTAAACTAGTCTGGACCATCTTCAGCCAGATCAGTAGCATGCACTTTTGAGAATAGCATGGCAAATAATAGAAGAGAAAGGGAAGTTCCTGTAAGACAAGGGGAAGACCATGTGAGAAAGGGGGAAGTGACTAATATTTAAATGTTGCATGATTACTTACATCCCATAGAAATAGTGTATCCTCATGTTTAATCTTTCCTGTAAATGCACCCCTCTTTATTGTAAAGGTGGGGACAGTTCAACTACTGCCTTAATTTTGAGCTAGTTAAGATGAAACTTTTTCCTTTCTCTTTGAAGGACAAAGCTAAACAATGGTTAGATTCTTTAAAATCCCTTTCAATGCCTAACTGGCAGACATTACAGAATGAATTTTTCAAAAATTTGTTTCCTCTACACCGCACCAATGCACTCAAATGACAAATCAAGAATTTTTCGGTTAAAGAAGGAGAAACCTTTTACCAAAGTTTAGAGAGATTCAAGGATCCTCTCCAGTCCTGCCCACACCATGATTTTGAGAATTGAACTTTGGTAGGATTTTTTCACAACTCCTTGCCTACTAGACTATGTTAGTTTGTCGAAATGATGGCTCAAGGAGAGTTCATGGGAAAGAGTCTAGAGGAGGCGCTCAATTTTTTTAACACCATATCTAATAGATCTTAGATGTGGGACTCAGGCTCTCCTACCACTGTTTAAGCTAAACCATCTACTTCCCATGGGGATAAGTATGTCTTGAAAGATGATGATGACTTGAGAGCAAAAAAGTCCACCTTGTCTCAAAAGCTTGAAGCTCTAGAGTTGAAAAAGGTACATCAAGTTGATGTTGGCCCTCCCACAGAACAAGTGTATGGGATTTTTGCTTTGACAGGACACCCTCCTTGGGAGTGTCCCACCATTTTGGCGTTCAAAGAGGTCTTGTTGGAACAAACAAATGTAATTTCCAACTTCAACAAACCTTACTCCAACCCATATTCTGAAATATACAATCCAAGGTGGCGGAATCACCCGAACTTCAGTTGGAGAAATGCACAACCAACTCCCATGACCCCACCACAAGGTTCACAACCACCACTTCAAGGACCTACTACATATCAACCAAACCAACTACCACAAAAGAGGAGGCTTGTGAAAACATTGAATCAGTTCTCACAAAGCCAAATGAACTATGATAATAGTTCCAGTCAGGATTTTACTGATTTCAAAACCCAAACCACTCGATCTTTTGAGGATCTTAAAAGCCACATGCAAAAGTTGACCCAATCCATGACCACACATGAGAAAGGAAAATTTGCTGCTCAACCAAAACAACCGCAAGGCCAATTCATGTGGGAAATCCTTCAATCATGTATAACCCACAAGACCAAGCCCATGTTATCACTACACTAAGAAGTGGTAAGGTGATTGACAAGGCCATCAATTACATGTTAATTCCTAGGCTAAGACCTAAGTCAATCTTGAACCAGTGATTGGAAAAGACCTAGAACCATCAAAGGAAAAAGATCCTTCTTGTCCTATTCCTTCACCTTTTCCCCAAAGACTCAAAATGGTACAGAAGTTGAATAACCATCCAAAAATCTATGAGCTCTTTAAACAAGTAAAAATCAATATTTCACTTTTGGATGCAATCAAGCAGGTTCCCTCTTATGCCAAGTTTCTGAAAAACTTGTGCACAATCAAGAGAAGCCAAAATGTTCAAAAAAGAGCCTTCTTGATGGAACAAGCCAGTGCCCCACTTCAACACAAAACCCCTCCAAAATACAAGGACCCAGGGTATCCAACTGTGTCATGTGTTATTGAAAACTTCAGAATAAAATAAGCTCTATTAGATCTTGGAGCCAGTGTCAATTTGCTCCCTTTCTCTGCCTATCAACAATTGGGTCTGGGTGAACTCAAATCCACTTACATTGCACTCCAATTGGCAGACAAGTCTACTAAAGTCCCAAGAGGCATTGTGGAGGATGTCCTTGTTCAGGTAGAAGACTTCGTCTTTCCTGTTGATTTCATTATTTTGGACACTTAACCAGCAATACATTCAGAAAACCAAATTTTTGTCATTCTTGGTTGACCCTTTCTAGCAACCTCCAATGCATTGATCAATTGCAGGAATGGAGTCATGAAATTGATTTTTGAGAATATGACTATTGAGCTCAATATTTTCAATATTGCCAAGCACCCTGGAGAGGACAAGGAAGTGAGAGAAATAAGTTTCATTGAGTCATTGGTTCACGAACATTTAAATGATATCTTTTGGGAAACCTCTGCTAAATCCTATCTGTTGGAATCTAGCACATCTGAGTCAACAGATGATGATCAAACACAAAATAATTGTACTGCTCATACTATTGGGACATGGGCACCCAAATTTGTGGAAATTTCACCAAGTGACACAAAGACACTCTCATCAAGTGTCAAGTCTCCAAAGCCTGAACTAAAATCGCTCCCATCTGACCTCAAATATACATTCTTATGGGAGGACGAGTCATACCCAATAGTAATTTTATCTAAGCTTACAGACTTACAAGAGTCTAAGCTGATTGAAGTTCTTAGATTTCATTAAAGCACCATTGGGTGGACCATCACTAACTTGAAAGGTATAAGCCCATTAATTTGCAATCATGCAATATACCTTGAAGAGGATTCAAAACCCTCTTGTAAAATGCAACGATGATTGAACCCTCACATGAAGAAAGTTGTGAGAACTGAGGTGATTAAGCTATTAGATGCGGGGATAATTCTTCCCATCTCTAATAGCAAATGGGTGAATGATTCACACTTTTTAGTGATCTAAATTATATTATATTATACATCCAAGTATAAGTGGTCAAATGATAGTTTTTCTCGGTTTAAGTCCAAGTATCAATCCCACGAAGAGTTTTCAGTAGTTTAGAATGTAAAATAAATAAAACAAACTGTAAAGTTATTGTTTAAAGCAGTGTAGTGTTTGATAGCTTGTGATGTGAGCTTGGATTGATAACTAGTCTAATTTAAATAAAATGCAGAGATAAGCTTGTTAATGACAATAATATAAAAGATACCTTTCAGTTTAAGGATCTCATATGCTTCATATTGGTTAAATACTGGAAATGCTACGTTATAGTAATTAACTCCCATTTTACTGGCAAGTTAACCGATAAGTCTGATGTATATAAATCATCACACAACAACTTCTTAGGTTAGCTGGTGGTATCCATGCCAATTGATTAATCCAAGCAAACCAGAAGGACAAGTCATTCATGAGGAATACTTGAATTATTCAATTGATCTTGTGATTGTAAGTGCGTACATAATAAACCACAACACAACCACTTCTTAGGTTAACTACTGGCATTAAGTCATAACACATCAACTTCTTAGGTTTGCTGGTTACAGATGTACCAATTGACTAATCCAAGTGAACCAGTAGGACAAGTCATCAATGAGGAATACTTGAATTACCCAATAAGTCATATTTGATATATATATATATATATATATATATTAGTTAAACATCCTTAGCATTTTGATGGAGGACAAGCCATACCAGTAGGAACACCGTGGTTATTAGACTGGCAATATAATTATATATGGTAATTAAACAACCCAAATAACCCAGAAGGACAAGCCATTCATGAGGATCATTTAGGTTTTGTACCATGCATCAATAGAACATCCTCAGCGTTCAGATGGAGGACAAGCCATACCGGTAGGAACACTATAGTTGTTTAACTGGCAAGTTGATGATGCACCGATGACATAATTCCAAGCACAACATCGAAACTATGTACATCGCTGTATCATGCATGAAACATATAGTACATATATATAAAAATATAAAACATCAAAATTTTCATACTCTAACCAATACTATGCATATGTTCACCCTTCACTGAAGGGTAAAAGTGACTACTCACACTTTATTGCTACAAACAAGCAAGGAGAATGAGTAGTCTTCATTACAACTGAAATTAAAAATACAAACTCTAAAAATTATTTCACAAGGAACAACTGTAACACAACCACCTTTATTATCATTTAAGACAAAAAAGTGGTTGCAATTCAATCACCCAAATAGAAAGATACAACGGAAATGTAAAAATACAGAGTATCAGATGGAGAGTAGGACGGACCAACTTTGTATTCAACTTTCTTCTTTCTCTTTTTCTTTCTCTATTTTTCTTCCCTTAGATATCTCTCTCAAGCTTTTGGAAGGCCGGGCAATTCAAATGAAGAAGGACCCCTATTTATAAGCAAAAAGCAAGCATGAGGTGGAAAGATAAAGTTTAGCCACCTAGGTGACCATCTGGACTCCACCTCCACCATTCGGATGGTGGTGCCTTATAGGAGGTTCATGTGTCATCTTCTTGATGTTCCATGTGTCATGTTCTAGAGCTGCCATCTGTCGTGTGTTGGCCTTTTTCCTTAGATCTTTTGCATTTTAGTCCTTTGTTGTTTCCAACTTTGCAAATTTGCCTCGTATTCTCTGGTAATTCTACATTAGACCCTGCAATTTTTAACATAAAATATTTAAAACTTTAATTTACGCACAAACCATAATTCATAATTTCAAGTTGTTTTATCTTACAAAGTTGATTACTTAATCATTTTAAATTACACACTAGTTAGGGTTAATTAGTGAGCCTAACCCAAGTTGTGCCCAAAACGTCTGAGGTCACAGTAGTAAAACATGATGCCAATGAATTAGTACCTACTCAAGTAGTCACAGTATGACGAATGTACATAGACTATCAAAAGCTTAGTTTGGTAACTAGAAAAAGTCATTTTTCTCTTCCCTTTCTTGATCAAGTCTTAGAGAGAATT
>CM042196.1:16652673-16666346 GCA_023539305.1 Ilex asprella
CGAAACTATGTACATCGCTGTATCATGCATGAAACATATAGTACATATATATAAAAATATAAAACATCAAAATTTTCATACTCTAACCAATACTATGCATATGTTCACCCTTCACTGAAGGGTAAAAGTGACTACTCACACTTTATTGCTACAAACAAGCAAGGAGAATGAGTAGTCTTCATTACAACTGAAATTAAAAATACAAACTCTAAAAATTATTTCACAAGGAACAACTGTAACACAACCACCTTTATTATCATTTAAGACAAAAAAGTGGCTGCAATTCAATCACCCAAATAGAAAGATACAACGGAAATGTAAAAATATAGAGTATCAGATGGAGAGTAGGACGGACCAACTTTGTATTCAACTTTCTTCTTTCTCTTTTTCTTTCTCTATTTTTCTTCCCTTAGATATCTCTCTCAAGCTTTTGGAAGGCCGGGCAATTCAAATGAAGAAGGACCCCTATTTATAAGCAAAAAGCAAGCATGAGGTGGAAAGATAAAGTTTAGCCACCTAGGTGACCATCTGGACTCCACCTCCACCATTCGGATGGTGGTGCCTTATAGGAGGTTCATGTGTCATCTTCTTGATGTTCCATGTGTCATGTTCTAGAGCTGCCATCTGTCGTGTGTTGGCCTTTTTCCTTAGATCTTTTGCATTTTAGTCCTTTGTTGTTTCCAACTTTGCAAATTTGCCTCGTATTCTCTGGTAATTCTACATTAGACCCTGCAATTTTTAACATAAAATATTTAAAACTTTAATTTACGCACAAACCATAATTCATAATTTCAAGTTGTTTTATCTTACAAAGTTGATTACTTAATCATTTTAAATTACACACTAGTTAGGGTTAATTAGTGAGCCTAACCCAAGTTGTGCCCAAAACGTCTGAGGTCACAGTAGTAAAACATGATGCCAATGAATTAGTACCTACTCAAGTAGTCACAGTATGACGAATGTACATAGACTATCAAAAGCTTAGTTTGGTAACTAGAAAAAGTCATTTTTCTCTTCCCTTTCTTGATCAAGTCTTAGAGAGAATTGCAGGTCATGCGTTCTACTACTTCCTGGATGGGTATTCTGGGTATAATCAAATCGATATAACACTAGATGACCAGGAGAAAACAACATTCACATGCCCCTTTGGCACCTTTGCATTCTAAACGATGTAGTTTGGATTTTGTAATGCTCCTGCAATATTCCAAAGATGCATGCAAAGCTTGTTTAGTGACATGGTAGAGAAAATTTTGGAAGTGTTAATGGATGACTTCTCCGTATATGGTGACTCGTTTGATTTGTGTCTAACAAATCTAGAAAAAGTGTTGATAAGATGTAAGGAAGCCAATCTAGTGCTCAATTGGGAGAAATGCCATTTCATGGTAACACAAGACATTGTCTTAGGTAACATTGTGTCGTCTGAAGGCATGAAAGTTGACAAGACAAAAATAGATCTGATGGAAAACTTGCCTACTCCCAAGACTGTAAAGGATGTAGGCAAGTTTCCCAGGACATGTAGGGTTCTATAAGAAATTCATAAAAGACTTTAGTACCATAGCTAAAATCATGTGTCATCTCCTGAGCTAGGACGTAATTTTTGTGTGGAGTGAAGCATGCCAGAAAGCTTTTGATAAGCTTAAAACTATGTTAATTTTTGCTCCAATAATGCAACCCCCTAATTGGACTTTACCCTTTGAACTAATGTGTGATGCAAGTGATTATGTTATGGGAGCTATGTTGGGACAAAGAAAGGATAAGAAACCCTATGTGATTTACTATGCAAACAAAACTTTGAATGATGCTCAAATGAATTAATCGACAACTGAAAAAGAATTGCTTGCTGTAATTTTTGCTCTGGAAAAATTTTGTTCTTATCTTGTTGGTTCTTCTGTTATTGTGTTCACTGACCATGCATCATTAAAATTCTTGCTCATAAGGAAGGATGTCAAGCCAAGGCTCTTAAGATGGATACTCTTATTACAAGAGTTTGATCTGGTCATTAAGGACAAGAAGGGTGTTAAGAATGTGGTGGCAGATCATCTGTCCAGGTTAACGTGTGAATTTATTGAGGATGGACTACCAATCAATGAAAATTTTCCTAATGAACAAAGGTTCACAGACATGGAAACACCATGGTACGCTGATATTACTAATTTCCTTGCTACTGGTACGTTTCCTCCTTCCTTTACATTCATGTATAAGAAGAAATTTCAGAGGGAGGTTTTGTAATTTCTTTTGGGAAGATTCATATGTATTTAAGTACTATAGGGATCAAATCATAAGGCGCTGCATCCCCGAGCATGAGAGCAAATAGGTAATATCATTTTGTCATTCTGAAGCATGTGAGGGACATTTCTCATCAAGGAAAACCACTGTAACAATCTTGTAGTGTGGATTTTATTGGCCCACACTTTTTAAAGATGTCCATGCTTTTTTTCTAACATGTGATAGATGCCAAAAGTTGGGAAGCATTTCTAAAAGAAACATGATGCCCTTAAATTCAATTCTGGTAATTAAAAATTTTGACTATTGGGCCATTGATTTTATGGGACCTTTTCCCCTTCCTTTGGTTATCTATATATTTTAGTGGTTGTAGACTGTGTCCAAATGGGTTGAAGCAATTCCATATCAAAAATAATGATCACCTAATAGTGATTGAGTTGTTAAAAAAAATATTTTGTCCAGGTTTGGAATTCCTAAATCTATTATAAGTGATGAAGACAATCATTTTTGCAATCGTTCTTTTTGGAATTTGATGAAAAAGTACTTAATTTTTTATAAAATTGTATCCCCTTATCACCCACAGACTAGTGGACAGGTTGAACTAGCTAATCAAGAGATCAAACTGATTTTAGAAAAAATAGTAACCCAGACCTCAAATATTGGTTGTTAAGACTATGTGATGCACTCCGGGCATATCACATTGCTTTTAAAATAATTTTGGGCATGTCTACTTATCGATTAGCCTATGGCAAGCCTTGTCACCTACTTGTGGAATTGGAACGCAGAGCATACTGGCCATTAAAGCAATGAACTTTGATCTAGATAAGGCTAGACTCTCAAGAAAACTTCAGATTAATGAGTAAGAGGAATTGAGAAATGAGGCATATGACAATGCAAAAATTGCTAAGTCCAGGATGAAATTTTTTCATGACAAGAATATTATGCGGAAGTCTTTTGAACCTTCTAAAAAATTCCTAATATATAATTCAAGGCTCCATCTTTTTTTTGGTAAGATGAGATCAAGATGGACTAGACCTTACATTGTCAAACAGGTGTTTGGACATGGAGTAGTGGATGTGAAAAATCTATCAGATGGTAATATTTTTACCGTCACTGGTCAGCATTTGAAACCATTTTTGGAAGAATTTGTTAAAGAAGTGGAAACCATTCTTCCAGAATATTCCTCCGAGATCCCAACCTGACCCGTTAGGACGCCTTTATAAGGCCTCCAACCTTTTTTTCCCTTTTTCCCCATCCACCAGTGTTGGCCCCTTTCTTTTTCTTCTTCGTTTCTCTATTCCCTGTAAAAATGACCCACCCCCTTCAAACCAATGACCACACACTACACAGACACAATCCTTTGCTTCATGTTTTGCAATTTAATCTTGTATTCGTGCATGGGTGTCCTGAACTTGTTCGCACTCACACACAAGGACTTCCATCCTACCTAAAACCCAGATCTGCATAAAGATGATTAATTTGTGTGTTATTTGTAGGTTTCGACAGATGAACAGATCTCGACCCTACGACCTCATTTCCAAACTCCATACACTGGTAAATTCGAAACATTTGGGACAATGTTGAGTTTAGGTTGGGGTGTGATCTACAGTTCCAGTTTGTTCCAATTTCGTATCTACAATTCTAGTTTTGTACCTAAACTTTTTTGCATTTTTTTTAAAATCTATTTATTCTGGATTGCATATTTTTACAGTATTTTTGCTTATATTTCATGATCATGTCGAATGCAGCTTCAATCGTCTTTATGACTGGCAAATGTTAAAGAACTAGATAGGGTGTCTTTAGTTTAGCAAGCATGGATAGTAAACCTTTTTTGTTCAGTTTAGGTGTTTTACGCATTTTTCTATCTGATGTGCATGCTGTGATAATGAGAAAGGGAAGAGTTGTGAGAAAAATTAAAATCCAAGAAGAAAAAGCAAAACCATTGTGTGGCAGAAGCGTTTTTGCTAAACATCGTCGTGCCAAACGACTAGGTGCTTGTAAACAATATGGCAGGATCTTTCACATGAAGAAATACAATTAGTGCTCTGAACCAATTTTGGGTCGTGCGACCGATCGATTAAACTGGATAGTGTATGGGCAGAGTAAGGATTTTCCTAAGGCGCCATCTTATACCAGTCCGGTACTTACACGTTATGTGCAACAAGAATTTGGAAGGGTCACCAATAATGACATAGACACAAGCGAGGACTCGGATTAGATTTTTTTTTTTGACAAAACTGTGGAAAAGCGTGTTTTTGGGATGAAGGTTAATGGTCCAAACTTTTTTTAAAAAAGTCTAAATATTTTTTTTGTTAGATGTACAAAGTCTTTTTGTTGAAATAAAGATGTGGGCCGAGTAAGGAATGTCCTAAAATACCAACGAAGTTATAGTGTGGGTAAAGACTTATCCTGAGACGCCATAGTTTTTCAAGTTCAATTTGTGCATTTATTGGTTCAAGGGAAGTACCCCAGCTAGATCTTTATGACTATCCTTTAGTCTTCACAATTATTGTGCTTCATTTAAAGAAAAGAAAACTAATGCAATGGTTGGATGACTTGTAGAAACACTTGCTTGTTTGTAGTCGGGTTGAGTCTAGACACAAACAATTCTTGTAAACTTATACAAAGATATCGGAACCATGCTCTTAATTCTCACAATCCATCTTTATCTTCCGATTACCTTCATGTTGACATGGTGGTTAATTGCATTCCCAAGAACATGTATAATAAACCGAATGGTTGACTACATGTCCAGATCCTTGAACTAAAGAGTGATTTTTTACATTTGAAATTATCTTATATTTTGTCTAGAAAATCCTCTTGGGAAGAATTATATATTCAGCCCAGGAAAATCCCTAAACATCACAACTTTAAATCTCAAGGGTTACAGTCACTTGGTCTCTGTCATCACTTACTCGAAATACCAGCAAATAGTTTCATGTGGATTCGACTCTAGACTTAACTGGATTATTACTACAACTTGACCACCTGCACTTTGGTGTACACATTTTGGATCAAGTCAATATGCGAGTGCCATCATACAACACAAGAATCCTCCTAAGTATATGGACCTAGGGTGTCCTACAATTTCATGTATTATAGGGAATTTCAAGATTGAGCAGCCTTTGCTTGATCTTAGAGGAAGTATCAATCTATTCCCGTATTCTATCTACCAATAATTGGGTTCAGGAGAGCTCAAGCCTACACCTATCATATTGGTAAACTGGTTTGTTAAAATTCCTAGGGGAATAGTTGAAGATGTCCTTTTGTAGGTAGATAAGTTCTACTTCCCTATGGATTTCGTTGTGTAAGATTCCTAACTTGTTGCACACTTGGGGAGTCAAATTCCTTTTATTCTTGATTGACCATTCCTCACTACTTTTAATGCTCTTATAAATTCCATGAATGGAGTCATGAAAATTTCATTTGGGAATACGACTCTTAAGCTCAATACCTTTGATATAGCTAAACAACTGAGTGAGGAGGAAGTGACAGGTATATTCTATTGAGTCTATGTCACAAAATCATATGAATACGACATTCTTTGGGGACTCCATAGAGACATGATTGGTTTAGTCAATATCCTCAAAGTTTGAGTCCATTATAGAGGATGATTGTTTGACTTTAGCAAGGGAGCTGGAGTCAGTATCTGTTGAGTTAGTCAGGCCATAGGTGCCCAAGTTTGAGGAGCTCTTGATTAGTACTCAAATATAGCATATTATTATGCCCTTTTTGGACTAATTATACTTTGATGGAGTTTAAATGATGACATTTCAGGTTCTAAAGTGAAAAAAAAGGTTCAAGGCTGACAAAAAGTACATTTGAATGTAATTCCAGCACATTGGGGAACAAAATTGAGAAGGTTAAAGCAGAGTAGTAACGAACGCCAACTACCATTCGAACGCCCATTTGAACCATGCAAAGACCCGACTGTTGAGACAAGATGGGTTGTGCCAAGAACCAAAGCACTGGAGAATCACATACCGTTCGAACGGCACCTATCGTTCGAACGCCCACTGAAGCACTGACGAGATCAGACTGACTGAAGATATGGGTTGTGAAAAAAAATCTATGACAAGTTCTGCATGGCAGGAGATTTTCCCAGACGACCACATGCCATTTGACGTCTGAGTGTTATGTACAGATCCCAGTTGGCGTTTGAACGCTTTTAGAGCAAAAATAACAAAAACGTTCGAACGTCAGCCACCGTTAGAATGCCATTGACAGAATGCCTGCAAAGTGGGTGGGTTTTCACTTTGACTTTGGCAACAGAAATATTCCTTCACTCCCCTTCTTTCCTTCTCCTTGCCTATAAATACACTCATTTTTTGGAGACCAAAGGGGGCATTCAGCACTTGACTAGGCAACACTTCTTTTTTCCTTTTGTCTTAATTTTCTTCCTTGCTAAGAGTTGGGAAGTTTAGACTCCCACTCATTTCTTTACATTAATGTTTACATTTGCATTTACTTAAGAGTTGTAATTTCTTTATTTACTTTTAGTCTTTACATTAATGCTTTTACATTTTGTATTTACTTAAGAGTTGTAGTTTCTTCATTTACTTCTAGTCTTTTCATTTATGCTATTACATGCATGTCTTTATTTATGTCTTGCACTTCCATTGGTTGAGCTCCCTTCTTTCTTAGAAGAGTGAAACTCTTTCACTTTTCTAGAGCTTTACCAAAGTCGTGAAGGGTGGAACGTGATTCACTCATTCTTTGTTGAAGATTAGCTCTTTGTTTACTGTGCTTTTAATTTTGAAATGTTCTCTACTTAGAGGGATGAGCATCACTCACTTTTCTAGCTTTACCAAGCTATGAAGAGTGAGTAGTTTCTCATTCACTTTAGTAAGAGGTGAAGGACATGTTTTAATTATTCGGAAGTTATATTTATACACTATTCTAAAGCTTAACGTTTATCCCCTTGTTTATTAGATGATTGACTGTATCTAGCAAAGCTAAAGTACTTTGTATAATTGAGAGTCTTTCTATGACACATATGACTCTTGCATGGAAAGACTCCTCGTTTCAAGGCAAGTACCACGACTAAATCTTCATGACTACCCTTTAATTATCCCCCTTATTCTCTTCATTTAAATAATGGAATATTAAAACCATGGTTGGATATCTTGTAGAAGCATTTGCTAAATTGTAGATGGGTTAAGTCTCGGCACAAACAAAACTTCTAAAAAGATATCGGAACCCTGGTCTTAATTCTCACAGTCCATCTTTACCTTCCGATTAACTTGCTATTGACACGGGAGTTAATTGAGGTATTAAGCATTAATATAACAAGCCGGACAATTGACTACATGCCTTGATCCTCGAGCTAAAGAGTGACTTTTCTTCCATTTAAATTAATCTTATATTTTGTCTAGAAAATCTTCTTGAAAAGAATTCAATATTCTGTTTAGGAAACCACCCATATCTCACAAACTTTAAATCTCAAAGGTTACAATCAATTGGTCTCCACCACTGCTTACTTTAAAACATCAACACAACAAGTTCCCAGTGGATTCGACTCCGGACTCAAACCGGATTATTACTACAACTTGACTGCCTGCACTTGGGTGTACACATTTCGAATCAAGTCAGCTTTCTCCAAGTGGCGTGTAGCCACTCCATTCTTCTGAAAAACCACCAAAACCTGAGTTAAAACCCCTTGCTTCTACTTTAAAGTATGCATTCTGCTTTCCCTTCAAAGGCATTGTGTTTTCACGAAAGCTCCCAAGCCCAAAAGAAAGGTATCTTGTAGTAACTTATACAAAAGTCAAAGGTCGTCTCCTCAAGGAAAAATTTGGAATCCAAGATGACGAAAAATAAAATGAAAAAGCTCTTTGATTCAAGCATTTTAAGTGCTAACTACTAATGAAATTTAAAAAATTGGATAATCTTCAGAATTTGCCTTACCTATGAATAAGATTTTCTACCTTAAATCTATAACTCATCTACTTTCATATTCAAACTACTACAGAAGGATGATTTTCAACTAAAAATTTGGAAAGAACTAATGTAGCAATCGAAAGATGATTTATAATGGAAGAATTGATACTCTAAAGGTTGCAAAAACACCATAATTATTTGTACCACGTCTAATTGCATTCAAATAACAGGGACGTATGCAAACTAATTAGGTTTTTGAAACCATAACCTATTCAATCAATCACATAAATGTTAAAACCCTAGTTTAAGGCATACGCCCTACTTTATAGGTTTGGGACTAATTCCTCATATCATTTAGAAGAAGACTACTCACTCATGACAATGAAAATGACCTAAAGATTAAAAGAAGACACAATCAGATGCAGAAAAGTAAAGAATGGATTGATATTGATTGCTTGTATTGAAAAACTGAATGCAAATAACTAAGATTTGAAAGTAAAGACAATTGAAATTGAATGGTCCTTGAACAAATAAATGAAAAGAAATGAACTTTAAATAAAATTCTATAGAGTAAACCCTAAAACTCTTTGATAAAAAAGGTAAATGAAAAACTCCTTAAACCCCCTATCTTAAGTCTCCAAGGGTATTTATTTATAATGGTTAGGAAGGAGATTCTTTAGCTCTTTGAAATATATCAATCCCAAAATTATCTCCATCTTCTATTGGTTGAGAATCCTCAAACGATTTGGCAAAATCTAATCTTTAGTTAAGCTTTCTTGGAATGTCTGCCTCAACCGACCAACAACACAGTAGACATACTGGTAGTTCTCTGCTTGACAATAGAACTTCTCTGATGAGAACTTGTAAGCTTTTGTGAGCTTAACTGCCGATAGAACTAACTTCCTACTGGTAAAATCTTGTCTTTCTATCTTCCTAGTGGTAGTTCTTCCCTTTTCTTCAATTGATTATGCAATGCTCCTGGCTTCATCTAATCCTGAGCAAAATCATTATCGGCTTATTCCTTGCCATTGTATTCATGCTAAAACTCCATTTTATACCTGAAATACCTATAACACCCAAAATCAAGGCTTAAGCTGCAAAAATGAACTTAGTTAGTTAGTTAGCAAGCCTAAATTGGATGTGAAAGACTATGAAATAACGCAATATTGAGTGCTCATCACATTTCTTGGAGATGGTGAACCATACCTGGTGGTCATCTCATCTGTACTTGCATGGGACCAAGAGTCCAAGCTATTGAATGTCCTTATGCTGATTTGAAGGGCATAAGCACTAATGTATGTAATCATACTATTTATTTGGAAAAGGATTCAAAACCCTCATGCCAAAATGTAGCGACATTTAAGTTTCACCCAAGAAATCAGGAGTTATGTTAGTTAAGAATAAAGAAAAAGAGTTGGTGCCTACACCCGAGTTGTCACGGGATGGTGCATGTGTTTTTACAATCGTAAACTAAATTTTGTGATTAAGAAAGATCACTTTTCCCTTTCTTTCTTAGATCAACTCTTAGAGAGAAGAGTCGGTCATGCATTATATTGCTTCTTAGATGGGTACTAAAGGTACAATTAAATTGAAATAATGTTGGACGATCAGGAGGAATTGACATTCACTTGTCCTTTTGGCACTTTGGCCTATAGGAGAATGTCATTTAGGTTGTGGAATGATCCTGTAACCTTTTAGTTATGTATGCTAAGCATTTTCAGCGATATGGTAGAAAGATGTTTGGAATTCTTCATGATGACTTCTCAGTTTTTGGAGATTCATTTGACTTTTGTCTTGCAAATCTAGAAAGTGTTCTCAGACAGTGTGAGGGAACTAACTTAGTGCTCAATTGGAAAAAGTGTCACTTCATGGCAACACAAGGTTTTGTGTTAGGTCACATCATCTCATCTGAAGGAATAAAAGTAGACAAGGGTAAAAGTGATTTAATTCGAAATTTACCTGCTCCAAAAATATTTAAGGATGTTAGATCATTCTTAGGGTATGCTGGTTTTTATAGGAGATTAATAATGAATTTTAGTGCTATTTATAGACCCATGTGTCATCTCCTAAGTTAGGACGTTCCCTTTGTGGGGGATGATGCAGGTCAAAAGCTATTGAGAATCTTAAAGGCATGTTGATTTTCGCCCCTATCATACAACCACCTAAGTGGTTATTACCCTCCGAATTGATGTGTGATGCTAACAATTACGCCCATAGAGTGGTGTTGTCACAAAGGAAAGAAAAGAAGCCCTATATCATTTACTATGTAAGTAAAACTCTTAATGATATTCAAATAAATTATTCTACCACTAAAAAAAGTTACTTGCTGTTGTTTTTGGCTTGGATAAATCTCGATCATACTTGGTAGGCTCCTTAGTAATTATTTTTACTGATGATGTAGCCCTGAAATATCTATTGACAAAGAAAAATGCCAAGCCACGATTGCCAAGGTGGATACTCCTACTACGGGAATTTGAATTGAATGTTAAGGACAAAAAGTACAAAATGTGGTGGCTGATCACCTTTCACGATTGACATATGACTTTCATTAGGATGCAGTGCCTATTAATGAGAAATTTCCAGATGAGCAACTTCTAGTAGTTTTGGAGGTACCTTGGTATGCGAATATTGCTAATTATTTACCCACATGTACTTTCCCATATTCTTTCCCTCCTTTGGATAAGAATTTTTTTATTAAGGTACGTAGCTTATTTTAGGATGATCCATATCTGTTCAAATATTGTAAAGATCAAATAATAAGGAGATGCGTATCTAATTTTGAAATCCATAATGTGATTAATTTTTGTCATACTGAAGCATGTGGAAGCCATTTTTTTTCAAAGAAAACCATTACAAAGATTTTGCAGTGTAAATTTTATTTGCCAAGGCTATTTAAAGATGCCCATGCCTTTTATTTATCCTGTGATCATTGTCAACAGTTGGGGGGCTTCTCGCGAAGGAACATGATGCCTTGAACACTATTCTTATCATAGATATTTTTTATAGTTAGGGCATTGACTTCATGGGACAATTCCCTCAATTGTTCGATAATTTGATCTTAGTTGTTGTAGACTATTTCTTAAAATGGGTTGAGGATATACCTTCTCGTAATAATAATCATCGTACCCTGATCAAGTTTTTAAAAGAATATATTCTTTCGAGGTTTGGTATACCTCGGGCCCTTATTAGTGAGGGTGGCTTCACTTTTGTAATAGATTTTTTTGAAAATTTGAAGCAAAAATATGCTATTACTCATAAACTAAGTACACCCTACAATACATTGACAAGTGGGCAAACTGAACTTGCCAATAAAGAGAACAAGAAAGTTTTGGAAAAAATGTTAAACCCAAATCACAAAGATTAGTCTTTAAGACTGACCAATGCCTTGTGGGCTTACCAAATAGCTTTTAAAACAATCCTTGGGATGTCTCCTTATCGGTTGGTTTATGGAAAGCCATGTCAGTTGCCTGTTGAGCTTGAACATAAAGCATATAGGGCAATTAAGGGTATGAACTTTGATGTAGACAAGGCAAGGGAATCTAGAAAGCTTCAGCTTAATGAATTAGAAGAATTAAGAAATCAGGCCTATGAGAATACAAAGATTGCAAGGGTTAGAATGAAAGCATGCCATGACAAGCACACAGTTAGGAAAACCTTCAAACCTTCTCAAAAGGTTCCGTTATATAACTCACGACTCCATTTTCTTTTGGTAAGTTAAGGTCACGGTGGTTAGGCCCATTTGTAGTTAAGGAGATTTTTCACCGTGGGGCTGTTGAAATTCAAAACGTCTGTCCACGTCAAGGGAGAATGCCGCTTTAGAATTCATAGTAAAGGAGGACTAACTAAGATAATTTAGTTTTAATTCTTTGATTAATTTATTGCATTTAGGAGAGTCTAATATAGGATGTTGAGGATGATTAATGATCAAAGATGGATTTTTTGAGATAATTTTTCAAAATTTTGGGTGTTTTTTTTGAATGGAAGTAGAAAAGCCTAGAATTTTAAATGTTTTTTGAAAACAAAAAATGCATGCATCCGGACACGTACACTCCATTTGGACGCACACCTCAGGTTTCAACTCTTTCTTCTTCCCCAAGCATCTTCTATAATTCCTCATTTTCTCTCCTGAAAAATTAAGACCTACTTCATCTCTCCCTAAAAGATCTTCTATCTTCTAAACATAGGATTTAGTCTCTTTTTCTCAACTTAGGGTTTCTCTCCACATATTTTACCATTTTTTCAAGAAACCTATCATCTTCTCCAAGTTTAGGAAAGGTATACAATAGCATCCAAAAGAGCAAGGGAGGACACTACCCATGGAGGCCAACCACAACAGCTGAGTGTGCTTGTTGATGATCGGGACTTTCGCCATGTGTGGGATATGGATCGTTTTCCTTTTTGGGAGAAGAGTGAGAGGTATATTCACCATTTTTCTTCTCTTTCTATTGGGTTGGATCGTAGTTGTCTTTTGGAGGATTTTTTAGGGATTGGAGTTGTAAAATCCGGGTAAATTTAAATTTTTTCTGAAAAAGGGCAAAATGATAATTTGTACTATAATGTGGATTTAAAATAAGTATTACTCTAGACCTCGGATGACGAAATGGACTTCACCATTTAGCTCGTAATGCGAAATCTAGGCACTTTGTCAAATTTCATCGAATTCTGAGATAGTTAGATCTTGCACGTTGTTTGAGGTGACTGCATGGCGAATGACCTTTTAATGGTCCCCAAAAATAGAAAATTTAAAATTTTCTTATAATTAATTTGAAGTTCCAATAAAATTTATTTGGAATTAATCTGACATATAATGAATCGTTTTGGAACGAAAAATGGACCCGAAAGTAGGAAATATGTGGTGCAATGTGGACCGCACAATTGGGGCTATAAATATAGACTTAAAATCAGATTTTTTGAGAAAATATCTCATTTTATCATCACCTTGGCCAGCCATAGAGAGAAGAGGGTGAGAAGAGAGAAAAAGTTTGTCTTCGAGACTTATTTCTCTGATCTAAGAAGTTTCGTCGCTCCGATCGACTTGGACCAAGAGTTAAAGTTGATCACCGCGACGAGGGCTACATCTACGTACCAAGAAAATTGGATTTCACCGAAGATCCAAAGAAAAGATTTTGAAGAAATCAAGTTCTTGGGCTATTGTTGGTGTTCTTGGAAGTTCTACCACTTCCTCCACGCTACATGAGTTTGGGTTCTTCCTACTTTGGTTTTATTCCTCTCCTTTGGGGCTGTTCTAGGGCCTATTTAGGGGCTGAAATTATGGACTGATATGGACTATTTTGGGGTGAGCACTTCGTTTTGAACACAAGATTCTATGTCACATGTACACATGGAGTGCATACTAGGATAACTTGAGTGTATTCTTTGATTAAGAGTGTCCCTTGGTGAGTTTTGAATTGAAGTTGAATTTGCCGAAGCTATTTGAATGTGAATCCTATTGTGTAAATACTCAAATTATGTGCTTAATTCACACACCAACTGGCTGGAAATCAATGTGTACATGCATACTTTAGACTAGTGTTAGAGACTATGATTTTGCTCATGTATGTTTAGTTCAG
>CM042196.1:16687864-16706153 GCA_023539305.1 Ilex asprella
TCTTTTGGACATTGTGTAGTCTAGTTTCTTTTGTAATTTTCGCTGCGGTATAATAGTAAATTTACATTGGGAATTTAAAGGCCAAAGCTGGCATATTCTTTTGTGATATTGATGTAAATGTTATGAATCATTGTTATGAAGTCTTCTTTATTGATGGTTTATCTTAGTACTCTCATGGTATGAATGGTTATTGAATGTAATGCCGTCCAGGGTGTATTTTGAGGCGTTACACTTCCCAAGTGGGAAAGTATGTCTTGAAAGAAGATGATGACATGAGAGCAAAAATGTCTACTTTGTCTCGAAAGCTTGAAGCTTTAGAAATGAAAAAAGTTCATCAAGTCAATATAAGCCCTTCCACAAAACAAGTGTGTGGAATCTTGGCATTGACAGGACATCCTACTAGGGAATGTCCTACCATCCCCGCTTTCAAAGAAGTCTTGTTGGAACAAACAAATGCAATCTCCAATTTCATTAAGCCTTACTCCAACTCATACTCTGAAACAAACAATCCAGGGTGGCAAAACCACCCAAACTTCAGTTGGAGGAACACACAACCAATTCCCATAAACCAACCATAAAATTTACATCCACAACCTCAAGGACCTCCTGGATATCAACCATACTAACCACCACACAAGAGGAATCTTGAGGATACACTAAACCAGTTCACGCAAACCCAAATGAACTTCAATACCCATTCCACCCAATATTTCACAGAATTCAAAGCGCAGACCACCTATTCCTTCGAAGATCTTAAAAGCCACATTCAAAAGTTGACTCAATCCATGAGCACACAAGAAAAGGGCAAGTTTCCTGCCCAACCAAAACCTCCACAAGACCAAACCCAAGTTGTCACTATACTGAGAAGTGGCAAGGTGATTGACAAGACCGTCAGAGACATGCTAATTCCAAGGTCAAATTCTAACAAACCCAATCAACTCATCAGTTGAGCCTGAACTTGTAATTGAAAAAGAGCCTAAGTCCATGATAGAACCAGAGCCAAAACCTTCTGAGGAAATAGAACCTTCATAGACTCAATTCCCGCTCCATTTCTGCATAGACTCAAAGCCACACAAAATTTGAGTCATCAACCTAAAATTTACGAGCTTTTCAAGCAAGTAAATATCAACATCCCACTTCTGGATGCAATCCAACAAGTACCATCTTATGTCAAGTTTCTAAAAGGCTTGTGCACAATCATGAGAAGCCAGAATGTCCAAAAAAGAGCATTTCTGACAAAACAAGTCAGTGCCTTGCTACAATGCAAAACCCCTCCAAAATACAAGGACCCTATATGTCCAACTACATCATGTGTCATCGGAGATTTCAAGATAAAATAAGCACTGTTAGACCTTGAAGCTAGTGTTAATCTGCTACCCTACTCTGTCGACCAGCAATTGGGTCTCGGTGAACTCAAACTCATTTGTGTCACACTCCAGTTAGCAGATAGGTCTGTCAAAATCCTTAGGGGCATTGTTGAAGATGTGCTTGTCCACGTGGATAACTTTGTCTTCCCTGTTGACTTCATTGTTCTAGATACTCAGCTAGCATTACATTCGGAGAACCAAATTTTCGTCATTATTGGTCGACCTTTCCTAGCAACTTTCAATGCACTAATCAATTGCAAGAATGGAATCATGAAATTAAATTTTGGGAATATGACTCTTGAGCTAAATATTTTCATTATTGCTAAACACCCAGGAGAAGATGAAGAAGAAGGGGAAGTAAACTCCATTGAATCACTGATATAGGAACACTTGAGTGACACATTCTATGAAGACCTGACTGAATCATCTCTGCTAGAGTCCATCTCATCTGATTCAAATGATGACCCATAAATAAAAAGTTGCCCTATTCATGCTGTTGAGACATGGACCCCAAAATTTGAAGAAATTTCACCAAATGGCACAAAGCCATTCTCATCAAGTGACAGGCCACCAAAGCCTAAATTAAAGCCTCTCCCATCTCACCTCAAGTATGCATTTTTAGGAGAAGACAAGTCATACCCAGTGGTAATTTTCTCTAAGCTCATAGACTTGCAAGAGTCTAAACTGATTAAAGTTCTTAATAGTCATAAAAAAACCATTGGTGGACCATCTTTGACTTGAATGGTGTAAGCCCGTTGATCTCCAATCATGCAATATACCTTGAAGAGGACTCAAAACCCTCTCGTCAAATGCAAAGATGACTGAATCCTCATATGAAGTTGAGAGAACTGAGGTACTCAAACTCTTAGATACAGGAATAATCATTCCTATCTCAAATAGCAAATGAGTGAGTCCAACCCAAGTTGTACCCAAAAAGTCAGGGGTCACATTGGTCAAAAATAATGCCAATGAACTAGTACCAACTAGAGTAGTCACAGGATGATGAATGTGCATTGATTACCAAAAACTGAATTTGGTAACTAGGAAAGACCATTTCCCTCTCCCGTTTCTAGATCAAGTTCTAGAAAGAATTGCAGGCCATGAATTTTACTATTTCCTTGATGTATATTCCGGGTATAATTAAATTGAGATAGCCTTAAATGATCAGGAGAAAACCATATTCACATTCCCCTTTGGCACCTTTACAGTCAAAAGGATGTCATTTGGACTTTGTAACGCTCTTGCAACATTCCAAAGATGCATGCTAAGCTTGTTCAGTGACATGACTGAAATTTTTTTGGAAGTATTCATGGAAGAGTTTTCTGTTTATGGTGACTCGTTCGATTTGTGCCTAGCCAACCTAGAAAAGGAATTGATAAGATGTAAAAAAAGTCAATCTAGTGCTTAATTGAGAAAAATGTTATTTCATGGTAACACAAGGCATTGTCTTAGGTCACATTGTGTCGTCTGAGAGCATGAAAGTTGACAAGACAAAAATTGATCTAATTAGAAATCTTCTAGCACCCAAGATTGTAATGGATGTCCAATCATTCTTAGGACATGCAGGTTTTTACAGGAGATTCATAAAAATCTTTAGCACCATAGCAAAACTCATGTGTCATCTCTTGAGTCAAGAAGTAATCTTTGACTGGAATGAAGCATGCCAAAAAGCTTTTGACAAGCTGAAGGGTATGGTAATTTCCGCTCCAATAATGCAACCCCCTAACTAGACTCTTCCCTTTGAACTAATGTGTGATGCGAGTGATTATGTTATGGTATTTTTTTAGGACAAAGAAAGGATAAGAAACCACATAATTTACTATACAAGCAAAACTTTGAATGATGCTCAAATGAATTATTCAACAACTGAAAAAGAATTGCTTGCTATAGTTTTTGCTTTAAAAAAATTTCGTTCCTATCTTGTTGGTTCTTTTGTTACTGTATTTACTGACCATGCAGCCCTAAAATTCCTGCTCACAAAGAAAGATGCCAAATCGAGGCTCTTAAGATGGATACTCTTACTCCAAGAGTTTGATCTTGTCATTAAAGATAAGAAAGGTATTAAAAAATATGGTGGCGGACCATCTGTCCAAATTGACTTATGAAGTTCACAAGGATAGATTGTCAATCAATAAGAAATTCCCTGATGAACAAATATTCATAATTGATAAGACCCCATGGTACGCAAACATTGTTAATTTTCTAGCTACTAGAACACTCCCTCCGTCATTCACACCCATGGATAAAAAGAAATTTCTGAGGGAGGTTCGTAACTTCTTTTGGGAAGATCCGTATGTATTTAAATACTATAAGGATCAGATCATAAGACGTTGCATCCCTGCTCATGAAAGCAACCAAGTAATAACATTTGTTATTCTGAAGCATGTGGTGGCCACTTTTCATCAAGAAAAACCACTGCAAAAATCTTACAGTGTGGATTTTACTAACCCACACTTTTCAAAGATGTCCATGCATTTTTCTTAACGTGTGATAGATGCCAAAGATTTGAAAACATTTCAAAAAGTAACATGATGTCTTTAAATCCCATTCTCGTGATTGAAATTTTTGACTGTTGGGACATCTATTGTATGGGACCATTCTCCCCATGTTTTGGCTATCTATACATTTTAGTGGCAGTAGACTATGTATCTAAATGGGTTGAGGCAATTTCATGCCGAAATAATGATCACTAAACGTTGATCAAATTTTTAAAAAAAAAATATTTTGTCCCAATTTGGAGTTCCTAAAGCAATCATAAGTGATGGGGGTGCTCATTTTTGTAATCTTCATTTCTGGAATTTGATAAAAATATATCTGATTTTTCACAAAATTGCAACCCCTTATCACCCACAGACTAGTGGACAGGCCGAATTAGCTAATTGGGAGATCAAATTAATTTTAAAAAAAACATTAAACCCAAACCGCAAAGATTGGTCATCAAGACTAACTTATGCACTTTGGGCATATTGTACTACGTTTAAAATAATTTTGGGCATGTCTCCTTATAGATTAGTCTATGGAAAGTCATGTCACCTATCTGTGGAATTGGAACATAGGGCATAATGGGCCATTAAAGCAATGAATTTTGACTTGAATAAGGCTGGACTATCATGAAAACTTCAAATAAATGAATTGGAAGAATTGAGAAATGAAGCTTATGAAAATGCTAAGATTGCTAAAAACAGTATAAAAATTTTCCATGACAAGAACATTGTGCGAAAATCCTTTGAACCTTCTCAGAAAATCCTGTTGTTTAATTCAAGACTCCGCCTTTTCCCTTGTAAGTTAAAATCAAGATGGACTGGACCTTATATTGTCAAAAAGGTGTTTGATCATTGAGCAGTAGAAGTGAAAAATCCGTCGAACAGTAATATCTTTACTGTTAATGGCCAGAGGTTGAAACCATTTTTGGAGAATTTTGTTAAAAATGTGAAAACTATTATTTTAATGAAACCAGAATATCCCTCCGAGAATCGCGCCTGCCAACACTCAAAAGGGTCAGATCAGGTAAAAACCCGACCCGAGGAGACCTCATTATGAGACCCCTACCCCTATCTTTTCCCATTTGTCTTTATTGCCCCCCTGCCTTTTTCTTTCTTTTCCTTCTTCTTAGTTTTTTGTTCTGCTTCGTCTTCTATTCGTCTTCCATTTTTCTTTCTCTTTTTGTTCGTTTTCTTCTTCTTCATTTTCTATTCTGTTGTGTTGCGAAATCGATCATACCCAAGCGAAATCATGTCCATATACCCCAACGATCAGATCCCTATTCTCATGATTTACATTGTTCTACTCTATTTTTTATGGGTATCCTGTAGCTATTCGCACTCACACACAAGATTTACAAGCCTACCCGAGACCCAGATCTAAATAGGGAGGATTAACTTAGGTATTTTGATTTGTAGGTATTGGCAAAAGCACGGATTTCTACCTTTCAACCTCTATTCCAAGATCTATACAAATAAATTCAAAACATTGGGGACAATGTTCAGTTTAGGTTGGGGGTGTGAGAACCTTCGTATTCTGTTTTTGTATTCTCTTTTTGTAGTTGTACCAGTACCATAAATTTTTTAAAATTTTTTATTGATATTTGTGTTGTTGTTGTTGTTCCAATCATATTGTGTACTTTGTCTTGTTTATTGTGTGTCTGTGGGTCAGTTTAAATCGTCTTTGCGACTGACAAATGTTAAAGAACCAGATAATGACTCTTAAAGCATAGGAAGCATGGATAACAAACTTTTTTTGGTTAAGTCTGGCAGTTTTATGAACTTTTCCATCAGATGTGCATATTGTAATCATGGATAAAAAAGACTGGTAAGGAATGATGAGATCTGAGAACTGCAAGTAAAACTCCTGTATGGCAGAAGCACTTTTGCTAAACGTCACCGTGCCAAGAGACTTGGTGCCTGTAAACAATGTGGCAGAGTCTTTCACGAAAAGAGATACAATCAGTATTCTGAACCAATTTTCGGTCGTGCACTTGATCGATAAGATTGGATAGTGAGTAGACAGAGTAAGGATTATCCTGACACGCCATCCTATTCTGGTACTTTGCTTAATCGGTTTGTGCAACAGGAAATTAGAAGAGCCACTGATAAATCAAAAGACACGGAGACAGTGGATGTTTCGAATTAGACTATTTTTTAAACTGTGGAAAATTTTGTTTTTGGAATGAAAGCCAACGGTCTGAATTTCTTGTAAATAGTGTGAAAATTTTACTTTGTATTGTACATACTCTTTTTTAACCAAAATGAAAACATGGGCTGAATAAGGAATGTTCCAAAATACCAGCCTCAAGTGTGGGTAGAGACTTATCCTAAGATGCCATGAATTTTTGTTTTAACTTATGTTAATAAGCATTCTCTGATTGTATATAATGTAGTGTAGAAAATTTTTATTTTTGATTCAATGTTCAAACGTCAAGTTCCGTTTGAACGACAGCTGCTTGCAGTACTTTGCCTCTGATGAACTCTCTGCTGGAACCAAAAGTACTGGGAGCTCAGCTCATTCGAATACCAATAAACCGTTCGAACGAGACTTAAATTTCGAACGCCAATAGATTGTTTGAACGTTCAAAATTTACAGTACTTTGGTCTCTGATGAAAAAATAAAAGTATTGGAAGCTAACTACGTTCAAAAGTCACTCCACGTTCTAACGACATTTTAAAATTCTTCAGTTCATGTTCGAACGAAAACCACGTTCGAGCATTGCAACTTAGACTATAAAAACTTGGATCGTTTTCTTTAGTTCGAAATCCCCAAATTGCTCTCAAATCTCCAAAACCCTAGAACCCGTTCTTGATACCCAACCTTTAATCCACCCTGAATCTCCAAACACACCCAAAATTGATCCCCCCTAACTCCTCCCCACATCAAAAATCTTCAATCCCATACCAATACCCTAAGTTTTAGCAGCTTTTTAGCACCCCCTCAGGACAACCCACGTTCGAACGCCATGCCAAGGATGAAATTACCTGCCAGGCACTCTGCACCAGTGAGTCAAGAGCCAAATGTTGTAGAAGAGGTGATAGTAGAGAGAGAGGGAAGACGATGTACAAGAGGAGCTCGATCAAGATGAGGAAAGAGAGTTAGAGAAAGAGATGGAGGAAGAGAGAGAGCAGCCAGATCAGGCAGGCCCCAACATGCCCCGACGTTCTTTATAGGACATCATGCTTAGCATTGAAGCTAAGCCGGATGAGATCCTTAGGTTTTTAAGGGGTGGAGCTGGTGGAGCTGGAGGAGCTGGTGGTGCCAGTGGACTTGGAGGAGGAGATTGAGAGGATACTTCTATTCTTGAGTGGAGTTGGGTGTTTTATTTTGTTTGTTTCTTCTTAGGATGGTTTTTCTTTTATAGTTGTAGGGATGTTCAAAGTTTTTGTTTGTTTGTGTTGGTGTCTTTTGTGGATGAATTGAATCGTTGTTGATGATGATGAATGATGATATTTTATGAAATTGAATGATTCAGTTTATCACTTTTATCTGTTTAAAATGCATTTGTAAAATTAGCATTTTAATAATTTTTGTTAATAAATGATGAACGGATATGGATGTTAAGATTGTTTGATAAAGTAACTAATCACATGATTAGTTTGACACGTAACTCAATAATCGAGACTTAAAACCAAATCCCTTGGAAACTGGTATTATCTCTATGCTAAAATTATCAATCGTACATTAGTATTTGTTCTTGCGGTACAAGGTGATCAAACTCGAAAATGGAATCGGTATATAACCGACATTCCCTAAAAAACTCGACATAACAGTGGAGATAAGAAAGGATACCATGGTAAGTTTTGAGCCGTACGATGCTTTAGAGAGAATATCAACATTTACTCAAGAAAGGTTTTTCACTATCTATCTTTCAATAATCTCATTAAATTTATTTTGAATGATGCAAATAAAAGTGATCTATGAACATATCCCACAGAAAATACATGCATACCACACATACATATGCACATACTTGAGAAATGATTTTAGGCCATCTTTTGATTTAACTTTGAGCCTTAGCTACTTCTTTTTCAAAATGATTTCCCTAGTTAACCCTGATTGAGCCTTCAAAAGAATGATTTCTTTTTCAAAAAGCCCAGATGAAAACAGAGCCACAAAAAAAATATGCTTGACATACCTATGCTATCTAATTTTCTTACACCTTCTTGTAAATCAGTGTGATACGTAAATTTACGAGAAGGGAGAAAGACTATGCCAGCTACTGTTCAATAAAAGATAAGATCGGTGGAAGCAACTGAAAAGGACAAGAGACAGAAAAACAGGAAATTGCCAAGAAAGTGAAAAATGAGAAAAATGAAAGAAAAAAATACCATTTATAGGCAAAACGTCAAAAGAAAGAGGCAAGCTACACTACATAAACAGAGGATAGCTTTTGAAATTCCATTAACGTCATTTTGTTAGCCACTGACCTCTGACCACATTACAACCTATTCAAAGCCCTAATTGATCTCAAGTATAATGCATCTGTGTGTTGTCAATTAGAAGTTGGGGTATGTTAAAATAGCATTTATTTAATTGCATCAATATTCTTCCATGAAATTATGTCAAAGTAAAAGTCTGTTTTCTTCTAAACTTCATTCTTGTTCTAATTATGCATGGGATTTTTTTGATTGGCCATCTTCTAATCACATGCCCTATGAGAGACAAGTCCCTAAAATCAGAGCAATTTGTTTTGCTGAGAGCAATCTGAGAAAGGTTTGTGAAATCAAAGCTATTCATAGAGGGTGGTACAGTGGAATATTTATTATATATCAATTCTTGTTTCTAAAATGACCATCCTACTACTTAGGGAAATCAAAATGCTAATGTAATCGATGCTAATTTTTGCATAGAGTAAGTACCAATGGAAAAGGAGCATGTGAAATAAAAAGTCAAAAATGAGGGTTGGGTGTCTCAAAGACCATGATGCTAATTTATTTTGATCAGCAACTTCACATACACCTTTGTTCGACCGAAGTTTGTGGGTAGCTTCACTAAAAACCCTCACGAGACAACACTCGTCCACTAGGGTAAACCTAGTACTTTAACGGCTTGTTGCATAAGCTAAATGCAACTGGATGACCAACCATAAAGGCATTAGAAATAGATTTACATTTACTTGTTGTATTACTAGGGACTAGCAATATATAGGTTGGGGGTGTGATTAGTACTCAAATGTAGCATATTATTATGCCCTTTTTGGACTAATTATACTTTGATGGAGTTTATGTGATGACATTTCAAGTTCTAAAGTGAAAAAAGGGTTCAAGGGAAACAAAAATTACATTTGAATGTAACACCAGCACAATAGGGAACAAAATTGAAGAAGCTTGGGACAAAGGAGTAACGTTCGAACGTCCATTTGAACCAGGCTACAACATGACTGCTGAGACAGAGTGTTGCAGGCAAGAACCAAGGCCCTGGATACTTGAGTATTACGTTTGAATGCCATACATCGTTCGAACGTTCCTTGGAGTACTTACAAGACCAGACTAACTGAAGATATTGCGTGTTGCAGCAAATGAACACCAAGATTTGCATGGAGTGTGGCAAGAGATTTCCACAGAGGACCACAGGCCGTTTGACGTTTGAGTGATAAGTACAGATCTCATCTGGCGTTCGAACGCCCTTAGAGCAAAGACAAAGAAACGTTCGAACGACGTCCACCATTTGAACGTCCATAATGCAGAAGCAGCAACAACGTTTGAATGCCAATTCACGTTCGAACGACCTCGACAGACAGACTATAGAGTGGTTGGCTTTTTACTTTGACTTAGGTAGCAAACACTATTTCTTCACCCCCTTTGCCATCTCTTTGCCTATAAATACAACCATTTTTGGAGAGAAAGGGGCAGCACTTCTACTTCTTCTTTGTCTTAGTTTTCCTCTTTGTTGTTGAGTTGTGAAGCTTAGACTTCCACTCATTTCTTTACATTCATGTTCACATTTACTTAAGAGTTTTAGTTTCTTTATTTACTGTTAGTCTTTACATTCACATTTACATTTGCTTGTATTAAGAATTTCATTTCTCTATTTATGTTTGATCTTTACATACATGCGATTACATACATTTCTTTGTTAATGTTGAGCTTGCTTCTTTCTTAGAGGAGTGAAACCCTTCCACTTTTTCTAGAGCTTTACCAAAGCCGTGAAGGGTGGAATGTGATTCACTCATTCGTCGTTGAAGATTGGCTCCTTATTTATTGTGCTTTTATTTTGTAGAGTCCTCTACTTAGAGGGATGAGCATCACTCAATTTTTTAGCTTTACCAAAGCTATGAAGAGTGATTAGTTTCTCATTCACTCTTTAGTAAGAGGTGAAGGGCATGTATAAATTATCCAGAAGTTATATTTATGCTTTGTTCTGATGCCTAACGTTTATATTCCCTTGCTTAATGGATGATTGATTGCATCTAACAAAGCTAAGGTACTTTGTATAATCGAAAGTCTTTCTATGACACGGATGACTCTTACCTGAAAAGACTCCTCGTTTTAAGGCAAGTACCCCGACTAGATCTTCATGACCACCCTTTAATCATGCCCATTATTGTCCTTCATTTAAAATAATGGAATAATAAAATCATGGTTAGATGTCTTGTAGAAGCACTTGCTTGTTTGTAGACGGGTTAAGTCTCGGCACAGGCAATTCTTGTAAACTTCTAAAAAGACATTGAAACTATGGTTTTAATTCTCACAGTCTGTAAACTCCCACATGTTTATATTCATATAGTGATATAATTGTTTATTAATTGATTTTCAAATGAAATTATAGGTGTTGAGGTATGTATAAATCCTATAGATTTGAAAAGTAGAAAGAAATGCGAGTGAGGCAAAACATTGGTGTGAGTTAATATTTTGTAGATGTTAAAGTTGAAAATATTTAGCTAAAATTTAGTTTTAACTTGTAAATAATTGAAAACATTTTCAATATAACTTGTTGGTATCTAGATTTATGTGGAAAACCTTGTTAAACATGTATGGGATGGTTTTGGAAGGGTTAGGAATGGATTGGAAATGAAAAATGGGTGAAATAGGCAAATCTGGGTATTAACTACCGGTAGTTAATTTACTCGAGCCACCGGTAGTCAACAGGTAGTCGAGTGCAAAATATACCCAAACTACTAGTAGTTAACAGGTAGTCAAGTGCCCAGTGTACCCGAGCTACCAATAGTCAACAGGTAGTCGAGTGTCCAATGTACCTGAGCTACCTGTAGTCGCTGTAAAAATTTGAAATTTTAAGTCGCAAATAAGCCGGTTCGCCTTCCACTATAAATACTTGATGTTTCCTCTTTAGCCTCCATTTCACCACTTCTAACCCTAGACAACCTTAGAGAGGAAGAGAGAAAGAGAGAAACCCAAGATCAAAGGGGAAAACAAAAGGTTTAAGGGTTGATTCAAGATCAAAGCCCTATTTCTTTAAGACATCATGGTAGGGGATTTCTTCTTTTTCTCTTTCATTGAAGTTAGGGCTTATGTATATATGTATGTATTGCTCTAAATGTTATATATATGATATGAAATCATCCTCTCTTAGTCTTTTGGGAAGAGATTACATGTTTTTAAAAAGTTCAACCCCACGAAATCTCTTTTTGTGTTCCAAAACCCTAGTTTTTGGAGAGGGATGGATTTTCTTCTTAATTTTTTCCTTTATTATTGATGTTGGAACTATAGAACTTTGTATGGAGTAATAAAATAATGTGGTTGTGATCTCTTGTATTTTTCATAATTGCTTATTGGAATTGTCACATGATGAATTTGGGGATTTTTAAAATATGCTGGCAAATTGAGAATATGTTGGTTTTCTTATTGTATGGTTGTTGTGATGTACTTGAATTGCCTTTGAGAGATGTCGTAGAGTGTTAGAAGTTAGTCTATCCCAGTGGGGGTGAGATGGTTTCCTAACACATGTAGTTAGTTGTCATTTGGTAATGCAACCACTATCATTCACTAGAGTTCGAACTAGGGTTGGTATACCTTTCCTGGGAAAGGATTCGTCACTGCCATTAGAATGGTAGACGCCCTTCCCAAAGTGATTGTGAATTGTGATTGTAACGGGTAGACTAGGTATAATCATTGGGTAGATTCCTGAGAAACAATCAACGTACATGGCACGGGAATGAACCAATATACATGAGAATAGGATTTATGGTTGAGAAATGTATTTTATTGTTTCTGTTGAATTATTTCTATTGTTTAAACTTGAGATCTATTTAAATGTCCATGTTTTCTTTCAAAATTGATATATGATATTTGTAAAATGAGATCGGCTGATTTTTATATGTTTTTCTAAACCTTGTTTGAGTTTGGGAGGAATATTGCTACTGACCTTAGTGTTCACCCCTACAAATTACATATTTTCAGATTATGTGCTGTAACACCCCGCATTCCCTTTAATATATATATATAAATTTATAGAAACTACTTGTGGTAAAAGTGTGGATATGTGTAGTGATGTGTGTTTTAATTTAATAGGTTGGAAGAGTAGAAATTTAGAATGTCAGTAGAAATCATAGTTAAAGCTAGTTTAGCTAGGGAATGGGTGACATGAATTGTAAAAGAACTTCTAACAACTATGTTTGGGGTACAAATGTAGGTTGTGAAAGTTTGAGTTGGTTTTGGAAGGGTTTAGGATGGATTGGAAATGAAAAATGGAGGAAAAAGGCAAAACTGGACAAAACCCTACCGGTACAGTCTACTGGTAGAGTATTGTACCGGTACAGTCTACCGGTACACTTTGGTCCAGAGAGTTCGAGCAACCGGTACAGCCTATCGGTAGAGTATTGTACCAATAGAGTTGAAAGAATTTTGAAACTTAAATGTCGCGATCTTGGTCCCATTTTCGCTTTATAAATACCCAAGGTCGTCTATTTTGGCTCTATTTCGGCCACTCCAACATTAGAAACCCTAAGAGAGAAAGAAAGGAAGAGAAGAGAGGAAGAAAGGAAGAGAAAAACAAGAGTCTAAAGGGGTTATCCAAGATCAAAAAACCTAGCTTCCAAGAACACAAGGTAGGGGTTTTCTCCCTATTCTCTTACATTGAGGCTAGGTTTATTTATATGTAATCTTTGACTCTAAATGTTATATATATGCTATCAAATATGTAATTCTTGATATCCTTGCAAATCTCACCTTGTCTTGAACAATTTTAGGCTCGGGTAACCATTAAATCTCCTTTCCTGCTTCCAAACCCTAGCTTTCAAGGGGAATGTTCTTTCTCTTGATTTCTCCTTGGTTCTAGATTCTCAACCTTAAATATTAATGTGCTTTACCTATGTTGTGCTTGGGTAATCAATAATTCTCTTGGTATGCCTTGAAAACCCTAGTTTTCAAGGAAAATATGGTTTCTTTTGATTTATCATTTGTTATTGATTTCAAGCTTGATATTCGTTTGTTGTCGATTTCAATACTTAATTGTTCCTTAATTCTTGACTCCAACTTGATATTTGTTGTTATGGATTCAAGACTTGATTTACCCTTTATTCTTGATTCCAAGCTTGATAATGGTTGTCATGGATTCAAGACTTGATTTGTCCTTTGTTCTTGAGTTCCAAAGCTTGATCATTCATTTATTCTTGATTTCAAAACTCTAGGAATTTGTATTGAACAATAAAATGATACTTTTGATGATCTCATGTACATTTTCTTAAATATGCTTTATGGGAAATATCACTTGAGAAAGTTGTGGATTTGAGAAATTGTTGGATATGTGTGATAATTGTTGGTATTGTAATTATGAAAGGTTGTTTAGATAGACATGGGTGAGAAGTTCCTTGTAAGGATGCTCATACCACAGAAAACTAAATTGTGGAACTTTCTTGTTAATTGAGAAAGGAGGGTGTATTGTATCCCTTGTATGGTTGCACGATATGAACATGGGCTACCATTGACAGGATATCATGGAGTGGGTAGACGTCCTCTTTGGTAAGAGCTTTTCCTACCACTCATAGTGGGGTTAGTGCTTTGGTAAGACTAAACCACTATTGCTCACGGGGTAGCATTGGTATGTACTTGCGTGGGACATGATATCTGTGATGGTGACCATGCGGGGTCTGGCTTCATACTTGAGATACGAGTACCGTCGTATATCGTTCATTCTACCATAGATGGTTTCTACAAGAGTCCTGGGGTAGTATGGGATACCACGAGAATTTGTGGAAATAGTGTATGGTGGAAATGAATTATAAATTATATATGGATTATGCTTTGAAAATTGGTTGTCAACTCTACTTGGTTTCACTTCTTTATTTATCCATTTCAATTACCGTTGTTATTTAAACTTGAGATTTGTATAAATGTCCCAGTTTTGTTTCAAAAGCTATATATGTTATTTTTGAAATGAGACCGACCCGTTTTACATGTTTTTCTAAACCTTGTATGAGTTTGGGAGAATTTTTCTACAGAGCTTCGTGCTCACCCCCTACAGTTAAACCTTTTTCAGATGTTGGGCCAGAGGATGTACTCGGTGCTAACGAGCCGTACCTTGGGGAGGCTTCACTAGAGGGATACTTGGATCCCGAGTGGGACGTCTAGAGATGTCGTTTACTTTTTGTTCTAGACTAGAATACTATTGTGGAAATACTGTATAGTCTAGATTTCTTTTGTAATTTCCACTGCGCTATAATAGTAAATTTTCATTGGGAATGTAAAGGCCAAATAAGGCATATTCTTTTGGGATATTGATGTAAATGTTATGGATTACTATTATGAAGTCTCTTTATTGATGGTTTATCTTAGTGCTCTCATGGTATGAATGGTTATTGAATGTAATGCCGTCCAGGATGTATTTTGGGGTGTTACATGTGCTGGAGTAGGAGATTAGAGCTGATGAGCCAATGCTTTGGGAAGCTTCGATAGATGGGAACAAGGATCCCAAGATGAATGTGTAGGGTTATAGACCCTTATGTTCTAGATTATTCCTTTTGCTCTAGAATAGGAGATCATTTTGAGATAAGGTCTATGTTAGTATTTTCTTATTCCGCTGCAAGTTTAATTTTAACTCTTTTGGGGATGTAAATGCCGTAGTTGGCACATTCTTTTGATATTGTAGTCATAGCTTGGCTTATTCTTTTGGAATGATATTGTTAATTTTATATATATGATGAATGGAAAATTTTCTTATGGATGGATTTATTTAGTGCTCTCATGATGTGAATGGTGATTAGCATGTAATGTCGTCCAGAGTAGTATTTGGGGCGTTACACAATCCATCTTTATCTTCCGATTAACTTGCTGTTGACACGGGAGTTAATTGAGTTATCAAGCATAAATATAATAAACTAGATAATTGACTACATGTCCTGATCCTCGAACTAAGGAGTGACTTTTATTTCATCTTATATTTTGTCTAAAAAACCTTCTTGGAAAGAATTTCATATTCAATCTAGGAAAAACCTCCTAATCTCACAACTACAAATCCCAAAGATTACAATCGATTGATCTTCACCACTGCTTACTTTGAAACACCAACACAACAAGTTCTCTGTGGATTCGACTCCGGACTCAAACCGGATTGTTACTAAAGCTTGACCGCCTGCACTTGGGTGTACACATTTCAGATCAAGTCAATGTCCTATAGATGATTGGGATTGAGATGCCCCATGTTGTCCGAATTTAATATTGACAATTTACGTGCAAGTATACATGATCAACAATAATAAAGTGATAAGTAGAGTATCGTTCCCACAAAGAATTATTTCTAATAATTTTCAAGTACTAACTTTATATCAATTCAATTTTATTTTAACAATTAAAATTTAACTATGAAATTACTAATTTAAAACTAAATCTAAATTTAATAAGCAAATATTCTATTTACGGGGTAAAAGAATATAAGATTTCAACTTCCCCTAATGATTTGTACAAATCTTTCCACTCTCTTTCCAGTTAATTGATCAAAATAAGTTGTTAACTGAGACTTCAAAATTATTTATCAAAGCTCTTTTGATAGTGAGATAAACATATATCTCCCAATTAAATTATTATATTCCTATGCAAAATAAGTAGAAATAGATTCATTAAGTTCAAACTCTCATAAAAGTTACATCTGGCATATAGGTATATTACTATCCTATACACAAACCCAGCTATTCAATCTGAAGAAGAATTAACTAGACGCATGTCATCATATTCAAATCTATCCCTAGAATTCATCTTCAAATTTCATCTAGGGAATTAAATTAATTATTGGCCACACAATCATATATTAAGCACAAAATATGATAAACAACTCATATATGATCAATAAAAACTAGAAGCGAGAGTAGATCAATTTAACTAAACATTAGGTTCCGTTGCAATCTTAAGAAAAAATTAGTTCATAACATAATTGAAAAACATCATAATCAAATTAAACATGTCAGAAAATCAAGAAGTAAAAGTAAGAGAAAGGAATGAAAACTAAGTTGCAATCTTTAATCTCTCTCTAGCTTTGTAATGCCCCAAAATTTCTCTTGGACGGTATTACTATTTAAAATCATTCACATCATGAGAGCAACTAATAGATCCATAAATACAAAAAGTTTCATTCATCATAGATAATATCTGCAACATCATCCAAAAGAATAGGTCAAACCATTATCTTACAGCGGAATATGATAAATACTAACATGAACATTATTCCAAAATGAATCTCCTAGTCTAGAACATAAACAAAGCAACTCTAGACATCCCCCTCCGGATCCAAATGCCCATCCACACGAGCATCTCAAAGTAGTTGCTCATCCACTCTGAGCTCTTCCTCTAAACCAAAATCTGAAATGAATGTTGTTTGTAGGGGTGAGCACTAAGCTCTGTAGAAAAACCCTCCCAAACTCGAACAAGGTTTAGAAAACATAAAAAATAGGTCGGTCTCATTTCACAAATATCATATATAACTTTTTACATAAAACAGTGACATTTCAATAGATCTTTAGTTTACTCAACAACAGTAAATTAAATGAAGTAGTGAAACCAATTCCCAATAATAAACCATTTCCAACATTCTTGTAATAAACCACTTCCACAACAAAAAACAATAACCCACAGTTTGTACCATTTCGCACAATGTATATCAAGCCACAACTTGTATCTCAGGTATGATATATAACATCGAATGAATAAACACATCGAGAATATCTTGGCCCACAGACACACACCCATCATCGCAAGGATACACAACTTTAGGAAGGGTGTATACTGACACATCGGCGAAGACAATCCAACCCAGGAATAGTGTACGAACCCCAGCCTCAATACTGATTGATTGGAAATAGGTTGTTGTTCCTAACCTCTCAACACCACCCTCAAATGTGTATGGCTTATGTGTGAAGGGAGTGTCACTCTCCCTCGGGATGATAGAAGAGATAGGGAACAACGGATGTGAATGGTGGGAAATGGATGAACAAAATATGTGTGAGATGAAATGTGGAATGTGCACAAAAGCGCTCCCCAATCGCAAGGAGTCTTTTGTGGTCGGTGTTTTACTTGGAAGAGTATTCCAAGGTCGTCTCCTCAGGGAAGGAAAGGGAGTTTTGTGAAAGTGATTTTGCAAAAGTGAAAAGAAGGTGTAAAATCTTGTATTTGAGTTTTGTGTTTGGTTTGTAAATGAAAATGCAAGAAAACAAGTGTTGGCTAATCCAAAGGATTCATTCCAATGGAAATACCAAATCAACTCAAAGTCTTCCTCCGATTGAGCATGAATGAACGATTGATTCGGGGGAAGCTGGGGACGAGATTGGTGAGTATCTAAGCATAACCCGTGACTAGGCCTACGAGATATCAAAGGCTCACCAACTCCTCCACCCTCAACCCCGTCAAACCGAACCATTTGACTCAAAAGGGAGGAATAAAGAAGAGTTGAAATGGAATCCCCAAGAGGAGGTCTTCCCTTGGATTAACCAACTTAAATCCTAACTACTCATATTAAAAGCAAGACATTCATAATGTAAAGAGACAAGGATGAAATAGAGATTGAAACTTAACTACATGCAAGAAATCTTAAACTAAGAAGAGAAATCAACAATACCCATTTTAAACTAAGAAATGAAGAACTTGAAAGAATAAATGGTGAAATCTAAGTTACACAACTAAACTTGAAATAGACTTGAAGTAAATGACATTAAGGTAATAAAATGAAGATTACAAGAGTATGAAAGCTTACTACAACAATAGCAAGTGAAATGGGAGAAGAAAATGCAAAACAAAATTTACTCTTCATCATCTTCAACCTTGGAACTCTCTCTCTCTCTATATCTACTCCTAAGCTTAGGTAGCCAACTCCCCAAAATGCTGAATATTGTTGAGATATATGGAGTGTATGCCTTGCCAAAAAACGTCCATGAGGGTCCTCCCTAGCTGTCTGCTCCAGCTCCTATCAAGAGAGGGCTGAAATGATGCATTGCACAGGCTAGGACAAGCCTAGCCTGGCAGCCCACATGCCTGCCCATTCCTCTCCCATGCTTC
>CM042196.1:16706253-16733831 GCA_023539305.1 Ilex asprella
GTACTAGGTACCGGTACCATATGGTACCGGTACCAAGAGTACCGGTACTGTTTTTCTGCACTGGACCACCTTCGGTAGAAATGGCATAACTCTTGATCTAACCGTTGGATTGAGCTGAAATTTTGACACGATACAGAAGACATCCAGATCTACAACTTTTATGTTTTGAACTTTTCCAGATTCTGAGTAGATCATGGTCAAAATGGAGGAGAACCGAGGCAGTGCTTCCCAGTGATGTGGCAGCTGGTGCCTTTGTTCCAAAATACCAATACCTCCTTGATTTCTTCACTTTTAAGCCTCCAATTCCTCATGTATTGTGTCCATGCCATTACCACACATCCAACATAGTTGCAAGGTCCTAAAATCCAACATTTAAGCTATCAAAATATGCAACATCGAAAATTCAACATTATTCATAAAATAGGCTAACACTAAGTAATTAAATACAAAAGTTGAGTTATAATGAATGTAATAAGGCCATGAAATGTGCAATATTATATGCTCATCAAATACCACGTGAGCAAATAGTGGTTTGATCCTCGCAAGACACCAACCCCACTACGTGTGATAGGGAACCTTCAAACCCACATGGAGTAAGAAATGCATCTAATCCACTCTACGATATTCGGTCAGTGGCCACCCATGATCATCCAAACATCCACAAGAGATACAATACAAACTCATTTCCTCAAATCACAAGCAAATCCAAAAATTCTCAAATTTCGCATGTATTATTTTAATAGAACTATTTAAGAAAATATGCAATAGATCATCAACAATACTATTTTATTGTTCAATACAAAGTACTAGAGTTTTAAAATCAAGAACAAAAGAATATTGAGAGAAAAATCCATCTCTCTTGAAAACTAAGGTTTTCAAGACAAGCCAAAGAGGTTTCGTGGCTATTCCATCATAGCTTCTTTCAAAATATGATAATATTTACAAGAGTGTCAAGAAATAATAATTTCATAGCATATATATAGGATTAAGTGGCAAAACATACATATATTTACGCCCTAGCCTCAATGGACAAGAGTGGAAGGAAACCCCTACCTTGCTTTCTTGGTTTTGGGTTAAAACTTGAAGATTTGATCTTTTCCACTTGAAAATCCCCCTTGGTCTCTTGTTTCTCCCCTTCTTTGTTTCTCTCTAAGCCTCTCTAGGGTTAGAAATGTTGAAATGGGGCTAAAGGAGGTGTCCTTAACTATTTATAGGGTGAGGAATGGTCTCATGTGCGCAATTTTGAAATCCAGATTGGTAAGTCACGTTCGAAGATCTTTTTGGCGTTCGAACGTCAATAGTGCAAATTGTTGATTCACATTCGAACATCATCTTGGTGTTCAAACATTGGTTGCTCCCAGTACTTTTGCATTTCTATTAGAGCTCTACAGACACCAAAGTATTGGGACTCACTATCGTTCAAACATCGATACATGTTCAAACGTCATCCCAGTTTATGCTGAAACTTCCAGTGAAGTGTTGACCCATTTAAAGGTTGTAAACACCCACATGTTTATATGCATATAGTGATATAATTGTTTATTAATTGGTCTTCACATGATAGTATAGGTGATGTAATATTTGGGAAGTATTAAGCTTGATAATAGTAAATATTTAGCTAAAATTTTGTTTCGACCTATAAAGAATTGAAAACATTTTCAATAGAACTTGTAGCTATCATGATTTATGTGAAAAACCTTGTTAGACATATATGGGCTGGCCTTGAAAGAGTTAGGAATGGATTAGAAATGAAAAATGGGTGAAGTTGGCAAATCTGGGCAGTGACTACCGGTAGATGATTGCCCAGTGTACCCGAGCTACCGGTAGTCAACAGGTAGTCGAGTGTCCAATGTACCCGATCTACCGATAATCGCTGTAAAAATCTGAAAATTTTAAGTCGTGAACAGCCGGTCCTTTCTCCACTATAAATACATTAGGAAGCCTCCTTAGCCTTCATTTCAGCCATTCTAACCCTAGAAAACATAAGAGAGGAAGAAAGGAAGAGAAAAACAAGAATTTAAAGGGGTGATTCAAGATCAAAACTTAGCTTTCAAGAACACAAGATAGGGGATTTCTTCTCTTTCTCTTACATTGAGATTAGGGCTTATATATATATGTATGTTTTGCTCTAAATGTGATATATATGATATGAAATCATCCTCTCTTAGTCTTTTTGGCTAAGATTTTATGTTTCTAACAAAGTTAAGGTGTATACCCATAAAATCCCTTTTTTGTTTGAAAAACCCTAGTTTTCAAGAGTGATGGGCTTTCCTCTTGAACTTTTCCTTTATTCTTGATTTCGAAACCATAGTGTTTTGTGTTGAGTAATAAAATTACATGTTTGTGATCTCTTTTATTTTTCTTAGTTGGTTATTGAAAATGTCACATGCTTAATTTGGGGATTTTTGAGATATGCTTGTAAATTGAAGAAATGGGTTTGACATTGTCTCTCTTATGAGTGTGGGATGATCATGGGTGGCCTTTGACGAGATATCATAGATTGGGTAGATGTTTTGCTTGCTTCATATGGGTTGGCATTTTTCCTACCACTCGTAGTGGGATTAGTGCTTTGGTAAGAGTAAACTACTATCGCTCACGGGGTACCGTGGAAAAGGGTTAGTATACTAATGCCTGGGTTGGATACGTCACTGCCATTGGTATGGCATACGCCCTTCCTAAAGGATGGATATCTGCGAAAAGATTTGTGTGGGTGTGTGTGGGCTAGATATTACTCAATGTGTTGATTCATTGGGCTTGCCTCGCATCATTTTTGAGATACATATACATATGGTTGTGGAATATTCAAGTTGTGGATTATTGGATTGTTGTGGAAAATAGTTTCCTACAAGAACTTGTGAAATTATGAGATTCCATAAGGTCTTCTGGGAAAATGATTTAGATTTTTGGGAAAATGGATATTTATTTAAAACTTGGTTTTTATTGTTCATTTAAATTACTGTTACTACTCAAACTTGAGATCCATTCTAAAATGTCCTTGTTTTTCTTCAACGATTATATATGCTATTTGTGAAATGAGACCGGCCCTTTATATGCTTTTATAAACCTTGTTCGAGCTTGGGAGGTATGTTGCTACGGAGGTTAGTGCTCATCCCTTACAAATTACATATTTTCAGATTATGTGCTATGGGAGGAGATTAGAGCTGATGAGCCAGTGCATTAGGAGGTTTCGATAGATGGGAACATGGATCCCGAGATGGATGTGTACGGTTATATACCCTTATGTTCTAGATTATTCCTTTTGTTCTAGAATAGGAGATCCTTTTGAGATAAGGTCTACGTTAGTATTTTCTTATTCAACTGCAAGTTTAATTTTAATTCTTTTGGGGATGTAAACATCATAGCTTGGCTTATTCTTTTGGAATGATATTGTTAATGTTATATATGATGAATGAAACATTTTCTTATTAATGTATTTACTTAGTGCTCTCATAATGTGAATGATGATTAGCATGTAATGTCGTCCAAGGAGGTAATTGGGGCATTACAGAGGTTGATCCGGAAAATATTTGTAAAATACGCTTTTGTAGCCCTGGATGTCTAGTGTCTACTGTAAAATTTCAGCTCAAACAGACATCACAGTAAAAAGTTATGATTAGGGATGTATCAAAACTCCTTCCTACTTAAATTATCTCTAAAGTGTGCTTTCACTCCGGAATACTTCCAAACTTCTAGAACATACTCTATTACCTCAACTAACATTTTTATTCCTACTCTTACGATGTACATAGTTTATGCATACATCATTACATATATTAGCATTTCAAAAACCTATTTTTGTTATTATATAATGATAAGAATATGGGGATTTACAAGCTTTCAGTCCTGATCATCTTCGTATCGCTTCCTTCAATTCTTGTCTTCAATTTTCTATCAATCCTTCGTATTTTCTAATGATAGCAACCCCCAAAATCAATATCTATCCATCCCAACTCAAACCCTAGCATATATGTAGAATTAGAGTTCAATTTTGGCCCAAAAATAAGTCAAAATCCGAGTCCAGAGCCAACACAAGTGCCTAGGCGCTTAAAACCAGTGCAAGGGCGTCGAGTTACTACTTTTCAAGCACCTAGGCGTTGTTTAGGCACCGGATAGGAGGTGTTTAAGCCTAAAACTTCCCTTGTTGCTTAGTCTTCAAAAATCCAACACTTAGGCTCCAAATTGACTTGGTTTCCTTCCGAATGATCTTGTTGCTTTCCAAATGATGATCCCTACAAAATAACATCAAAACAAAACAAATAAAAAGGAGCATAAAATATTTGAAAACTTGCAATTTCATCAAACCGAAAATACTCAATTCGTAGGTATAAAACCCACTCATCAAATACCCCCAAACTTAAATCTTTGCTTGTCCCCAAGCAAAATACTAAGAACAAAAACTATAAAAATTAATTCTAACAACTACTCAAACAATGGATTAATATGAATCTAAATAATGGCCCCAAAAGTTACTACAAATAATAATTCACGGGAAACTTTAAAACAGTGCAAAGTCTATCAATTCCACATGCTCCTTAATTTTACCTCTGCTCATGACCCTTTAAATACATGTTCATATCCGAATTGTTCATGCTAGTCATCACCCAAATACATTTATGTAGTCAAAAGCTATACTCAATATCAACTCTATGAACGTACGTTTCACATCAACCTCTGTTAATTAAGGCAAACATATAACTAGAAGGTACAAAGATTTTTTTTTCTCTCAGTTTTTTTTTCTTTCTCTTTTCCATTCGTTTGGTGAGTGCACTTTATGTTCCATCTCACCTCTTATTGAGCGAGTGCGTTTTATACTCCATCTCGCATTTTCTTGAACAAGTGCATTTTGCGCTCCATCTCGTTCTCAGCATGTGTTTATGAGTGAGTGCGTTTTACGCTCCATCTCAACTCACCACATGCCCCTTTCTTATTTCTTGTCTTCCTATATTTTCTTTTTTCATCTAACTCATGAAGGATCAAATCAAAATAGTTTTTAAATACTTTCTTTTTTTTTCTCTCTTTTTTATTATACTAACCCATCATAACCAATATTTTCCCCAAACTTATATGAATACTTCAATTCGCTTTGAATAAAGATTAAATAAGTTTTCTAAAGTTTCAATGATATCTCCCCAAGCATTTAACCAAATAAATTCTCTAAATAATAACTAACCAAACATATGGGTATGTGCTCATGCATGAAAAGATCACAAATAGTGTAAGAACAACTAGTATGTCAAACTATAGACTCAACATGTTCATCAATTTTTCTTGAATTAACAATTAATCCCATTCATCTTTGGCCATAATCAAATTCACTCAACCCATTACTCAAGTTGTAATAAACATGAAATCTAAATGCATACCTAATAATGCAAATGCAAACAAGAAAACACCCCCAAACTTAAACAAAACATTGTCATAAAGTAGGAAAAAATTAAGATAGAGGACTTTCCTGAGACTTCGCTAGTCGGCATCATCGTCAGTGCCCTCATGATCCGTTGAGTCGGAAGTGTATTCGGGAAACATAGGTGGGCTGTTCTTGGATCCTAGTAAGGCTTTGGGTGTGCTCCAACTTTATGTTCAATCCTTGGAACCTACAAGCAATTGACATACCAATTAAAATGCACTAACTAACTAACTACATTATTTCTTATAAAAAACTAAATTAAAATTAAATTAAATTAAACTTAGAAACTAAAATTTGGGTTACCTCCCAATTAGCACTTCTTTTATAGTCTTCAACCTGACTACTTCATGTTTCATCCCGGGTCGACAAGGGTAATTGAGGTCTTTTCATGATCAATGTCGCCCCCTCCCTCTCGCAAATATTGCTTCAGTCTCTGCCATTCACCTTGAAAGTTATTTTCGAATTGGCTTGCTTGACTTCAACCGCTCCATGTGGAAACACCTCTTTATATAGCTTGTCGTTCTCAAGAGAATCTGAAATACGACTTCCTACGAATACCCCATTCACTACATCGTCAACCAAATCAACCCGAAAATATTCTTTCGATTCCTTGAAAAATTTCTTAGCTGAAAATACATTGAATGTAACCTCTTGATCTTGGACTCGCATAGTTAGTTCACCTTTTTGTACGTCAATAAGTGTTCTCACCATTGCTAAGAATGGTCGCCAAAGAATAATAGGTATTTCTCTATCTTCCTCACAATCTAAGATTATGAAATCAGCTGGAAAAATGAACTTTTCCACTTTAACTAAAATGTCCTCAACTATGCCCCTGGGATAAGTGAGTGATCTATCTACAAGCTGCAATGTAACATTAGTCGCCTTCGCTTTCTTCAAACCCAATTGCTGATAAATTAAGACTGGCATCAAGTTGATACTAGCTCCCAAGTCACCCAATGCTTTCCCAAAAAATTGGCTGCCTATTGTGCATGGAATTGTAAAGATACCCAGATCTTTAAGCTTTGGTGGTAGCTTCTTTTGAAGAATAGCACTGCACTCCTCCGTAAGTGCCACGGTCTCAAAATCGCCTAGTTTTCTCTTCTTTGACAAGATTTCCTTCAAAAATCTCACATAGTTAGGCATTTTCTCCATTGCTTCTGTGAAAGGGATATTTATTTGGAGCTTCTTAAACACTTTCATGAATTTAGAGAACTGTTTATCCTATTTTTTTTTTTACAAATATTGTGAAAACGGCACGAGAGGCACAATAGGTCTCAGATTACCTCCATTAGAACATAAAACTGGATCCTCTTCTTTCTTTTCATGTTTCACATTCTTACTATCTTTCATTTTTTTTACCCTCAGTATCATCTCCATGTGATTGTTTTGGAGTTCCACCAACAACCTCAAGTAACTCTTTTTCGCTTCGTAATGTAATAGTATTGCAGTGCTCCTTACCTTCCCTCTTAGGATTGATCTTTGTATCAATAGGTAGAGTGCCTTGAGTTCGGTTGTTAATAGCACTAGCAAGCTGACCCATTTGATTTTTTAGGTTTCATATTGATACTTCCATGTTGTTCATCCTTGTCTCATTATGTGATATGTACCTAGAAAGTAACTCCTTCAAATTTGAATTCTTTTCCGACTATGGTGGAGCTTGATTCTTAAAGTCTGGTGGGTGTGATTGTGTTGGAGCAGAAGTTTGGGCTTGATTATTATTTCAAGAAAAGCTCGGATAAGTCCTCCAACCAGGGTTACAATTATTAAAATTGTTGCTATATTGTTGTCTATCGTGATTACCAGTATATTGTATCGACTCTGGATTAATTGCACATTGATCGCTCAGATGGTTTCCAGCACACAATTCACAAATAATTGCCACTCTAAATAGGTTGCACCCCTAAAGCATCAATCTTCTTTGTCAATTTAACAACATGTGCAGCCAATGCAATAACTGCATCAAATTCATAAATCCCAACTACCTTTGACTGATTGATCCTTGCAGAGGGTCACTGATAATTGTTGGTAGCCATCGTTTTCAATAACTCATAAGCTTCATCAAAAAAAATTTCCATCAATGACCCACTAGCAACTGCATCGATACTAGTTCGAGTAGCACTAAACAATGCATTGTAGAATGTTTGAACTTACAACCACTTAGGAATACCATGGTGAGGGCATTTTCGGAGTAAGTCCTTGAATAGCTCCCAAGCTTCATATAGAGTCTCGGAATCATGTTGTGAAAATGAAGTGATGTTGTTCCTCATCCTTACAATTTTAGCTGGTGGAAATAATTTAGCTAAGAATTTTTTAGCTAAATCTGTCCACATAGTAATAGAACCCGATGACAATGAATGCAACCAACTCTTTGTCTTATCAAGAAGTATGAAAGGGAAAAGTTAGAGTCTCATCGCATCTTCAGAAACCCCATTGTATTTGAACGTGTCGTAAATCTCTAGAAAACTCACCAAATGATCGTTTGGGTCATCGTTAGGCAAACCCCCGAACTGCATTGACTTCTAAATCATTTGAATGGTACCCGGCTTGATCTCAAAACTGTTTGCTTGAATTGCAGGCCTTTGAATGCTTGATTGTATTTCCATAACAAGCAGCATAGCATAATCCCTTAACAATTTATGTTCTTCTTCAGCTATAGTTTCTTGATTAGTTACTTCTTGACACTATTTTCGTAAGTTTCGGCACTTTCTCTCAATTTCGTCTTTGTACGGTAATAGCTCCTGACCTTTAGATCGTGTTAGCATACAAAATTCAAGAGTGGTTGCGAGAATAATTAAAATAGAAAATTAAAGCAATTAAAATAGAAAATTAAATGAGTTTAAACTAAGATCAAATTGATTGAAATTAATATTGAAATAATTACTAGAATAATTCTCTAGCAACGGTGCCAAAAATTTGTTGTCCGAATTTGATATTGACAATTTACGTGCAAGTATACACGATCAACAAATAATAAAGTGATAAGTAGAGTATCATTCCCACAAAGAATTATTACTAATAATTTCTATGTACTAACTTTATATCAATTCAATTTTATTTAAACAATTAAAATTTAACTATGAAATTACTAATTTAAAACTAAATCTAAATTTAATAATCAAATATTGAATTTACAGGATAAAAGAATTTAAGATTACAACTTCCCCTAATGCTTCGTACAAATCTTTCCACTCTCTTTTCAGTTAATTGATCAAAATAAGTTGTTAACTGAAACTTTAAAATTATTTATCAAACCTTTTCTGATAGTAAGATAAACATATCTCTCCCTATTAAATTACTATATTCCTATGCAAAATAAGTTGGAATAGATTCATTAAGTTCAAACTCTCATAAAAGTTATACATGGCATATAGGTATATTTCTATCCTATACACAAATTCAGCTATTCAATCTGAAAAAGAATTAACCAGACATATGTCATCATATTCAGAATTAACCAGACACATATCCCTGGAATTCATCTTCCAATTTCATCTAGGGAATCAAATTAATTTTTTGCCACACAATCCTATATTAAGCATAAAATATGACAAACAACTCATATATGATCAACAAGAACTAGAAACGAGAGTTGATCAATTTAACTAAACATTAGGTTTCGTTACAATCTTAATAAAAATTTAGCTCATAACGTAATTGAAAAACATCATAATCAAATTAAACAGCATGTCAGAAAATCAAGAAGTAAAAATAAGAGAAAGGAATGAAAACTTAGTTGCAATCTTCAATCTCTCTTCAGCTTTCAATCCTAATCATCTTCGTGTCGTTTCCTTCGATTCTTGTCTTCAATTTTCTATCAATCCTTGGTCTTTTATAATGATAGCAGCCCTCAAAATCAGCATCTATCTATCCCAACTCAAACTCTAGCATATATGTAGCATTATAGTTCAATTTTGGCCCAAAAACATGTCAAAATTTGTGTCCAAAGCCAATACAAGTGCCTAGACGCTTCAAACCAGCGCAGGGGCACTGAGTTACTGCCTTTCAAGTACCTAGGCGTTATCCCTTTTAAGCCTAAAGCTTTCCTTGTTGCTTAGTCTTCAAAAATCTAAGACTTAGGCTCCAAATTGACCTTGTTTCCTTCCAAATGATGATCCCTACAAAATAATATCAAAACACACAAAAAAAAAATAAAAAGGAACATAAAATATTTGAAAACTTACAATTTCATCAAGCTAAAACTACTCAATTCGTAGGTATAAAACCCACACATCACCCCATAGCTCTGGGATCCTTGTCTCTGAGGATAATCCCGTTTTATATGGCCCAGCTGGTGACAATTGAAACAAGTCTTCTGGCCTACCTGGTAGGAAGTTCTGAAGCTTCTACCGCCTAGGGAGGATTGACCTTTAGCCTTGGCTTTGGTAGTTGCAGCCTTGTCCTTGATACCCTTGTGGGGGAGAAGTCTTCTACTTCTTCCCCAAACTAGAAGAAGAGGATTGGTCCTCCTTCTTCTTCTCCTTAGAACCTGCCTCCCGGATGCTCCTTACATCTGCTACTTCCCTCTCAATGGCAATGGTTATCTCAACCATTTAATCCAAGTCTTGTAGGCAGTGGCCCACAATCTTTTCCTAGATGGACAACTTTAAGCCATCATTGAACCTCCTCGCATTGGCCATGTCTATAGCCACGTAATCATCGGTGAAATGGGCTAAATAAGTGAACTTAGCCACATATTCCATCACTATCATACTCCCTTTACTTCAGATTCAAGAATTCTTAGGATTTCGCTTGTCGAACTATCGACAGGAAGTGCTTGCCCATGAAGAGTTCACGAAACTTTCTCTATGTCATTGCTTCTGTGTTCTACAAGGGCCTTTGCCCAATCCCACCTTAGATTGACCTCTTCCTCAAGCTTGAATGCAACTAGTGTTATCTTAGTGGCATCAGATGTGATCTCCATAGCCTTTAAGATCTTATGCATTTGTTGGAACCAATGGTCAGCCACCATCGAGTCTGCCCCTCCCATGAAAGTAGGTAGCTTATGTGCCTTAAAATTTTGAAGGTTACTCGATCCTCCTTGGCCCACATTGGCACTAGCTTGTGCAAAGGTAGCAGTCATTGTGCCTATAGCCTCCATGAAGGCTTGTTGCACAAAGGCCAATGGTGGTTAGTTGTTGTTCGACCCACCTCCTCGACCGTTTCAGTGTCCTCTTCCTCTATTTTTCATCTACACACATGTCAAATATCAATAGAGTACTAAATTAGTATCCCAAGGTAGAGATCAAAGTCAAAACATTGAGAATTATCTCCTTGTATCACTAGCAAAGCGTGTGCCACCCACTAGTAGACATCTATACCATGAACCGTCTCGTTCCTTCTCTTTCCAACCCCCAAGGTTATGTTCTCTAACCCTAGTGTCTCTCTTTCATATGCATTTAATTATGTATACTATTCACATAACACATAACATGTAGTATTTAGAGTACATAATATGTAATGCATAATAGATGCAATGGCCTAGAACTATGCCCTGCAAGCCCTAGGTAAACGAGAACCTAGGATCTGATACCAAGTTGTGGCACTCTTAAAATTGGGGGTCCTTTGTCAACCCGATGATCACCCATTAACCCATGAATGTCGCATAACCTGACACCACATCATAACATCCCCTTCACCGAGATCGTAACCAATACAGGGTTTGAACAGAGTCTCCCTTGTATCAGACACTCCCAAAAGTATAACATGTATACATTTTTATCACTTGACCATTCCAAGGTCCAATATACATTAATGTGTCCTTAATATTACTCCATTTACATCCTTTGAACAAAAGGGCTCAAAGCACGATGGCTTGACAAAGTTATTTTGAATTTTTGAAAATGTTGGAGGAGCTATCGGTAGCTCATGTACATGCTACCGGTATCTGAGCCCTCTACCAACGAGCTACTAGTGAAAATTTCTAGATGAGCTACTATTAGTTGAACCTTTTTCCCACGAGCTACTAGTTGCTCAAAACTTGCTACCGGTAGATGAGCCCAATTTTTCCTCAATTCAATCCTTTTTCAATTTCAACTCACCCAATCTCATACAATATTCACCCAAACTCATATAATATTAAATTTTACACAAAATAGTCCGTAAAGGTTCATCATACAACCCTTTAAATACTAGTACAAGTCCAAAATAATTTACACCATTGTTTTACAAATTGCAAGCTTAAAGCCATAGTTCGACTTTTTCTCAACAAGGTCCCAAGTGAGGGCCATCCACCATCACTTGTCCCGCATTTGAAATATTGTCTTCATAGAGGGTGAGCCACACTCAATAGGGTATCTCTTAAAGAGGCTACCTCTCAACCCAGGTGCATATCAAATGTTCACATGCAATTCAACAATCAAACAAACATTCATCCAAGATCATACAACTTCTAGAATGAATGTCACAATGTTATGCCATGTTATGAGGTTAGACTCACACATGCAACGCAACCCAAGCCTTCAACGACTCTCATAATACATACAACGGCATGTGTATGAATCCGAGTATTCCAAACCTTCGTCATTGATGTTACACATCCAATGACCATTTATAAATTTCGGGCCTTTCTTGGGGTGGGTATTTATGGACTTCCACCAATGGGCACCTAACTAACACGACATCTATGGACTTCCATCAATGGCTCTACATACGCAACACACTTTATGGACTCGATACCAATAGAGTGCGTATCCAAATCACCTGGTCTTGCACTCGAAGTATAATCTAGCCCTTCTTGCTAACCCTAACCCTATTTTGCAATACAACTCATGCGATTCAGTTGAACCTTGGCCCAACTTTCCTAAGCCTATGTATCAATCCACCTAGGATGGTGTTTGATCAAGACCATGCACACTTCTACACCCATGTCACATGCCCACGAATGTAATGTTTCCCATGCATATGCAATGTAAGGTACAATTGCATTTCATATCATTATGCAACCAAGATTTCAATTGCAATTATAACATCATGTTCAACATGTCATGAGCACAATATGAACAACTCCAAATCCTCAATGTAACTTATATCATCAAGCATATAATTACATTCTAACATCACCACAAAGCAGGTTATATCAATTTCATACAAATTATATACTTATCAATTATAGGCATTTTATCAAACATCTTTAAAGTACATAATGATGTACCACATAATCATGCCTAATTTATCACATTCTCATGAAATCACCAATCAAGCAATTTCAACAATACTCAATTCATGCAAAATTAGTTTAATACATTCTTATACCATTTCCCGTACTCTAGTTACACTAGAAATACATTTAGACAAGGGATTTCATCTCAAATCATGTTACCCATTTCATAAAAAATCGTAGGTTAAAAATAAACCTAACTAGGAGTAGAACCCTACCTCTTGAAGCGTGACACAAATGGTAGAAACTTCAAGAAACCCAAATCAAGCTCCAAGCCTTGATTCCCAAAAAAATCCATCTTTGAGACTTTGGCAAAATCTCCGATTTTTCGTACGTAGATGTATATCTCATCGAGTAGATCAACTTTTATTCTTGGCCCAATTTATTCAATGAACGGTTGGCCCTAGATCGTAGAGATAAGCTTGAAGAAACCCTCCTTTATCTCTCTTCTTTCTCTCTCCCAAAAATTTGGTGTAAAATGGGGAGAAAATCTTATTTTCTCCCCTATTTATACTCCTTAATACTTTGCCCTTGTTGCAACACACGTCCCATCTTTTCCTGAACAAATTTTATTCTGAATCAATTAAATCTCTTTTTTTTATGTTCAATATATTTTATTTGAACTAAATTTAAACTATTTTTCATATTTTCTAATTAAAATCCGATTGCGTTTAACCGCGCGATGCCCAATCGCTTCGTAAAACGTAAAAATTTTGACTGTCTCTAAATTCAACAAAAATTGGCTGGATAACTAGATTTTGTGAGAAGAATCCAATGGTGAGGTTCGTATCTTCGTCTGAGTTCTAAAAAAAAATGGGTTTTTAACACGTACCGTAGCGGCTAATTATCGTTTTGGCCTGTTCATAAAAGTTTAAATTTTCCCAGGTTTTATAATAACTCTTCAAAATTTGGAACCCATGTTCCAACAATGGACATTTATACAATAGACTCGACATTATTTACAGACTCTAACAATGCATGTGACTCTATTTTATTATAAGCACTTTCAAACAGATTTTGAGTTAATAACTCAATGCTATTAACTTCTCGCAACTCTTCCCCCTCCCTGAGTTGCTTAGCAATATCAAATACATTCAATTTCAATGTCATATTTTCAAATAAAAGTTTCATGACCTCATTCCTACAAATAATTAATGCATTTGATGTAATTAAGACTGGTCGTCCCAAATGACCAGAACTTGTGTAGAGACATGCAAAACCGATTGTGTGAGGTTCCTGGTAAAAGGATGCACAGTACTGGTATCCCACATCGGCTAGGAAGAGGGAGTTGTTGGGATTTATATGTAAGCCCCTAGTCCTGACTTGGCAAGACGTGTTTTCCCAGGGATACTGGGAGGAACAAATCCGTGAGGGCCAGTGCGCCCAAAGTGGATAATATCTTGCCACGTGGGGGGTGTTACAGAATAGTATTAGAGCTAAGCCTCGTCTGGTTCGAGGGTGGGCCCCTGTCGTGCTCGTGTGTGGGTGGGAGGTTAGTGGTAAGTATGTCTGTTCTACGCGTGGACGTGCAGCCCTTAGGGGTGGATTGTGAGGTTCCTGGTAAAAGGATGCATAGTCCTGGTATCCCACATCGGCTAGGGAGAGGGAATTGCTGGGCTTTATATGTAAGACCCTAGTCCTTACTTGGCAAGACGCGTTTTCCCAGGGATAATAGGAGGAACAAATTCGTGAGGGCCAGTGGGTCCAAAGTGGATAATATCTTGCCACGTGAAAGGGTGCTACAGAAATTGTGAGGTTCCTGGTAAAAGGATGCGCAGTCCTGGTACCCCACATCAGATAGGGAGAGGGAGTTGTTGGGCTTTATATGTAAGCCCCTAGTCCTTACTTGGCAAGACGTATTTTTTCAGGGATACTGGAAGGAAGAAATCCGTGAGGGTCAATGGGCCCAAAACAGACAATATCTTGCCACGTGGGGGGTGTTATAGAATGGTATTAGAGCCGACTCTCACCTGGTTCGAGGGTGTGCGTCTGTCGTGCTCGCGTGTGGGCGGGAGGTTACTAGTAAGTATGTCTATGCTACACGGGGACGTGCAGCCCTAAGGGGGTGGATTGTGAGGTTCCTAGTAAAAGGATGCACAGTCCTGATATCCCACATCGGCTAGAGAGAGGGAGTTGCTGGGCTTTATATGTAAGCCCCTAGTCCTTATTTAGCAAGACACGTTTTCCCAGTGATACTGGGAGGAACAAATCTGTGAGGGCCAGTGGGTCCAAAGCGGACAATATCTTGCCACGTGGGGGGTGTTACCGGTTAGGTATCCAAAACAATAAAATCCATTGAAAAATAAAACTTATCAACCTAAACAAGCACATCCTCAATAACTCTTTGTGGAATTTTTATGGGACGATTAGCCAATTGTAATGTGATATTTGTGGATTTTAATTCACCCAACCCTAACTGTTCATAGACTATATATGAAAGCAGATTGACACTGACTCCAAGATCAAGCAAAGTGTGCTCAATTCTAAAGTTTCTAATTATGCATGAAACAGTAGGACTCCTAGGATTTTTGTACTTAAGAGGGGTTTTGTGCTAAATGAGAGCACTAGCCTATTTAGTCAAAAATGCACTTTTATGTGAATTGATCCTTCTTTTTACTGTACAAAGATCTTTCAAAAACTTGGCATACAACATGTCTTGCTTGATTGCATCCAACAGGGGGATGTTAATCTTCACTTGCTTAAACAACTAAAAATTTTCAGTATGATTGTTCAATGGTTGAGGTTTCTTGATTCTTTGAGGAAAGGATAAAGGAATAGGATTTGATTTGCATTTTTCCTCAAGCAACTATGTTTCCTTTTGAACTATTGGTTCAAACTCAATCGGTTTATTGACAAGGATCGGCTCGGCTACTAGCTCAAGTGTTTTGGCTTAGGTAGTCTTGTAATTACTTTACCACTCAATGTGGTAATTGCTTAGACCTGACTTGGAGAAGGTTCAAAAAACACGACATTAGCATAGTTTTGACATTGTAGAGGTTTAGGTTGAGATAGGAATTTTTCCTTCTCTGTCATGCTCAAAGACTGGGTCAACTGCTTGACTGGTTTTCCCTAATCTCAAAATATGATCCCGATAGTGTGTATATGGATTATATGAGTAGGTAAGCGTCACTCTCCCTCGGGTTCGATGCTAAAAATGGGGCAAATCATATGTGTGAATGAAAATATGTGTGTGCAAAAGTGTTCCCAAAGGGAAGAGAGACTTGCAATGTAGTGTTTTACTTCGATTTGAGTATTCCAAGGTCGTATCCTCAGGGAATGAAGGTCGAATTGCAGTGAAGAGTGATTTGTGAGGAAATGAAAATTGTAAAATCTTGTAAGTTTTGTGTTTTGGTGAGTGGAGTTTAGATAAAATGCAAGAAAACAAGGTTGCTAATTCAAAGAGGTCATTCCAATGGAAATGCCAAATAAACTCAATTCATTCAACCAATGGTGCCTAGGTATTTGATTGATCCATAGGAAGTGGGGGACTAATGTGGAGGTGTAGGCTCAAGCATATCCCATGATAAGTCCACAGTGTATCAAGAGCTCACAGCCACGTCCACACTCAACCTAGTCAAACTAAACACTTTACACTACAAGAAAGAATGGAGAAGAGTTGATTTAGCTTACCCTAGAAGAAATTCCTCTTGGATTAGCCAACTAAAAGCTTAGCTATCCATATTCAAAGCAAGAACATACAAAATGTAAAGAGAAACTTATATTGTTGCAAGGAGAAATTAAACTACCAATGTAAATTTCATTTCATACCCAAATGAAAAACTTCAAAAAGAAAAACGCAAATGTAAACATAGAAATACAAGAACATGTAGCCAGACTTGAATACACTTGAAATAAATGAGATTAAAGTGCAAGATGTAAAGATTACAAGTGATTTAAAGCTTACAACTGAAATGGTGGAGAAATATAAAAAACCCAACTTTCTCTCTCTAACTTCATCTTCTTCCTTGAGTTTCTCTTTATTAACTATGTGTGTAGCTGAATAATTCTTTAGTAGTGCTTCCCATTTTCGTCCATAACCCCCTATGATCTTTGTGAACTGAAGTGTAATGTGTGGAGGGAATATAGACACTGCCACAAGCAACCACAGGCCAACATGCCTATTTCATGCTTTTCCCCAACCACTCCTCTTCTCTCTCTTCCCTTTCCTTTCTTTTTCCTCTTCAACCTGATATTTTTTGTCAAGAAGATCATCTTGGGTTGTAAGGGCGTGGTCTGTATGAGCAGAGGTGGGCCCACAGAGAAGGTGAAGAAGTATGGCAAGCAATTGGCAAGTCTGTGTAAAACCTATCGGTAGAACGATCATGAAACCTATCGGTAGGTTTTTTCCAGTAGAAAAAACCTATCGATAGGTTTTAGCAAAGGCTATAGTAGAAGATATCTGGTGTACTAAACCTACCGATAGGTTTTAACCAACTTCTACCGATAGGTTTTCTCTTGTTTTTGGCATTTCTTGGTCTCTTGATGTCCCGAGCCATCCGTTAATCCTTTTTTTCTTCTCCATTGACTTTAAGCACTTGATGGAAGGCTTAATACATGCCCTTACCTATTCTTTACCTACAATTGCATGAATCTCCATTAAAAGTGAGTTTAAGTGCAGTTTCCCCCATTTTTACCAAAAAACAAATATACATGGGTGCACAGAGATATTTGATATGCTATCTATGCTCATCATCAACTTCACTAAATGACTCTTAATATCCTTGATGTTTTGTGACATTTGAACTTTGAAATCATTGAATGCATGAGTGGACTGTGTATTGATATTCATTTGACTCTGAATGAATTGATTCATGGTATCTTACAAACTTCTTTTATGTGGGAGTTGATAAGGCTGATTTGGCTGCTGAGTCTGAGATTGTGGTGGAGATGGACCTGGTTTCTGACTAATAGACTATGCATTTCGCCGCCTGAAATTTGGGTGATTCTGCCACCCTGGGTTGTAAGTTTTAGAATATGGATTGGAATAGAGCTTGTTAAATTTTAAAATTGCATTGGTTTGTTCCATCAAGACTTCCTTAAATGTTGAGATGGTGGGACATTCCCCAGTTAGATGTACTAACAAAGCACAAACTCCACAATTGGTCAGTAGGAGACATAACAGAAACTTCATTGGCTTTTTTTATCTCTAGAGCATCCAGCTTTCGAGGCAAAGTAGTCATTCTGACCCTCAGGTCATCATCCCCTTTTAACACATATATCCCTCCCTGGCATGTAGATGGTTTAATTTCAACAATATTCGGTGAGGCCGAGTCCCACATTTGGAAACTCTTAGAAATAGTTTCAAAAAACTCGAATGCTTCGTCGGGATTCTTTCCCATGAATTCTCCATGGGCCATCATTTCTACAAATTGACGCATTGTAGAATGAAGGATATCATAAAAGAAGCCAACTTGCATCCAACATTGATAAAAAATTTATCCCTCTTTAACTGAAAAATTCATAATTTGACTTCTTAATGCATTAGTGTGATGTATAAGAAAAAAAATTTTAAAAAAATTCAGTTTGCAAGACTTGCCAACTTAGAATGGATTGAGTTTTAAAGAATTTAGCCATTCTTTAGCTTTATCCTTCAGAGAAAAAGAAAAAAGTTTTAATCGAGCAGTTTTCAGAATTATCTTGTAATGCACCCTATACTTCCTCAAATTCTTTCATATGCAAATAAGGATTTACATACTCATGACCATGAAACAATGGTAAAAGTTGTAATGTCCTTGATTTTATATTTAATTTTGGAGCATTTGGGGGAAAAACAAAATATTAAGGGACACTAGTACGTGTAGAATTTAAATATTCTCTCAAAGGTCTAGCATTCTAGACCACCTCTTGTTCTCTTCAATTATTATTAGCCATGTTGAACTCAAAAAAGTGTGAATATGCTTGTGAAGATGAAGAACTAGGCTAACTTATAGACCTTACTGATGACTTAACAAACATAAACAATAAAATAAAACAAACAATAAGTATACATATAATACAGACTAAGCAACTTCTCTGTTCTTTTTCAAACTACCGTAACTCCCTCGGCAACAGTGCCAAAAACTTGACTTAATCTTAATCATACACCCAAGTATAAGTGGTCAAGTTGTAATATTACTCAGTTAAGTCCGAAGTCGAACCCACAAGGAGTTATCTATTTAAACTCAAAATAGAAAAGATAATAACTTCAACATGAGTATGTTCAATACACAAGTGTACTAGTGAAATAATCCGAGACCTCAAATAGTCTCCAATAGTCAAGACAGACTATGTCAGAATGTTACACTACAATCATACTAATGTTGTAAAAATCCGAGTAAATTTGAACTTTTATGAATAAAGGGCAAAATAGTAAATTGCCACTACAGTACGGGTTGTAAACCTGAAATTTTTTAGATCTCGGATGAAAAAATGAACCTCCATTTGGATTCTTCTAGCGAAATCTAGTCACGCTGTCAAATTTTGTTGAATTCCAAGATAGTCGAATTTTTCATGTTTTACGAGGCGGTCGGGCCTTAGGTGACCCAAAAATGAAATTTTTAATAAAATTATGAAATTCAGAAAATAAATGAAGGTGAGCTAAAATAAAAATATTTTAAACTTGAAACGGAGCGAAACTTAATCATTTCAGGAGGAAAATGGAACCGAAAAAAGAGGGATGTGTAGCGCGTTGTGGACCAAGCAATTAAGAAATATATTTCTTCAGCCAATTCTAACGTGAGAGAGAAGAGAGAGAAACAAGTGAGAAACTCTACCTTCTCTCTACGCCACTTTCAAGCTCAAATCAACTCGAGCTAAGAGGAAAAGTTGTTCTCTTCGACGAGGGCTACGCTTCCATACCAAAAAACACAGGTTTTACTGAAGATCAAAGAATGGAATTTTTGGAAGTGAGGCATTTGGGCTAGAAGCAGGTTCTTGGAGCTTCCTACAGTCGTTCCTTACGCTTCAAGGGATAGGGTTTCTCCTACTTGGGTTTATTTACAACCTACAATGTTAATATGGAATGGGTAGGTTGATAGAAGTATATATCACTTGCCTATTATTGTTGATTGGTGAAATGGGTATGGAAAATGGGTAGAATAAATTCTATCTTAAATTGGGTATGTAAAAATTGCTTAATGTAATTTCTTGAGTTATGCTAATTGTGGGCATGTTTTGTGTTTACATTATGCCTTGAGAATGAAGTGTGTTATTGTTTGATTTTGTGATAACATGCTTGGATGTTGTTCTGGATAAAATGTTGACATGTACATGTTTATATATTGACATCATGGAGAATTGTGAGAATTATGTGCTTATAATATAATTTGTCATGGGATTGTGAAATGATTTGGAATAGTTTGTATGACATTCATAACATATTGAACATTGTATTATTGTTGCAATGAGATATCATATTGCATATGCACGGGAACATCGTAAATTGTGGGTGTGTGTATGGTTAGCATCAACACCACAATTGGTGGATTACGGGTGGGCTTGAGTAAGCTGGGACGAAGACTGGGCCGAGTCGCACACTTTGCATGGTAAAGAGGATTAGGGTTAGCAAGAAGGGCTAAAAGATCCCTCAGGTGCAAGGCCCGGTGATTTAGATACGCACTCCGTTGGTACAAGTTCATAAAGTGTGTTGGTGTATGCGGAACCGTTGGTAGAAGTCCATAAATTTCGTGTCGGTAGGGTATCGTTTGTGTAAGTCCATCAATACACATCCCATGAAAGATCCTAGATTGATAAATGTCATTTGATGTGTAACATAGATGACAAATTCATAGACATTGGCACTTGCACGTGTTGGAGAACCGAGAAGGGTTCGGGTTGAGTTGCATGAGTGAGTCTCATCTCATTTCATGGCATGACATGATCAATTCCAACATTAAATGCATATTCTTGTTTGGAAAGTTATGAGTTGTTGAATGTTGCATGTGAACATTTCATATGCATTTAGATTAGGGAGTAGCCTCTGTAGGAGATACTCTACTGAACGTGGCTCACCCTATTTGGGAAAAACATTTCAGGTGCGGGATATACGCCGGTGGGTGGCTCTCAATTCGAGCCTCATGAATGAAGAAAGCAAAAATGTGGCTTATTTCGAGTATTTTGTAAAATTACTACGAACATTTAGTTTTTGGCATGTAATTAAACGAAATCTTGTGTAATAGAACTCCATGTATCAAGTTTTATGTTGAAAATGTTGTTAAACATGTATTGGATGGTTGTGGAAGGGTTTGAAATGGATTGAAAATAAAAAATGGTTGAAACAGGCTAAATAGGGCAAAGAGTACCGGTACACTATTGTCCAGAAGGCAAACAGTAATGTCTGGTCCAGTGGGCAAACTACATCGGTACTCTCTCCAAATTTTTTAAAATTTAAAACTGTTTTACCATGTTTTCGAGCTATGTGTTCCTTCCCTTCAATGATGTAAATGGGCCATAATGGAATATAAATCATGGTATATTGGACGTTGGTTGGATCCAATTAATAATTGAACCCGAATTACATTTGTGGGTTATGATCCTGGTTAAGGGGGTGTTATCGACGTGGTGTCAGGTTAAGTGACATCCACGGGTACTTCCATGGGTTGATAAGTGATCAAGGGTTGATAAAAGACCACTGGTTTTTTGGGTGTTATAAATGGTGTGTCCAATTCCATATAAGATTGTGAACCTATATTCATATTATACAAGGATCTGATAATATGATTTTTTTTGCATAAGCCGAACTCTACACGTCAAATTATCTACAATGTAAAATATAAGGCACACATGCATACCATATATCTAATATAATGCAAACATTTTTGCACACATAGATTCTCAATAAATCGAAAAACCAAACTTTTATTAATTAATAAAACAAGTTTTACTACAAAAAAATAAGCTTTTAGTATATAATTCTATCAATTCTCCCACTTATACTCAAAGTCATGATATCATACATGGAGTTATATGTCATACATGGCGTCAAAGCCATTAATAGAGTTTCTTGGTTGTCAATACCCATTCCACTATAATTATTACAAAAAAAATACAAATAAACCATCATATAAATCCTTTGCAATAATATTACTCACGAATAAACCATCATGGGATCCAATCACATAAAACGACAATAAAATTATGTGACCATAATAGCGGGACAAGAACATTGCAAAACAGAGATTAGTATAGTTATATGTTCTACCCATCATTCATGGTATACATCTATTCGTTTTACTTGGACAACATGGAAATATTCGATATATACACAACATCAACGATGGCTCTAATACAACTTGTACCTTCGATCAAACCCCTTATACGAGATATCATGGGAAGAGGTGATGTAGTGGTGACCAAGATTGCATCAGCCAAAAAACTTGGCAGACCCCTTCACAAAAGCTAACCAACAAAGACTTTTGATAGTTATGTGGAGGGAATGGGAGTAAGATGTATTACAACATGGCTTTGAGTATAAGTCGGAGAATTGATAGAGTTATATACTAAAAACTTAATTTTTGTAGTGAAACTCGTTTTATTAATTAGTAGGAGTTTTTTTTTTATTTTATTGAGAATCTATGTGGGCAAAATATTTGCATTATATTTGATATATGGTATGCATGTGTGTCTTATATTTTACATTCTAGATAATCTGGTCTGTAGAGTTTGACTTATGCACAGAAGACCAGATTAAGTACACACAGAAACTCTCAGAAATTCGAGAAACCTATAAACTCTCAGTGACCTTTTCCTCGAATTCCTACTCCTAGGCATCCCACAGTACAAAAAAAAATCCCTTCTTCCAATTTTTAGGAGAGGAAGGAGTGTTCACGACCAAGTCAGGTATGTTGACCCTCTTAGAAAAATAAAAGAAGCTAGTGGAAGGAGAGGAATTTAGGGAAAAAATGGATGAATTAGGCAAAGGAGGAGGAGCCAATGAACTAGCAATGCCACCCAGTAGATCCCCTAGCCATTGGGATATACCTGAGCAGGATATAGGTTAAAGTGGCAAAGAACAAACCTGATAAAGGGATGCATAAGAAACCTAAGGCCGACTTGGAACACCACCTCAAAAAATCAAACCTTTTTAGAATAGAAGATGTGGCAACACTCGTCCTTAGAAGAGGTAGAGACTACCACTACCTTTAGGAACCCCTATTTATCCTTGATATCTATGATGCCCCAAAATTTAGGGGTCCTTTCTCAACTCGTTGATTATCCATCAACCCATAAAATACCAGTAGATAACGCAAAACCCGATACCACATCCTTACACCCCATTCATCGAAATCATAACAAAAATGAATTCTGGTAAAGTCTCATTTGCATGAAAGCTTTACCCAATATATAAACTATGCATACATCAATCACACAAACCTTCGAAAGGTCCACATCTCAAAGTCTAGGACTTAAAATTTAACCATTCATATCATCTGAAGACAAGCACTCAAGATTTGAAGGCTCAAAAGCATTAAAGTTCAAACATCAAATTTAGAGAAAAGGTGTCGGTACCTATGGTAAGGAGTATAGGTACCTAAGCCCTCTAGAAGCCAAGGTACTGGCACCTATAAGGCTTAGTACCAATACCTGAGCCCTCCAACAGCGGGGTACCAGTACCTGTGAGCATAAATATCAGTACTTAGGTCCACTAAAAGCTAGGTATCTGTGAGGTACTTGTACCTGAGACCCAGATTTCAATAATTAATCCTGCGAACTCATACCACATCCATTCATAGTAAGATTAAATGTCCAAATACAGAGCACCCTGACAAGCCTTTATCTAAATACAAGTTTTGTATTATCAAATGTACAAGGCCAAAAAGATAATATTTATACAAGGGTCTTCAATTCCAAAATCTAGAGCCATAAACTGGCTATTTCATCAATACGGGCTCAAGTGAGAGTTGTCAATTGGAACCTGTCCAACACTTGAAATGTATTCCCATAAAGGGTAAGACATGCTTAATAGAGTATCTCCTAAGGAGGTAACTCTCCAACCCAGATACATATGAAATACCACATGCAAATCATCATATCAAGCCTCCATTCTAACACTTACTTCTTATAACTGAATGCTACAATTTCATATCATGCCATGAGATGGAAACTCACGCATGCAATGCAACTTGAGCCCCGCTAACTCCCATAACAAATGATATGCCATGTGTATGCACCCGGACATTCCAAGCCCCCACCATTGATGTTGAACATCCAATGACTATTTTATAAAATCTGTCTTCTTGGGTAGGTAATTTATGGGCATCACACCAACAGGCTATCCAACAGACAAGACATTCGAGGGCACCCCACCTCCGGTTTTGAGTACGCTGACACAATTTTCTGGAATTTTACCGCCAGACAAGTGAGTGAACCAAGTAACCGGGTTTTCTATGAAATATTCCATGAGACTCAATTGGACCTTTATCCAAACTTTTTGAGTCCACCCATCAACTCACCATGTGGTGATTGACCAACCCATGCATCCACACGCCCACATTCATGGCAATGCCCGTGAATAGAGTGTAACATGTGCATATGTAATATAATATACATTTTCCATTTCCAATTCATCATTATGCAAATTATGACATGTGAGCATATGATAATATCCCATAAACATCAAAATGTTAATTATATCATAAAGCGAATAATATTATTTCGTAACATCACTAAGCATGTTATAGCATTTTTAATTCAAATAATGCACTTGAACACCCATAAACATTCTATCGAATAAATCTAAGGCAAAAATATGTATATCCATAGCATGCCCAAACAATCCATTTTATCAAACCCAAATCATACAAGAAATGGTTTTAACAAATTCTCTTACCCATTTTTCACATCCTAGTTACACTAGGTGTAAGCTAACACATGAGATTATATCTCTATAGCCCTACCCATTTCACCAAGATAGGAGGGAATCCTACCTCTTATAACGTAAGCCTGCGTAGTAGAAGTCCCAAGGACCCCAAATCAAGCCTTCCAAGCCTTAGCCCTAAATTTTCGTCTTTGACCTTTTGGAGAAAACGTGATCTTTGGTATGGTTGTGTAGCTCTCTTTGCATAGAACAACTTTAAATCTTGGCCTGAAGCAATCCAACGGTTGGATCTTCGTAGATTGGAGAAAAAAGGTAGAAGAAGTTTGGAGAATCTCTCTCTTCTTTCTCTCTCCCTCTCTATCAAAAGTTACAGGCTAAGAATAGGGAAAATTAGATTTTTGCCCTATAAATACCCTTTCAATTCTTGCCTCATAATGCGCCCCACGTCCCACTTTAATTTGTCCAATTTTATCCTAAATCAATTAAAGCTCGCACCGCGTTAAGTTTAGTATGTTTTTAGTGAACTAAATTTAAATTATTTATCGGGTTCCATGAGTAAAATCTGATCGCGTTTATTTTATTCGCGAGACACCCGATTAAATCGTAAAATGTGAAAATTCCAACTGTCTCAAAATTAAACGAAAATTGACTGGATAGTTAGATTGTGCAATAGGAATCCAATGGTGAGGTCTGTTTCGTCATCCAAGTTCTATAAAATTTTGGGTTTTTAACCTATACCGCAATAGTTAATTACCATTTTACTCTTTTTAATTAAGTTTTAATTTTTCTAATTTTTATAATAGACCTAACATGGGTCTTAGTAATTGTGTTGCGTAGGCTGCCAACACAGCAGGTCAAGTCATCCGGGACATGAAGTGCCTTCTTTCTTTTTCCAAAAGGACCTACAACCGACGAAGAGGAGTTTTTGGGTGTACTAATTTGGGGCCTCTTCTGCCCCTTATTAGCTGTTTTAGGAACCTCTTTACGATATGCAATACTCAGATATTCCACAACCTCCAAGACATCTTCAAAGTCAACATCATCACCCCTAGAAGATGAATTGACCTCAACTTGATTAGGCTCATTCCCAAATAGGGAGGTCTAGAAGATGATGAATCTAAAGATGTAAAAGACACGACTCAAGACATTGGAAGAAAGCAATTTAGCCTAAGGTACAGATAGAGAATGTTCATTAATTTATCCTCAAATAGTCGAGATTCAAGGCAAAATTTGTGAACGAGGGATATCCTCACTACAATTGAATAGCCGACAAAGTTAGGAAGGGAATCTAGGGTTCTACCCAGCCACCGATGGTAACAAACCCTAAAAACCAAAAAGTAAAAACTATTTGCCACCACCAAGTGGTCAGAAAAATCCAGAGTGAAAGAGAAGGATGTACCTACAAGAACGATTGACTGAACCTGGAAAACGACGAAGACTATAGACACCAACAAGGGGGACAGCGATGAACGAGGATATGCCTCTCTAGTTTTCTCTCTCATTGATTTGAAGATGACGAAATAGGTGGAGACTATAGTCAATAATTAGGGATTGAAACATTTTTTTGGCGATTGCAAGGCATTATGGCGCATTTAATGCATCTGCATGCATGGACACAAGTTGTTTGGAGAGAGGTGTGCTCCAAAAATTGAGACGCAAAACACAGCACGTCATTAAGATTGCACATTAATGGGACAACAGTCAAACACATCTTTTTGGTTATGCACAATCCCAAGAGCATGACTAGACAATCACGATCTAAAAGCTCAGCCCCAACCAAGGATCTACTCAAGCCTAGCTCAAGGCTGGGGGCAACTGATGATACCAGAGAAAATGAGCTAGCCAGGTCAGATATTATGGTCATTTCCCCAAACTGACTTAAGAACGACCTAGGACGAAAATACATCTCTAGGACCACAACACCCATCAAAACTGACCTCCAGCATGGAAACTACTAGAAGGGGTAACAAGCGAATTTCACTAATAAACCCTACCTTGGGAAAAAGGTCACCATTTCTAGAAGCTTACATCATACATTGGGCAAAAAATTTCACAACGGTCAAATATTCCCTAACCAATTTGTTATATAAAACAATGATACAGTGTACCAAAGGGTAAGCTAATACATTGTCCCTAAGAAAACCCTAATTTGTTACTTATTCTTCCTCAAGCAATATACCCAATAGGAGCAAGAGTCTCCCTTAAACAGTGTACTCCTACTCTTTCGTAGGATGAACCACTTAAATCTTTCCATTTTCTTACTCAAATAGATCATTCATCACATTTAATTAACAACTCATTCATCTCATTGCTTCTCGATTTTTATACCATCAATAGCAATAATACTTTGGATCCTAAATAAGTTTTGGCTCTCGAGTGTACACCCATGGATTAGTGGATCTCGGTAGAAAATGTTACTGGGCCCCAATGATCCAAGAGTCCCTATGAATTTGAGATCCAAAATTTAGGATCCATAGCATTGATCATAATATAGAGACCCTTGAATTTTAGGTTTTATAGAGAAAACCTATTGTAAAAATTGATAATAATTAAATTTTGAAAAAAGATATGCCACGACTTATTGTATTAATTAATTATTAATAGATGATCTTTATTTACAGGTTGTAGGTCCCAAGTTGATGATTGGATTTCACCCTAATCCTTTTCACATGCATTTGCTTTTGATTTCATTTCCGTAATGTTTTTACCGCATTCAGTGTATTCTGCATCCCCTTCATGTTTGATGCAACAAGCATTTTTTTTCAATTTGCTCTTGTAGGTTTGCTTTCCCCCACTTTTAGAGCTCAGTATTCACATAAAAGATTCGTGGTGAACGCCAACAAAGCAACTAAAATAATACTGAAGAGGCTGAAAGCTTGCTTTTGCTTGTGATATTCGTAATGAACAGCTGTCATTTAAACTTGGTTTATTAATAACTTTCATACCAACAGCTTCCTGATTTCCTGGAAGACAGCCTTTCATGTATCCAATACTGAATGTCTGTAATACCCCAATTTTTTTAAAAATATATATATAATTTTGTTTAGGTAAATTTGTGATATTATTTTTTTAAGGGATGTTAGTGTAATTAAAGAATGAGGAACTGTAGGGTTTCTTTTATTTTGTATGTATACATATGTAGGCAGTCAAAATAGGGTAAACAAGGAAAAAAGCTGCCGCTTGGGAGAGAGAGAGAGAAAGAGAGAGGGGGAAGGAAAGAG
>CM042196.1:16734231-16764179 GCA_023539305.1 Ilex asprella
CCAGTCATCAGGCTAGTGATGACAAGAGACTGGGCCAGTTACCAGGCTAGTGGTAACAAACATGATTTGACGGATATATTTAAGATCGAATGTGTGTGAGTGTTTTGGGTTATAAATGTCTTTTCATTTATAAAGTTATTTGTGAAAGTGAGTGGTGTTCTGGGTTATAAATGTCTTTTCATTATAAAATTATTTGTGTTCATGAAATCATTTTGTTTAAATGATTATGTGGGAGGGGTTGAGGTGCAATTTGTTGTACTTATGTGTGTATTAAAGTTTATTTTTGTAAATAAACTCTGGAATTTATTTTTAAACCTCATTAGAGGTGGTTGCTATTCACGGGCCTTCGTGCTCACCCAAACATTTAACATTTTTCAGGTAAGGATCAGGAGGAGGAGTAAGTCCTCGGATAGACAAGGGATTAGAAAGATTGAAGATTTATTTTATCGTAGGTCTTTAGAAATAAATGTCTTTTGTAGTTTTGAGATAAATATTCAATTGTTCTGTGAACAATGTTGCTTAGACTTAGATTAGTGAACCTTATGGATTAATTATTGTTTTGCACGGGTTTAATAATAATGTTGGTGATGTTAGTTTATTCCTCTGGTATTCATTAGATCGGTAAAATAGATCACTTTAGTATTTGTCTTCCGCTGTATTTTGCATTCTATTATGCACAGGTATGGTTGGTTAAGGCCTTGGTGGCCGGTCCGCCGCCCACCATATGTGATCTGGGGTGGGGGTGTGACAATGTCAATTATACAATAACCACATTTTATCTTTAATGGTTATTTTTTTCTTTTAAAACAAAAAATTGTCCACAACCACACCTCCTTAAATTTATGGTTATACTTATAATACAAACATTGGATACATAATTACCCAAAAACCATGAGAATTAGATCAACAAAGAATCTCTTAGAGAGTCAAACTTGGGGCCTTGAAACAGTAACTCCTGAAATGCTCCCATCTAAGCTACTCTCGGATATATCTGTGATTGATATTATTCTTCTAACAGTAGGAGTTATTGGTTGAGGTTTAGAAGCTGATGACAATAGTTAAAAACCCTAATATGTTTGGTACATGGTATTAGGCCTTAGGAATGGAATGGACATTCCATGGGAAGGCCTAATCTAATGTTTGGTTTGTGGGATTTAAAATCCATTCCCATTCCAAAGGAATACCTAATACCACAAATTATGGGATTGGGCATTACCAAATCTAAGATGGTATTCTCCATTCTCAAGCCACTCCGTAATAGCCCAATCCATCTGGGAAAAAAAAGCTCGATCGCTCACGACTATTTTGCTCTCTCTCGCCTCATCTTGTCTCATTAGTCTCGTCTTGTCTCGTCTCGTCTCTCTCTCTCTCTCATTAGATCTATGTCTCTCTCTCTTTGAGATCTAAGACTTCGTCTCTGTAGAGGCCCGCTACTATTAATCTCGGAGCTTCACTCTCAACAAAACAAGGATAAGATTTGTTACAAAGAACAACTAAGACGAGCTCAAATCTAACACAATTTTAGGTAATTTTTAGATCTAACCTAGAATTGTAGAATTTTGTAATTTTCTTCAGAAAAATTTGCTTTGAGTAATTTTTAGCTAACCTAGGTCCAAAATTCAATAGCAATGTTTTTTGAATTTGTTAACTAGATAGAATTGAATCTGGAAGCAAATGATGAAACTTTGATATTTTAAAAATATTTGAAGGTTGTGGTGCTTCTTTGTGGGGATGAAGGGGTGGGGTGGGTGGGTGGAGAGAATCTAGCACACATTTGAATAAGGACAAGAGAAAAAATCTTCACAAAGTGCCAGTTTTAAATTACTTGTTTAGTAATCACGATAAACCTTACAGTTTTTAGTTTTTATTAGTCTTTGAGAAGACCAATTTATCAGCCTAAATAATGCTTTTGTTATCCAATTATCCGTGGAATATATGTCCTATATTTTTGTGGCTAAGTATCTGTACAAGCAAAGGTGCTGCAATGAAATTTACTAACATATTTTCTTGTGTCTGACTGGCCACTAAGTAATTCTTTGTATTTTGCGGTTGCTTGTTTCTGCATTAGAATTATGTACAGCTCTATTTATTAGCACTTTAATTTGATTGTGTATTGACCTTATTTCAATAAGAATAGTTTGAAAAAATGGCATCTTCAAGTCAAGTGGAGTCACGAGGTTCAGGTAAGAATAAGAGGAAATGGACTGCTGATGCAAATGCTAAATTGATTGAAACCCTTTTGAAACTAGTTAACTCTGAAACACATCGAGTTAATAATGGGTTTAAACCAGGATATTTGAATGTCATTTGAGCAATCCTTGCTAGAGAAGCTGTCAGGCAAAGGAATTAAGGTCAAACCACATATTGAGTCACAAATCAAGGTTTTAAAGAGGGATTTTTGCTTTTTTCATGACATGCTTAACAAGATTCATACAAGTGGATTTGGGTTTGATCACAAAAAAAAAATGTCTGACAGCAAGCTCTGATATATGGGAGGGTTACTTACAAGTATCTATCAAACTTACCTTTTCATTTATCATTTCGAGTTATTGCATAGCTTAGATCTGATCCTGTTTAGCTACTTGTATCAAAGCTTTGATGAATTTTGCTACTGCAAGTATTAAGCGGATCTGATTGCTAATTTCTGCTAATTCAGTGGATTTGTATATAGGCCATCTCCATTGCCCAACTGATATTATTTCACTGACCTTAACTTCCTTAGGTAATCTTGATGCTTGAATAATAGAAGATCTATATTTCAGCAACGGAGGACCTAGTTGTCTTGCCATAAGTGGGCAGAATGTCCAGTGCCAATTATATGTATCAGTAGCAATCTCATGGTGTCCCTCAGCTTTAATAGACTTTCTCCAATTCTAATACCCTTTTGGAACTAGTTAACTCCAAAATACATCGAGCTGATAATGGGTTTAAACCAGGAAAATTGAATGTTATTGAGCAATCCTTGCTAGAAGAGCTGTCGAGCAAAGGAATTAAGGCCAAACCACATATTGAGTCACGAATCAAGGTTTTAAAGGGGAATTTTTTCATTTTTCATGACATGCTTAACAAGATTCATACAAGTGAATTTGGGTTTGATCATGAAAAAAAATGTTTAACAGCAAGCTCTGATGTATGGGAGGGTTACATATATCTATTAAACTTACCTTTTCATTTATCATTTTGAGTTATTGTATAACTGAGATCTGATCTTGTTTAGCTACTTGTATCATAACTTAGATGAATTCAGCTACTACAAGTATTAAGTGGATCTGATTACTAATCTCTGCTAATTCAATGGATCTGTATATAGGCCATCTCCATTGCCCAACTGATATTATTTCACTGACCTTAACTTCCTTAGGTAATCTTGATGCTTGAATAATAGAGGATCTATATTTCAGCAACGAAGGACCTAGTTGTCTTGCCATAAGTGGGAAGATTGTCCAATGCCAATTATATGTATCACCAGTAGTCTCATGGCGTCCCTAAGCTTTAGCAGACTTTCTCCAGTTCTAAGAACTTCCTTGAGTAGCTTTTATTTCTTGTAAGCTTTTTCCCTTGAGATGACAAGTGTGTACCCATTGTGTCCACATATAGGTATTGTTTGTCCTTAAATAGCTGCCACAAATGTCTCATTAGGAGCGCATCATTCCATTCCTTAACTCTTTTGATTCCCCCTTCTTTCTTTGGTTTACATACATCACTTCAAGCCACTTTAGCCCCTGTGCTAGTTAGGTTGGTTCCTTTCCACAAAAATGCCCTTATCATCTTCTCAATCTTATTTGAACAACTATTGAGGTAAAATCAAATGTGAGGCCCAAAAGATTTGGATGCTACTCAGTACAATAATTACAAGTTGAAGCATGTTAGCATCTAACAAAGTTCTATTAGGCTAGCACAATGCTGAGCCATGAGCCTTGAGCCTTGAGCCTTGAGCCTTGAGCCTTGAAGAAATAAGGGGGACTCCTAGACACCTACAGGAAAGTTCCCCTCAGAGGATTCAAATATAACCCTTATCTGTGATCTAATCTCTGGAAGTATTACACTAAAAAAAATGTTGCTCTTTAATAGATTTGCCATGAGACCCTATCTAACTTGAAACTTCTAAAGAGATTGCTTAATCACATTGGCATACTGAAAATCACCACGACATAGCAAGAGTAAATTATCAGCAAAAAGCAGTTGGGTGATTTGAGTTTCTTGCACCTCCAATGGTATTGGAAGTCTGGGTTAGCAAAAATGTTCCTCTGAAAGAGGAGTGTTAAAACTTCTATAACAGTAATTACAAATAAGTAGGGTTTGGGAAAAAAAAACACTACTATTTCTTTATTTACATTGACAGAGAATCTTGGAGTAGTAATGCAAGATTGAATCCACTTTCCCATGTCCAAAGGAAAGTTGAAGGCCCGCAGAACTTCCATTAAGTAGTGATGGTATAGGCATGCTTGATAGTTCTCAAAGGATGGATAGGCTTGAACTCCCATTGAATTTGCTTGAATATTTTTCCTTGACAAGATGCTGCCACTTCCCAAGGCATTTATTAATAAATTCAAATTTGATCTATGAATAGAAATCTACTTTCATACACAGTGGACTCCCAACAAAAATTAAAACTAGTATTTGACATATCACAGTGGACATTACCAACTTTTTCTATTTTTTCTACTTATATTGATTTTGATGTTCTTTGTGAAGTTTAACATAAATATGTTATGATTGATTACTTATTTAACATAATTGTTTCTTGTGTTTGACATATTTTAGCATATTGTATTTGTTCGTATTGTAGAGCCACAGTAGCTGAAATGTTTAGGGATAAATTTTTTCCCTTTTATGAGGACTTGTGCATTATATTTGGAAAGGACAGGACGACTGGTAGAGAGGCGCATGGCGTGGTTGATGTGGTGGAGTTAGAGAGAGAAGAAGGAAACACTGAGCATGAGATATTCTTACATGGTTCAGATGACATGAATACATCCATGGCATTTATGCAACAACCATCTGTACCTGAGGAGGTTGGGAGCGCGAGGCTGAAGGAAAAAAGTAGGGGTATGGAGGAGATGTAGTTGAAGGGTTGATGAGTGTTGTTTCCTGATTAACACAAAGATTAAGAAGGCAACAACTATTTTTGCTCGTGCAATTGGTGTTGACCCCGCAATAGGTGATATGAAGAAGAAGATTTACGAAGTCTTGCTAATGTTACCCGACTTTTCCAAGAGTAAGATGCTCAAAGTCTCGAGTATCTTAGTTCATGACTCTAATTATACTGACTTATTTTTTAGCCTTCTTGAGATCGAGAGGGCAGAATTAGTTAGAGGGATATTAAGGGGAGATTTTTGACAGATATATATGATGATGCATGGTAAACGGAACATATTTTTTAGTTTTTTTTTTCTGTCTATTAAACGCTTGTGTTACTCTTATCTGTTAAGCTCGAGTTTAATTATGTTTTCCATGAAAAATGTTATTTGGTTAATGATTACATTTTATTGTATTTGTCAAATTTTGAAAATTATGTGTGCTTGTATAACATTGTCCACATTAAAGAATTATGATAGAACGAATACACACATTTTGCAAGTTGATCAAACCATTGTGCATTGAATGAATACCATTCATGAAGGATTATTGACGAAAGCATCACATTTCTATTTTTTTTTTTAGTTGTTTATTATTGATTTTTATTATTTTTTAGTGAATTTTTTCTTTATGTGATTCTTTGTGACTTTATTTATGACATATTTAATTTAATTTGTCAAATTTTAAAATTAACGGAAGTACTCATTGTAATGAAGTATTCATTAAGTTGAAAATTTTATGATAAAAAGTTATTTTGGTTAAATGTCACTCCATTGCAATAGAAATTATTATATCCAAACTTTGGAATAGAATGAGCATTCCATTCTAAGACTTGATCCTAATTAATTATCAAACATTGGAATAGTAATACACATTCTATTTCATTCTCATGTTCATTCCATTCCTACTTAAAGTCATTACTGCGTACCAAACGCCATGTAACGTTTTAAATCAAGGACTTGATCAAAGAATGGCAAGAAGGATTCCATGCAGCCAAACCCTAAACATTTCGTGTGTTTAACATTCATGGAGTCAGACAGAATCAGGGAAATGGCCTCCTATTCATTTCATCACCTCAGAACGAATATACCAAAAAGTCCACAATAGCGAAAAGAGAACATTTGATAAACAAATTTCCTACTCCCTACAAGCTACAAATTGACAAATCCTGTGGCCCACTATTCTCATTCTGTGGTTAATTTTTTCTTTCCATTCTTTTCATTTTTTAATCTTCCAAGTGGGGAAAAAACCTTTTGGACAATGTCTCTGACGCAACCAGATGTATCCGTTTCCAGTGAAGTGACCAAATATGGTCAGGCTGCAACTGTTTCTTTCAAGGGCAATCAAGAGTCTGATCTAGCGGCTGTGAAGGATGAAAGAAGCCCAGCAGCTTGAGCTGGTAATATGTCACCGAACCGGCCTACTTGTCCATCCGTTAGTATAGATCCCAGTTTCAGCGTGCCTTCTCCAAATCTGCTCCCAACCTAACGATCACAATGTTTTATTGTGAGAGTAATAAAAATAAGGTTTGGACCATAACACTGAATTTCCCTATCAACAAGTAAATGAAGACAACCAGATCCTTTTTTTATATATAAGAAACTTAACTTTTATTGGTATAACCAAATATCTGTATTTGTATCTATATTTATACTCCTTATAAATGTCAGCATCTATGTGAAACTTTTGATTTCCTATTTTATCTCTAATTATTATAATAAAGTCAATTATTCCCCCTAAATACTTTCATCTAATTTATATTTTTTTTTACACCTATTTGACTTTCGACTTATTTTGGACGCTTTTATAAGGACTTTAAATTTTTTTGAACTCATTTATTAGCAGTGCAATTATATACAATCATCTATATCTATATCTATATGAAGAAGTAAAATCCTATATATGTTAAATTATTATACATATGCAGTTATCATTCCACATTCCAATCTATGTTAAATTTTATTTTTGATATGTAATAATATAATAATATTATAACCGATCTAATCAATCTAATTCAAAAAATAAAAATTAATAATTCTATAATATAATTAAATGTGCAAATGCCTAAAATGGTTGGAAAGATAAGTAAATAAATGACAAATTAGGTACTCAAAAACTTATAAAATAAATCAATAATTAAAATACGAATTAATTATTTGACACCTAATTTATTATTAAATAATTTAATTACACATAATGCATATTTTCTATAAAAATAATATAACTTAAATTTGTATACGTGCCCTGGTAATATTACAAAAGGCTTAGTTGGGCAAGAGATCCAACTCAATGAAACAAATTACAAAGCCGTGAAAAAAAAATCACATTTAGACAAAAAATTATCAAACATAGCTATCTATAAATCACAAACAGCCCTCCATCCAGCTGAGATACAAAAAAAGGGGATACCCTCAAAATCGTTCGTGACTGAGGCCCATAAGATCCATAAACTATCAATCAACCACCTCTATTCGATCATTTCTCTCCAACCAAAATAACCTACATCATAGCGAGCATTACACAATTCCATGTGTGACTCCTTTATTATGATTGCCAAAGTCCTTGAAATACTCAACAAACATGGAAGAAAATAACTAAGGAGTTACCCAACTCAAACCTACCAATGAAAACAACATATTCCACAAATTGAAAACAATAGGACAATGTAAAAAAAGATTAGTGCTTTCACTATCACCATGACACATAACACCACATTGGAGAAAGAAAAAATTGAGGTCTTCTCCTTGGAAGCATATCATTAGTATTTATCTTACCACGACCAATAGTTCATGCACAAACGTTCACCTTAATTGGTATTTTAGCCTTACATTGAACAAGAAGGATCATCAATTAAAAGACTCAAAGAATGATTTGCATGAGAAACACCCGGAAGACACAAACATTCATCTTCTTTTATCAAGCAACTCTTGATCTATATGAACATCATTGAGCAAGGAAAGAAAAGAAACCAACTTAATAATTTCTCTATTATCTAAATTCCTACAAAACCCAAGATCCAAAGATAACAAATTTGAACTTGATCAGGTCAAATAAAAAATATATATTGTGAGCTCGAGATACCCGATACGGACGAGGAAACAAGACAGACAACGAAGACCCCCCCCCCAAAAAAAAAAAAATCAAACATCATCCAAAAAATGAATTATCTCTCCATTTCCTACAACAAAACTGACATTAAGAGAAAATCAACATAAATCCTGAGATATGAATTTCCAAGGTCATCCAAAATTTCTCATTTCAACCACATTAGCATCTCATCCATTAGGTTGCAAACCATATTTGCTCTTGATAACCGCAAGCCATAGAGAATTTTGTTCCAAAATAAATCTTCAAAGTCATTTCCCTACTAAAGCCACATTTTTTACTTTCAAATTTCCCACTGAAATACTCCCTTTATCCTTAGATCTGGAAACCATCTACCAATTAATCAACTGATCTATTTTTACTTCTCCACACCCTTCCCACAAAAAGTCCCTCATCAATTTTTCAATCTTATGAACAACCGAGCTTGGCATTTTAAAAAGAGACAAGTATATGGGAATACTAGACAAAACTGATTGGACTAAAGTCAATCTACCCCCTTTGGAAATAAAAGTTGTCTTCCACCCATCTAATCTCTTCCCCACTTTTTCAATAACAGGGTCCCAAAGAGTAGAAGATAATGGATTTCCACCCAAAAAAAGGCCAAAATACTTAAGGGGTCATTCTCCCACTGAACACCTAAAATATTACCTAACCTACTAACATTATCTAGAATGGAATTTATACCCACAACATACTCTTTCCTAAATTCACTTTCAAACCTAAAACAATTTCACTCACATTCACAAGTGTCTTGAAATTAAGAAACGTTTCCTCCTCTCCCAAAGAAAAGAAAATGGTGTCATCCACAAATTACAAATGTGACACTAGAGCCCTCTTTCTTCCAACCACAAAACCTTCTACCAGCTCTCATTATTAATCTACTCAAACCATCAACCATCAAAGTTAAAAGACAACAAAAGGTCATGTTGTCGTAACCCCCTAGAGACTTTAAATTTTTCCCTTGGTTTACCATTAATTATGACTGAAAAATTTATTGATTGCAAGCACCCTCTAATCCATCTCCTCCACCTATGTGCCCAAAACCTTTCATCTCCAACACATAATCCAAAGTATTTCAATCCACATAATCATAAGCTTTCTCAAAATCAATTTTAAACACCAACCCTCATTCCCTCTAGATCTACAATCCTCCACAATCTCATTAGCTACAATAGCAACATTTAAGATTTGTCTTCCTTTAATGAATGCACCCTTATAAGATTGTTGTAGAAGTGTGATATAAGATTGTTGTAGAAGTGTGATATAAGATTGTTGTAGAAGTGTCATCAAATCCTCATTAATGACTTCCCAACAATCCTGATAAATATTCATAGTAAAACCATCCATTCCATGGCCTTATCCCTACTACACTCAAAAGCCGTCTTTCTAACCTCTATCTCTTCAAATGGCCTTTCCAACCAAATTTTTTTCTCACCAACAATAGTACACCAATCCAAACCTTACAATCTAGGCCTAGAATAATCTTGAGATGAATATAAGTGGGCAAAGAACTGAAAAATTTCATCCTCAATCCTTCCTTCTTCTTCAATTATTTCTCCACTATCCAACTCGAATTTACGAATGAATTTGTTTTTCTTCCTTCAATTTGCCACTCCATGAAAAAATTTTGAATTATCTATTTAACACTTTTGATTTTTGTCTCCAACTTATTTCCTTCTTTAAAATGACATTCTCAAATTTATTCCTTAATTCTCATCTGTCAATTCTCATATTCTCAATCAAACTCTCAGTTTTCTCAAAACTATCAATTTCCGCCATTGTTTTCAAGATTAAACTCTTAATAACTCGAATATTTCCAAAAAACTCTTGTTCCATATCTTCACCTTTTGTTTCACAAAATCTCATTTTTTCATAAACTTATATCCTTCTCATCCATGAAAATTACCTTCAATCCACCATTCCTTAAATTGACCTGTAAATGGGCAAAGAACTGAATAATTTCATCATCAATCCTTCATTCATTTTCAATTATTTCTCCACTATGCAACTTTAATTTATGAATTTATTTCTTTTTCTTCCTTCCATTTGTCACTCCATGAAAAAGTTAAGAATTATTATTATCCATTTAACTCTTGATTTTTATCTCCAACTTATTTCTTTCTTTAAAATGACATCCTCAAATTTAGTCCTTAATTCCCATCTGTCAATCCTCATATTCTCACTCAAACTCTCAATTTCCTCAAAACTATCAATTTCGGCCATTATTTCCAGGATTAAAGTATTAATAACTCGAATATCCCCAAAAAACTCTTTGTTCCATATCTTCACCTTTTGTTACACAAAATCTCATTTTTTCATAAACTTATATTCTTCTCATCCATGAAAATTACCTTCTATCCATCATTCCTTAAATTGACGTGTAAAGTATGATGCTCCAACCACATGTTCTCAAACCTAAAAAGACATGGACCCCAACTAATAGAGGATGTATCAAAAGATAATAAGACAATTATCTAAAACCACCCTAGGTAACGCCTCCAGTCTAACACCCATATAACACTCCTCCCATCCAACCGAAAAAAGAAAATTATCCAATCGATTACAAACTGGAATTTCTCTAAGGCTGGACGAAGTCAATAAACAATTGACAACAGAGGATATTTTAGGTTAGACTCCCTAATAAAAAGATCTAAGTCTCTCACACTCTTCGTCATTCTCCCTCCACTCATCTTTTCAGATGGATATCTAACCACATTAAAATCACCTCTCAAACACCACGTAAGACTATAGAGACCAAACAACCCGGCCAATTCTTCCCACAACAGCTTTCTTTCCCATGGACAATTAGAACCATACACTCTAGTTAGCCACCAATCTCCACCACCCCAAACTTTCAACTTAACAGACAACGTAAACTCTCCCTCAATTGGCTCATCTATAGTTAATGTCCTCTCATCCCACATAAGAACAATGCCTGTCGATCTCCCAATAGAAGGTAGAAAAACTCTATAGATGAAATGAGAACCCCACACCCTATTCACTAATTTTCTTTCCACACAATCTTTAGTTTCTTGCAAAATGACCACATTTGGACTCTCTTTTAAAAACATTTCTTTCATTATGCTTCTTTTTTCCTTTGCCCCCAACCCCCTAGCATTTCTATCCCATTATCTTCATTTCAAACTATCTTCACCATACTCTATTTCCCTTGAACCCCTTGCTTCATAATTAAATCCCAATCTAAGAGCACGAGCTCCCTTATCCTTCCATACACTTCTTCCTTCTCCCCACTTCTCCATAATCAACTACCAAAGATAGATCCATTTTCTCCAAAAATTTCTCAAGAATTCCCCATTTTTCCTCATTAGGGAGGAAATAACTATTCTCAATTTATAACTCTCTTTCCATATCTCTGGAATTTGTGAATCCCCAATATTTCTAATGCAATCAGCCGCCCCATGGTCATCAACTATAGGTTCCTAAGTAACAAAATTACATATGGCAATCTAGTTCCCAATACCCAAACATAGATCCTCAACACCAATATTTTATTCAACGCACAAACCAGAAACATGAAGATCTCCCCTTTCCTTCCCAATCCCTAAAATACCTTCCCTCCCCGAACCAATACAATCATTCACCCCTCCCATCCCCTAAATAAAACTCCTCAAATTACTGTCATGACCCCCTTCCTCAGCAAAGAAACAATCTCTCACCAGACCCACCCTAAACACAAAAGATGGAGGGGGAAGGACACGGTGATGTTCAGATGTGGAAAAAGGTGCATTAGACACAAGTACTATAGCAAGACATACCTAGGGATGCTTCTGAGTAGAAAAACTATCATCATTTCCCTTATTTTGATAAGACTCACAACACTGGTCTCTTTCTCTTTCCATAAACATGTTTGCGATTTCAAGGTCTCCTAAGTCATAGTTAGTCTTTCCTCAGCCGACATGCTACCACTATCAAAGCTATCCCCAGAGCAATTCCCTGTTACATCCCTTCCATCGAAGCTCTAAATAATGTTACAAGCAAAAAAAAAATCATCATCTAGCATTCCAACATTGGTCCTTTTGCACATAACATTGATACCATCCCCAAAATCCTCTATTCTTGCTACAAACTCATAGTCTTCAATAATACTAGCCTTGGATTGTCGATTTTTGTAGTTGCAATAGAATTCCTTTAGCCTTGACACTGATACTCAAAGCCCTTTCTCTCTCTGACTTTCGACTTCTACTTGATTAAGAGAAACCCTTCATTTGGATATGGATCACAAATTGGAGTCTGGGCACACCCAGATGGGCTTTTCAAAGTCCATGTTAACGAGAGACCCTATACCATTTATAGGCCCACTACACTATGGTACATTGCCCATTAGTCCACTATTCCTCGCATGCTTTGATGGCCCAACTTTCACCATGGCCGTCAAGTCTTGAACCTTATCCTTAGCATAATTAGAGCACCATAATCCTTAGCATAATTAGCTGTTAAAACTTCCTTATTGGGATTAATTCAAATTTTGAAATAGTCTTAATGGAAAGCTTATTGGTTAATACAACGTCATTAACTGCCTCCTTATAATTTGGCCCAATTTCCAGGATATTTTCCTTCTCCTTAATTCTAGCCTACTCAACCCACCATTTTTGTGCATGATTCCTTGGTGCATCCATGCCATGTAACCTATTGTGCTCAACCCTCTCATCTTCAACCTCCTGATGGGTATATTAAACTTTCATGCTACCCAATAGATTTTGCAAACTCCGGCGAGCAGCGAATTCTTCCAACCTTAATTCTTGCCTGAAAAGGATTTATCATAGCAGCTACAACGAAACCACCACATAATTCAGCTATCTTTCTAAATGCAGTCTCCGACCACAAATGAAATGGCAGCCCCTCAATTCCAATCAACCCACCCAAAAAAGAAACCTTAGTTCTTCCAACATTTGCTCCTTGCGACAATTTTTTAAGCCTAACCCTTATTGAATCTTCCAAGAGATGCATTTCGGCTTTGCAAATACTCTCCATATCTGCCATGTTATAGAAAAAAAAAACTTGAAAAGGATTCAAAGAGACCGTGAATTTCAAGGGTCGTGACAAAGCATCCTTAATTCTCTTCCATGGAACGAAAATACTATCCCTAATATAGATGACATCATTGTTCCATCTCCAATAATCAACATAATCGGTCCATCTGGTTTGTTCATAATTGCCCCTTTCCTATATTCATTCATTTCCCTAATACCATTACCACCCCTTTTCAGAATACTATTGATCATATCAAAAATATTTTTCCATCCATTCTCATCGATTCCTTGTGGGATAATAATAAATCTCCTCTATCCAGATTTTTGCACTTCGGACACAATAAGAGAAGTTCTTCTTGCATTCCTATTCATTTCAACCCACAAAGTATAGGTATTAACCAAAAATTTCCTGAAAAAAGACTTCATTAGAGTTTTACTTTGTAGCTTGCATAAAAATCTTCCCAACCAACCCAGACCACCCCATCCCAAGGATACAGAAATGTTAGTTGCCTTAGTTCTTTCAATAAACACCACAACATCTCCCATCGATTTCTAATCCACTTCTAACAAAATTAATTTCTAACCAGTCTTAACCTCACATGCAAGGTTACCGTATCTCTTTATTCAAGTAAAACAATGAATCCCCTAAAAAACACCAGCAGAATTACCCAATGATCACAAACTAAAATCACAAAGGTTGAGACAACATAAGAAAGAAAAATGCAAAATAGAATGAAAGAATATGTATCAGAAAATCACAAGGACGTGGATAGAAAAGAGGATCAGAAATATGGATTCAAAGATGACGGATTTGAGTGAATAAAAAAGAGAATCAGAAATATGGATTCAAAGATGATAGGAATGTGAAAATATCAAACTTTAGCTGCTGAAAAACTCACCAATTCAATCAAAGTTTTATTGAGCGTTTCAAATTGAGGAGTCATGCGTTGATTCAACTCAACCAACAAAGCTTGAGGCTCTAGATTCAAGTAACTTAGAATAAGAAAAAACAAAAAAGGGTTAGAATCTAGATCACATGATTCGTGTGTATGCCTCAACGAATTTGCGTTAAGAACACAAATTCGCGAATTCAGAGCAAATTCGTGCCAAATTCGCAAATTTAATATTTATAATTCACATATTAGCCCATTGTAGAGACCAACCACAAAAATACTAGAAAATTTTAAACTAATTAATGGGTTAAGTCTTGGGCCAAGCAAAGCTTTCAAAAAAAATCTTATGGACTTAGCCTCGAAATTGAGGCCCCAAAAATTTTATAGACTTAGCCCCAAAAGCCTTCAAACCGCAATGTTAAGTCCATTTTATAAGACTTGAGTAGCTGGCAGATCCCACTTCCAATCAATGTGGGATCCAGTTTATAGAATACACAAGGAATTTCAATGCCTTAGAATTTATCTTTAAATATTCATTATATTATTTTTATGTAGTTCTTAAAAGCCAAATTAATCATTAATATAATTTAAATAATATACCATATATTTATATATAAAATTTAACTTTTTAAAATGTATTTTTAATAATTTTTATATATGTAAACACAGTGTTGTGAAAAGTAAGTCTAGGCGAGTAGCGAAACGAGGCAACCCTATGTCGCCTTGAACATGCAAGACGAAGCGAACGTAGGCCTTGTGAAAGAAAAATGAGCAAAAGCTGAGAAGCAAATGAGCAAAAAAAGCGAATAAGCAACCACTTTAGTGAACTTTTTAATTCTATGTCCTCTGATTCTTCTCTTCTTCTTATTCTTCTCCTCCTTTTCTAATTCTTTCCCTATTCTTTTGATCGTATGGTTCTGCTGGAACCTTCTCTTCTACTTTTTTTTTTTTTTTGTGTTGTTGATTCTGCTTCCCTCCTATTCTACCCTATTTCTATTTTTTTTTCTATGGTGTTGATTCTATTTCCTCCTCTTATACTCTGTTTCTATTTTTGTTTCTACTATATTTTTTTTTCTATGGTGTTGATTCTATTTCCTCCTCTTATACTCTGTTTCTATTTTTGTTTCTACTAATTCTACTGTGATGCTGATTTTGTTTCTGGTTTTGCTGGAACCTCCCCCTCTGCTTCCGATGTCATGTTGCGTTATGTTGTTATATGCTTAGATTGATTTTCTGCTTTGTTATGTTAGTTTTCCGCTTTGTTATGACTGGGTTTCTACTTTGTTATACTGGTTTTCTTCACTTTTTGCTTAGACTAATTCAACTGTGTTTGTTTTTAGACTACTCCTATTTGATTCTGCTGCCTTGTCATGTTTAGTTCAATTGCTTCTCTCAAAAAGGACTAATTTAGTATAAAACCATATAATTTTTGTTGTTTTATATTTATAATGGAAAGGATTTCACCTATGATGTTTGAGTACTAATGACCAGATTTTCATCCGTGATGGTTTAGATATAAAATATTTGCTTCTTATTTTTATAGTTCGCTTCGATGAAGCGCTCGCTTCTCACCTAGGTCTCTAGAGACTTGTTCGTTTTGGTTCACTTCACGCATTAAATAACTTTGTGGAAACATGTGTATATGTATCTAGTATGACGCTCTCAATGCGTTTCCGCTTAGAAGTTTTTGAATTTTTACATATTTGTGCTCCAGCTGCGCCCTGCTGCCTCTGTGATCTACATTAGAATCTTAAGAAGTGAAAAATGCATATAGAAGTAGAAACATGTATTTAATCTAAAAGGACTCGCTCTTCGAAGGCAAACGTTTCTAATTTTCATAAATATAAACTTAGTTGTTAGAAATGGTCTAAAATGAATATTTATATAGGTCAATATGCCCCCTCACATGTGGGCTAGATTTAGGACCAAGTACTTGCAAGTTCTATAATTTTTAGAATGATGGCAAGGTTCGAACATAAAATTTCCTACTCTGAAATCATCTGATAATGGGCGGACAGACCCATCAACTATATATAAGCCTATGTGACCCTAATCTTTTGAGGTAAGATACAAACTGTCATCACACTATGTCATGTGTAACCCAAGCTCACTCGTGGACTAATATACCGAACCGAAACTGATGAAAACCCAAACTAGGCAATTGAAATGAGTAAGATTTGACTGAATAACCAAACATATTGAGAGAACTTCAAATGGGTAAGAGACTATGAAACAAGGATATTCCGTTTAGATCGACGTATCCGTATCGAATACGATACTTGTTGGATACTTACGAATACTATCGGATACACATTACATGAATCCAATAATTAATAAAATATTTTTACAGTTTTGGATATGTATTGGATACTTATTACACGTATCCTATAATTACTAAAACATTTGTTTATGCCTTGGATATGGGTATCCAAGGCGAATATCCTTTGGAAATAGAAGTGGATACAAAAAGAAATCTGTAAACTTTAAATTTTAATCTTTACTATTTCCTCTCAAATTCAAATAGAATGGCACAAACAACAAAATCCATATGTTTGTGAAGATAGATTGGTGTTTTTTAACTATATCGACTATAAAATGACATATTATACGTTAGTTACACTATACCCCTTGGCAACAAGTACATCTAAGAAAAATAACTCCCTAAATGTTGATTCTAGTTCCTTTAATTAGTCATGTTCACTTTATGGGTATACAATGATCAAACGATCTATGCTTACTTGAAACTATTATTTGCAACTAAGAACTTATTAGAAATTAAAAACTAATAATTAGATCATAGTAAAAAATTAAAATATATTTTATTATTGACTTATCCTGACCGTATTGTATCGTACTCGTATCTTATATTCGTATTCATTCTTCCTTGGTAAGAGACCACCTCTTAACTTATTGACAAGCTTAAACTGTTAAAGATGGTGTAACAAAAACATTTATATTAACATGAATTTATGGCAAAATGCAAATATACAGTGTTGGATCATATTTGAAATTGGTTAATTTCGTGGAGTCTATTATAAAATCTCAACCTATTTCATTGTCATGATGCTATCAAATTCAAGATCTGAAAACATCATTGAATGGAGGAGATAAGCATCAATACAATATCATTCAACTTCCGTACCTTCATACTTAAGACAAGGTAATGAAGTAGACACCAAAAATGATCCCTTAATTATTTTAACTTAGGTTGATTAGGATAAAAAAAGGAATTGAAAGTAATCCGATTATGACTCATAGATGATATTAAAAGAAAAAAATTTCTAAACATGAGTTTTGAAAACATATTTTGAGTCACAATCGAACCCTCCTTGAGCAACGCCCTTTAGTGCTTAAAGGATAAGTTTTCGCATGATTTCATACTTAAAAACCGGTAAGTTTTCTACTAAAATATCCGAATTAAGTATCCCGAGTGCAACCCAATTTTTAAACTAAATTCAACCCGAGTCTACCCGAATAAAACTCGGGTAATACTCAGGTTGAGGTCGGGTTTGGGCTAGAGTTAAAGATTATATAGCTAAGGTTAGGCTAGGGTTGACCTCTCAACCCGCCCGAGTTGCACCCCTAGGCAAACGCTCACATCCAAGACTTCATCCCTAATATATGTAGAAAAATAGTAATATATGCTTGCCAATGGTGCATCATTTTTTTCCACGGGAAAACTAGTACTACTTTTCTACTAAAATATTAGACAAATGATTAGTTAGAGTGCAAACAAATATACGTTCATCATTTTCTTTTTGTTTATTTCTTTTTATTTTCATTTTTTTATGATCACCACCCTTATCAAATGTCCTTCAGATGCATAAATGCAACATAAGTTTTGGATGTCTGCAACTAGTGACAGAAATCTTACTTGCATGAAAGACTTTAAAAATGGTGTGGCCATCCCAAAACTTGGGTTGTCATCCATATCAATCTTAGGGGAGAGGTCTTCATGAGCATAACTTTTCCAGGAACTTCTAGAAGAAACATTCTCCACAGATGTTGAAATCGATGCCTTGGTTGTTTCCCTCAAAGACAATGCTGGAGCACTGGATAAACAATGTATAGTTTAGAATCCATCTCAAGGTGCAAGTATTCTGGGGCAGCAAATCCATATCATAGGTTGTTTGTTTTCTTTAGGCTTTTAAGCCATTACTGAGTCTGAAATATATGCAGACACAATCTAATAAAAGAACACGTGAATCTTTATTGACCAAAATGATTAGCATCAACCTGATGGGAAGGTACTTGAAGCGAGGAACTGTAGAACATCTCATTATATTTGATTCCGGATTGGTAGGCAATTTCTGCATAGTATCTGTGTACAGCCGATTAAGTTGCACAAAGAAACCGAAGAGGACAGAATGCCGTAGGTATGACTGCCTCTCATTCTCCCAAAGATATGGCTCATACCTGAAATGAGAACAAAAAAATAGAGAGTGGTTAATTCAGGAAAGATGACCATTAAGTACAGGGATTTTGAACAAAACTATATAAAAATTCTTCTGGCCGATAAATTGCAAACATCTAGAACACAAACAATACCTTTCTCTTTGAAAGGACTTCGCATCGAGTTTGATTATCCATGAAATAACTTATAGTTAAAACTAGTCTAATTTTTTTGTGTTCTATTATCAAAGATGATGATGCACCCTTTTTACTTTTTCCTTTTTTTTCTATGGGTGGTTTGAAACCTTGCAATCATCCCAAAACTCTTTGCCTACAACCCAAAAAAAAATCTGTCACTTGTAGAGTTTTTTTTTTAGAGTTTTTTTTTTTAAACCTTGTGTTATAAATAATTACTTTTCAGAAAATTCAGAATGGTGTCTTTGGTTTACATCTACTAACCAATAACATTGTTTGTATAGTACCTGTGTTACTCAAAAAGTGTTTCAGAGACCTGTTTTTTTTTTACAAATTTTCTTTTTGTTCATTTTCTTCTTTCTAGATAAACAAAGAGCTAATTTCTGAAACCTAAGCCAACCAAATCCACTGTATGCTTTCAATTAAGCCTTATTGAACTACAGAAACATATTTATTTCTTATGATAAAAATCAACACCTTTCTATCATCCAAATAGACTCAACTAGCTAACGTTTTGTCCCAACTATCTAGATAATTGTATATTTCCATGGCCCACTAACTACTGTCTTTCCTTACTGTCTCAATCCCCGTTAAGTTAGATTTCCCATTATGTTTGCATTTCTCCTGTGTCAACTACCTCATTCTATCACAATGTGCCGCTATGGGTCTCCCCATATTCCAAATATTTTTATAGCATGAAAATTCAAGATGATTACATAAAAGAAAGAATGATGTTTTCATTTTATTTATAACTTAGATATCCAACATGTCTATTAAATGTATTCGCCGATCATGTGTCTTTATTACATAAAGGTATTAAGTATTTCTAGTCATAAAATCATAAAAACCCAAAACAAGTAAATTAATGTTTTGTTCATGCATCTATACTACATGCCACAAAATGAAATTCTGCATGTACAAAAGAGGTGTTTTTTCTTCATTAACCATAATTATCATGTACACAAATAGACATTTAGACCCATATTTTCAGTCAGGTGATCTAGCTTTTCTAAACACTTCCCTTTCATTATAGTTTTGTTTATCACCTTTTATTATAATTGCAACAGAACTTTTAAACCATGGATGTCTAGGCCAAAAGATCTCCACATCAGACACAATAATTAACTAAATTTTCTGCAAAATTTACACACATAGGAGCTAGAATCCATGTTCACGTGGTAACTATGGCAAAGGTAACAAAATATGGAATGTTGTAATAATATAATTATATAACATAAGGGTGTAACACTTCTTTACATAACAAAATTCAGTAAAAAAAGCTTACGTAAGCCAGTCAATAGGATCCAGCCTCTGTGAAAGGCGATTTACCAACCCATCAATGAGCTCTCTATTGGCCGACTTGGCCTTGTGTAAATCATGCTTTCGTCTAAAAGTACTCTTCACCTTCAGAACTTTTGATAACTCCTCGCTTCCACTGAAATCACCACCAGAAAGGACATCAGCAGCAAATCTTATATCCAATAAAACTTGCAAAACTCCTTTTTCTGATACTTGAGATCCATGTGCCTCTTCATCCGAAAGCAAATCCCCGTAAATGCCAATGACCTACAGAAGCATATGACAAACAATACAAAAAATTGACATATCATGGTTTTTCTGTTAAGCGGCAAACGCATGTAAATTGACTTGCTTGATCAAGATAAGAAAAGTTGGACAAAAAGTCAAACAACAATAATTTCTTCTTTATAAAAAAGAATTATCTCAAAGGTTACTATCCAGAATTAATCAATCACATTCCAACAGTTTCTTACGCAGTTCGTGTATTGACTAAAATTGAATGGCTGCCAGACCAAAAAAAATAAAAAAAGAATGGCCGCATGTTAGTAAAACAAGATAATTCTTTGCACACTTCCCCTGCTAAGTGAGAACTATAACTTGAAGAATGTTTGAGTTGAGGTCTTTCTGTGAAAAACATTGAGGGGAAATGTTCATCATCCTTCCCATGGAAAGCAATGTTGAAGACAGAACTTACTTTCGGTGGTGTGCAGCTTCGTCGAAGGGCTTCAAAACCGATAACTACAGGAAGAGAGACAAGGTTCTCACAAATTAGTGTTGTTTAACCAACCAGTTGGGAACAACCAACCATTACTCTTGGACTGCTTGGTGACAGGCGAGTTGTTGTCTCTGTGGTTCGCTCTTTGATTTGCTGATGTGTTGGGAGGAAGGGTGTGTGAGGAGTTGTGGTGAGGTGTGGGCAGCAGCTCCTCTTTGTTTGTGGTGGAAGTTGTTTTCAGCATGCAATTGTATTCATATTAGAGGGCAGTCATTTTATATGTGTTGAGTATAGCAATCTTGCAGCTTTTTTTTTTTTTTGCGGTCCATCTAATTAATTGTATGCCCACTGTCATCACCTGTGGAATCTATCCTTTTGAAAAATTATGTGATAAGCTACCTAATTATTTCTCCTTAAGTGTGTTTGGATGCACTTATTTTGTCTTGCTTCCTAGTACTTTTCGTACTTAACTTTTTGCTCGTTCAACTTACTGTGTTTTTCTTGGTTATAGTGGTGGTCAAAATGGGTATCGTTGCTATGATCCTATTGCATACAAACTCTATGTCTCTCATCATGTTGTTTTCATCAAGCATATTTCTTTTTTTTCTATTCCATCTAGTTCTTCACATTTATATAAATCAGATCTTATTTATATTGATCCATTTCCTGCTGATGTTCCCTTTGATACTTATATTAGTAATATGAGTTCTAATATGCCTTCCTTTTTTGATTTTCCTGTCACTCGGCCCCGTATTGTACATACTTAGGCTTGCAGGATTCAAATCGTTTCTTCTGCTTATGCGATACCTCTCTTCTCTAATGTTACCTAGTCAGGTTCTGACAATGTGAATCATGTTTCTCGCTATCCTTAACAACCTTGTAAATATCCAAATTAGTTTGATTTCTCTAACTCTTGTTATTCTACTGATTTTTCTTCTTTCTTAGCTTCAATACACTCGCTTCTCACTTTCTGAACCTACCTCCTATAAGAAGACTATTCTTGATCCTTTTTGGTAGTAGTCTATAGATGAGGAGCTTGTTGCTTTACATAAGAGTGGCATCGGGGAGTTGGTGTCACTACCCTCTACCAAAAATACGGTTTGTTGTTAGTGGGTTTATAAAATTAAAAATAAATATGATGGTTCTTTGGAATGATACAAGGCTCGATTGGTAACAAAGGGATTTACTCAAGAGTATGGCATAAACTATGAAGAGACATTTGCTTCTGTTACTAAGACGAGCACTATGATTGCAATGACTGTTATTAATCAATAGAGTCTTTCTCAAATGGATGTGAAAAATGTCTTTCTTAATAGAGATTTGACTAAAAAAGTCTTTATAGCTCCTTACAATTCTGGTCAGGTGTGCAAACTAGAAAGGGCATTATATGGTCTTAAACTAGCTCCTAGGGCATGGTTTGCTGAGTACTCTTCAGCCATCTATGACTTTGAGTTTCCGTAACAGTAATCCTGATTCTACTCATATTTTACAGTCCACTTCCTTAGGTTACATTGCTCTGTTACATTATGTTGATGTTATGATTATTACAGGCGATGACACAATGATTGGCATACAACTACTTGAAAATCAATTGCATGATCATTTTGAGATGAAATATTTGAGTCAGCTCCGGTATTTCTTGGGGATTGAGTTTACTTCCTCTCCCAAAATTTATCTCCTCTCTCAATCCAAATATGCAATAAAAATTATTCAACAAGCTCGTTTATCAGATAATCAAACAATTAAAACACCTTTGGAGCTCAATGTTGGATATTCCTCTTCTGATAGTACTCTCTTGCCTGACCCTATCCTCTATTGCACTATCGTTGGAAGTCCAGTATATCTTATAGTTACTCGCTCAAGTATCTCTTATGGTGTTCATGTCATTAGTCAATTTGTTGTTTAACCTACCACTGTTTACTGGGTTGTTGGTCTCCATATTCTTCAATATTTTCGAGGCACTCTACATTAGAGTCTCTATGAAATTAGAACTTACTCCGATGCTAATTGGGCTAGTGACTCTATGGATCACAAGTCCACCACAAATTTCTATCTTTTCCTTAGTGATTCTCTTATCTCATAGAAAAACAAGAAGCACACTGTTGTTGCTCATTTATCTGCTAAAGCTAAGTATCATGCTGTGACATCCTATACAGTTGAGATAATCTAGTTACGTTGGCTACTTGTCGATCCGTGCATCTCTATTTCTATTCCTACTCCTATTTATTGCGACAACTCAAAGTGTTATTCAGATTACCCACAACCCAGTAGTTCAAAATTTCATAAAGCATATTGAGATTGATGGCTACTTTATGCGTCATTATCTTCAGTTGGGCACTATCTCTTCTCCCTTTCTACCTTCTACTATGTAGTTGACGAATTTCTTTATGAAATCTCACATAATAATGGTTTTTGTTTTTTTGCTTAACAAACTCTTGATGTTCTCCGCTATCACATACTGAGTTTGAGGAGTGCGTTAGAATATACTTAGATATTAAGGATAATTTAATCATTTAATTTACTGGGTGTTGCACAAGTACGTTGCATGTGAATTATTTTTAGTTACAATTATAAAATGCAGAAATAAGACTAAGTTCGGGATACCTAAAGCCATTGCTACAATGTTTTAAAGAATTGATTGTTTTCCAGTATATTTGGAAAGCAATTTGTCTCTTGACCCTCAAGCTTATGTTACAAAATAATAATGAGTATTGTACAAATTTATACATCCAGATGACAGGTTGACTTAGTTATAACTTATAAGTACACTCCCAATTAGAGTAGGAGTCCAATGAACCACTTTTCGCATCAACCAGTGAGACGATTTGTTAATAAACCGGTTATGATTGGTTACACTTGCACAAGACATTATCGCAAGAATGACTGGAGCAAAATCCCCATTCAAATTCAAGTTATCAAAACTTAACCAAGTGTGCAACCAAACTATGATTTTAAGTTATATACTCAAATAAAAATAAATTAAAAGGCAACTAAGAAACAACTACACGACATTATCAACTTACAACACCACATTAAAGAAACAACATTCAAAAACCAAGCAGAAAAAACTCTCATCACTCTGATGAAAATCCAACTGCCAATATCGTGAAGTATCAAAAAAATTGTAGTAGAGGCATGAGGCTTGACCACGTAAAAATAAAATTCAATTTATGGGCATGTTCTACTAAAACTAATTATGAGAGGTAAATGACATTGACTGACAAACTTCTAAAGAATTGACATTCAAAATAGCACCTTCCTTGCAGTTGTAGAAGAAACCCCCACAAATTGAGCACATAAGGATCACTATACATTTTCATTTGTGGCCGATAGGTTGGAGTGAGCATAGGTTGAAGCAATAGTAAGCATATATTTGGATTTAACACATACTTAGAGATCAGTAAAAGCACCTCTCCTTCTCCTTGAACATCTAAGACGTCATATGGTTAACAACAGGATTGGCAACACAACATTGAGAAATTGCTGCAGTAGCAATGAGTCATAGCTTCGTGAATAACATACCAAATGGCACTCTACTCGTTGTTGTCCCCCACTTTCTCAACCCAGTTCACCAATTAAGCTCCAAATTTATGAAAACTACTCAATTTTCACTAAATCAATCCAATGATAAAAAATCAAAATCAACTTAATTCACATTCAAAACCTCAGACCATATACACCAAATTAGCCTCTATGCTGGAAAAAAAAAACTCTTCACTTTCTCTCATTCTGGTAACAGTCACCTCAAAGTATGAAGCAATCCTCAGTTTCCACTATTTCCATAGGTTGTAACATTAACTCATAGAAACCTTCCCAAAAAAAAACATTAATTCATAGAATATGGAGAGTCTACAAACAACGGAGGATATGAAGTGGTCCAAGTTCAATTAATACCTAAAGTCCATATTTAAATGTATATTTAGTCAAAGAATCTACACGTTCCAAAACTAAATCAGTCATATATTACTGAAGAGGGAAATAATAGGTTTGCTGCCATTACTCAAGGGTAAAAATGAGAAGAAAAGGGAAGCAATTAAGGGCGATGATTATGTGTAGTGTGGCATTAACTCTAAAGGATAAGGATGATATAGTTGTAGTTTTATAGGGCAAATGTGGAAAAAAAATTATTTTTTATGTATTCTAGTATTTTAAAGTAGTATAGATTTGTATTAGTTGGATGATAAAATTGATATTAAGATTTATGAGAGAGAAGGGAGGAAGAGAGAGAAAGAGATTGAGAGGAATAATCAATTGTGCAAGCTATATTACCCTACACTCTCTTATTTATAGTAAATTGATATTATGAGAATTACAATATCACTCTATACTAGTAATAATATAAATAAGAACCTCAACGTTCCCCCTCAAGTTGGAGCATAAAGATAAAAAATGTCTAACTTGGAACAAAGATTATTGAAGGCAGATCGAACCAATAGTTTTGTATGGATGTCATCTAGTTGATCGCTAAACTTGATGTATGGTGTGATAATCTCCTTACGCATTAAGAGATTTCAAATAAAACGACAATCCACTTCAATATGCTTAGTCCTCTCATGGAATATTGAATTGTTGGAAACGAAAATACCTGATTGGTTGTCATAATCAATGTTAACTGAATCGTGGGTCCCTATGGTAAGTGGTACGAATACATGATACGATACTTTCTTATGTATGCAGTACAATGGAGATAAATTTAGCTTGTATGGTATTTTAGGTCACAATTCATTTTAGAACTCTAATATAAATCGTTTTCACTACTATACAACATTATATATTACAGAATATTCATAAACACCAAGTTAATTACCATTTATCTTATAGTTGTGCTTGATTTTCTATTATCTAAAACGATATATAATTATAAATCTATTTACACGTAGTCAATTAATATGTATTTTATACTTGTGTTACATCTAAAGCGAATTTATTTAGAGCTAGTATTACAATTTGAGATCATCCATTTTGGTGATCTGGATCGCTAACCCACCTTGTTTGGAATCGATGTACCCCGATCGTGGGTCGTTAAAAGTTTAATAAATTATGGTAACCATGGTCACAATGCATTCCATAAGAGAGGACACACTTATACCCATATCACAAAGTCGTGAACGAACCTACAATACCTCACACAGAGTATGAGTCATGACCCAAATATTCAGTCTCTGCACTCGAACGTGCAACCACATTCTGTTTCTTGCTATACCAAGTAATAAGATTACCACCGATAAATGTCAATAACCTAAAATAGATCGTTAGTCTATCAGTACGACTACCTGCCTAATCAGCATCAAAAATACTAGTAACAATCAAAAAGGATGAAGGACGATATAATAATCATGTAACTGGTACTCTTTTAAAAATCGAAGAATATGACAAATAACCTCATAATGAGACTTATGAGGAGTATACATGAACTGACTAAACACACCAACAATAAAGGTAATATCAGGGCATGTAACTAGGTAAATCAGTTTACTAACCAACCTTCAATAATGTCATACATCATCAAAAATTTCACCACTATCAACATCCAACTTAACTGTGGAGTCTATGGGAGTATCAACTGGACGTGCATCAAGAGTACCAATTTTAGACAATAAATCCAATACATACTTTCGTTGGCACAAACTGATAACTTTCTTGGACCGAGCAACTTCAATCCCAAGATAAATATCAAAGAAGACCTAAATCTTTAGTATGAAACTGCTTCCCCAAATGAATCTTAAAGTGGGCAATACCATATGAGGCATTACCGCTAATGATAATGTTATCAACATATACTATTAGTATCACCTTATTTTTCCTTAATAAATTATTGTTCCCCTTTACCAATATTCCACCGAATAGGCAACTGAAGAAAAAGTCCCTGATATATCATCTCTTCCCCAATGGTAGTATTTTTTCCCCCGAAGAGATGGCAAAAAATTAGGAAAAAAATAACACAATTGCACAAAAGGTAACATCCATGCTAGCAAAACACCTTTTGAGTCTGTGGAGAAGAGCATTTATATCCTTTTTGGGTAGGAGAGTTGTCAATAAAAACACACCTCATGTCGAGTGCTCGGGGATAGCCAAGGGTTCTCGGCATGATGCCGAGGACTTGACCTATCAACCGAGCATTTATGACGCAAAGACTTATTTGGAAAGCACTCGATCACACATGGGTAAATCCGAGTGGCATTTAATGTTGTGATGGGACTTTGTACCCTTGCACTCATTGCTATTCCAGGTATAAATACCTGTGAGAAAGATGGACGAAGGTACGGAATATTGAACTTGAATGCATAATATTTGAGTACTCAAGCTCTCTAAGTTTTTACTGACTTAAGTTTCGGAGGAATAAGTCGAGTGTTCACCCGGCCCCTTCTCTGACTTTTGTGGATTGTTGCAGGCTCATCATACAGGGGATTGCTATTTCAAATCTATTGAAGAAAATATCCTGTGCACTTTTATATTTTCATTTCCTGATGAATTAATTCTTATAAAATTAAGAGTTAAAAATTAATTGGATGGGGTTGAATACAATGTGGTCACCCGACGAATCTTTCAAACAAAATCAGAAGCAAATATGTCATCGAGGGAATTTCATGACTACGAGTGACACTAACAAGTTTGCAATAGATTATTAGTCAATGCCTCGGAGACTCTTTCTCAAAGTGACATTTTATGGTTATTATAATAATATTTTATATGATAAACAAAGACTAACTATTAAATTAAAGAAGTAGAAAAGTGAAAATGTCCCCTCCCTTTCCCTAGAAGATCTGTAATTATGTACGAAACAAATACACCCAAAGACCTTAGGACGGGAAGGAATGAAAGGAATAGAATAAATTTCAGAAAGACACTCAATAGGTGACCGATGAAGGAAGACAATTAATAAGATAAGCATAAGACCAACATCTCCCAAAAAAGATTTATGATCATTCATGATGAACATCAACGAATGAGCAACTTCAAGAAGATGGTGATTTTTAGGGAATTTGTAATACTACTAACAGACAATAAATTTGTAGAAAAATTAGGAGCATGAAGAACGGATGAAAGGGGTAAGGTTAAAGAGTAATTAATTTAACCTTTTTTTAAAATAGAGAATAAAGTTTCATCTGCCACTCTTACCTTATCCCTAACTAAACATGTAGAATATAAAGAGAAAAGACAAGAGAAACCTTTCATATGGTTTGTGGCTCTAGAATCAATTATTCAAGGAGTGGATGAGAATGAAGCACTAAATGCATAGCAGATATACCTGTTTAAGCAAAATTGGAAGAAGAAGAATGATTAGGCACCATGATATAGGAAACATCAAGCTGAGTCAACATGTTAACCCATTGCTTATTTAAGCATGGTTTTGATTATGATCAAAACATCTACACTATGATCTAATATGTAATTTAGATGCATAGTTAATTGAATGAAAGAAAAGAAGAAAGAGATGTACAAACCTAGAAGTGCACAAGGGACAAAGTGCAAAACTGAACCGACAAGCACTGTCGGACATCAGGCATGCCAGATGTGGAACCGGCAGCCCTTAAAGATCACAAAAGTTTTCGCATGGAAGGTTGAACCGGCTGGGTCTGAAAGTGATCCGGTATGCCGAATGAGAGGAACTGGCATGCCGGTTTAGTCAAGTGGCATGTCGAATGGGAACGGACAGCCTCACCAACTTAAGTATCTCCTTGCCTCGATGGATCTGGAAGCTTTTGCAGGCATTCGGCATGTTGACTCAGCATCTAGCAGAAGTCTTGTCTTGGCTTATGCCTTGACTGTTGATGATCCGATATGTCGGATTAGGAACCGACATACTGGTTGAAGATAGTTAGGCACAGTAACGGCTATAATTTTTGAAGCAATTCAAAGGTTTTGAGTCTAAGTATAAAATAAATAGTGGTCTTCAATGCATTTGAGAGAACTTTTGCAACATTGAATTGATGAGCTAGAAGCCAAAAGAAAAAGTGATCAAAATTGTTTGCTTGTGTGTGTAAGCTTGTATATACACTCTTCTTGTCTAGTTTGCTTAGATTGAGAGAATCTTATTGTAAAAATAAATTTTTTTTGAGTTAAGCTTACGAAGAGTGATATTTATGTTGTACTCAAGGAAGAGAGAAGTTAAAAGGGTTTGGAATCTCACCCATTGAAGAGACTCAACCAAGACAAAGGGAACCTCCAAGGGAAGAAGGAAGAAGAGAACATAAGACAAATGTAGGGGCCAAACCACTACATATTCTTGTGTTTGCATTCTCTCTCTACTTTATTTTGTGTTTAGCACATACACACCATTACTCACATATCATCTAATCAACATATAGCAACCCACTTTATCAGTTTCACATAGTGAAATTGAGTTTTTAAATTGAAAATCAGTTTAAAAACCTAATTGACCCCCCCTTAGGTTTTTGGGCCAACACAGCAGGTGTCTAAGTTTGTTTCTCATCTTGAGAAAAATGAGTTCTGTAAATGATCTCTAAACAATTCAAGGAATTTATAATACTACTAACAATCAATAAATTTGTAAAAAAATTAGAGACATGAAGAATGGATGAAACGGATAAGGTTGAAGAGCAATTAATTGAACTTTTTCCTAAAATAGAGAATAAAGTTTCATCTGTCACTCTTACCTTATCCCTACCTAAACATATAAAATATAAAGAGAAAAGGCTAGAAGAACCTGTTATGTGCAAGGATCAAAATGTCGTGTCGACACGTCCGAAACATCCGAAACGTTTTGGAATTTCAACACACCGACACGAAACATGAGTTGAATCCCAAAATTTTAAAGTTTCGGTCGAAACGTCACTGTGTCGGACCGTTTCGGTCGAAACAGCACTATTTCGGTCGAAACATGTCGAAACACCTGTGCTACCTTTTATATATTTTTTTTGTTATATAAGTAATGAACAATTACATTTAATACCCCACTGCATTATAATTTTTTAATTTTAACTATACATAACTACCATTAGTTTAATTTGATACCTTTCATTATTTTTTTTCTTTTTTACAATTATTCTTTTATGTTATTATTATTTATTAAATTTAAATATTAAATAACTACAAGTTATTTTATTAATTATAACTTATTTGTTAAATATCTACAACTAAGTATTTATGTGTTTTAATTATTGTGTACATAATGATTTTAATATTAATGAAATAATATTATTTATTAATTTGAAAACACAATTTAAATTAATAAATTAATATTATAATAATATGTTGAACTTAGTATTATTAATTAGTAAATTAGTATTATAATAAAATTATATTATTAATTGGATA
>CM042196.1:16764579-16778680 GCA_023539305.1 Ilex asprella
ATATGTTGAACTTAGTATTATTAATTAGTAAATTAGTATTATAATAAAATTATATTATTAATTGGATAATATTCTAATTTAAATGATTTTCGCCTCATGTCAAACCCTTTTTTCTCTCCAATTTAAATTTATTCTTAAATAAATGGATGCTAACCGAATAAATATGTTAAATTAATCAATTATTTAGCTTATCTATATAATAAATGGATTGTATCTGTATTTCTACATGTTTTCACGTGTTTCCATATTTTTTCTGCGTTTCCATTACGTTTCCGAAACGTTTCCTAAACGTTTCCGTTTTTGAGTTGACCGAAACGGTACTTCAAAACGATATTTCGATCCTTGGTTATGTGGTATGTGGCTCCAGAGTCGATTATTCAAGGAGTGTATGAAGATGAAGAACTAAATACACTAGCAAATATACCTGTTTGAACAAAATTGAAAGAAGAAAAAGAAGCATGATTAGACACCATGGTAGAGGAAACATCAAACTGAGTCATCAGACGTCTAAGAGTTTGTTTCTTTTGAGATGGATATTCAAAAGATTCAGTCATGTCTGCATGCGATCACACGGTACCACCTCGGCCACGTATGAGTCGGTCAGTCAACTTCCACCAAAACTCCCTCGTATGCATATTCTTCCCAAAATAATCACATTTTAAGATATTTTGGTTCATGGTATCAAAAAACACCAAAACAACGAAATCACAACCAACGAAATTGCACCACAACACCAAGATTTGCACCACAATATCAAAAAGCCACAAACTAAAGGCAAAAAAAATGACTTGGGGTGAAGTGGCCTCAACCAGAGGCTAAAACCCAGATCTGGATCCAAACAGCAGCAAAGAAACCTGTAGTCGAGCCTCAAATCTGCCCCCAAATATGCAACACCCAAATGTTAGGTGTTGTAGTAGAAGATAGGCCAAAACATTACAGCCCCGTGGCCAAACAGTAGCTAAAGCAACACCAGAGGCAAAAAACCTGCACCCCAGTAGCCAAACAGTGGCTAAAGCATCACCAAAGGGCAAAAATGCAGCTGTCAGAACAGAACTTGAAGGAGTCAGAAATCCCAACCAAAATATGCCACCACAACCAGGAAAAAAAAATTAGCCAAAAAACCACTAGCAACGAAAGAAGCCACACCAGGCAGAGGACTAATCTGGCAGTCTGTAGGAAAAAATTTCAGCAACCAAAAAAAAAAATCAGCAGCCAAAACTCAGCAACCCGCAGCAAAAAAACCAGACTTGAAACAGGAAGCTGAAGCTGACCCAGCTTCAGCAGAAGGGCACCAGAGGGGGTTAAGTAAAGCAGATCCTGATTCTTGGAAAGGTATTGAAGTCACTTCCAAATCTGGTCCAAAAACATCCCAAACTTGATCAAAATGCAACAGAACTCCATGGGTAATGTAGATCTACCCTAGTTGGTGTCCTCTCAGTGAGAAACAACCAGAAACGGCAGCAAACAAGGCCTCAAAACTGAAAATTTGAAAACCTAAGAAGATAACTTCAAAAAAATCACCATAATTCTTAGAATACCAAGTCGAATCTCCAATATAAATTTCAAAAATTTCTGACAAGGTTCGATGTTGACATTAGCTCGTCAAAAAATTCTGTTATCACTGTAACTATTTCCAATGATGTTCGACAACTTTTGGGCTTCAGATATAAATCGATGCTCTAATACCAAGTTAGATTATCAAGTCATTAGGGCTTAGGTTAGAGAAGAAATAAATAGAGAAGAAGAAGAAGAAGAAGGATATTGGAAGAGAGCAGTGTGTTAGAACTACACCCCAACTTATACATATATGAACAAAGTTCAAGAATACCCTCAAGCTAAAAAATAAAACATAAATAACAATACCTAACAAATACATCATCATTATTATCTATATGGCACTGATCAAAACCCAAAGAAGTTATAGCTATACTTAACTTGTGGAATTAAAGTTTCAGTAAACGGCCTATCCTTTTGCATTTGAAGAGACCTATTTTATAATTGAGGTCTAATGTTCCATCCATAATAATAATGATATGCCTTCCCATGTAACACAATGATTATTGAAGCAAGGCATTGTATCCATGATAATAAATGTATCTTTGTTCCAACCCCTGTGTAAGCCCCCATACAGAGGAAAGGCTGGGTTCACTTGAAGAGAATTCTTTCTATGATCCCGAATCATGTCGTACATGAGTAGGCTTAGTAAGATCCAGTAGAATAAGTTCACTAGATAAACCATAATCATATGGTATGTATGTGTGTATATATATATATATATATATATAGAGAGAGAGAGAGAGAGAGTTTAGAAAAGATCAAGTATTATCAAACACTAATGCAAGTTGCATACCTTCTCCAACAGTCTGGAAGCAAAATTTTGCAAAATTATTTTGTCAAGCACATGACCTCCAGCACGATGAATTTCTTCACATGCTTGGAAAAGAAATGAGGTAATATAAAGAGAGGGCATCGATGGCAGTGATATTTTCATCTCTGACTGACTCTCAACGGACTGCACTTGCTTAACTACTGTCTCCTCCCACCCCTGCTCAACGAAAACAAGTATTAAACATGATGTATTTAGAAACAACATTCAAGAATCACTTGGCATATAAATTAGCAAAAAAATTGACATAGCCTTTTCACATAACCACCTTCAAAATTAAAAGAAAAAAAGCTGCACTTAACAGAATGCCACCAGTTGAAGCACAAATTTATAAACAGCAGTTGAATTAAAATAGGAAGCCTCATAATACAAGACAGCCAAAGAGGGAAAAAAACAGATAAGATACCCAAAACTAAACAAAATCTAAATTTGCACTTCATCGCAGTAAAAACAGAGAAAATAACACTTCGATATAATCCTGGCAATTTCCTTCATGACTCGAATTGCATGTCCTTTATTTTATGCAAAATGTTGTCCTATTACTTCACGTTGGAAGTAGGATGATAAATCGTGCCCACTTTTTGCCCCAGTCAACTCCTCTAATTGAGCATATAACTAATTTTGTAAACTAAGAAATTTTAAAAAAATGAAAAAGACAAAAAGGAACAGAATCCTTCATATAGATAGAGTAATAAATTTTAAAAAAAATGAAAATGACAAAAAGGAGCAGAATCCCACTTGAGCCTATGAATCCTACACATTGAGTTCACTAGTATTCCATCCTTGACACTCGCTCCATTTGATGTGGTCACCCTCCCATTGACCGTTACCATCACATGATAATAGTATCCACAACCATCACATGCCTGATAATAATGCTTTTGCTAACATCATGGCTGTTGGTGTGGTGTGGTCGGTGATGGCAGAAGAAAGCCTCAACACACAGTGATGCAGCTAACAGTCAAAGGTTGGCATTAGAAAGATAATTGATCAGGAAGGGGAAAAATGACTCTAATGGTGCCGATTGAGGTTGACAGGGCAAAGGGGTAATTGAAGAACTGGGATGGTACCAAAGGTAACCCAAAGGTCCCACAATCCGAAGCCGCACAAACCCTAACAGGTGGATTCACTTTTCTAGATCGTCCAAATTACTAACCTGACTCATAATAACTCTTGCCCAAAATTGATCCACGATCCACGTAACCCCAAATTGTAATCCTAACTCTAAATGGTAAACCTAACTAATTCTTTATTTCATTTGTTGGGGACATTTAAAACTTATAGCTTATGTTTTGGTTTGTTGTGATTTAAATTTTTGTGGAAAACAAACATGCAACCAGTAATTTTTGTTATTCATAAACCTTGAGCGATATGTTGTTTTGAATTGTGGTTCACTTTTGAACTCCTCCCATAATATTATAATAAAGATTAGTTAACTATGTGTATATGCATATTTACTTCAATAAAGTTTTATGCAATCTTGAAAGCAATCCAGATAAGAATTGCAAAGCTAACCACAACCCCCAAAAAGGTTATCAACTAAGTATACCCCCATCACACCGCGTATTAGAGAAAATATCGTACCATATATCTCTACTTAGATCACATACCAAATCAACCCACGATCCAGATAAAATTGTTGCATACTGGGACGAATAAGAGGGCATCCTTCGGAACTTATTAATTTAACCTTCTCAATGGTATGAGAGCAAGGGAAGATGGTGTATTTTGTCTGCCAAAATTGGGCAAGTTGCTTCCCTACTAGTGGGGCAGACCTATGGCATCATGACATTATGCTATCCATATCATCCTAAAATTTGAGACTATGCACCACACATCAGCAGGATCCTTTATCCTAAATAGTCTAAAACTTTGCTTTAACAAAACTCATGAATGATTAGACACCTTTCAAAGTCAGAGATCTATCTTGGGCAGAAGCTCTAGAAGCCAACAGAAAGCTTCACGCCGTGTGTGCACAAAATTCAAAGCTATCTCTCAAGACAATTTTTTTTGCCATAGATATGATACAGGGTAGTTCAGGTATCATGTTTTTGATAAATAGAAATTCACTATTGCCTAAGATGACATTTCTACAATTTCTTCATACATTTCATTATTTGAAAGGGAATACAGGTGCAATATTTTTTACACTGCTAGTCATGAATTCTATAAAACAGTTTTGGATGAAAAGTACATAAAACCCTGGCCAGGTATAAACAGTTTAGCTTATGATAAGATAAAATATCTCTTATCCAATTGGATATGCACCCTAGTATCCAAAACAAACTAGCTTATCACATAATCAGATAAAATCAAAAAGAGCTGAGAAACTAGTTTATACCTGCATGTTATAGGATATGACATGGTTACCCATGCAACAACCTTCTACATTACCTATCTACAGGTATTTTCTTAATTTTGAAAATGAAAAAATGTTCCTTCCTGGATTCCTATAAACCAAGAACTTGGTATGTTATGCTTTGTTGAGTGCTTCATTACCTAACATTGGCAATTTGCAAAACAATCTGATACAAAACGGGAAGAAGAAGAAATCACAAAATAGAAAGAGGAAACACAAATTCTCGACAGAGAAAACAATTTTATTAATATCACTCTCTCTACAATGAAATAGTAGGACTTACATCTACATTTATAGACCAAGTCTCCTACCAAAATAAAAACGACTCTCTTTCAAGAATTTTAAAAGATTTTCATAATCAAACTCTCAAATTACTCTCATTCTAAAACTCTATAATAATTTTTTAGTCAAGCTCTAACTCTAACTAACACTCCTAGTCAAACAAGTATTGCTTAATTAAATAACCTAATAAATAGTAAAACTAATCCTAATCAAACTAAATCTTCCCTAATTAATATAATAATACTAAAATAATAAATTCAAATTCTTCAATTCAAGCCTGTTCAATCCGTTTTCGATCTCTATTAATTCTCCCCGACTAAAAAACACTCTTCTCCAAAGAGTTGTAAAGGCATAAAGACTTTTATAGATGTGAAGAAATTTGGGCTACAAGATAATAGTATTGTAGATCCTTAGAGTAGAAAACGATCCCACGATGCGTTATATCCTTCGTCGTGTTGTCCACATACAATGATTTCGCAACTTCATTGGTAGTGGCACCCTTTGAAACTTGATTATCAATAACAATTGATATTGGAATATGTAGAGAACTTTTAGGCTCATCAATATTAGACAAATTTTGATCATCATTTAATCGGATTAGACCTTGTGGTTGTTGAGGAACTTTTGGGGCAGAGCTTGTTCAACCACTTGTTGACAACTAATGGATGAAAAAGATGAATCATTGTTCACTAAGGTAGTCAAGGCATCCACACTTGTCTTTAGCGAGCGTAAGATGTCCACAGTTTCTTTTATTGAGGCCATTGATACTTGGACAGAATCCATCGATGCTTGAAGCGAATTTAGTCGTGAATCATGTGCTTCAAATCTAAGCACTTAGTTCGGCATTGGTAAATCTTGATAGAAATAGCGTTTTAAAATTTTCAACAAATTCTAGGGTCGAAGTGTAATTTTAAAAAAATTTGGGACAAAATTGTAATTTCAAAAATTTTGGGGGTTAAATATAAAATTTCAGAAACTTTGGCGTTGAATATGTAATTTCTGAAATATTTGGGACTAAAAATTTTTTGAACAATTTGGGGATGTATGTGTGATTGCAAAATAGTTGGGGGTGGGGATGGACTGGGTTATGCTAGGCTTTCTGGAAAATGGCTTGATTCTTTTTATATGTTGGATAACACTTTGGCAATTAACTAGTGTGACAACCCTAGCTTTCAAACCTGTAGCAAACAGCAGCTCAATTCTGATGACTCAAGATGCTTTTAACTATAGAAAAAACTCCGACATAAATGACACACAATGAAGATCTACAATTTCTCTTTGCAACAATTTAAAACCCTGTCTCAGAGCTCCTTATTGTTGTACTGGATGAAGGTGACAATGATGATGGTGGACAGATGTGTAACAATGGCAATAGTGTTTGAATTGATGGTGACAATCGTACGCAGCGGCTGTGATATTGTGTATGAACAATGATGTAGGACAGTAGTATAAAACCAAAATAGGGGCAGTTTAGGAGCTGTGAACAGTACCCGTGATTAGTAACGTAAATAGTAACTTTGACTAGAAATCACTCCAAAGGTTCCTTAGGCATCACATCTTGGGGTTAAAATTGCAAAAGCATATAATTGCGGAAATTTCTGAAATATCTCTCTATCTTTTATTAAAAGTAACATTGAGTACTCCCAAAAGATTAAAATTTCAAAGTCTCTAGGACTTCAAAAACTATAGGTCCCTAAAAATTAGAATACTAAAATTAAATAGAACTAGAAATTTAAATTCTAGAATATTCAACACTAGAATTTGACCCAAAAATATGACCCATTCCATAAATTTTCGAAATTATAAAAATACCCCCAACTCTAAAAAATATAAAAAACCACATAAAATACTAATGCTACCAAACTAACTCAAAGCAACTAAAAATAATACTCCACTTATGCTTATGCAAGTCCCAAGTAGGCTCCGCATCATCCAACATGTGCCAAATTAACGCTTGAGCCTTGGAAGCATCTTTCCCTCGCCTTTTATAAACCTTATAAGGTTGTTGTCATATGTCCCCATCATTTCTCCCCAGCTTAAAAATACTCGACCTCGACGAACTAAATGCATGAAACCATTCATACAAGTCGGGGTTCAAGCATTGGAACTCATTATCGGTGATTCACGTGCAATCAGAAAGTGGACGCTCCTTCCATTAGATGAGATACTATTGATAGTCGCCGCCTCTAGTAGACAAAAGTTGATGAACATTAACATCTTCAATCTCTTCCTTCACTTACGCAGCTGGTGGGAGTTTAGCAATTGTATCATATGCGGGTGTATTATCTTCAAAATCACATCACATAATATGAAATCACTGTATTTTTCATAAGAAAAAGAAACAAGACATCGTTGAGTTACCGGTACAAAAGTGTTATCAATCCAAGTTACTTAATATGGTTTAGGGTGTGATTCCACCGGAAGCTTAAGACGTTCAATTGTAGATACCAACACAACATTCATAAAACTTCCACCATCAATAATAAGCTTTTTAGCTTGATTTCCACAGCAAACCAGCACTTGAAAAATAGAAGTGTTTCTCTAATCTTCTTGCTCCACTTTAGGTACAGCTAGAATGCATCTCACAGTGGAAAGAAAAGAAGTATCCTCTTCGTCTTCCTTTAAATCATCAGCAACATATGCTCCATAATTAAACAAATTCTCTTCATTGATATCCTCGTATGGTTGCTCTTCATCCTCATCTTCCGCCCCAATATGTAGGTTGTTCTTCTTCGACATTGATAAGCCTTGTGTCCTGGCTCACCACACTTGAAGCAAACATCCCTCTTGTCTCTCCCATTTGATTTATTAATCATAATACCTTTGCCTTTAGGATTAGCCACGTTTGAGGAAGAAGCCTGTAATCCACTTAATCGATTGAATGGTTATTAGATGTTGTCCTTGAGCCACGATTAGGCCTCTTTATTCCAGTCTCCCCGACTTGAAACCCCACTTTTCTAATAGGTGGGTATCTCTAGTACTCCTCCATGTCAAGTGACACTTGGAAAGCATGCTCCACACTATATAGGGGTTGCCAAAGCAATTATCGCTTTAAATCAGCTCGTAGACCAGCTTTAAATCGAGCTAGTGTTTGGCAGGGATCTTCCACAACTTGGCTACTAGTCTTAAGTTCATCAAACCTCTACATATATTCTGCCACCGACATGTTGTCGTGTTTCAAATTAACTAATTGCTCACATAATTTATCATGATAATTGTCAGCCATATATTTCTCTTCTCTCTAAGCATTGTCTTCATCTCTTGTCATGTGTTTATAGGAAGTCTCAATTTTCTTATATCCCCTTCCACACCAATCCACCAAACTTTTGTCAAGCCTACAAATTTCATCTTAGCAAATTTTACTCTCCAATCATCCATCATATTATACAAATTAAAGTATTCCTCGATTGAAGAAAGCCAATCAGGAAAACACAGTAGGATCTACCCTTCCTTCAAAGTCTGGAACATCCATCCAAACTTTTTTTGTGATCTCTCGTGGTATCTTGTGGTTCATATTGCGGCCAATCAAATATGGGATATTCGATAGATTCATGACCTCTAGGAGCCCTAAATTGTTTTGTTTGGGGAGGGTTTTCCTGCTAGGCTGCATCTAGATTCTCTTGATTCTCTCCATTATATCACCTGCAAAATTTTCTCCTTGCACATCAATCCTCGTGCCACCATTGGGTCAAGTGTTTCGACCTTCTACATCACTTAATCCAATTGAGACACTATTAAATTGATCCCAAATTCGAAAAAGCATCTCATCTCGTTGTTCGTCTATCAATCGCCCACGAAGAGATCATATCACAAACACGTAGACATGTTGGATCCTCACTCTGATACCAACACTGATGTAGGACAATAGTATAAAATCAAAATATAGGCTGTTTAGGAGCAGTGAACAATACTAGTGAACAGTAACATGAATAGTAACTTTGACTAGGAATCACTCCTAGTGTTCCTTAGGCATCACACCTAGGGGTTAGAATTGCATCACACCTAGCGGTTAAAATTGCATCACACAACTTAAGAAGCATATAATTGCTGAAATTTCTGAAATATCACTCTCTATCTTTTCTTAAAAGTAACACTAACTATATATAGAGTTTTAAGTATTTTTAATCCCAAAATATTAGAATTCTAAAGTTTCTGGGACTCCAAAAACTATAGGTCCCTAAAAATTAGAAAACTAAATTTAACTAGAACTAAGACTTTAAATTCTAAAATATTCGAAACTAAAATTCCACCCAAAAATATGACTCATTCCATAAATTCTAGAAATTACAAAAAAAACCCCAACTCTAAAAAATATAAAAAACCACACAAAATACTAATACTACCAAACTAACTCAAACCAACTAAAAATACACTCCATTTATGCTTATGCAAGCTCCCACGTAGGCTCCGCATCTTCCAACATATGTCAAATTAAAGCTTGAGCCTTGGAAGCATCTTTCCCTCGCCTTTTAGAAACTTTATAAGGTTGTTCTTATTTGTCCCCATCAAACAATGTTTGGGATGATGTAGCGGACCTATTAAAAAGAGAAGCAAAAATTGGGAGAAACAACAAGAAGTTGTGATGGATCAGATTTTTTGCTCTGATACCAAATGGATGCAAGAGGGAAGAAGAAGAAATTAGAAAATAGAAAGAGGAGGAGAAAGAAAAAAGGGTGGAAGTGATTTCCTTGATCCTCTCAAGGAATCGGTCAAGAAACACATAAATTCTCGACAAAGAAAACACGTTTACTAATATCACTCTGTGTACAATGAAATGGTAGGACTTGCATATATTTTTATAGACCAAGTCTCCTACCAAAATAAAAACAACTGTACCCTTAAAATTTTAAAAGAGTTTAATAATCAAACTATCAAATTACTCTTATACTAAAACTTTATAATAATTTTCTAGTCAAACTTTAATTAACACTCATAGTCAAACAAGTATGTCTAATTAAATAACCTAATAAATAGTAAAATTAATCCTAATTAAACCAAATCTTCCCTAATTAATATAATAATACTAAAATAAATAATAATTCAAATTCTTCAATTCAACACTATCTAATCCCTTTTTGATCTATCACAAGCATACTAAAGGCAGGAAAACTTTAACAACATACATTGAACGAAACATCACCATCTAAGGAAATTGTGAACTGCTAAAGGAGAAAGAAGCAATAACATCCTTGAAGATAAGTATTACAGGTAAAAATAATTATACAAATAGCAAAAACATCCCAGGAAGGCCACTTACTCTCAACGGAGTTGCTGCTGATAAGCAATCATCTTGTCTGAGATTGCGAGAAAGGCTGATGGAAAGCTCATTAGAAACCCATGATATCCACAAATTGTGAGCTCTAATGCAAAGATATTGGATTGTTTTACCAAGTTCTTCAAGTTGTGGGCTGGAACTGTCATTTACCCCAAACAAAGCAGCAGTTGCCAAAGAAGTTTGTCTTTTAGAGGTATCAAGAAATTTCTTTCCAGGGTTATCAGACATGGGACTATCAATAACTGCTATGGAATACCTTAACACAATCGAGGACTTACCAGATATAGCTGCCATAGCTTCGTTCAACCATGACCTTGGTGAACCAAGAACAACAGGGATGTGTCTAGAGTATTTTTGAAATGCAAACAAGAGTCGCCCAATGAATAGAGATCTCTCAACAATTATAGCAGAGGTTGGCACAGACTCACCTTCCCTATGGCCCTTTTCCAGCGTAGTATACAAGTGATCTAGCTCATTCTTGAGCTCCATCATTATGGTTGACATACTTCCATAACACTTGGTTTGTAAATACGGCACTAGATCCTTTAACCTCAAAGAGGCCTTGGGAGACTCTAGGAAGCTCAGTAAGTCCTCAAGCAAACTCTCACAGCGGCTGTCAACTGCATCTCTAATCCGGCTGACTTCAGCTCCAAAGTAGGCATTGAGACAGCTGCGGAAATCATTCTCCTCAGTCTGCGCTTTAGAACCAATGGTTGGACCAAACTTTTTACCACTAGGCTCCATGAACCAAACCCCACCACCAGTAGAAGATCTATTCAAGTATGCTCGAAAATCAATCCTGTCACCAGGAGTTTCAGCAATGGCATGAATAGAGTCTGTCACATTAACAGCTTTACACAACTCATCAAACCCTGCATCGATAATTGTTTTCATCCTCTGAACAAAAGCATTTTCGAATGTCTCATCCCAAAGATCCGAATCACCTCCCAGAACAAGCTCACGGATTCTATTCCATGGCAACTCAATCTCAGAACCAAAGACACACTTAAGCCACTCCAAACTCCCTTCCAACACTTGCTTACTTTCCATGGTCTCCCGTATTAACTTCTCAGCCTCAGCAAGATCCCGACCACTTACAATGGCATCGATCAAGTACCTCCCATTGATCTTATTAACAATCTCTTTACCACAGTTCCTCAACCAATCAGAACAGGTTTTGGCAATGAATTCTCGGTCTAGCATTACCATCACCGACTCTAATCTGTCCCTAAACAACTTCCACAACCTGACTTCTTCATCTGGGTTGGGTATTCCACCAAACAATTGAGAAGCGGGAGGTGAACCCAATATGGTTTTATAGAACAAAGGCATATCACTCAACACTTGCAAGAGCAATTCCCCTACTTGCCCTACGCTAACTTGAATTATCCTTAATACTTGACAAAACACCGAAATCACTTCAGAACTATTAGTGATAGCGGTGGAGCAGTTTACTAGCTTCAGAGAAATGCAGGATTTTCTCGAATCGAGGAATAAAGATAAAACCTGCTTCGGATCTAGCTCATCGATGATGGCAACAGCAGCAAGAGCATCAGCATAAGCAGTGATGCCGAGGCCGAGAGCATGATCCAACAATCTCTCACGACTTCTCTGAGAGATCTGAGTTTTAAAGCTCTCAACGATCTGCCATTGATGCTGAAGAAGAGGGAAATTGGAGAGTACATTCTTCTTCTTGTTGTCAGCGTTGTTATTGAGGCTGTAATGAACCTGCTTAGCACGGATGTATCTGGCAGCGGCCTCGAGGAACATGGACTCGTCGAGGCAGCCCCAGATGTTCTCAGGGGAGTCCACGAGGTACTTGACTCGACAGGCAATGCCGTAAATCCGAGCCCTAGCAGGATTGGGAACGACGACGGTGGATCTAGGGGAGTCAGTATCCGTGGCGGTCGTGGAGAGGGAATGTAGAATACAATTGTGGATGGCGTAGATGTTGGCGGATATTGACTCGCAAGAGGACTTCATGAGAACGATCGAATCCGCGGAATCGATGAGATCTCGGTACCGATTTCCGACGAGTAATCGGAGCTCTTCGCTCTTGTCCTGGATCTGTTTTCTGGTTGCGGCTTCCACATTACGGATTTCGGAAATAGGCTTCGTCCGGAAGAGCGATTCGGCGTCTCTGTCTCTGTAAACTCCTCCTTTCCCATCTCCGCCAACGGTGGATGACGGAGCAGATGATGGAAGGGCAACCCTCATAGTTGTTGACATGCAGAAAGATTACCGTACTACCGACTGTACATAGAGTTGTAGTCCCGAAGGCGAAAACCCAATGAACGTTCGAGTCTTTTCTCGTGATCTAGCAATGCCAAGCAGTCGTCTTTTATTATAACTTATCACGTAATATTTAAATATAAATAAAAAAATAATTTAAATAACGCTTAATTAAATTTACACTTAAATTTTGGTTAATAACTATCCAAATTATATAATTTTGATCATTAACTATTCAAATTTTAGTTAAAAATTACTCATATTACACATTTTTTTGTCAAGAGTCATTCAAATTTTGTTTAAGAGTTATAAAAATTATTTTTTGTTTATATTTAAGTATTACGTAACAAGTTGATGATAAAAAATCATTAATAATTTAGACATTGTCTGGTTTAGAGACCATATAAAAATACTAATAATTGTCCGTGTCTGAAGGCACTATGTTACTTATAAAAAATTATAACTATTTATTCATAAATAAAGACAATGTCTAATATAATTTGAACAATACAACGATCAAATTGATATTGTTTAATATATATGCAAAACATATATAATCAAATTTTTATATAACGAAAGTCGTGCTACAACTACTGTAACATATTAATTCAAAAATTTGAGAAAAAATAATTATTATTGATCAAACATCTACGATTTTAACATTTTTAATAAACTTTATCTCAAATTTCAAAAAAATATAACTATTTGTGTTTCTACAGGTTTCTACCTAAAGTTTATAACATTATCTCTGCACTATTTTCCAATGTGAGTATGTGTAACTTTTGTGAGGAAAACATTCAAAAATTTCACGTGAATTCTTGTAAATGTAAAAAAAATTGTTAAGAAATTAAAATCAGTTTCTATTTCAGTTCAACTCAAATATTTGTAAAATTCAATCGAATTTAAGTTTAAGTAAGAATTTGTACTTTATTCTTGACAGTCAAATTCAGCTCAATTCGAGTCTTAATTATGATTCAGTCAAACCAAGAATTGAATTAATATTTCTATCTTAAACCTACAAACTAATTATTATCTATTGTTGTTCACTGTGACACCATATATATTTTTTAATTTAATTATTCTTTATTATTTTTACAAACAATTTTAATTTGACTTCAACTTTGAATACTTGTAAAATTCAAGCAAAGTTAAGTAAACAAAAATATATACTTTATACTTGACAATCAAATTCAGTTCAATTCGAATTCTAATCATAATCACTTCGAACAGATAATAGAGTAAAATGAAAGGATTCTTGTAATTTTTGAACGGGAAAAAAATCTGTAGTAGTTTTGATCATTTGATCAATAATCTTAAAATAATCTAAATCATAAAAAACTAAAGACAAGCAATGATAGCTCCCTTAATATATAGATATATCACAAATTATATATATATATATATATATATATTATTCGTTTATTATACCATTCGAATATTATAGTGTTTTTATTTCAATACAAAATATGACTTATATTATAATCATTTAACTTGTTTTAATGTCCATTAGTTTATTTAATTTTTTTAAAAATAATCCATAATTATACAGAATCATAATTAACGACCT
>CM042196.1:16779080-16803744 GCA_023539305.1 Ilex asprella
TATATATATATATATATATTATTCGTTTATTATACCATTCGAATATTATAGTGTTTTTATTTCAATACAAAATATGACTTATATTATAATCATTTAACTTGTTTTAATGTCCATTAGTTTATTTAATTTTTTTAAAAATAATCCATAATTATACAGAATCATAATTAACGACCTAATTAATGTGTAGCATGAGATAGAGAGAGAGTTATCAAAGATATTGAAGTCTTAGAATTTTTGAAAGAATAAAAGTCTTGTTCAAAAAATTGGAAGAGAGAATTTAGAATAAAAACCGTTAGATCAATAATCGTCAAGCAATCTAAGTCACAACGTAAGTGAGCAGAGATGGAATTGGAGGGAGATTTTTTTTTTTTTGTTGGTTGAGGGGGAGAATTCAATTTGAATGGTTTTGAGAGAGATATTAGTGGCTGCTGGATGATTCTATTTAAGACTGTTAGATGAGCTTATTGAAGTCTGACATATGTTATAGATGATATATATAGATATAGATAGGTAGATAGATATAGGATGACATATGTTAATAAACCTATATTTTATTAACGATAATCCTTGTTATTGTATTATTATTTTGTTAATTTAAATTACGCATTTAAACTGCTTATTATATAGATTGGATTATATATATATGGATATAGATATTAGTATAGATATATATAGATAGATAAATAGCACGACATATGTTAATGAACTTATATTTTATTAGAGATAATCCTTGTTATTAGAGTTTTAATAAATTTTAGAGATATTTTGTTTTTATTATATATATATGTATATATATAACCGTCCAAACCAACCATCCAAACCAATCTCTCTCATTATTTGAATGGGAATGAGGAGAGATAAAAAAGAATATAATAGAGTCTTGTAAGGATGTAGATATCTCTCCAATGGTTTGAATAAGGATGAAGAGAGATAAAAGTAATGCAGTAGATTCCTGTAGATATGTTGCTTAATTAGGATCATCGGATCAAAAACCTAAAAATAATCTGAGCCGCGAAAAGTTCAAGACAAGCCAATCTAACTACTATATTATATAGATATTCAATATTTCGGGGACCAAAATAAAGTAATTGAAATATTATGACCAAAATAAGATAAATCACATACTCTGGGAACCCCTAGTACAATTAACCCAAATTAAAATTAGACAACTTTGTGAATCCCTAATCTCGTTCTACGAATTCATTGAACCATAAGTTGGACAATGAAGTTCCACTCCATCTATATATATCTATCTACATACTACTCACATTATATGAATTTTTTTTGATATTGCTAATATTTAGGTGATAAAAACAATCATTCATATAAGTATACTAGTTATATTCCGTGCCTGAAGTCACAAAAAAATATATAATTCAAACAGTCAAAAAATCGATCTCACTATATTAAATAAAAAATTTTCATTTAAAATTTATTTTTACCCATTATGTTTTAAAATATATCGACAATTTTTTCTCAAAATATGTAATCCGATAAATTTTTTTCAATATATATATAATATCCTATATAGATTGATAAGGGATGAATTTTGAACATGGGCCGCAATGACCTCAAGGCCCGACAAACCCAAAACACCCCGCCTGGTCTATTGGCCCGCATCAACAGCAGAAAGGGCAAAGATACTCAACGATCCAGCTCTAGCAAAAGGACAACCTGTGAGGAAGAAGTCAAACCTTAGCCCTAGACGCATCTAGCCACGCCATATGGCAAAAGGACAGGGGGCCGTCTCTATAACCTATGACAGCTACACCCCCCTGAGGCAAAGAGTGGTGGCGTGTAACGACTCAAAGATCATGGGCACAGTAGTGCCGGCCAATAGTGGAATTGCCAGGGAAATGACAGGAGGTCCCCACAGGGCCGCCGATGAGGTACAAGAAGCCAACAATGACCCCAGGGAGGAGGACACATATAAATGGAACAATGTTCTACTGGAGGGAGAGGAAGAAAGACATAGGATTGCCTAATCCGAAATACACAGTGAACAAAGTAGAAACCCTTGTAGAAAAAGGCCCAAAGCCTACGATCTGATTGTAACTGCTAGAAAATCAATATACAACCTCGAAGGAACAAGAAAGTCCCTCAGCCGATGTGAACCACATATCTACTGTGTTTTTCATTCCTTACAGATTAGACACCCATTATAGCAACCATATTAAACATACTAACTCCAACTAGACTTGGGCTGTGATTTCCGAGACTCCATTAGTTGGCATCGTCTGTGGGAAATGGTTATCATTGTTCTCCTTTGAGTTTTTAGTTTGATGGTCTCAACTTGGAACATGAGTAGATCTCACGCCATTCCCCAAGTTCACCAAAACCTACTCGAGACACAACCTATTCCTAGAGGAAAACGATGAGGGCCATCCCCTAGCGCTAAACCTCCCTCCACCCAATGAACTAGAAGCTTACCATCAAACCGCGATGCAACTGATAAAGCATAACTAGGAGCTGATGGAGTGGATATAGACACATCAACTCCCTCAGTTCCCACCAGTACGTCAGGACCCTCCTCTGCCCCAACTGAAAACGACAACCCTCCCCAGGAACGACAAGCTCTGCCTAATGGAGTCATAGACCTCCATGAGCACAACCACTCGAGGGAAAATCACTGAAGGAAACACCCAGAAGAGCACTACGAAGACGAAGCCCACAGTCATGCCAGAGCCGCCTACCAAGAAGACAAACCTCATCCCCCGTCGGACGCCATGGATCACCTACTAGAGCAAAAACTTCACGAGCTCCAGCGAGAGCTGGACAACATGAAAGAAGTGGTGAAGGGGAAATCCCCTGACACCATGGACGTTCTGGTCTAGTAGACTGAATAGCCATTCACTCCCGAAGTCCTTCACTTCCCTTTCCCACAAAAGTTTTGGATGTCGTTGATAGAAGCATTCGACGAAACGAAGGACCCAGTCGACCACCTGAACTCCTATAAAAACCGGATGAAGCTTCAAGGATACCCAAATCCAATCCGATGTCGGGCTTTTGCTATCACCTCAAGGGATCGACGATAGCCTGGTTTAACAGGCTACACCTCTCGTCGATCTCCTCCTTCAGAGAGTTATCCATGCAGTTCATTTTGCACTTTACAGAAGCAAGGACGTACAGGAAACCGTCCTACCATCTTCTGAGCGTTAAGTAGGGACCCAACGAATCTCTCTAAAGTTATATGCAATGCTTCAACTAGGAATGCTTAAAGGTGGAAAGTGTAGACGACAAGTTTGCACTGACCACCTTCATGTCAGGACTCGGAGTACAATCCAAGGATCTTCTCTTTTCGATAGCGAAGAACCCCCAAGCCACCAAGGCCGAGGTGCTGACAAAGGTCAAAAAATACATCAACGGCAAAGAGGCCCTCTGCCTAAAGAGAGGCTCAGTATCGGTGGAAGGAGACAAGAAGAAAAGGGACCACAGTCTCCGGGAGGAAAGAAACATGATCGATCATTCCTCGAGAAGAATAAGGGAGCCCTCCCCTAAGAGGAGAGGCAAAGTCCGAGACCGCCTGGGGGCCCCGCCACAGGAACTACAACCGCGATATGCCCCAGCGCGACTCCCACCTCTCGTCACCTCGATCGCCTAAGTTCTGCACGAGGTCTAAAATGAAAGGTTCATCAGATGCCCCCTGGATGAAGTCCGACCCCAGTAGGCGAGACGCCTCCAAATATTGCGAGTTCCACAAGGACATAGGTCACGAAACAAATGATTGCATCCAATTTAAGAAGGAGATAGAACACCTGATCTAGAGGGGCCATTTGCGCCACTATGTGGTGAAGGAAGGAGGAGCTCAAAACAATCAAGGGCGGGAAGGCCGAACTACTATCGCGCCTCCTCAGGAACACCAGCAAGCTCTCGGCAAAATTCGGGTCATCTTAGGAGGTTTCGCAAGAGGGGCGAGTCTAGCTTGGCTCAAAAGGCGTACACTAGGAGAGTGCAATCATGAGATTTCCCTGAAGTCAATGCCATCCGAAAAATGCCTCGCTCGAACCCGTAAAGACCCACCTACTGGGCTTCTCGGGAGAAAAGGTCTTAGCAATTGGCTCTATCCAGCTCATCTTGACTGTAGGAGAGCAGCCCTGTCAGGTCACGACCACAGTTCGATTCCTGGTCGTCGACACCCTTTCCGCCTACAATGTCCTATTAAGAAGACCATCTCTCAGTTCCATCAAGGCGATACCCTCAACTTATCATTTGGTGATGAAGTTCCCTATTGAGAACGAGTTCGGTATGGTCAGGGGAGACCAGCACCTTGCCAGAGAATGCTACGTCGCATCAATGAGGCAAAGGATGTGGAATCTGTCCAGCTGGAGGATTTGAACATGAGAGACGAAGTGGAAACCCAACCTTCACCCACCTAACAGCTCGAACAGGTGTAGTTGGACGAGGACCCAGAGTATGTGGTTTTTGTCAGCTCCACACTGTTCCCCCTCATCAAGGAGAAGATCATGGCGTTTCTAAAAAAGAACGTGATTGTCTTCGCTTAGAAGCAGGAAGATATGGAAGGGATAGACCCCGCAGTGATCGTACATTGACTAAGTGTCGACCCGGGATACAAGCCCATCCGACAGAAAAGGAGGAGCTTTGCTCCAGAAAGGCAGAAAGCCATAAATGAGGAGGTAGCCAAGCTGCTGCGGGCCAAAGCTATCAGAGAGGTGGACTATCCGACCTGGTTAGAGAATGTTGTGCTAGTAAAGAAGGTAAATGACAAATGGCACCTCTACATAGACTTCACCGATCTAAATCGAGCATGCCTCAAGGACAACTTTCCCTTACAGTGTATCGACCTAATAGTCAGTGCAACCGTTGACCATGAGCTCCTCGGCTTCATGGACGTTTTTTCTGGCTACAATCAGATCAGGATGGACCCAAACGACCAAGAGAAGACATCGTTAATCACAGAGTAAGGAATCTACTGCTATCAGGTTATGCCCTTCGGCTAAAGAATGTCGGAGCCACATACCAAAGGTTAGTCAACAGGATGTTTCGTGAGAAGCTTGGCTCGACCATGGAGGTATACATAGACGACATGCTGGTGAAATCCCTCAAAGTCGAATCTCATATCCATCACTTTAGAGAGTCTTTTGACATTATGTGCTAGTACAAAATGAAGTTAAACCCAGCAAAATGCGCCTTTAGAGTGTCCACCGAAAAGTTCCTGAGATTTATAGTCAACAGCAGAGGCATCGAGGCCAACCCCGAGAAGTTGAATGTCGTCCTCGAAATGAAACCCCCCACCAATACCTGAGAAATACAACGCCTGACCGGGAGAATAACTGCCCTCAATAGTTTCATCTCACGCTCTAGTGACAAATGCCAGACTTTCTTCAAGGTCCTGAAGGCGGCCTTTAGATGGGACGTGAAATGCGAAGAAGCCTACCAGGCCCTTAAAGCCTACCTGGACTCTCCACCCGTGTTGGTGAGCCCTCTAGAAGGAGAGGCTCTAACCCTCTATTTAGCTATGTCAGAATTCTCGGTCAGTGCTGCCCTTGTAAGGGACAAAGAGAGAGTCCAAAAGTCAGTTTACTTTTTTAGCAAGGCCCTCAGAGGAACCGAGGAAAGATACCCAAAAATAGAGAAGCTCGTGCTAGCTCTCTTGGTAGCTGCTTGAAGGTTAAGATCGTACTTTCAAACGCATACTATTGAAGTCCTGACGGACCAGCCGATGAGGCAGATCCTGCACAAGCCAGAGACCTCGAGAAGACTTGTCAAATGGGCAATGGAGCTCAGCGAATTCGACATCAAGTTCAAACCCAGAACTGATATCAAAGGACAGGTCCTGGCAAATTTTATGGCCGAGTTTACCCCAACACTTGAGGAAAACATTGAAGATTATGATGACATCCTCGATGTGCCTACTTGGAAATTATACGTGGACGGTGCCTCAAATGCCCAGGGATGTGGAGCAGGCCTCATCCTCACCTCCCCAGATGGGTATGACCGGCAGTACACCCTAAGATTCGACTTTTAGGCGTCCAACAACGAGGCAGAGTATGAAGCCCTCGTAGTCGGCCTGAACTTAGCCCTATCCATGGATGCACATCAGATCATAGTCCATAGTGACTCGCAACTGGTGGTAAGACAAGTCGAGGAGGAGTACACGGCCGGAGACGAAAATATGGTGCTCTATATGACTGAAGTACGCAGATTACTAAAAAAGTTCTTCCTAGTCGAGCTGATCCAGGTTCCTTAAGAAACCAACTCCCAAGCCGATGCCCTGGCAAAGTTAGCCACATCAGCCGAGCGGGACATACCCGGATAAACACCCATCGAAGTCCTGGCCCTGCCAAGCATACGGCTCGATGATGTACTGACCGAAAAAACATAGCCATGCCGGTAGAAGAAAGACCTTCGTGGATGGACCCCATCGTATCCTTCCTACAAAATAGAATCCTCCCTGACGACCCGAAGGAGGCGTCAAAGCTTAAGACCAGAGCGGCAAGGTTCACGCTAGTTCAAGGTAACCTTTACAAACGAGGTTTCTCTTTTCCCCTAATGAAATGTGTGTTAGAACTATAGGCAGATTACGTCCTCAAGGAAATCCACAAAGGCATGTGTGGAAACCACATCGGGGCCAGTAAACTGGCAAGTAAGGCAATGCGACAAGGTTACTTTTGGTCGACCATGTCTAAAGACGCTAAGGAGATAGTGAATAAATACCAAACTTGCCAGATCCACGGTAACTTGTCGCATTGTCCACCTGAGCAGCTCACCCCCGTGGTCAGCCCCTAGCCCTTTTAGTAATGGGGGCTGGATATCCTGGGACCCCTGCTCATCGGGGTCGGATAGTGCAAATTTGTCGTGGTCACTGTGGATTACTTCACGAAGTGGGCAGAGGCTGAGCCCTTGGCTAGGATCACAGCGCTGAAGGTCAAAAACTTTGTTTGGAAATCCATAATATGCCGTTTCGGTGTCCCCAGGGTGTTTTATTTCAGATAATGGGAAGCAGTTCGATAATCCCACATTAACGGGCTTTTGCACCAAGTTGGATGTCAAAAATTATTTCTTAGATCCCGTGCTCCAGCGCTCCCGCAATCTAATGGGCAGGCCGAGGTGACTATTAGAACAATCAAGCTTGTGTTGAAATCTAGGCTCAAAGCATCCAAGTCACAATGGGTAGACCACCTCCCAGCCGTACTATGGGCAGATCGAACGACGATCAAAATCGTGACTGGTGAAACACCTTTCAGCCTTGCGTATGGAACCGGGGCGATGGCTCTAGTCGAAGTTAGAGTACCCTTCACGACGGTCAAGCTCTTTGATCCCAAGTAAAATGAAAGGTTGTTGCTAGTTAAACTCGATCTCCTTGACGAAAGGAGGGACGAAGCCCTGTAACGGATATTTTCTTGTCAAAGGAACACTGCCAGGTTCTACAACAAGCGGGTAAGGATGAGGAGCTTCAAGCTGAGGGACTTGGTGCTAAAAAAGCTTCTCCAGGCCAGGAAAGACCCTGCCTATGGCAAGCTCGACCCCAATTGGGAAGGACCCTACATCATAAAAAAGGTAATCCAGCCTAGAAACTACGCACTGCAGATAGAGGAAGGAAGAGACCTCCCACACTCATGGAATGCGGATCATCTGAAGCGTTACTACCAGTAGTTCCCTGCAAAACCTTGTAACAACATAGAAGAAGCTATTGTGCAGACTCCACTTTTGAGATCAATGAAATTTCTTTTATGTCATCATGAAGATTCATCTTGAAAAGAAACATCCAGCTCGAAAGCTCAAATTTTGCATGCTTTTTTGCCTAAGAGAGCTCGAAAGCTTGGAGCAACAAAGTTTTTCAACCTGAGTGTTTAAGTGCTCATAAGCTTAGGATCAGCAAGGCTTTTCAGCCTAAGAGCTCGTAAGCTCAAGAGCTCGTCAGCTAAGGATCTTACTGGCTCTTTAGCCAAAGAGAGCTCGAAAACTCAGAGCGACAAGGCTTTTCAGCCTAAGTGTTTAAGAGCTCGTAAGCTCAAGAACTCGTAAGCTCAGGATATTCCAGGCTATTCACGGCCTAAGAGAGCTTGTAAGCTCGGATTTTCTAGACTCTTCAGCCTAAGAGAGCTCAAAAGCTCAGATTTTTTAGGTTTTTCTGCCTAAGATAGCTCGTAAGCTCAGGATCGACAAGGCTTTTCAGCCTAAGAGCTCATAAGCTCAGGATCTACTAGGCTTTTCAGCCTAAGAGCTCGTAAGCTCAGGACTTGCAAGGCTTTTTAGCCTCAAAGCTCGTAAGCTCTTGAACTCTCAAGCTCTTCAGCGTAAGAGAGCTCTGTACAAAGTAACTCTAAAGAAAAAGATAAAAGTTAATTACATTCAAAACAAAAGGTTCAGATCAATGAAGACATAGAAGTTCACAATCAAAAAACATCATAGGTCCCAACTCCTTGGCTCCTTTGTAGCCCATTATCCGACAACACCCTTCAGCTTGCAGTCTCCCGTAAGCAGCTCAACATTGATAGCCTGAAGGTGGGAATTATCCTCCCTTAGAGCGTCCCTCTCAGCCTCGACCTTAGCAAGTCGCTTCATGAGGATCTCCACCACAGCATCGTAAGAAGGCAGGGTTTGGGGTCCTGACTCGCTCCTCGGTCTTTTCCTGACAGGGAGGGTTTCAGCTGACTCAGTAGACGAGGTATTAGATTCAGGGAAGGAGGAAGGCGCGAACCTAATCCTGCTCGAACTCCCTCCTATATTAAATAGGACCAGGTTCTCGGGAGTAACGAGGTTGGAAAAAGAGACCGACAAGGCCTGCTCCACCAGTCTGACCTCAAGCTCGTCTCCAGGGATGAGGCCAGGAGAACTTGCACAATACAATGTCAACTTTAGCTGAGTTAATAAGATGTTCACCACCAAAAGGCCAGCTAACTAAAGACTAGTAATTCTTCCCTGTATATACCTCCATCACGAAAGCTCCTCCAAGTACGGGGCACCTTGACGCGATAATTTTCACTCAGAGTGGATTCCCACGAATCCCCAGAGATAAAGAAAAAGCGCCGACTCCACCCTTTAGAGTAGCTAAGGAGACTGGAAATCAGAGGAGGGCAATGAGATTGTCTTCAAGTGAAAGTACAAAAAACAGGAGGAAAGTCAAAGGAAAGCTTGAAGAAGTGAAGGAACTGGGTGACGGTAGGGAAGTCGTCAAAACCTTGGAGATGCTCGAAAATGAAAAAACCAACCAGAGCAGCCCACCCCCCAGGAGAAAGATGGGAAGGACATAGTCCGTAGTAGGAAAGAAACCAAGCGAAATCCTGATGTATAGGGAAGCGAAGGCCCATTTGGAATGAACCCTCAAAAAAGAAACTTCCTGACGGGAAGAAATATTGCAAGGCTCATCCACAGTAGGAGCCCTCACCTTTAGACCTTCTGAAAAGTCGTATCGCCTCCCTATCCCCTCCACGTCGACAGCAGTAAGCAGGGAAGAAAGGAAGAAAACAGAGTACCAAGAATTGTTTAAGGCTTCTTGGGCTAGCCGTCTGAAAAAGTGGAGAGGGAGAAGAAGCCATAAACCTCAAAAGATGAAGAAAGAAATAGAAGCAAGATACAGACAAAGAGCAAAAAGGCCTATGAAGCACAATGAGAACTTCCTATTCCAAACACTTGGGAATAAATAACATACGAAATAGCGGCCGACCATTAGGATTCAGCAGTCATGGCAGCATTGATGGTAATGGTACAAGGCAGGTAGATATAGTTAAGCCGCCAAATGATTCAATTAACCCACAAACACATGACTCTTCAAAAATGAATAGTCGCCAGCATCATTGCCCAAAAGTCAGGCGAGTACACACAACAAAGCAAACGGGCATCCCAGAAAAGCTTCATTACTCCTAATAGGCCAAGGCCTCTTAGGAGTAAGGGGCAGGGGAATATACATTCAACAAAAAAAAAACAACAACAAGAGATGAATCTTCAAGACCAGCCAGGAGGAGGAGCGGGAGAAGTAGCATCAAGAGCACCACCACATGGTGGGATATCAAACCGGGGCCAAGGAAATTTCTCAATCGATTGATCCGCAAAATTAAAAAACCTTCCTACAAAGGCCCTAGTCGCCTTCAGCTCGGACTCCTCGATCTTTTTGTGCTCTTCCCCGACCATCTGACGCTCGACTGCCAAGGAATCGCTCAGCTTAGCATTCGCAGACTGGGATTCTTTCAGCTGGTCCACCAGTAATGACCGAGCAATGGTAGAACTAAGCAAGTCCTCGGTTAGGGCTTCATTATTCTCCTTGGAGCAAGCTAACTCTTCTCGAAGGGACACCTCGACAGAAGCACTGGCAATTAACTATTTAAAGATCTGAGCCCGTTGGTCAAGAGCTTGCTCCAACTCTCTCTCCATGGCTAGACCCCAGCTCAGAAGCTCGGAGTTCTGCTGATGCACATTTCGATGCTCAGCCACCCACCGCTGAACGTCGTTTCTTAGAACAAAAATCTCTTTTCCAAGTGCACAGACGTGTGTCACCGACTGAAAACAAAGATAAAGGCACGAAAAGTAAAGACAAAAAAAAAGGAAAAGAACAAACAAAAAATGGGACTTACCTCAAGAAGAGCATGAAGCGCATCTCGGCTCCGAGCTTGAAAATGAAGTTTTTCAGAATGCCTCAGGTCAGCCTGGGGGATCAACTCCATTAGCCGCTGCTCAGACCCAAATCCCTCAAAAGACACACGTCAAGGTCGGTGACTGGAATAAATAGAGCGCGGGCCGAACTAGAACCAGCAACTCCAACTAGAGAAGAACCTCGTCGGACTAGCCCTGTTGCCAGGCCAGCCACGACTGTGCCCGCTGTGGTAACTAGCGTACGCTCAGGCATTAATGCCTTCCCGACAATAGGTAGAGGCTTAGAAGTCGGCACCCCGACAGAAGAGTCCAGCATTGACAGGGTCGTCATAACATCACCGCCAACGGTAGAAGCCCCTGGATCAGCACTATTCCCCAGTCTGCCCCTATTTGATAAAGGCTCAAACTCTTAGCTCGACTCCTTTGGCCCACTTACTCCATGATTGCACCCTGTTGAGTAACTAGGTACGAGGGAACTACGCAAGAAAAATAGAGAAAAATGTGAGTTTCTAAGCAAGCTAAGACCAAAGTAGCAAGGACATAATATCAGATACTCACGATCACTTTAAACTGAGGCCAGTTCGTGATGCATCAGCCTAACATAAGAAAATGGTAGACGAACTTGGGCCACGTCAACCTGAGCCAACTCCTCAGCAAACAAGCCGATAACTCACCTGTAAGATCAGGAAAAGATAACACCACTATAAAAAAATGCACCAAAGAAGGAACAACAATTAATTTCACAAGGCCCAACTAGCAGAAATAAACTCACCTAGATTTTGGTGTTGTCCCTACTCCGTAGGACTCACAAAAGCTAAAGCATGCGAATCAAACTCCAAGCCATTCCAAGAAAGGAAGAAGTATCTCATTTTCCACCCCTCAGGCTCCGAGGGGAGGTCCCAAATAGGAATTTTCTCTCCCCGCCTGGGGACAAAGTGATAGATCTTAGACACTTCCACAGGATGGTAGAAGTAAAGGAATTCTGAAATAGTGGCTTTACATTGGGGAATAAACCTCCCCCACACCATCGCAAAAGACAATAAGACCCCCAGGCCACTAGAAGAAGCATGGCGGGACAAAAACAGAAGAAATGCAAAACTTCTTGCACAAAGGAGGGAAGAGAGAACCTGAGCCCTAATAGGAAAAGGGCTTCGAAGAAACAAGCCTCCCCTCTGACCAAGCAATAGAACCGACGCAAATCAGCATGATTCGCAGTCACTTCGAGAGGAAAATCGATGCGCCTAGCGATAGAATGAACCTCTCCCTCGCCAATCTCACTGATTTCAACATCTGGGAAGATTCGCTATATGACTTGGTATGGAGGAATCCCGGTCATGAGAGCAGAAGATAAATGTCTTCTCTTAAAAACCAAATAAGGAAAAGTGTCATTCCAGGACGAAGAAGTTATGAGTATGGCGCCCAAAAGTAGGGCAATCATCCCCTAAAGGAGTTTATTTATAGACCCCACAGGCATACCCCCATCATTTTCGCCAGGAAGAGTAAATGCACGTTCCTCGTATTTAATCAGAGGGACATGTGGCGTCGCAAGGGCTTTTGGGACACCACATTCGAGGAGCCACTATCCCCACTGACGGCGCACGTTCTTAAACGAGCGAAACCGTCAAATCCGCAATGTGCCCAAAGAAATGGAAAAATGCCAAAATAAACCCAAGAGACCTAAATCAAGAAACAAGAAAATAAACAGGCTCAGGGAAATGGGATGCCAGGGTCAGCTCGAGCGTTTAGGACCAAGCCCAACTCAGGCTACCCAGAGCCCGCGCTTATCCCGATAGCTTGAAGACCATTCGAGACCTTCGATGACTCATCATCCATAAAAGAGAGGGAGAGGTGTCTAAAAAGTTACATTGTCATAAAACGAAGAGAAGAGCACTATAAATCAGTAGTCGACAGCAAATTACAAGGAAAGATATAAAGAATGGCCACAAGCCAGCCTCAAAGAGCAATTTGGCTACCGATTTCTTTAGACGCAAATGCTTCCTCGACACCCGGCATCTCAGCCTCCTCGATCGTTGCAGTTGCCTTCTTGAAACTAAGCTGCGGCGTGAATAAATCCAGATCAAGGTCAACATAAGCGTCCTCGATCTATTCCCGATAGTTCAAGAACCCTTTCACGAAGCCAGAGGCGCTCTCCTTCAAGAGCTCTGACACTTGGGTTCCTAGAGAAAACAGTTCAGAATCCTTGGTCGTGAGGTTGGCATCCTTAGCTCTTAGCTCGGAGTCCTAGGCCAACAGGTTGGCAGCTCTAGCTTTGAGCTCAGCCTCCTTGTCCCTTATTTGCGAATCTTTGAGCTTGATATGGTCTTGGTGGTGGGAATCCAGCTTGTCGTAAATCCTCTTCATCTTAGTGGCCTCCGCTGTCAGAATCCTTACCTGCTCCTCGGTGACATCCTTCATCACCATCATGACATCAAAGTATTCTTTGGCATTTAGAAGCTCTTGCTCGTAATGAAACTCTATCATCTTCACGTAGGAAAGTGATTGCAAAAGAGTGAAGATAATTGGCGCAGGGGGTAACCAGAAGAACATCGGAGAAAGATTTTTTAAGCGCAAACACAAATAAAGGCAAAGGACTACCTCAGCCAAGCCCTGAACGGCGTGATGGACCTTCCTTTTTATAAGAACCTGCATAGCCACAAGGAGATTCGTCGTAGAGATAATCTCAAATAAAGCAGAAACGACGGCCTCAGGATCACGGAGAAAGCCACCTTCCCACATCTTGGACGTGGAAGGGATAGTTCTCGCATTCTCGGCTTCCTGCATGATAGCCATGACAGGAGCGTCAGAAGCCACCAAGGGGCCGAGCTGTCCAATTGAGGCCCCCTCAGGAGGATATTTGATTTTAGGTGTCTTAAGAGGTAACAAGGGAGGAGTCGGTACATCTGGCAAAGGAGTACCCTCTTTCTCCTGCTCCAAAGGGACGGGCGCTGGCCCGTGTACCGATGCGTCCTTAAATGGTGGTGGCGAGCCCTTCATCATCTTTCTCTTCTTCCTCGACTTCTCGACATCCAAAAATAGCGTAGTAATTAGATCTTAATTCATGGGCTCAGGCTGGGGGCAGACGACAATACAATCCCTGGGGCTTGAACAACAGGAGGTGCAAGCCCGTACAAAACAAGGTTTTGGTCGGTCACCAGGTCGGAGAAGGATTGCAACCCTAAAGCCTTAGTCCTGGCAACTTTGATAGCCTCCTTAGCATCAAGAACCAAACAAAAATCTGTAAACTAGATAGACAATTAGATAGGACAATGAAACGAGAACAGAAAAGAAAAGCATAGCCAATAGATTAGCCTTACGGGTATTCCTCGGAACTCCCCACGCCTTGGGGATACAAGGGACATCGCCAAGCTCCTTCGACGGTTCCCATGAGTCACCCTAACAAAAAAGAACCTTTGTTTCCACCCCTTATTGGAAGAAGGAAGCCCAGAGGTAAGGTTCTTCGCTTTAACCCTTTTCACAAAATATAGAAAACCCAAGGAAGGGGAAGACTTAAGTTGGAAAAGGGAGACGAATTCCTTGATGGTAGGATAAGTGTCGTTCCCGTTCTTGAACTAGTGAATGAGAAATCCAATCAAAAGACCCCAACCGTTTGGGGAAAACTGAGATGGACAGACATTATAAAACGCGAGTATGTTTCAAATAAAAGGATGGACAAGGAACTGGAGACCAGCCTGGAATACAGACTTGAAGAAACAAGCCAGCCCAGGAATGGAAGAATTACACCTCTCATGACCAGCAGAGGAATGCAAGACAATAGAGTTGGGAAAACGGTACTCTCGCTTTATCTCATCTAAGTCCCCGTCGCTAAGACAACTAGGGGTCGACTCCGCACAACAAGTCAGGTTAGAGTGGTTATGTCGTGTTCTCTTCCTAGGAATTGGAGGGGGTTTAACTTGCCTTTCCTCTTCCTCGATCGAATAGAATCGGTAGGAGCCAAAACTGAAAATAGGTTGGGCCGCTGCTAAGTGAGCAAAGGTAGAGACCCTAGGGGTAGACCCCGAAGCCACATCGCCGGTAGCAAAAAAATGGTCAATAGAGGAAGTCAAGGTGCTCTCTTCGACCCCCTCGCTAGCACGCTCCTCGAACTTCGACTCGAAAGAAGAAATGACGAACTTACCCATCAAAGACACTGGTAGTAAATCAGAGTGCAGAGAATCCATCAAAAATAAAGCCGAGACATAATCCATCAAAAATAGGTCGTCGCCGCTGCTAAGTGAGCAAAGGTAGAGAGACCCTAGGGGTAGACCCTGAAGCCACATCGCTGGTAGCAAAAAAATGGTCAATAGAGGAAGTCGAGGTGCTCTCTTCGACCCCCTCGCTAGCATGCTCCTCGAACTTCGACTCGAAAGAAGAAATGATGAACTTACCCATCAAAGACACGGGTAGTAAATCGAAGTGCAAAGAAGGCACAATCCATCAAAAATAAAGGCCTCAAACACCAATCCCTAAGAAAGGATACCCTTAGCGAGGTAGGAAGATCTACAAAGCAAGGAAGGGAAGAAAGATCATCAGAATGACTCATGAAATTGCTAAATATCCATATTAGAAAGCGGAGCCTAAAACCCCACCAGGGAGGGTTGAAGGGATCCAAGACGAGCAAGGAAGGAAGCAATACGTACCTAAACGGGAGCTAGAAGCAGGAAAAAGTCTGAATCGCAGAAATCCTAGGTCACCTAAAAAGCCTAGAACAAAGCACATGAATTAGAAAAGGTGAAAACCTTATCCCCTCTTTTATACACAACATTTAAAGCCGCAATGGGCAACGGGCAAAGGGCAGGGCACGCCAAGGGAGTCGTATCAACGAGCTCACCCACTATTGATGCGTGTGAAAACCTACTCGTAACAACCAATAATGCCAAGTCAGCCCCCAAACAGGTCACAGTCGGATACTAAACTCTAGCACCACACAGTAAGATGGATTCAGACTCAGACAAGACATTCCTTACCCCAAGTCAAGGGATGACATCATCCCTGTGACTAGGGGCTAGGGGATAACTGATAAGGGATGAATTTTGAACATGGGCCGCCATGACCTAGATGCCCAACAAACCCAGAACACCCTACCTGCCCTATTGGCCCAAAGAGGATGTGCGTAGCTAGCCTGCATCAAAAGTAGAAGGGGCAAAAGCCCAAAAACAACTCTGAATACTCAGTAGTCCAGCTCTAGCAAAAGGACAGCTTGTGAGGAAGAAGTCAAACCCTAGCCCTAGACGCATCTGGCCATGCCACATGGCAAATGGACAGAGGGACCATCTCTGTAACCTGCAACAGCTACACCCTCCTAAGGTAGAGAGTGGTGGCATGTAACGACTCATAGATCGTGGGCACAGTAGTATCAGCCAATAGAGGAATTGTCAGGGAAAGGATAGGAGGGCCCTACATGACCGCCGATGAGGTAGAAGGAGCCAGCAAGGACCCCAGGGAGGATGATGCATATAAATGGAACAATGTTCTACTAGAGGGAGAGAAAAAAAGACATAGGATTGCCTAATCAGAAATACACAGCGAACAAAGCAGAAACCCTTGTAAAAAAAGGCCCAAAGCCTACGATCCGATTGTAACCGCTAGAAAATCAATATACAACCTCGAAGGAGTAAGAAACTCCCTTACGGTGGATGTAGCCTCAGCCTCTCGGCCGAGGTGAACCACATATCTATTGTGTTTTTCTTTCCTTACAGATTAGCCACCCATTAGAGCAACCACATTAAACATACTAACTCCAACTGGACTTGGGTTGTGATTTTCGAGACTCCATCAGTATATATATAGTATCCTATATTGATAATATGTGAAATAAAAATTATGTTAAATTATAAATTAGTTAAATATTAAATGATTGAGCAAGGGATAAGATGAATCATGTGATGAAATTGGAGGGGAAAAAATTCAACTTCCCACGTGATTTGTTATATAGATGACGGGCAATTAATCTATACTACTTCTAAATGTCACTAAACTTTTATTTTTCTAACATAACATCCGCTATTCTTAAAACAACAATTTTATCCATTGAAGGAGTCGATAAATTCTGATCATTATCTGACAGTTAGACTTGGACATGTGGCATGTTGCACATACTAAAAAAGTTATTTGAAATGACTGTATTACGATCGAGTAAGTAGCTAGTCTATTTAGACTGAGCTAAAGTTGGTCCGATCGAGAAGATAGCTAGGCTATCCCGCCCGAGTTAAAATTGGTCCGACCGAGCAGATAGTTAGGCTATACCGGTCGAGCAAAAGATAAGATCCGACCAAACAGATAACTAGGCTATTCCGAAAACATAGAGACAATGTTAGGCGATCAATGAGAAATTACCTAAATCATAGGAACACATAATTGGCATGTGACCTAAATTGATTAATGAGAAAGGAACCCCTATATGGGTCAAACATGAATTAAGGATGACTGATTAAAATTTAGGTGTGCCACCATATTCCAACGAGGTCAGTAGTCCTGAATAGTTGGGGACAAGCTCCCTATAAAATACTAGTTCATCTTAGATACCAAAGTACTTTCAATGTTAGTTTACCTATGATATGAGATTAGTTAATATGTGACTAAGCATAATTGGGTGTGTGGCCCTAAAACATGATACATAATATTTTTTACAAAGTTGAATTATCTTGACATTATAACAAAGAGATCTAAGAGGGTTAATTGTTTGATACCGTAAAAAGACCCAAGATGGTCAGTTACTTGAACTAACGTAGGGTCAACATGACACATAATATATTTAACATAGTTGAATTATCTCAACAATATGACAAAGAGACCCAAGAGGGTCAATTATTTGATAACATAAAAAAAAGCCCAAGAAGGTCAATTACTTGAACAAAAACAACAGTCAAAACCAAGTGATGGAATTTATACATTTTTTTGTTTTATTTCACACCTTAAAGCTTATCTTTTGCCTTAGTTTGCATCACACGTGACACTTGATCTTTTTATATATGTGATCCGAAATACTGAGTATGTGATCCGAAATACCAAGTATGTGATCCAAAATATGCTCGGTAATAATCTAAAAAATTGGAGGTAAATTATGAAACATGGTGCCTCAAAGATGGTCAAGTTTTTATGATTGTCTATGACCAATCTTGATCCCAACAAAAGGAAGCACTTGACCAAAGAAGCTTACCAATGAGAAAAAGACCCAAGAGGATTGGAACTCGAGACAAAAATGAGATCCAAAAGATCCATTACTTGATAACTCAACTAAAAGGACGAGAATTAGATGTCTACGAGACTATGAGAGGAATTGAAGTGTGCCACTTAATTCATAGCCGACATGACCTACATTAATAGAGATTTAAACTCTAAAAAGAAACTTTGGTAAAGCACAACATTCAGTTGGGTGGCAATCACACCCCTTGGCAAAATAATTGCCATGAGATTGGGAGGCATGAATGCGAGATCCAATCCATATTGGAGCACCTCAAAATCCACCCTGGAAGACATTACTATCTAAAAACTATCTAATTATGAGAACAAATACAATAACTATTAAATAATAAACCATTTATCTATCTGACAAAAACTAAACGCTAAAGTCAATAAAACATTATAACTTCTTCAACTGACAATTCAAAACTAAATAATATCTAGAAGCAGAATAATAAAACTAGCTGAAACATTGTGTCATAGAAATCTCTTAAACTCTAAACAAAAAATAAAAGAATTCTATTTTTCTAGAACAGGGGTTCTGATCCTGATCCTCCAATGGCTTGTAATCAACCTGCTCATCTACATTGACATCCTCTTCTATGCCAAAATCTGTAAGTGTGTTATGGGGGGTGAGCAAAAACCTATAGAAAATCTCTCTGAAATTCCAACAAGGTTTTAAAATAACATAAATAAGGTAAGTCTATTTCAAAAATGGAATATATAGATTTTGAGAGTAAAACCACGACAGTTGTAATGATCTCAAGTGTACGGAATACAATAAATCAATGACTGGAATAAACATGCAAGAAATTAAAGTAATCAATAAACAACTCAGTAGCATCATCTCATATGCTAATATATGTTGATTGCTTCTCAGGAATCTACACAACGATTTTGCCTTATTCAAGTACCACAACCACACAATCTCAATCATTTCCCACATGGTCAAATCTCAAACTACTTTAGGAAGGGCGTATACCATCTTCCATGATATTGAAAAATCCTTTCCAGGAAAGGTATATCATCACTCATACTTGAACCTACTTGAACAATAATGGTTGGACTCATAAACAACAATTCACTACAAGTGTTAAGCTACCATCTCACCCTCACTGGAATAGACTAACTTCTAACACTCTTTGGTATCTCTCAAAGGCAATTCAAGTCCGTCACACCCAAACCATACAAGAGATGAAACAACAATTTTCTTAACAACCACAATCTTAATCAATCACAATTTCCATAAGAACTCAAGTATCACAATTTCATAATTCTCAATATACTACAGTAATAAAGGAATTAAAATATGCAAGGGATCATATTAAAAAAACCTTCACAATTTCGATATCAAAATTCTAGGGTTTTGTCAAAAATCATAATTTCTTGGAACAAGAACAAGTATTAGATGAAAAAATAATTTAATCAAGTATAAGACTTTAGAAATCAAGAATCCTTGTACTTTTCACATTCAAACATGTATTTAGCAAATTAGAATTTTAAAATTCAAGAGCAAATATTCCTTGAACCCAAACATGTATTTTTGTTCAAAACTATGTTGTAATGATAAATAAACGAAGAACTCATAAGTATTAATCATATAATACCAAGAAGATTGAAAACATACATATATAATACCCTAAGTTTTAATGAAAGAGCTAAAAAAGAATTGCCTACTTTAATTCCGTAGTTTGTGTGTAAACCTAGCATGTTTAATCTGTTCCAACATGAGAATTCCCTTTCAATCTTGTGTTTCTCTTCTTATCTCTTGCTCTCTAAGGTTCTCTAAAGTTAAGAACTAATGAAATAGGGTTAAGGGAGGTGTCCTTAGGTATTTATAAGATGAGAAAATAGTCTAATCGGCCTAGACTTGATATTCAAAATCGCAGCAGTATGTTCGAATTAGAAGCTTGACGTTCAAACTATCTACATAGCGTTTGAACGTACTATTGGGCATTAGAATGTTGTTTTCTCCTAGTATTTTGATTTTCCATCAGATTTTCTATCAGACACCTAAATACTGGGACTAACTGTCGTTTGATCAGATCCATCCGCGTTTGAAGGGACTCTAGTTTTTACCTAAACTTCCAAAGAAGTTGTGGCCTAATTAGAGGTCAATTTACTAATTTTTTGTGAAATATATTTTTGTAGACATGGAATTATAGTATCTACTGTAAAAATTTCATATCAATTAGACACCAAGGTAGAAAGTTATGGTCCAAATACTAAGATAGTGTCAAATTTCTTCCTACCTGAATTCTTTCTAAAATGTGCTTTAACTCTTGAATACTTCCTAACTTCTAATACACTCCATTTTATCTCTCCCTAAGTTTTTTTATTTCTACTCTTACAATCTATATAGCTCAAATGATTATGTTACTAAATTAAGATAAAACATGTGGGGGTTTACACATAGATAGCTTTATTCCCCTCCAAAAGCTCAAACACATAGCTGTCAGTTGACTAGCAAATAACAAATATTGGCTGAAATTTGGGTGCCAAATTTTTCGATAGATTTAGATCAAGCCTCAGAGAGTGGTAATTCCCAAGTGGGGCATTGTTCATATTGCAGATTTTTGAAGATCACCTATTGTGATCATTCAACCCTTTTGTGGCTTTAAGACTCCAAACGTTTCTCTCTTGACCCACATGACTGTTACAGGATGATGAGTTCTTATCAATTTTATCAGAACCGGACCGACCATCGAACAAGCAAAAGGACCGGGTCAATGGTTCAATGGTTCAACCACTAGGTCAGCTGGTCGAATTGGTCATATAATAAAATATATATATATATAATAATTATAAAAATAATAATTTAACTAAAAAATATAAAATATGTCTACAATGCATACAACAACTATGCAAAATATCATATAGGTCCCAAATTAAAATTTTAAATTAGATACAATGCAAATCCATCTCTCTACCTCTCAGTTTCTCTCTCAAAAAGAAAATGTTGAGGTTGAGATAAGTAAGGGGATGGTTCTAAGTTCTAACCAAATCCAGTCATTCTTGTCTTAAATTTGTTATTAAAAACACATCTAAGATCATTATTTTTCAGGCATGCTTTTATCAAAGGTTGTTTAATTCTGAATGCTTTTGAGAGAGAGATTGACCGAGTGACAGAGAGCTTCTAGCAGAGGAGTCTTGTTCTCGTCTAAGTGAGCAGAGGAATTTTCCCCTAGACTTCTTGCCTTCTCTTCCTCTCTTGAGAGGTTGCCGGAGTGGTGAGTCTCATTGATTAACACAAAATATTGTATGATTCAACGTGCTAATCATTGATTAATTGAGTAATTTTTGTGATTAAAGGATAGGAGTTTGGCTAAATGTGTTCTTAACTATGGTAGTTGATGTTTGCAGGTAAAGGATGTGCAAAATAGCTTTCTTAAGGCCCCCCCAACCCAGTTGAGTGGAATGTGGATGAAAAAGTTAGCATGGAGATATCTCAGGAGAGGAGAAGAACATAAAATCAGAAAACCAGTTAAACCATACCGGTACGCTAAACCTACTGGAGTTCATCGTACCGGTATGCTAAACCTACTTGTGTTGACTGTACTGGTAAGCTAAACCTACTGGTGTTGATTGTACTGGTACACATACCGGTATGCTAAACCTACTGGAGTTCGATGTACCAGTACACATACCGGTACACTCTGCCTGACAGACCCAAAATTTGCAGATCTTCTCCAGCTGCTTTGTGGATGCCACCATACTTCATCCTGCCTCTCTCCTGTACGCCCACAACACTACTCATTGTGTTCACACCTTCTCTTGGACTTTGGATGCATTGATCATTAATGCCAAGAGAGAGAAGAGGGGTTGCTAGGGGAGGAAGACAGCTCTGCCATGCCCTTATCCAGCCCACCTTATTTTGTGCTACTATGATGGGAATCACATCAAGGATTTGACAGGGGGTCTTGAGGCACGTTTTTGCTAGGGAGAAAGGCTGGATGGATGAAGGAATTATGTATTGCATTGTATGGAATATAGAGAGAGAAGCTCCAGGCGTAGATGATGATGAATAGTAGTTTCTAGAGAGAGAAAGTTGCATTTTTCATGTGTTGTTCATTGCATTGGCTTGTAATCTCTTGTAAGGATCTTAATAACTTCATTTAATGTCATTAATGCTAGTTTCTTTATGTTAGTTCTTAGTTTAATGCTCTCATTAATGCTTCACCATTAATGTTTCAAGTTCTTCATTTTCCATAGATCTAAAAATGGTTTTGCATCTCTTTCATTCCTAGATTATGAGTTATTGCATTTAGTTACTTTAGATCTTCATTTCATTACAATGCACTTCCATTTCATTATTTTTTCCATTTTAAGTATGAGTAACTAACTTTCTTAGTTGGCAAAACCAAGGGGAACCTCTTCTTGGGTATATGATTTCAACTCATTTTTATTCTTCTCTTCAAAGACCAATGGTTCGGTTTGACTGGGTTGAAGGTGGATGATTCGGTGAGTCTTTGATAAATCATAGGCCTAGTCACGGTTTATGTTTAGATACTCACCGGCCTCATCCTCGGCTTCCCACGAATCAATCGTTCATTCATGCTCAATCGAAGGAATGGTTTGAGTTGAGATTGTATACCGAGTGGAGTAACCTCTTGGGATTGCCAACACTTGTTTTCTCATTACATTCTCATTAGCACACACTTCACTAAACAACTCTCAAAGACCAAAGATTTTTACTTTCATTTCCACCAAATCACTTCCATCTTGATTTACTTCCTTCCCTGTGGATACAACCTTGGAATACTCTTCCAAGTAAAACACGACCCGCAAAAGTCTCCTTGCGATTGAGGAGCATTTTTGTGCATGTACATTCCACATTTACATCATCCCATTTCCCTTCCTCCTTGCCTTTCTTTTGACACTATCCCAAGGGGAAGAAATCCTTCCCTTTGCACATACATTGCATAGTTTGAGGGATAATATTTAGGGGTTAACGGAGGTAAGGTTTTACCAACAATCACTCATCGCCTGAGAGGTAAGTATAGTCTGACGATTTGACTGGTGTGTGGGTGGCCACTAAGTTGTGAACACTATTGATTTAGGGAAAATGGCCCAAAAATGATTTTTTTTTGTATTTAACTCTTCAAATGAAAACTATCCGATTTTTTCAAACCGCTCGATTCACAGGTTTGGTAAAAAATCGGCCGATATAACAATTCACGCACAGTTCGCTTCCTTGTGCTGTCCAACTATAGAACCAGGCCAATCTAGGTCCCTGTTCATGATCTAACCGCTTGGTCCATTTTGGTTTTAATAACACTGGTTCTTATAAAGTTCTGGTTAGGATGTCTATTTGAGCCTACTCAAGGCAAGGTTTATTTTGATTAGCAAGAAACATATAGTTTATGGGGAATAATTCCATGAAAAATTTATTATGATCCAAATTCAAATAGCTACATGACCAAATAGGTCAATCAATTAAAGATAAAGACCCAATTGTTCAACTATTTGATATGATAAAGTGACCAAAGATGGTTGAAAGGACGATACAAACAAAATTTATCTGAACTCTATGAAGAAAATATCCGACTCAAGAGGCCATCCTACTAAAGAGACCTATGACGTGTGTGATATTTAATCAATGAGAGACCCAAGAGGGTCAATTACTTAATTCACATTCAACCCAATGAGAATTAAATGATATTCATCTAAAATGAATCAGAGTGTACCACTTGATTTCTACTAGGTAGGACCTACACAATTTGAGATTAACTTCTTAAAAATTGGTGAAGCCAAGAATTAAGCTACACATGAGCCCATTGCATATGAACCAAGATGGAAGTATTCATTGTCGGTGTGGTGTGCCACTATGCACAGTGAACATTGGCTTAGGATTAAACTTCAAGAATAGGCTATTCCCAGGAGGAGTACTGTTCATGCCACAAACATTTGTAGATCGCTTGTTGTGATCATTCATCATTTTTGAATGAATTCTCTAGGAGCTTCAAGAGTATGAAAGTTTTTCTCTAGCCAATGTGATGGGTACAACATAAAGAACGTCTAGAAAGCTTTGGTTTGGTCTATCTATTCTAGTGTCCTCAAGGCAAAGCCAATGCATCATGTGAAACATGCATTATAGGTAAAGATTTCTCAATGAGTATTGATGAGTCCGAATTTTACTAAGTTAAGGCCCAATCCAAACGCAGTCGAAGAAGCCCATAGAAGAGCCCAAAAGACCCATATAGTTGGGCCAACCGAGTGGCAATCGTCAAGGAAGACGGAGGAAGGACCAAGACCGCAGGAGGCAGTGAGGGGCGTCGCCCGAAGCCCCTAGGGCGCCGCCCAGGGCACCAAGGGCGTTGCCCAGCTCCGCGCTCGGCCTCTCCTCCGTCCTCTCCTACGACCTCTCCTCCTTCGGCATTTGACTCCAGTGCAAATCCAAGACGAGTACCAAGCCGAGCTCAACGTCCAACCTTAAGGCCAAGGCGAGCACCAAGTTACACCGACTCAAGACCGAACACCAAAGGAAGGGACAAGGCAGCCCAAGGCACCTGGGGCGCCGCCCAGGCCTCCTCCAAAGTGGGCGCCGCCCACCCCTCGACTCCATTGGCCTCGCTTCCTCTCCTCTTCATGCCTTGATGCAACACTAAACACAACACAAGTCCAAACCCACTCCGAAGCAAGACCAAGTTCAAGACTCAAGTCCAAGACTAAACATGAGCACACTCCGCACCAGAGTAACATCCGAGCAAATGAGAGCACGTGGAGGAAGACTCGGGATACGGAGATCTCCTACCATACTTCTACCTTCCAAAGAAGTTAACTCCTACCATAACTCTACCTACCGAAGAGACTCACTCCTACCATGTTTGTACTTACCAAATTAACGGGAGACTTCTCCCTCACGTCACCGCCTCACCGCCTTGGTGAGCCTATATAATGTAAGCCCTCACTGTATGAAGAGCAGAATGACTCT
>CM042196.1:16813744-16834530 GCA_023539305.1 Ilex asprella
TGCTCCCACAAAGTATTGACTGACCAACGAAGGTTTACCAAACACTTTTTGCTAAAGAACTATCCTTATGGTGTAAAGAAAAGGTTAATGGTCAATATTCGTTAGCAAATAAACGGTGGGGGCATCAAATTTTAACTTCGTCTGTGACAGCCCACCCCCAATTCAAGCTATCTTCTTGGGGAATTCCATACGGATTTGATCGGTGCACCTTTGTATGACATCGTCATCACGTCAGAACATAAGAAGATGATAGATTACTAGCAAAAGTTTTTTTGCACCAGCGTTAGCTCGTAATTATTTCGACTTTGAGGCACTCTTTCCTACCCTACACAGGATCAAAAACACAATCATCCAGCTCTTAATATAAGCTCATAAAAGAGTTGATGGATATCATTATGATCTCAACCTTGAGTATGCTAAAACTTCAGAGTGTCTACGATAGTACAAACCTATGATTTGGTTTGCCTGTCAGATATCTGCACATAAATCGATTAAATTATCAACATAGCTGCCTAACCTCAGTCTTAGCTCCTCTTCGACCCAGAGAAGCTCTTTGTCATCAGGCACGTACCAACGTCAATGAGCATCTAAAATCCATGCGTGTTACTCTTAGATTCGAATAGCTACCATAACTTATGGTTAGTAGTATTTGATTAGCCCTAAAATAGCTGGGCTAGCCCAATAAATCAAGAAGGCCCACGTCAATAAAAGGCGACCCCCAACAAGTCAAGAGAGATCAAGACACCAGCGCCCGAAGGAGACCCCAAGGAGCGCCGCCCATGGGGCCCCGAGGGAACCCTTTCTCTCTTTTGTTCCACAATCCCTCTCCTCCACACCGCCTCTGTGGTATTCTTCCTCACTTTGCCACTCCGACTCAATTCCAACCCCACTCAGGATATGCTTCCCGAAGTAATTAGAGCACACGAGAGAGAATCTAGGGATATGTTTGGAGATCAAAACCTACCTTAATTGCACTTACCAAAATAGTGGTGATCGCCTCACCTCACCGCCTCGCCATATCTATGTAATGTAAATCCTCACCACATAGAGGGCATGCATTTGAGACAACCTTGACATCTCTACACCTTGAGATCTCTACACACAATACACCCTTCTACACTTCAAGTTTCTCTCTCTCAAAGAATTGTAATTCTCCTGGAGTGAACTTTCCCGGTGACTTTTATTCGTCAATAAAGATCTCCGCTGTCGTTCCCAAGAGTGGAGTAGGTCATTTGGACCGAATCACTATAAATTTGTGTGTTTGTTATAGTTCACTGTTTTGTCATTGATTGCCTATTTATCACTCATTAATTGTATCCATTCATATATTCGACTGTTGATCTTGCACAAAATCGATTTGTGCATCATCAGTATTAAAAAAGCAATCCGTCTACTATTGATACCTGAGCAAAATCAGACATCATTTGACTCTTTTTTCAAACGTTTATACAGAAATGAGTGGCAACATTAAAGCTATGGTTGATCCATTATATTGATTAAGCAATAGTGGACTGACTCAAAGATGATCGTTTGATCACAAAAGGATCAACACAAAGTTAACAATGCTACAAGTAGAAACGCTGTGATATCAATGTATTCTTCACTATCACTCGGTATTTTTTACCAATATTTTGAAGAAAACACAATGACCTTAGGATTTGTTATACAGACAAAAGTTGCTTGGTTTTTATAGAGCGAATGTGTACAGGCTATGGTTCTAAGTATTCCCAATTATATGGGCAGTGGGCACAAGTTGTAGCTAGGGCTTCCCAAAGTGATGACAGTCACACATGACGAGTTTAGTCAAGGATACAATTGAGAGTTCTTTTCTCCATGCCATAAAGCTGCAGAAATTACACTATCCCAACTATGAAAGTGGATTCCCCAAATCAATATGAAGATACATCGTAATCATATGTTGAAGTTTGCCATGGCGAATCACTTTGCCCAAATCAAGTTAGTGATCGGGTATCTGTCGACAGATAAAAACCAAAGCTGAACTATCCTTCACACAGAAGAAAGCAGAGATGGAGGCCTTTTTTCTCCCACTGACACCGGATAGTGTTTTCATAAGACCCAAAAATATTAATGCGCCGAACACATGCTAAATCCATTGTGAGGCAAGAATAATGTTTTTCTACCTACAATTACCGAATAAGAGGACTTTCTTGCTTATATCTCCAAGATGACAGCAAACTCAAAATCTCTTCGGGCCCTCATTGAGCAGTAGTCAAGTCCATCCTTCTAGCGATTGGACTTGTTAAATATTGTTGACTTATCACCAGGGATTTATTAGAGCAGGAGCCAAAGCAGACAAAACAAATTCCACTAGGAGGATTTTCTCCGTACCAGAACTACTTGGGCATTCAGTCGAACAACAACAGAGTATAATCATTATGGAGGAAAATCAGGACGTACCCTTGTGCAAACTGAACACTTCTAGATATTGAATAGAATGACCACCAAAATAATTGAAACTAGGAAAATCAAGAAAGTATTCAACACTTTCAAAGAGATGATCGAGCCTGAATCTAATTTGGCGCATCATTGGTAGGATCATAATAAGAGATTTCGTAATATAACATTAATGGTGGAATTTAAGGGATCAACACCCTTTTCTCAACATGTAGGGAGAATTAGTCTTGCAAGACAGAATAGGATAAACATTGCTAATGAACATTTGAATCTTATTCCAATCCAAATCGTCTCACTAAGGTAACAGCCCTTCAACATTGGCCTAGTGTGTCGGATTGTATTTTGGGGCATCCAGAGTTCCTCTGGCCAGGTTATGATTGCCAAAGCGTCACACAATGAAATGGATATATATAACTACAATTCTTCCTTTTGCTCAAGGCAACCCAAACTTGGTATTCTTATTCGTTGGCAAAGAAGTTAATATTCTTTTATTGGTTGTTCACTGTTTACGCAAGAAGTTAAACGGCCCTGGTTTGATGTTTCTATTACTACTTCACCTCGACTTGTTCACCCAGAGGCTGATCTCCACGATCTTTATGCGTGATGATAACATTGATTCTGTGGACAAGACCAATGATTCTTGTAATTGGGTATTGTTGGTACACTCAAGAAGGTGGTTGACGAATCAAAATAAACCAAGAACGGTCTATGGGGACATCGATCGCGGTTGTCCAACCTCGACATTTTAAACACCATTGAAAGGAGGATTTCTTCTGATAATCAGGTGGACAGATTAAGGTTAGTTCCTTATCGATATGGCATCAATGATGGTCAGTTCACATAGCTTATGATAATTTAGGTAGAAAATACTACTCCTTCACCAGGGTAATTCTGTTGTCTTCTAGTTGTCATGGGTTCATAACTTGAGCACCCAATAATTGAATTTTCATAAAATCCTGGCAAGATCAACGAACGGGTATCGAAGAACCGAGAAGAATCCCACCTTAGTACTGAAAGGACGAGCTCTAGCTATGTCTTTTTAACAGGCTCCGTAACTAGTAGTGTAATCCCTAAACAGTATCTCATGCTTCTACAATTAAGAATGAACATAATATAAATTCTTAAAATCTAAGACGATCAAATAGCCAAAGAGAAACCAATGTTTCTCCATATAGAGAAGAGTATATTAATATTCTATGGAATAGGATTTGGACCGACTTGGATTCATTAAGAATCGGACTACTTGTGGTGGCCATCTTAGGCGGCCTCTTATTGCTACATGGACATCCATTAGGAAACCTGCATCACTTGTCCAAAGAGATCTAATTCAAAATTTCTCTTGATTTGATCCCGGTTCATGGTGCATCAAACTGCACATATGGCTGGTCGACTTGTCATGAAAAGATGTATAATTTCATGCCGAGCATAATGGATGATTTGGGGTTGGTACAACAACTTGAAAGTACATTTCCATGGTTGTCTTTGGTATACTAAGTGAAACCATTATATGAAAAGAAACTCTATTTCTACAAGAGACTTTTTCATTGGTATTGGTAACGACAATTGTTCCATCGAACTGAATGAATGTCTATTGAGCGAGGAAGAAAAATGATCATCTCCAACGTTGTGTGCCACCATGTGTGGTAAATATTGACCTGAGAGTTCTAGAGTCTACCCATTCACTCTATGAGAGAAATTCTTATTACTTGCAAATAAGAAATAGAGGATCTAATTGTAAGCATGTAGATCTAACACTGATGAGACATAAGGCACAACCTTGATCGAACAAAATGAGACATGCCAAACTAAGAATCAACATCCTCTTATAAGTGAAAATGCCTAAGCTCTTGAGCTAGGATTACTGATGCTATATCACTTAAAGTGAGTGTCTACCATATACAGACATGATTGAGTTTTTGAGTTGCGCCTTTAGCAAAGTATCTTCCGCGAGTGAATAAGATTGGACGTCAGAGCTAACCTTTTTGTAGAGAATCTACCACATGAAAGATGCCTAACAGCGGAGTACCTCCCATGAGTAAATAAGATTAAGCATTAAAGTTGATCTTAACAACCAACCCTAAATGGTTAAGCTTTAGAATTTATTAAGCTTTAGAGCTAATCTTTTTATGGAGTATCTACCATGTGACAAATGCCAAACAATGGAGTACTTCTCGCGAAAGAATAATATTGAGCTTCAGAGTTAATCTTTTTGTGGAGTACCTTCCATGGGAAATATGCCTAACAACGGAGTACCTCCCGCGTGTAAATAAAATTGAGCCTTAGAGCTAATCTTTGTGGAGTAACTGCCTTATGAATGATTTTGCAACATCACCAGGGAGTACCTTTAGTGAACAAATATGATAGGATTGATTTTTAGAGCTAATCCTTTTTGTGGAGTACCTACCACATATAAGGCTAGGGGAAAAAATCCTGACAGAGGCAGGGACCTAGCTCAGGTGCAACCATTCGATCAAACTTAGGCCCACGATTAGACACGACGGTATAAGCCAAACGGGTAAAGTTTAAAGATCAATTAGATTAGTGGATCGGTATAAGCGTCACAATAAGTGACCAAGAATTGATGCCCGAACCTTTCAATGAGGTAGGTCCTCTTGGCTAGGGGAAAGGGGCCATGATGGAAAATTTTCTTAAGTATTGAACTCCCGAGACCTTCATTGATGTAGGACCTCTTTGCTGGGAGAAAGGAACACAAAAAATGCCTTTTCATAAAGAACAATACAAGACAATTAATGAGATAAAGGATTGTAAATAAAGAATATCTCCCAGTATGCCACATGAAAAATATTCTCTAAGGGCAAGTGAAGGGGTTGATGAATTCTGATCATTATCTGACAATTAGACTTGGACACATGACAGGTTGCACGTGCTGAAAAGAGTTATTTGAAATGACTCTACTATGACTGAGCAAGTAGCTAGGCTATTTGGGCGGAGCTAAAGTTGGTCCAATTGAGCAAGGGATAAAATCCAACCGAGGAGATAGCTAGGCTATCCCAGTCGAGCTAAAATTGTTTCCACCATGCATAGGATAAAATTCGATTGAATAAATAGCTAGGCTATCCTGGTCCAGATAAACTTCGTTTGGACGAGTAGAGGATAAGATCTGACCAAGCGGATAACTAGGCTATCCCGAAAATTCAGAGACGATGCTAGGCGACTAATGAGAAAATTGCCTAAATCATAGGAACAAATAATTAGCATGTGACTTCAATTGTCTAATGAGAAAGGAAACCCTACATAGGTTAAACATGAATTAAGGAAGGACTGATTGAAATTTAGTTGTGCCACCATATTCCAACGAGGACGGTAGTCCTGAGTAATCAAGGACATGCTCCTTATAAATATTGATAAGCTTAAATCTAAAGAACGCACACTTTCTCTGGCAAATTGAACACTCTCTCATGTCAATACTGACTTAAGCATCGGAGTACCTCCGATCGGTTCCCCATTGGTCTATAACAGTTTGTTCTTTTTTCTTGTCAAAGACAATCTCGACTACTAATTTCAAACAAATCTCTTTATTTTGACAGGTGCGGATTTTTCCCCTTACATCTATGATAAATAATTGTTTAATATCAATTTTATAACTATTGGGATCGCTATAAGGAATTGCTCCAATGCATACCACATCATGATTTTGAATCGTGGCAATTGTGAGTTTCTTCTATGAAGGGATCACACCGGGCCATAGACAATTCGTTGACATGATGTGCAATGGAGAGTTCTTAAACAAGGACCAAGATGAGGCCCTAGAATACTTTAGTACATTGGTGCAAAATGAAAAATCTTGGGATATCATGTATCCCACCGATGTACCGAGGCCTTTTCCTCAGGATAGTAATCAAGCACATGGCGGAGGGATGTATGACTTGAGGGACTGAGAAGAATTGCTTTCTAAAATCTCCAAGTTGTCACGGAAGGTGGAAAGCTCAGAAGTGAATAGGAGACATGAGGTGTCCAATATTTCAAAGACTGAGGAGTTTTGCTCAATTTGAGAGAGTGTGGAGCATTCCATATCGGAATGTCCTAACATTCTGAAACTTAAGGAAGTGTATCATGAGCAAGTTAGTGCTTTCAATCAAACGAGGTAATCATTCTCTCTGCACTCAAACACTTACAATCTAGGTTGGAGCAATCACCCGAACTTTAGTTGGAGAAATGAGAATCCCACTCCTCATGGGTCTAATGCCTATTCACCGACCATGCCTCCTAATCAAAGTAACTACCAGGGTCAAGGGAAAGCGTCTAGCTCTCAATACCTGCGGTCCAATCTACAAGGGTATACACCAAACCCGCCTCCATAGAATTTTTCCCAAAGTCCACCTCAACAAAGTTTTTCACAACATGGATTGTCCAATCCTCCCACTTACCAACCTCCCCATAAGAGGAATTTGGAAGAAGTGTTTTATAATTTTGTCCAAAGCCAAACCGCCATCAACAATCAAAATGCCGCAGCTTTTAATGACATTCAGACTTAACTTACGAAGTTGACCAATTCCATGGGGACATCACAACAAGAGAAGGAAAAATTCCTCGCTCAACCCCAAGAAAACCCAAGAGGCCAACATGTCATTGAGTCGTCCGAACCCACTAGTGAGAGTTGTGAGCAACTCAAAGGGGTCACCACTCTTCGAAGTGGCAAACAAATTGATATGACCATCATGCCAAAAGTTGCATCCAAGGTGACACTGCCAATAGAGAAAGAGACCACAAAGGACACCGGGGGGTGAGGTGAGTGATAAGGAAAAAAATGTTGAGGACAGTGTACATGCATCCCCCATTCTTGCTCATTTTTCTAATCGTTTAAAGCCACCAATGAAGGAGGCTGCTTGATGAAAACCATTGTATGTTTTCCCTAATCTTTGTACATCACCATCAAATGTGTATATAGAGTGTCAATCTCCCTTGGAATGAAGTGGAAAGTGGGGGCAACAAAATGGTGGAAATGAAATATATGAAATGGAGAATGTATGAACAAAAGTGCTCCCCAAGCGCAAAGAATCTTTTGAATGACGTGTTTTACTTGGAAAATATTCCAAAGTCGTCTCCTTAAAGAAGGAAAGTTCAAGCGTGTGAAGGTGATTTTGTCAGAAAGAGAAAGTGTAAAATCTTTTTTTTTTTTTTGTGTTTTGGTGATTTGTTGTTTGTACTAAAAAAGTAAAGAAAACAAGTGTTGGCTAATCTAAAGAGGTCATTCCAATGGGAATTCCAACTCAACTCGAAATTATCTTCTTTGGTGCATAGATGAACGATTGATTTGTGGGAAGCTAGGGATGAAATAGTGAGAATCCAAGAATAAACCGTGACGAGGCCTACGGAATATCAAATACTCACTATCTCATCCACTCTCTACCCAGTCAAATCGAACCACCGCACTTTGAGAGAAGGAGTGAAAAAGAGTTAAAATGACATTTCCAAATGGAGTGTCTCCTTTGGATTAGCCAACTAAAAAGCTTAGCTACTCATGGTTAAGTTAAAACGAACAATGTAATCGAAAGACATTATGAAGATATGAAGATTTAAACTAAGTTAATGCTAGGAACATAAAAAAAGGGAAAGCACTTAATACCTAGTTTAAACTAAGAAAATGAAGAACATATAAGCATTAATGGTGAAAACTTGGAATAAAGGTTAAACTTGAAATAAGCTTGCAAGAAATAGCACTAAAGGCATTCAATGAAGCTTAGAATGCTCTTACATGAGATTCTAAGACAATGTATGGAAGAAAATGTAAAAATCTCACTTTTTCTCACTAAACACTATTCATCTTCTTCCCTAGACTCTCTCTCTATATTGTAATGTGTATTGCATAATACCTGTGTAATCCCTCTTGGCAACTTCCAAAAGTGCATGGAGTCCTCCTTAAGCTAAGTGATGTGATCTCCATCCATAGGCTATCAAGAAGAATGGGCTGGACAAGGTGGTGAAGAGCAAGCCTGCACACCCAACAACATTCTTTTTCTCTCTCATTTATCATCCAAGCTCCCAAAAGTCAATTGAAGAGTGCAGGAGGGTTGCTCAGTATGATGGAGAAGTTGAGATGCAGAGATGAGGTTGATTCAGCAGACAGTACCGATACTGCATACTTGTACTTCGAACTCCAGTAGCCAAACCGTACCGGTATGTAGTACCGGTACGCTCTAATCTAGAGGCCAAACCATACCGGTACTGCTTCTGTTATTTGTCTAATTTTCTGATTTCTTCAACTCTTGAGCTATCTTCCAGCCACCCTTTCATCCTCATTCTCCTCTCATCATTTGGGAAGGCCTTAAGAAACTCCATTTAACACATTTTTTCTTCAAAGCCCACAAATCTTCATTAATATTTCAAATAGCACAGTTCCACACATTTAATCCCCAAAAGTGAGTAAAAATTGAATGTATTAGCACATGAAATATGCAATATTTTGTGCTAATCACCCCCCAACTTGAGTTTTGCTAGTCCCTTAGAAAAATTTATTTTCAAAATAGAAAAAAAAGTACAACATACAACAATCCATTAAAATAAGCAATTCACCCATCAATTCAAAATACAAAAAAAATAATGCAATTATCAAAATAAACTTGGAGAAGATTGAACAGAAACTGTAGTTTTTCATTAATGTGCTGCGAAGTTGGAGTACATAGAGTAGGACATCAAAAAGCAACAAAATGGGCTACGACCCCATCCTAACTACGTACAATCCAACAAAAAAGAAAGCACAACAACTCCCACACCCTAATCCTCATCACCCTCTCCACTATCACCACATCATCCTCCTCTTCAGTATCTTCATCATCATCATCCTCCACCTCCTCAACTACCTTGGATGCAGAGGGGACAACTTCAGAAGGGCTAGCAGCTGGTGGTGTAGGTCTTTTTGGGATGGGCCTCCCAAGGAAAGTATGCATGAATATCTCTTTTAGCATTTCCATCATGCTATGCACCGATGCCTCCCATGAACTGTTACTTCTACTGCATCATGACGTTGAGGTATTGAACATGCTGGTGCAGCTGAGTTTAGCCCAGTGGATGAAGATGGTCTAGGAGCCTTAGAATTAGATCCCAACGTCTTAGCTCGCTCCCACTTACTCATTGCTTTTCTCTTCTTACTACTGGCCTTGCCAATAGCCATGGTCTCAGGAGTAATGAGCTTCTCAAACGCGTAGGCCTTCACTTTGAAGTGCTTGCACATTCGAGTTACCAAATTCTCGTATGGAAAATTGGTCATCGACTTCATTGTCACGGCAAAGTATTTCATCACCTCCCATATGAAAAGGGCGAAGTTGACCGTTTTACCTGACACGACAGCATCTAAAATGGCCTACTTCTCCATATTTGGTTTCTTTTCTATAGCCCTCGGGAGTAAATTGTAATGGAGGAGTTTATTCAACAGCCCGTATATGTGCTTTAACCCTCCACTTCAAACAGTTCCCTTGAATTGAGTTGGATCCTCATACAATAAAGCAACGAACTTGGCCCTAGTCTTGGATCTAGTGATATTGTGAGGATATACAGGCGGGAAGGGTGGTGGTCTCTTATATTCCCCAAGGAGAGTGGCAATGACATCGGGGGTTACTTCGAATGTTTTACCCTAGATATTTGTTCTCAAAACTTCCACATTGTTCACCTCAACCACCCTAAGTGTTTGGTAGAAATCCCTACATATTGAAAAATTATACCCCTCAACGGGCTTGAACCAAAAACTCATGCCATGTCGCTCAATGATCTTCACAACCTCGTGCCTTGGGGTAAGTGAGAAGTTATCTAGGTGTCTCTCACAAGTCACACTTTTCTTCTGAATCCACTGGAGTCATGCCTCATTCCTGGCCTTTTTTCTTTGCTCATTTAGGTCCTTGCTTGGCCCTTCACTGCTTCTCTTGTGGTTACTAGGATCCTCGGGTGGAGAGGAACTTGGTCCAGGTCGTTTGGTCCGGGCCATGCAGTACAACAGTGCCCCCGTCGATAGAAATGCAAAACAGATCAAGAAATGACCCTCAATCAGAGTCTATAGCCTTATGAACGACCTCCAAGTGACGAGTTATTTAGGGATTTTTGGAGAAATTAGAGGGGATTTAAGCTTATGGGATTTTCGGCAATTAGGTTTTCCAACGGGTTGGATTACACCAAATCATTGCTTAAGGAATGGGAATTTAGGAATTGAAGGAGAAGGAGAGGGATTTGGAGGCCTGAAAGGGTTTTGAGTGAGAGAGCAAGGCTTTAGGGTCTGTGCTTGAAGGGAGAAATAAAGGGTTCCCCAAAAAAATTAAATTTAAAAGCCCTAATTTTTTTCGTTTTAGCAAACCGTACCGGTACTTCGAACCCCAGTGGCCAAACTGTACCGGTATGTAGTACCGATACGCTCTGTTCCAGATGCCAATCAATGCCGGTACTGCATACCGGTACTTTTTGCCTTGTTTTCCAAAATACTCCAACTGAGCAACACATCTCCACTCTATTCCAACTCAGGACCTCCCTAGACATTCTACCACACTATTTATGACCTCTACTCTATCCTATAGATGTACTACACTTATAAACCACAATCCGAACCATCATGCCCAATTTATTACTGAAATTGCAATGTGATTTAAACTTTTGATGCATTCAATGTACAAGGAATGGATTTCAAAATTTTCTTATCAAAATGAACACCCAAAATGCAAGTCACATAATTAATAACACAGGCATTCCAAATTCATTTCAAATATAAAAAACTTGAGCAATATTTCCCTATTCTGCAAGCATGGAACTTTTTAACACATTTCTCAGAGGATCGAACTAAGCACACATGAGCTATACCATAGTCTTAAATACTAGTGTAAAATATGCACCTACATATTTATCTTCGAACCCGTACGTGTGTGAGTTGAACAAGTAATTTGAGCATTTATGCAACAGAATTCACATTCGGATGGCTAGCTAAATTCAGCTTCAATGCAAAACTCACCAAAAGTCACTCCTAAATAATGAAATACACTCAAGTTATCCTAGTGTGCACTCCATGTGTATATGTGAGATAGAATCTTGTGTTCAAAACAAAGTGTGCTCCCATATAATCCAAAAATGAAGTTTATGTATGAGAATGAAATGACTTTGGCATAGTCTCATGAAAAGAACACTAGGGCATTGGGTAGCAAAACTAACTCATCATTCTATTGAAGATTATACATCTCCCATACTTCTCTAAATCACTTAGGACTTCGAAGGTTATAATGAGGCCTTAGGGTGATATTGAAGAAAAAGAAACGAAGGATATAGGATAATAAAGAGGGTTGTTCCGAGTGAAAGACTTTTAATTCAAAAAGATCTCCCTTTTTATGGGATTTTTATTCTCTTTTTTTTACACCTTCACAACATTCTTTGTTTCTTTTCTTTATTTTCCTTAACATTTTCTTTTTCTTTTGATCATTCTTTCTTCTGATCATTCCTTTTCTTGAATTTTCATTCTCTTTTTTTCTTTTTAGTTTTAACTCTTTGAGTTTCACAAACAATCATCCATTGCTTGAATTTTCACACCACATTTCCTTTACTTTTGCAATCACTCATTTTCAGTTTTAGGAACAACCTAGGAAAGGTATATATTTCTCATTTTCATCGGCTTGGTCAAAGGTGTGGCATAGAAACAAATTTCTATTAGGCTCAATCACGACACTAGGGATAATATTTTAACAAGAATAAGACAAAGACTTGAAATATTTAAAGATGACCTAAAATCACTTCCAGATACGTATGGGAGAGCAGTGTAAATTTCAGATACGTTAATCGATTACACTTATGCACCTAACTAAAACAAGCATAATGGGATTATTGAACAAATTTGAAATTTAAAAAATTATTCCTCGAGTAAATGTAAGTTCCCTCCAAACAAGGATTGGCATTAAAGCTCACATCGGTTTTTACTCATCTCCACTATTCATGTCAAGCATTAAATGTGAACTCAATCCATAAATTGTGAAAATTACAAGTTCATGGTGCACTTATGGTTGAGTTCAAAAGCAAACAAGCATGTGATACTCTTAACAATAGGATAAACTTCTATAATGTGCTCATGTATTCAAAGTTTAAAATGAAGATTAAGCAATCACAACTCCCACAACAATCAGGATAGGGGAATATAGTTCAATATTAGATATTTTTCATAAAATTTTTTTAAATTTTTTACACTTTCAACTATTATGCACAAAGAGTGGTGAACCATGTAAATTGTGCACCTCACCCCCCAACTTGAACCATGCATTGTCCTCAATGCACAAAGAATCATGCAATGAGAAAAAATGAAAGTAATATGGGAAATGAGATAATCTTTTTTTTATATTTTTTTTTATGTATACATTAACAGGAAAAATAAAATACAAAAAGCTTGTTTACTCCCCCAACTTGGACTAGAACATGATACCTAATAAGATTTTCTACAATGATGCTCAAGTGAAATGATTCTAAATTAGGAAGAGGTAAACAACCTTCATGCTAAAATCTACACTTCAACATTGAAAATAAAAATATAAAAATAAAAGAAATCTAACTACTATGTACGTGGAAACAAAACAAAAAAGGCACATGTCAATCTGACTTCAATTCAGAAATGAGCTTGCACTCATTGATTTTTTTTTGTTGTATAAATGCCCTTTCTATCCAATCTATCCAACAATACAAAGGATAATGATTCAAAAATTTCAACCAAATAGAGGTGTACGCAAGTTTATGCAATACCACAATTGGAGTATATAATTTTTCTTTAAAAATTTTTACACTCGACTCCATTTCAATGCCCTTCCCAAATTGAAAAATGTGAATCCAACACCACTCATAGATGACAAAATAAACTTGGGCACATTAGCCTCATGTGAGATAATAACTTCATCAAACTTTTCACAATTAAGAGTGGTGGGAGATTCAACCTTAATTTGCACTTCATTGGGATGATCATCCTCAAAACATTGACTATGCTCAAGGTGTTGTTTTTCATGCATAGAAATTATAGCATTAGTTAATGTATCAAGTTATCGGGTTATTTGGGCATTGAATTCCATTTGGTATTGCATAAAATCACACAAAATATTTTTCAATTCTTCTTCGGCTTAGTTCTCATATGTTGGATAGTGACAAAATTTGGTGGTGTGAGACTAGATGAAAAATTATACGGTTCATTCTCTCAACCATAACTCAGATAACTCGGTGTAACATAGTAGTTGGGGTGAAAGTTTTCGGAGGCCAAAAATGAATTTGAACCTTCTCTTGCAAAGTTTTGAACCGGATAATTTATTGGCCACACACAAGTGATGTGCCCATACTCATCTCAAATCTAACACACATTTTCAAAATAAGGGGCATTTGATACATTTTCATAATAATTAGAAAACATAACATAAAACACAAATTAAAACAAACTATTTACAAAAGAGAAGACATACTTTGGCAAGTGATGAAAATCACAAGACTTACCTATGCCGTCCAAAATCACCTTTGAACTTGACTTTTAACCTTCCCCCGACAACAGTACCAAAAATGCTTGGTGATAACCATTGTAGTATATTCCCTATTTTCGCACATCACTCTCAAATGTGTATATATGGCTTATGTGTGAAGGGAGTGTCACTCTCTCTTGGAATGATGTGGGAAATGGGGGCAACGAAATGGTGGAAATAAAATATATGAAATAGAGAATGTATGAACAAAAGTGCTTCCCAAGCACAAAGAGTCTTTTCAATGTCGTGGTTTACTTGAAAAATATTCCAAGTTCGTCTCCTCAGGGAAGGAAAGTTCAAGTCTGTGAAGGTGATTTTGTCCAAAAGAGAAAGTGTAAAATCTTTTGTTTGTATTTTGGTGATTTGTTGTTTATACTAAAAATGTAAAGAAAACAAGTGTTGGCTAATCCAAAGAGGTCATGCCAATGGGAATCCCAACTCAACTCGAAACTATCCTCCTTGGTTCATAGATGAACGATTGATTCGTAGGAAGCTAGGGATTAAATGGTGAGGATCCAAGCATAAACCGTGATTAAGCCTATGACGCCCCAAAATTCGGGGGTCCGTTGATTACCCATAAACTCGAGGAATGCCCGTAGATATCGAGTAACTTGATATCACAACGTTATGCCCTATTTATCGGGGTCTATAATTTAATTAAAATTTGGACAGAGTCTCCTTTGTAAGGGGAACTCTACTAAAAACACAACCTGTGCATCATATAATAACAAGACCCTTCCGAGGTCCAATATTCAATAATGACCACATCGGGTCCATTTATGAGTAAATATAGACAACACCAGGTCCATTGATCCATACTCATACAAAACATGCAAGGTTATATTAAAATTAGTCCGTAAAAATCCAATTACAATTCTTTACATACATTACATGCCAAAATATAGTTTGAACGAAAGTTTTACATAAACTAAGGTTAAAGGCCACAAGTCAGCCTCTCTTCACCCTTGCGGCTCTGAATGAGAGCCGTCCACCGGTGTGTCTCCCGCACCTGAAATATTTTAACGTACAGGGTGAGCCACGCCCAGTAAAGTATTTCCTACAAAGGCTACTCCCCACCCTAGATGCATATGAAATGTGCACATGCAATACTTTACAAACAACATTCTTTTCAATCAGGAAATGCAATCCCATGTTAGGGATTATACTATGTCATGCCATGAAATGAGATGAGACTTACTCATGCAACTTTAACCCGAGTCTTCACTGACTCCCACAACCCAATGCAAGTGCCAATGTTTATGGAACAATCACTTATGTTGCACATCAAATGAATTTTACCAATCTAGGGTCTTTGTGTGGGTTGGATGTTTATGGGCTTATACCAAGGGTCTCCAACCTACTTGGAATTTATGGACTTCCACCAAGGGCTTCGCGTACACCCACACACTTCATGGACCAAGCCAAGGGAGTGCGTATCCCATCCACCAGGCCTTGCACCTGAAGGATCTTCTAGTTCCTTCTTGCTAACCCCAACCCTAATCACCATACAACCCATGCGACTCGGCCAGATCTTCGACCACGCTTAATCGAGTCCACTCGTCATCCACCAAGTGTAGTGTTGACGACAACTATGCACATACCCACATAATGCGATGTTATCGTGCATATGCAATATGATGTCCCATTGCACAATGATTACATATTCAATACCTTTCACATATTTCCTGACAAAATTATATCATAAGCATATAATTCTCATAATTTTTCACAATGTCAATATAACACAAGCATGTATATACATTGACAATTTTCATAAAACAATTTCAAGCATGTTATCATAATTTTTATGCTAATAATACACTTAATCACCAAGGCACAATTCCCGCCTAAAAATAGTCCGTATAATAGCCTAAAAGCAGTTCGTAAAATGGCCTAAAAATAGTTCGTAAAATAGCCTAAAAACAATCCATAAAATGGCCCATTTGGACAGCCTACATGCAGCCCCATTTCAGTCACTAAAATAGTCCAAAAATAGTCCATTTGGACAGCCTACATGCAGCCCCATTTCAACCACTAAAACGGTCCAGTTGGACAGCCTACATGCAACCCCATTTTAGTCCAAAATACAACCATATTTCAATCAACAAAACAACCCCAAACAGGCCATAAAAACAACCCATAACAGGCCATAAAATAGCCCCTAACAGGCACTAGATAGTCCATAATTCAGCCACTAAACTGTCCACCATTCAGCCACAAAAATAGCCCCTTAAGGTGGGAATAAAATCAAAGTAGGAAGAACCCTATCTCTTGTAGCGTGTAAGAAGTAGTAGAACTTCCAAGAACATCAACAATAGCCCAAGGACTTCATTTCTCCAAAATCTTCTTCTTGGATCTTCAGTGAAATCCAATTTTCTTGGTATGTAGACGTGGCCCTCGTTGCGGTGATCGACTTTAACTCTTAGTTCGAGTTGATCCGAGCGACGGAACTTATTGGATCAGAAGGAGAAGCATGAAGATCAAAGTTTTTTCTCTTCTATCTCTTTTCTCTCTATGGCCGGCCAAACAAGATAGAATAATGGTGAGAAATATCTAATTTTTTAGATATTTGCCCCTATTTATACCCGCTTAATGTGCAGTCCAAATTGCACCGCATATTTTTGACTTTCGGGTTCGTTTTTTATCCCAAAATGATTCATTATATCTCGGATTAAGTTCAAATTAATTTTTTTTTGAAATATAACTTAATTTTAAGGAAATTTTTAAAAATTCATTTTTGGGAACCTTTAAAATGTCATTCACCATGTAGTCACCTAGAACGACGTGCACAAGTCTAACTATCTTAGAATTTGATGAAATTTGACAGGGTGACTAGATTTTGCGATACGAATCCAATGGTGAAGTTCGTTTCCTCATACGAGCCTTAGAACATGAGCATTTTAAATACGCATAAGGGTGGCAAATTATCATTTTGCCTTTTTTCAGAAAAAGTTTAAATTTACCCGGGTTTTACAAGATCTACGGAATATCAAAGACTCACTATCTCATCCACTCTCTACCCAATCAAACCGAACCACTGTAATCTGAGAGAATGAGAGAAAAAGAGTTGAGATGACATTTCCAAATAGAGGTCTCCTTTGGATTAGCCAACTAAAAAGCTTAGCTACCCATGGTTAAGTTAAAACTAACAATATAATCGCAAGACATTATGAAGATATGAAGATTTAAGCTATGTTAATGCAAGGAAAATAAACGAAAAGGGAAAGCACTTAATACCCAATTTAAACTAAGAAAATGAAGAACATATAAATATTAATGGTGAAAACTTGGAATAAAGGTTAAACTTGAAATAAGCTTGCATGAAGTAGCATTAAAGGCATTCAATGAAGCTTAGAATGCTCTTACATGAGATTCCAAGACAATGTATGAAAGAAAATGTTAAAATCTCACTTTCTCTCTCTAAATACTATTCATCATGTTCCATAGACTATCTCTCTCTATATTGTAATGTGTATTGCATAATGCCTGTGTAATCCCTCTTGGTAGCTTCCAAAAGTCCATGGAGTCCTCCTCAAGCTAGGTGATGTAATCTCCATCCATAGGCTGTCAAGAGGAATGAGCTGGATAGGGTGGTGTAGAGCTAGCCTACACACCGAGCAATATTCTTCTTCTCTCTCCTCATTTATCATCCAAGCTCCCAAAAGTTAATTGAAGGGTGCAGGAGGGTTGCTCAGTATGATGGAGGATTCAAAGACAAGTGGGAGTGTGATTGGTGGGACCCTACAAAATGGCAGAGCTTGAGATGCAGAGATGGGGCTGATTCAGCAGACAGTACTGATACTGCATACTGGTATTTCGAACTCCAGTGGCCAAACTTTACCGATATGCAGTACTGGTACGTTCTACTCCAGAGGCCAAACCATACCGGTACTACATACCGATATTGTTTATGCTATTTGTCTGATTTTCTAATTTCTTCAACTCTTGAGCTATCTTCTAGCCACCCTTTCATCCTCATTCTCCTCGAATCATTTGGGAAGGCCTTAAGAAGCTCCATTTAGCACTTTTTTTCTACAAACACCACAAATCTTCATTAATAGTTCAAATAGCACAGTTCCACACATTTAATCCACAAAAGTGAGTAAAAATTAAATGTATTAGCATATGAAATATGCAAAATTTTGTGCTAATCAGTGGCTAACTATTCTGATATAATTGACATATTCAAGCAGGTAAAAATCAACATTCCACTCCTCGATGCAATAAAATATATCCCTTCTTGTGCCAAGATCTTGAAGGACTAGTGTACCGTGAAGAGGAGACTAAATGTTTACAAGAAAACATTCCTCACCGAGCAAGTGAGCTCAATCTTGAGGGCTAACACCCCACCAAATTTCAAGGATCCAAAATGCCCCGCCATTACCATCACAATTGAGAATTTATGGGTGGTGCAAGCTCTTCTTGATTAGGGCCAAGTGTCAACCTCTTAGTGTACTCGGTGTACCAACAACTCCTACTCCAATCACTCTTCAGTTAGCGAATCGTTGGGCCAGAACACCAAGGGGAGTAGTCGAGGATGTTTTAGTCCAAGTTGATAAATTTTACTTCCCTGTTAATTTTATTGTGCTTGACACTCATCCTGTTGCAAACCTAAGCTCTCAAATACCTACCATATTTGGTAGACCTTTTTTTGCCACATCTAATGCTGTTATCAATTGTAGGAACAATATTATAAAGCTTGCATTTGAAAACATGACTATGGATCTCAATTTTTTCAACTTGACTAAACAATCGAGGGGTGATGAGGAAGTACATGAAGTCAGTAGAATTGACACCTTGGTGGAGGAGCATTTGGATCTGTTGGGCATGTTGAAAGAAGGGGAGATTGTTGATATAGAAGAGGTTGGTGAGCAAGAGGAGTTGGAGAGCTTGAAAGGGATAGAAAAATGGACCCCTATATTTGAGAAGCTTCCACATCAAGGCAAGAAAATATTTTCCTTGGATGAGAAAAAACCCATCTTAGAGTTGAAGCCATTACCATCTAATCTCAAGTTTGCATATCTTGGGGATGACAAGTCCTTCCCAGTGGTGATTAGCTCAACTTTGGAGGCAAAACAAGAAAAGGATCTCTTTTAAGTGTTAAGGACCGTAAGGGAGCAATTGGTTGGACATTTGCCAACATCAAGGGGCTAAGCCTCCTCATTTTTACACAACGCATCTACCTTGAAGAAGAATCCAAGATGTCTTGACAATCACTAAGAAGGTTGAATCCAATAATGAAGGATGTGGTGCAAGACAAGGTACTAAAGCTACTTGATATGGGCATCATTTTTTTTGATTTCTGATAGTAAGTGGGTTAGCCCCACGCAAGTAGTACCCAATAAGTTGGGAGTCACGGTTGTTGCAAATGAGGAGGATGAGCTTATTCCAAAAAAAGTGATCACCGAATGGAGAATATGTATTGATTACTGAAAGCTCAACTTGTGCACAAGAAAGGATCACTTCCCTTTGCCATTTCTTGACCAAGTATTGGAAAGAGTAGCCTGACACTTGTTCTATTACTTCTTAGATGGATACTCCGGCTACAATCAAATTGAGATTGCATTGGAAGATCAAGAGAAGACCACCTTCACTTGCCCCTACGAAACTTTTGCCTACAGACGCATGCCTTTCAGGTTGTGTAATGCTCCAGGGACCTTTCAAAGTTGCATGATGAGAATTTTTAGTGGTATGGTGGAGAAGATCGTAGAAGTTTTTATGGATGAATTTTTAGTGTTTGGGGATTCCTTCAATGGATGTTTAGGAAACTTGGAGAAAGTTCTTGACAGATGTGAGGAGAAAAACTTGGTGCTAAATTGAGAAAGTGTCACTTTATGGTGACGCAAGGGATTGTGCTCGGGCACATCATCTCAACGAAGGGGATTGAAGTGGAAAAATCAAAGGTTGAGGCCATTTTCAACCTCCCTATGCCAAAGGTCATCAAGGATATCATGTCGTTTCTTGTCCATGCCGGCTTTTATTGTCCATGCCGGCTTTTATTGTCATTTTATTAAGGACTTTAGTGCATTGGCCCGTGCTTGATGTTTTTCATCGTATGCCCAAATTTATGAACAAGAACCCTCAATGTGTAAATGAGTTATGTGTGTGGGTGAGTGTCACTCTCACTTGGGTTCTATACAAGAAATAGGAAAACGAGTGTGTGGAATGAAATGTGTGTGTGTGAACAAAAGTGCTCTCCAAGCGTAAAGAAACTTTCAAGTGTCATGTTTTAGTTGGAAATTTTATTCCAAAGTCGTCTCCTCAGGGAAGGAGGTGAATCGTTTTGAAGGTGATTTTTGTAAAAAAGAAAAAGTGTAAAAATCTTTGATGCTTGAGTTTGGTGATTTGTGTTCTTAATGAAAATGAAATGGAAACAAATGTTGGCTAATTCGAGGAGGACATCCTAATGGGAATACGAAATCAACTCAAGGCCTCCCTTAAATGGTGTCTAGATTTTTGATTGATTCATAAAAAATACGAGACTAAAATGGAGGTGAGGATTCAAGCATACACACTCAACCACATCCACACTAAATCTAATCAAACCAAATCAACGTACACTACGAGGAGGAATGAAAAAGAGTTGATTTAGCATACCCAAGAGGAGTTCTTCCTTGGATTAGCCAACTTAAGGCTTAGCTACTCATAGTTAATGCAAGAACATTAATGAAGTAAAGAGACATTGTGAATAAATGAAGATTGAGACTTAAATTAATGCAAAAAAACATAAACTACAGAAAAATGCATTTAATACCCATTTGAAGAACTTTGAGATGAAAACTTAAATGCAACAATGGTAGAATCTAAGATACTCAACTCAATTTGCAATGTACTTGAAGTAAATGATATTAAAGATAGTAAATAAAGCTTACTAGAGTCTTTAGAAAGATTACAAGTGAAATGGAT
>CM042196.1:16854530-16873049 GCA_023539305.1 Ilex asprella
TTTTCAAAGTACAAGACTTGGATTTCTAGTTTAAAATACCAAAATGAATTCCCAAATTGCAAAACATAAATTTAAATAGCAAGGGCATTCCTAAATCTTATCAAATATCAAAATTTGAGCAATATTTCTCTATCCCGCAAGCATAGGGCTCCCTAACACATCGTTCAAATGTTCAAACCAAGAACACATGAACAACACCATGGCTTTAAATGCTAGTCTAGAGTATGCACCGACACATTCATTTTCAAACTTGCGTGTGTGTGCAATGGAAATGTAGTTTAAGCATTTACAAAATGAAATTCACATTCACTTTGGCTATCTAAATTAAGCTTCGATGCAACCTCGCCAAGGGTGTCTCTCAACAATGAATCACACTCTAGTTATCTAGAATTCTCTTCATGTGTTTATGTGGATAGAATCTTGTGCAAAAAATAAAGTATGCTCACATACAATCCAAAAATGAAGTTCATTCATGAAAATGAAACAACCTTAGCATAATCTCATAAAAGTAATGCAAGGGCACTATATAGCAAATCAACTTCTTTTTTTCTTTAAAAGTATGCATCTCCCATGCTTCTCTAGATCATTTAGGACTTCAAGGGTTATAATGGGGCCTTGAGGGTGATTTTGAGGCAAAATAAATGAAGGATATAGGATAACAAAGAGGGTTGTTCCGAGTAAAAGACTTCTATTTCAAAAACATCTCTCCTTTCATGGGATTTTCAGTCCAAACCCATCGCCACATTCTTTGTTTCTTTACTTTCTTTTTCTTAACATTTTTCTTTTTTATTTTGTCACTCTTTTCTTCTTTTCACTCCATTTTTCTCCTTTTCTTGGATTTTCATTCTTTTCCTATTCAACTCTTTGAGTTTCAACGTCATTCATCCCTTTTGCTTGAGTTTTCATACCATACTTCCTTCTCTTTTACTATTACTCATATTCAGCTCTAGGAACAACCAATGTGAGATAGATTTTTATCATTTTGCACTGGCTTGGTCAAATGTGTGGTATAGAAACGAATTGATAATTAAGACTCAATCACGACACTGGGGATAAACATTCACAAGAAAAAGGCTAAGGCTCAAAATCAATCAAAGATGGCCTAAGATAATTTCTAGATAGGCATGGGAGAGCATTGTACATATCAAGACAAAGTCAATCAACTATCCAAATGCAGATAACCAAAGAAAGCATAATGAGATTATTGAACATATTTTGAATTTGAAAAAGTGTTCTTTTGAGTAAATGTATGTTCCCTCCAACAAGGATTGCCACTAAAGCTCTCATGGGTACTTTCTTATGTCTACTATTCATGTCAGGCTCTAACATGTGAACTTAATCCTTAAATTGATTAAATTACACATTCAAGGTGTACATATTGGTAAGTTCAAAAACAAACACATAGGTGATACTCAAGCATAGGATGAACTTCTATACTGTGCTCATATAGTTAGAATTCAATACCAAGATCAACATACCATAGCTCTCTTAATATGGGAATACAGATTAACATTCAGATATTTTCTATTTTTTTTAAATTTTTCACATAATTTGTAACTATTGTGAAAAGAAATTTGTATAATATGTGAAAGGTGAATTTTCACCCCTAAAATTGGTATTATCTAGAAAAATTTTCACAAACATTGGTGTATCATAAAAATGGTGCACCTTACCCCCAACTTGATTCATGCATTGTCCTCAATGCAACAAAAAAGATATGAATGCAATGAAGAATTGTAAAAAGATGAGTAGGGTTAGAGAACACCTCGCACTTGAGCTTTTGATAAAAACATAAATATCTGCAACTAAGAAAAATAACACTATACACAAAGGTAAAGTAAGTAAACATAAATAGATAAAGTAAGTAAAAAAAAATTGTACCCTAAAGATTCTATTAACTGTTATTACTCTAACAAGTCCAGGTAGACCGAATCCATCAAATCTTCCTCCACTTATTGTCCTTCAAACCCCTTAAAGAATGGCTTAAGTCTTTGGCCATTAACTTTGAATGTCCTGCCATCCTCAGGGTTTGTGACATCCACAGCTCCATTGGGGTAGGCCACTTTGACAAGATAGGGGTCATCCCAATGGGATTGGAGTTTTCCTTGAAAGATTGAGAGATGAGAGTTGTATAAGAGCACTCTTTGGCCAGGATCAAATGACTTCCTTACAATGGACGTGTCATGAAAGATCTTAGCCCACTCTTTTAAAATTTTAGAGCTCTCATACACATCTCTTTGAATCTTTTTCAATTCATTCAGTTCTAGCTTCCTATTATCTCCGACTATCCTCAAATCGAAGTTTAGAGTTTTTATGGCCAAATAGGCCTTGTGTTCCATTTTAACTGGCAAATGGCAAGCCTTGCCATAGATGAGTCAATAAGGAGAGATACCTAGGATGGTTTTGTAGGTAGTGTGGTAAGCCTATAGGGCATCGATCAGTCTAAATGACCAATCTTTCCTATTGGGATTCAACGTTGTCTCTAGAATATTTTTGATCTCCCTATTGGCCAACTCTGATTAGCCATTGGTTTGTGGGTAATATGTGTTGGATACCTTGTGTGTGATGCCATATTTATGCACCAAAGATGCAAATGACCTATTATAGAAATGCGACCCACCATTGCTTATCATAGCACGAGGCATCCTGAACCTCAAAAAAATGTTCTCCTTGAGAAACTTGACCACGGCCCGGTGGTCATTGGTCTTGGTTGGGATAGCCTCCACCCATTTGGACACATAGTCCACTACCAGTAGAATGTATAGGTAGCCAAAAGACATGGAAAAATGACCCATGAAGTTGATGCCCCAATAATGAAATATCTCGATAACAAGTACATGGGAGAGGGGCATCATATTTCTTTGGGTCACACTACCTAAATGTTTGCACCTATCACATTCTTTACAAAAAGAGATACAATCTTTTATCAAAGAGGGCCAATAATAACCTGATTGTAGAATCTTTGTCGAAGTATTCTTTGAAGAGAAATGACCCCCGGACGCCTCTGAATGGCAAAATGCAATGACCTCCCATTGTTCATTTTTTGGTATGCATTTTCGCATGACTTGGTCAGGAAAGTACTTGAATAGATACGGGTTGTCGAAGTAAAAGTACTTCACATTCTCCATAAACCTCCTTCTATATTTCATGCTCCAATGCGGTGGCATTTGTCCTGTATCAAGATAATTACATATATTAGCATACCAGGGACAAACATAATGAATCGAAAGTAAATACTCGTCAGGAAAATAATCAGGGATAGGAATGTGCTCATCAGTATCTTGCACTATAAGTCAGGATAAATGGTCCGCCACCACTTTCTCAACTCCCTTTTTTATCTTTGATCATCAAGTTGAATTCTTGTAGGAGGAGTATCCACCTAATGAGTCTCAGTTTTACATCCTGCTTAGACAACAAATTCTTCAAAGTAGAGTGATCAGTATAGACTATTATAGGTGAACCAATGATGTAGGTTTATCCAATGCAAATACTACCGCTAACAACTCATTTTCTATGGTGGTATAGTTCTTTTGAACTTCATTGAGTGTTTTGCTAGCGTTTTATATTACATAAGGTCTTTTATCCTCCATTTGACCGAGCACTACGCTGACCGCGTAATCACTCGTGTTGCACATAAACTCAAATGGTGAGTCCCACTTGGGTGGTCGCATGATTGGAGGTGAAATGAGCATGTTCTTTAATTTTTTAGAGGATGCCTCACAATCATCCGGCCAAACAAATGGGACATCTTTTGTAAGCAAATTGGTCAAAGGTCGGGCCAACGCACTAAAATCTTTAATAAAATGATGATAAAAGCCGGCATGGCCAAGAAATGACCTGATATCCTTGATGGCCTTTGGTGTAGGGAGGTTGAAAATGGCCTCAACCTTTGATTTGTTAACCTCGATCCCTTTCGCTGAGACGGTATGTTCGAGCACAATTCCTTATGTTACCATAAAGTGACACTTTTCTCAATTGAAGACTAAGTTTTTCTCCTCACATCTTTCAAGAACTCTCTCTAAGTTCTTCAAACATCCACTAAAGGAATCCCCAAACAGTAAGAAGTCATCCATAAATACTTCCACGATCTTCTCCACCATATCACTAAAAATCCCCATCATGGAATATTGAAAGGTCCCTGGGGCATTACACAACCCAAAAGGTATGCGTCAGTAGGCAAAAATACCGTTGGAGAAAGTGAAGGTGGTCTTCTCTTGATCTTATAATACAATCTCAATTTGATTGTAACCGAAGTATACATCCAAGAAGCAATAGAACAAGTGTCTAGCTACTTTTTCCAATACTTGGTCAAGGAATGGCAAAAGGAAGTGATCCTTTCTTGTGCACAAGTTGAGCTTTCGATAGTTAATACACACTCTCCATCTGGTGATCACCCTTGTTGGAATAAGCTTGTTCTCCTTATTTGAAACAACTGTGACTCCCAACTTCTTGGGTACTACTTACGTTGGGCTAACCCACTTACTATCGACAATCGAAAAAATGAAGCCAACGTCAAGTAGCTTAATCACCTCGTCTCTCACCACATCCTTCATGATTGTATTTAATCTTCTTTGTGGTTGTCGAGATGGCTTAGAGTCTTCTTCAAGGTAGATACGGTGTGTAAAAATGAGGGGGCTACTTGATCAAAATCGTTGTTGTTTTCTTCAATCTTCGCACGTCACCCTCAAATGTGTATATGACTTATATGGATAGAGGAGTGTCACTCTCCCTCGGAATGATGTGAGAAATGGGGTAATGGAATGGTGGGAAAGAAATGGAAATGGTGTGTATGTGTGAACAAAAATGCTCCCTAAGCGCAAGGAGTTTTTAGAATATGGTGTTTTACTTGGAAAGTATTCCAAGGTCGACTCCTCAGGGAAGGAAATTTGTAAACCCCCACATTCCTAATGTTATGTCATAACATAATTATGTTTTGATATGCTAATATATGACATGATGTATGAATGAACTAGGTAGATTGTAAGAGTAGAAATAAAATGTGAGTAGTGGTACTAGGGTAGGTTGTAGAAGTTTAGAAGTATTTCGGAGTGAAAGCACAATTTGGAGAGAATTTGGGTAAAAAGGATTTTGGATACTGTCTTAGTAATTTGATTATAACTTTTTATTCTGATGTTCATTTGACCTAAAAGTTTGAAAGTAGATATTAAACCTATAGGGCTACAAAAGTTTGTTTCACGAATATTTTCCAAATAGACCTCTAACTGGTCCAAAAATTCACTGGAAGTTACATAAAAAACTGAGATGACGTTCAAACATGAAAGTACGTTCTAACGACCGTTCGTTGCAGTACTCTTGTCTAATGGCATGGCAAAAGTACTGGAGCTTGTTTGATGGAAATGCAAAAGTATTGGGAGCAACCAACATTCGAAAGCCAAAAGACATTTGAATGTAAAATAACAATTTGCACTAGTGAAGTTCGAATGCCAAATGACGTTCGAACATGATCGACGAATCAGAACATTAGATTCAAGTTGGCTGAGATATTTTCTTCCTCTAAAAATACATAAGGCCGTTTCCTTTAGCTTCCATACACCATTTACAACCCTAGAAAGTCGTGAGAAACAAGAAAGTAAGGCAAAAAACACAAGATCTAAAGGAGTTCTCATCTTGAAGTGAATCAAAATCTCAACTTCTTCAAGAATTCTAAGGAAGAAGAAGGTAGGTGTTTTCTTCCACTCTTGTTCATGATGCTAGGGCTTATACATATATTTGTTTTGACTCTTAAATCATATATATTTGTTATGGAATCATTGTTTCTTGTTTGTTCTTGAAAATCTTACTATGTTTTGATGGAAATATAGATTGATAGCCATAAAATCATTGTTCTTGATCTCTCTACTTGATAAATCAATTGTTCTTGAATTCTCTACGTGATATTCATTGTTCTTTATCTCTCTACTTGATAAATCAATTGTTCTTGATTTCTCTACATAAAATCATTGTTCTTAATCTTTCTACTTGATAAATCATTTGTTCTTGATTTCTCTACTTGATATTCATTGTTCTTGATCTCTCTACTTGATAAATCAATTGTTCTTGATTTCTCTACTTGATAAATAATTTGTTCTTGAATTCAAAAACTCCAGTGTTATTTGGTAACGTTTTTATTTTTGCGTCTTTAAAAAACCAAAAACAAAACAATTTTTTGTCTCTATTTTGTGGTAAACACTAAAACAGAAAACATGTTTTGTAGTCATTTTTTGTCTATCAAATTATGAAAATAAAAACAGAAAATATGTTTGGTAACTACCTCAAGTTTTATCCTAAATATGCTTAATAATCTCTCATTTTTTGTTTTCAAACAAATCAACACTTTATTTCATGAAAAATAATTTAAAATCATGAATCAAAGACCTTCAACAAAACACCAATCTTGCACCACCAGATTTTCCAAAAAATTAGCCTTGGAATTTGCCTCCCTATACACATGCCCAAATCATACGACCTAAATAAAATACAAGTAAACGTTATATATATATATATATATATATATTAAAAAATAGAAAATTTTATTTATTAAAATCCAAAATTATCTACTGCAGAATAGAAACTATTAAGTAATAGTAAATGTTTTAACAAATCAAAACTTGTAATCTGAACGAAGAAATACAATTTTGCATAGTCATTGTATTTAGATCCTTACTACTCAGTACTTGTTCTCTCAGATCAATTGTTGCAGCTTCAGAGTCTGGAACATAGGAACTACTTCCCAAAACAGCAGCAACCTACCAAAACAACAGACAAAGCACTGGAATAGAAGACCTTATTGCCCAGACACATATTCCATAGCACCCAGCAGAACTGCAGCCTATCAGAAAAATGCTTTGGAACCTCTATCAGCTGTCTGCAACTCAACATCAGCACAAAATGCTTTGGAGAGACCAAAGACTGCCTTCAAGCCATCAAGCATCTGACCACATAGATCAGCGGCTGTCCACAACATCAAACCATCCCAATATCCAATCTCCATCAAAAGCCACACAAATCAAAGAAGAAAATGTTCTAAAAAATATGAAAAATGGCTTTAATCCTTCAAGATGGATTAAACCATTTCTAATCACATTCTTGAACCCCCTCTAATTCTAAAAAACTTATGCTTGCAGACTCCAATTCCATGTTCAGAGATAGATCAGAACAATACTGCAGTAACAACAATGCATTCCAGTGTAGTTCAGAGCAAAAATTTAGAGAAAAAAATGTCATCATTTCCAGCTCCCAGTATACCTCAACTCCATCCCTTCATAAAAAACCTTACAGACTACAATTGCAGAGGAAAGTGCAACCCCATGCATAGTGCTTGTCATACTCAACCAACACCATTCAAGCAGTAGGCAACATACTTTGATCCCTCTGTAAAAGCAATCTCCCAGCAACAGGCAAAAAACCATTTGCAGAAAACTCATGACACCTGCCAGTATGTACAACAAAGGAAGCCAGAAAATCTGCAACTACATTAGATTCCCTATACACATGCTTGAACTAGAATTGCAAAGCACCAAGTAATTCTCAAATTTCTCCTAAAACTCCTCGTAATTTCCAATGAGTGTCACGAAAGCATTGGGTAAAAAAATTTACCAGATGTCCTCGGGTCCACAGAGAGTACTGACCATCATGACCAACAAATTTGAGGTCAACAACTATCCTACTTGATATAATCCCAATCTCAATATCATTTCCATAATTAAAAGGAAGATTAATCTACAATGGAGCATTTATCATCACTAGAATAACCCCCTCTGCATTCAAGCTAATATTCACTTATCATTTTAAGTAAGAAGCAAGGGTAAAAGAAAATTTACCCGAGTAAGTTAAGCATCAGTTATCATAAGAATGACACCTTTATCACAAATAGAAGCTACAAATAAACTTTTTTTTCATCAGAAACAAGAAATGGAAACATGAAGCTCACATCATCCAACTACTTTCCTTAATCAAATGCAAACAATAATAGATCCCATCTGATCAGTTTAAAAAACAACAAAATCAAATGCATATCAGTAACAAAACTAGAGAGACAATTGAATCAGAAACATAATAGTGGAAAAATTAAACAAAATATAAATAAAATTATAAAAATTTTGAACGTTCGATTATCTAAGACTCTAGTTTTTGCACAAATTGATGAAATAAAAAAATATATATGTACACACAAACACATATACAAATATTTTTTTCTAGGCCATATGAAGAACTTAAAAGTAAGAAAAAATTGGGTCAAATGGATCACACACACACCAATCGCAGAACACACTCGCAACACACATAGATCAGTGCATATATGAATATATGTGCACAGATCTGTGTATATATACACAGATATGTGTATGCGTATATAGAGAGAGAGCGAGGAGATGAGAGAAGGAGAAAGAGAAGGGGCTTACCTTCGTCGGTGAGAGAGAGGAGAGGAGATGTCGTCGGTGACGATGAGAAAATGGAGAGAGTGGTGCAACGATGGAGAGAAGAGAATAGAGAGACTAAGGTAGCGATGGAGAGGAGAGAGAAATGAGGTGGGTTTAAATAGGTTCACAAAAAAGACTATTTTTGTTGTTAAGGGAGTTCGAAGCCCGAATCTCATTAATTCTTTTTAGTGCGTGTTTCCTAAAACAAAATTTTTTTATCCTATTTTTTTAGTCATTGTCTCCGATATAACGAAAACAAAACAAAACCAAAAACAGTTACCAAATATATTTTTGTTTTTATTTTTGACAAAAAATAAAAACAAAACACAAAACAGAGGACAAAAACAGTTACCAAACATAGCCTATATTTTTTTATGATCTCTTGCTTATTTTTCTTGAATTTTCATATTGAAAAAATACCTATGGAATTGGGGATTTTTGCAATACTTATGCTTTGAGAAATTGGTTGGTATTGTATCTCTTGTATAGATGTTTGAATGAACATGAGTGATAGTTGACCGGATATCATAGAGTGGGTTAGATGCATTTCCTACTCCGTGCGGGTTTGAAAATTCCCTATCACTCGTAGTGGGGTTGGTGCCTTGCGAGGACCAAATCACTATTCGCTCACGTGAAATCAGGGCTGAGGGTTAGTATACTATTCTTGGGTTAGATTCATCACTAACGATGCGTTGGTATACGCCCTTCCTAAAGTTGATATCCTTGCAATGATGAGTGTGTGTGTGGGCCAAGATATTCTCAATGTGTGTATTCATGCGAGATCTTACATAATACTTGATATATACAATTGGAGATACGGATATATATTGTGGGTTATTATTTATTGTTGTGAAAATGGTTGATTGTGACTAATGGTAAATGGTTTCTATAAGAATTTGTTGAAAGTATGGGATTCCATCAGAATTTGTTGAAAAAGGTTTGTCATTGGAAATGGCTTATTATTTGTAACCTAGTTTTACTCTTCATTTAATTTATTGTTATTGTGTTAACTTGAGATCTGCTTGAATGTTACTATTTTATTTCAAAGTTATATACGATATTTTGGAAAGTGAGACCGAACTGTTTTATATACTTTTAAAACCTGTTCGAGTTTAGGAGGATGCTGCCATAGAACTTAGTGCTCACCCCCTACAAATAATATTTATTCTCAGATTTCGATTTAGAGGAAGAACTTGGAGTCGATGAGCAGGTAGCTTGGGAAGCTCAACTGAATGGAAGCATGGATCCCGAGGAGAGGGTCTAGAGTTGCTCTCTTTATGTCATATGCTAGGAGATGCATTCTGAAATAATGTATGAATGATATTATGTTTATTCCGCTGCAAGATAATACTTAATTTTTTGGGGGGAATGTAATTGTCATAGTTTGACATATTCTTTTGGATGATAATGTAGATGTTATGTATGATGAATGAAACTCTTTGTATTTATGAATTTTATTAGTCGCTCTCATGATGTGAATAGTTTAAATAGTAATGCCGTCCAATGTGGATTTTAGGGCGTTACAAAAGTTCAAGTGTGTGAAGGTGATTTTGTGAAAAAGAAGAAAAAAGTGTAAAATCTTTTGTTTGAGTTTTGTTGTTTGAAGTTTGTGAATGAAAATAAAATGAAAACAAGTGTTGGCTAATCTAAAGAGGTCATTCCAATGGGAATCCCAACTCAACTCAAAACCTTTCTCCAATGGAGCATAGATGAACGATTGATTCATGGGAAACTAGTGACAAGATGGTGAGGATCCAAGCATAAACTGTGACCAGGCCTACAGAATATCAAAGACTCATAATCTTATCCACTTTTAACCCAGTCAAACTGAACCATCGTACTCCAAGAGGGGGAACAAAAATGAGTTAAAATGAAAAACCCAAGAGGAAGTCTCCTTTGGATTAGCCAACTAAAAATCTAGCTACTTGTAATAAAAGACAAGACATGCATAATGCTGAGAGACAAAATTGAAATGGAGCATGAAACTTAACTCAAATCAGGAAAACTTGAATTATAAAGAAAGAAATGAAATACCCATTTTAAAGCAAGAAATGAAAAAAACTTGGAAGCAACAATGGTGGATTGAAGAACATGAAACTAAACTTGAAATAAAGGAGATTACTATTCAAGAAATAAAGATTACTGGAGAATTAGAACTTATTGCAATGAAATGGGTGAAGAAAAGGCAAAAATATAAGCTTTCTATTTCTACTATTCGTCATCTTCCTCCTTGAACTACTCCTAAGCTTAGGTAGCCACACTTTGAAATGCTTGTGAATGCTGAATATATGGAGTGTGAGCCATGCAATTTCGTCAATATTTTTCCTCTATCATGTGTGTGCCGGCCTCCCATCAATGGGAGGTGAGATGATGGCTTGGACAGGCTAGGAGTAGACTACCTAGCAATTCCCTGGAAGCCCCCTTCTCTCCCATCCACATTAATGCCTTTGCCTTTAAAGTCTTCGACAAGGGCGTAGGCGACATGTAAATGCGTAAAGAAAGTTAGGGGACAAGTGAGAGAATCAATGCTGGGACCTCTAAGCAAGTAGAGCATGAGTTACATGTGTTCTGGCACTTCAAGCACGACATACTGGTATGGCGTACCGGTACATTTTAGCTACTGGAGTTCGAAATACCGGCACACTTTATTTGCTCTGAACCAGTTTTCGTATAATTGTCATAACTTTTGATCCAACCTTCTGATTGAGCTGAAATTTTTGACACAATATAGAAGACATCTAGATCTACAACTTTCATGTTTTGAACTTTTTTCAGATTCGAAGCAGATAATGGTCAAGATGGAGGAAAATCGAGGTATTGCTACCAAATGGTGTGGGTGTTGGTGCCTTTGTTACCAAGCACCAAGACCTCCTTGATTTCTTCACTTTTAAGCCTCCAAATCCTCATGTAATGTCTCCATGCCTTCACCACACATCCATACTTAGTTACAAGGTTCTAAAATACATAATTTATGCTATAATTACCTGCAACATCGAAAATTCAACAATATTCATAATTTCGGCTAACTCTAAGTACTTATATGCAAAATTTGAGTTAAAATGCATGCAATGAGGCCGTTAAATATGCCATATTTTATGCTCATCCGGGGCTTATCCCCTTGATGTTTGCAATTGTCCACCCAATTGCTTCCTTATGCCTCCTCAACACTTTCAAGAGGTTCTCTTCTTGCTTCGCCTCCAAAGTTGAGCTAATCACCACTAGAAAGGTTTTGTCATCCCTAAGGTATGCATACTTAGGATAGGATGGTAATGGCTTCAAATCCAAGATGGGTTTTTGCTCATCTAAGGGAAAGATTTTCTTGTCTTGACGTGGAAGTTTCTCAAATGTTGGGGTCCATTTTTCTACCTCTTTCAAGCTCTCCAAATCCTTTTAGTCATCAAACTCGTCCTTCCCTTCTTTCAACATGCCCAACAACTCCAAGTGCTCCTCCACCAAGGTATCAATCCTATTAACTTCATGCACTTTCTCGTCATCCCCCAGTTGTTTAGTCAAGTTGAAAACATTGAGATCCATAGTCATGTTTCCAAATGCAAGCTTCATAAGATTGTTCCTGCAATTGATCATAACATTAGATGTGACAAGAAAATGTCTACCAAGTATGACAGGGATTTGGGAGGTTAGGTTTGCAATCGGGTGAGTATTAAGCACAACAAATTCAACAGAGAAGTAAAATTTATCAACTTGCACTAAAATATCTTCGATTACTCCCCTCGGTGTTCTGACGCTACGATCTGCCAACTAAAGAGTGATTGGAGTTGGCTTCAACTCTTCGAGTTGAAGTTGTTGGTACCCCGAGTACGGTAGGAGGTTGACACTCACCCCCAAATCAAGAAGGGCTTGCTCCACCCGGTAATTCCTGATTGTGATGGCAATGGTAGGACATCCGAGATCCTTGAGCTTTGGTGGGGTGCTAGTCCTCAAGATTGAGCTCACTTGCTAGGTGAGGAATGCCTTAATGTGTACATTTAGTCTCCTCTTCACGATACACAAGTCCTTCAAGATCATGGCACAAGAAGGGATTTGCTTTATTGCATCAAGGAGTAGAATGTTGATTTTTACTTGCTTGAACATCTCAATTATATTAGAATAGTTAGCCACCTTCATGGGTGGCTTCAAACGATTAGGAAAAGGTGCAGGAATGGGGATGCATGCACACTTTTATCAACCTTTTTTTCTTTTTCTCTATTGGCAATGTGGCCTTGGATTCAACTTTTGGCATGATAGTCTTATCAATTTATTTGCCACTTTGAAGGGTGGTGATTGCTTTGAGTTGCTCACAACTCTTCTTTATGGGTTTGGATGACTTAATCACATGTTGGCCTTTCGGGTACTCTTGGGGTTGAGCGGAGAATTTTCCTTTCTCTTGTTGTGATATCTCTATGGCATTGGTCAGTTTTGTGACTTGAGCCGAAATATTGTTGTTAAAGGTGGTTTGTCTTTGAATGAAATTGTAAAGCACATCCTCCAAATTCCTCTTATGGGGACGTTGGTAGGTGGGAGATTTAGATGGTCCTTGTTGACCATAAACTTGCGGAGGTGGACTTTGGGAAAAAGTTTGTGGAGGTGGGTTCGTGAATACCCTTGCGGATTGGAACGGGGGTATTAGGAGCCAGACGCTTGACCTTGCCCTTGGTATTGACTTTGCTTTGGAGGCCTGAGAGGTAAATAAGCATTAGAACCATTAGGAGTGGGATTCTTATTTCTCCAACTAAAGTTTGGGTGATTACTCCAACCCGAATTATAAGTGTTTGAATTTGGGGAGTATGATTACCTCGTTTGATTAAAGGCATTAACTTGCTCGTGGTATACTTCTTTAAGTGCCATAATGTTAGTGCACTTTGATATGGAATGCTGCACACTCTCATTAATCAAGCAAGACTCCTTATTTTTGAGATATTGGACACCTCATGTCTCCTATTGACCTTAAGACTCTCCACTTTCCTAGATAACTTTGTAATTTTGGAAAACAAGTCTTCCCGGTCTCTCAAATCATACATCCCTCCCCATGTGCTTGATTACTACCATGAGGAGAAGACCTTGGTACATCGATGGGATCCGTGATATCCCAGGATTATGCATTTTGAGCCAATGTACTAAAGTATTCTACGGCCTCATCGGGGTCCTTGTTTAAAAACTCTCCATTGCACATTATGTCAATGATGTCTATGGTTGGGTGTGATCCTTTCATTAAAGAAACTCACCAATTGCCACGATTCAAAATTATGATGTGGTATGGATTGGAGAAATTCCTTGTAATGATCCCAACAATTATAAAATTGCTCATTGGGCTTTTGCAAAAAATTTTGGATTTATTTTTTACGAGCTGTGGTTTTAGGCATCGAAAAAATTTGTTCAAAAACTTGAAAAGCATTTGAGCCCAAGAGGTTATGGATAGAGGTCGCAAGGAATTCAAACACTTTTTAGCTTTGTCCTTAAGGAAGAAAGGGAACTATTTCAAGCGAGCTATGTCTTCCATAGCATAGTTAGTGAGGAAGGTTGCAACTGTATCCTCGAATTCCTTAATGTGTAAATAAGGATTCTCCCTTTCAATTCAATGGAATATAGGATGTAGTTGCAACATTCCCGGCTTAACTAGGAAGGCATGAGCTTGGACCAGTATGAGAATGTATGAGTGAGTGGTGCTATAAGTTGGTTGAAGGTAATCCCTCATTAACCTTACTGGAAGATCAATTTGGATATTATTTCCTTCATTTCTCGGAGGGAAAGGCATTATAGGGTTTGGAATTCTAGGTTCTTGCACTCCTCCTCCCCTTAGGACATTCACATTGGCACCCAACTCCTCAAAGTTGTCATCGACATCCTCAGGTAGGTTTTGGTCAATATTCATGTTGAGGCCTAAGGGTTGTCTAACCAATCTATTATCGTTGTCCTGTTGCTTGGTGATTTCCATTGTTGTTTTCCCTAGTCTCCTAGCATGAACCCTCAAATTTTATATGGCTTATGTGTGGGTGAATGTCACTCTCACTTGACTTCAATGTAAGAAAATGGGGCAACAAAATGGTGGGAATGAAATGGAGAATGAATGAAATATGTGTGTGAATAAAAGTGCTCCCCAAGCGCAAGGAGCCTTTGGAATGTCATGTTTTACTAGAAAAAGTATTCCAAGGTCGTCTCCTCAGGAAAGGAAAGTTCAAACGTGTGAAGGTGATTTTGTGAAAAAGGAAAAAGTGTAAAATCTTGTGTTTGTGTTTTGGTGATTGGAGTTTTTTCTAAGAAAGTAATGAAAATTGGTGTTGGCTAATCCAAAGAGGTCATTCCAATGGGAATTCCAACTCAACTAGAAACCTTCCTGCTTGGTGCATAGATGAATGATTGATTCGTGGGAAGTTAGGGACGAGATGGTGAGGATCCAAGCATAAACCGTGACAAGTCTACAGAATATCAAAGACTCACAACCTCATCCACCCTCAACCCAGTCAATCCGAACCAGCGTACACTGAGAGGGGGAAAGAAAATGAGTTGAAATAGAAAACCTAAGAGGAGGTCACCCTTGAATTAGCCAACTAAAAATCTAGCTACTCATGAAAGCAATAAAGAAATGCATAATATAAAGACATAATGAAGAAAGGAAGCTTGGAACATAACTTAATTTAAGAAAACTTAAACTATGAAGAAAAATATGCAATACCCATTTTAAAGCTAGGAAATGAAGAAAACTTAAGAGCAACAATGGTAGAAATTCCCTTGAATTAGCCAACTAAAAATCTAGCTACTCATAACTAAGGCAAAGACATGCATAATGTAAAGAGACTTAATGAAGAAATGAAGATTGAAACTTATATTAATGCTAGGATAATGTCAGCTACAAAGGAGAATTCATTTTATAACCAAAAACAAAGCTTGAAGATAAAACCCATCAAAAAAAAAGTGCAAGAACATTTGAATTAAACTTGGTTAGACTAGAATTAAAAGAGATTACAATGCAAGAAATAAAGATTACAAGAGAACTACAACTTGCTGCAATGAAATGGGAGAAGAAAATGCAAAAAAATTTTATCTACTATTCATTATCTTTTTTATTGAGCTAAGACTACTCCTAAGCTTAGGTGGCCACCCCTGAAATGCTTGTAGAATGTTGAATATATGGAGTGCGTGCCTTGCATTTTTGTCCATAGGGGTCCTCTAGCATGTGTGTCTAGGCCTCCCATCAATGGAAGGTGAGATGATGGCTTGGACAGGCTAGGAACAGCCTACCCAATAACTCCCTAGACAGCCCCCTTCTTTCCCATCCTCATTAATGCCTTTGACTTCAATGTCTTCAACAAGGGTGTAGGAGGCCTGTAGATGTGTAAGAGAAGTCAAGGGTTAAGTGGGAGAATCAATGGTGGGACCCCCAAACAAGTGGAGCAAGATTCGTAGGCATTTTGGCACTTCTGGATGGCGTATCTGTATGTTTTAGCTACTGGAGCTCGACGTACAAGTACGCTTTGTGTGCTTCGGACCATTTTTTGTATAATTATCATAAATTTTTGATCCAACCGTCCGATTGAGTTTAAATTTTGATACAATACAGAAGACATAGAGATCTACAACTATCATGTTTTGCAATTTGTCAAATTCGAAGTGGTTCATGGTAAAAAATGAAGAAAAACGAGGCTCTGCAACCAAATGGTGTGGGTGTTGGTGCCTTTGTTACTAAGTACCAAGATCTCCTTGATTTCTTCACTTTTAAGCCTCCAAATCCTCATGTAATGTGTCCATGCCTTCACCGCACATCCATACATTGTTGCAAGGTTCCAAAATACATGATTTACACTATAATTACCTGCAACATCGAAAATTTAACATTGTTCATAATTTCGGCCAACTCTATGTACTTATATGCAAAAAGTTGAGTTAAAATACATGTAATGAGGTCGTTAAATATGCAATATTTTGTGCTCATCACCCATCCCCACATACAAAATGATATCTACAAATGAAAAACCAGTACACAAAAGTATATACAAAGAGCAACGTACCTCAGCCCCTGAGGAGAATTTATGGGACTTACCTCCGTCGTTTGAAAATCACCTTCTCAATTCAACGTTTTGAAATGTACTTGAAGCCAATGACATTAAAGACAGTAAATAAAGCTCACAAGTGTCTTAAGAAAGATTACTAGTGAAATGGATGGAAGAAATGTAAAAATCTAAGCTTTCTCTCCCTAACTGTCTTCTTCCTTGGAACTTCTCTTTCTATAATGCAATACAATCTCAATAATGTGTAATGGATGATCCAAAAATTCCATGGAGCTCCCTCTAGGTGTGAGATAGACCTCCCATCCCCAAGAGGCTGATTGGATTGCATTGGGCAGGCTAGGACAGGCCTAGCCTAAATCTCCTTGGCTTGCCTCTTCTCTCTCCTGTACATTAATGTCATGGACTTCAAATTCCAACTTGAATTGAGGGGAGGCTTGTATGTGTATAAGAGATGTCAGGGGAAAAGTGCAAGTGGGGCCCCTAAATGGCAGAGCTTGAATTGTAAGCTGTCTGGGCATTCTGGGAAAAACCTTCTGGAAGGTTTGTGCAAGAACAGTTGAGAAAGCATTCCAATAGAAAAAACCTTATGGAAGGTCGATGCAAAAATTTTGGAAGATTTTGGAAATGAACATGCATACCAAGTGTAAACCTTCCAACAGGTTTTTAGCCAAACATTTCAGAATGTTTTCATCCAAATTGTATTTTTCTTGGTTTCTTCACCCTCTAATCTTTCCTTTAAGCTATACCCTCAAATTATTTGATTTCAAACACTTGAATAACTGATGAGTGCATAATATTGCATATGTAAAAGCCTTATTACATGCATTTTAACTCAACTTTTGCATCTAAGTACTTAGTGTTAGCCGATTTTATGAATAATGTTGAATTTTTGATGTTACATGTATTTATAGCTTAAATGATGGATTTTAGGACCTTGCAACTATGTTGGATGTGTGGTGAAGGCATGGACACAATACATGAAGATTTGGAGGCTTAAAAGTGAAGAAATCAAGGAGGTTTTGGTGTTTGGGAACAAAGGCACCAGCTGCCACATCTTTTGGAAGCGGATCTTTGGTTTTCCTCCATTTTGACCATGATCCTCTTTTAAATTGAAAAAGTACAAAACATGAAAGTTGTAGATCTGGATGTTTTATATATCGTGTCAAAATTGTAGCTCAATCCAACGGTTGGATCAAAAGTTATGTCGATTCTACAAAAAATGGTCCATAGTAGAGAAAGAACCGTACAGGTACGCCTAACTCCAGTAGCTAAATCGTACCGGTACGCCGAACTCCAGTAGCTAAACCGTACCGGTACGCATATCGGTACGCCCTCTTGAAGTAGTCCTAAAACTCACCTCCACTTGCTTGGGGGTCCCACCATTGATTCTCTCACTTGCCCTTTGACTTTCCTTACACATATACATGTCTCTTACACCATGCTTGAAGACTTTGGAGGCAGTGGCATTAATGGGGATGGGAAAGACGGGGGCTGCCATTGTGTGTTGCAGGCTTGGCTTATCCTAGCCTGTGCAATGCATCAACTCAGCCTCCTATGGATGGGAGGCCCTTCACACAGACCTAGGGACCCCTATGGACGAAAATGAAGGCTAACACTCCATATATTCAGCATTGAAGAGCATTGTAGAGGTGGCTACCTAAGCTTAGGAGTAGTTCAAGGAAGAAGAAGATGAATAGTGCTAGAAGTTTATATTTTTGCATTTTCTTCATTCCAATGTCTTGTAATCTCTTGTAAGGATCTTCTAAACTTTGTTTAAAGTCTTTAATGTTATTTATTGCAAGTTCATTTCTAGTTTAATCCTTTACTCTAGCTTTCACCATTGTTGTATTAAGTTTTTCTTCATTTCTAGCTAAAAATGGGTATTGAATATTTTTCTTCTTAGTTTATGTTTTCTTGCATTTAGTTAAGTTCCATGCTTCATTTCTTCATTATGTCCATTTACATTATGCTTGTCTTTCATTTTATCATGAGTAGCTAGATTTTAAGTTGGATAATCTAAGGGAGACCTCCCTTTGAGGATTCCATTTTAACTTTTTTTCTTTCCTCTCTTAGTGTACGGTGTTTCGGTTTGACTG
>CM042196.1:16873149-16918879 GCA_023539305.1 Ilex asprella
TAGGCCTAGTCACGGTTTTTGCTTGGATTTTCACCATTTCATCCCTAGCTTCCCAAGAATCAATCGTTCATCTATAAACCCTCAGAGGAACGTTTCAAGTTGATTGGGCATTCTCATTGGAGTGACCTCTTGGATGAGCTAACACTTGTTTTCTTGCATTTTCCTTAAGAACACATAACTCTCCAAACTCAAACAAAAGATTTTACACTTTCTTTACCTTTTGCAAAATCACCTTCACATAACTTGAACTTTCCTTCCCTAAGGAAACGACTTTGGAATACTCTTCCAAGTAAAACATGATAAACGAAAGACTCCTTGCGATTGGGGAGCACTTTTGTTCACCACACACACATTTTTGTGCATGTACATTCCACATTTACATCATCCCATTTCCCTTCCTCCTTGCCCTTTCTTTTGACACTATCCCAAGGGGAAGAAATCTTTCCTTTCGCACATACATTGCATAGTTTGAGGGATAGTATTTAGGGGTTAACGGAGGTGAGGTTATACAAACAATCATTAACTCAAGCCATTTACATCTTTTTACCTACATTTACACAAAAGTCTATTGAAAAGAAGATTAAATGCATTTCTCTCCAAAATCACAACAAATGCAAGTATAAAAGGGCACACCAACATAAAATATATGCAATATTTTGTTCTAATCAGCTCGACCTTTGACCAATTTTCTTACAAAAGATGTCCCATTTTTTTGGTTGGATGATTATAAGGCATCCTTTAAACATTAAAGAACATGCTCATTTCACCTCCGATCATGCGACCACCCAAGTGGGACTCACCATTTGAGCTTATGTGCGACGCGAGTGATTACGAGGTCGGCGCAGTGCTTGATCAAAGGGAGGATAAGAGACCTTATATAATATACTACGCTAGCAAAACACTAAATGAAGCTCAAATGAACTATACCACCATAGAAAATGAGTTGTTAGTGGTAGTATTTGCATTAGACAAATTTCAGTCCTACATTATTGGTTCACCGATAGTAGTCTATACCAATCCCTATGCTTTGAACTATTAGTTGTCTAAGTAGGATGCCAAACCGAGACTTATCAAATGGATCCTCCTACTCAAAGAGTTCAATTTGACAATCAAAGATAAGAAAGGAATGGAGAACGTGGTGGCGGATCATTTGTCCTGACTAGTGATGCAAGATGCCGATGAGCATATTCCTATCCTTGACTCTTTCCCTAATGAGTATTTACTTTTTATTCATTCTATTTGTCCCTGGTATGCTAACATATGTAATTATCTTGCTATAGGACAAATACCACCGCATTGGAGCCCGAAAGATAGAAGGAGGTTTATGGCGGATGTGAAGTACTTTTACTCCGATAACCCATACCTGTTCAAGTACTGCCCTAACCAAGTCATACAGAGATGCGTACCAAAAAATGAACAAAAAGTCCTTATATTTGCTATTCGGAGGCGTGTGGTGGTTATTTCTCTTCAAAGAAGACTTTGGCAAAAATTCAACAGCTAGGTTTTTATTGGCCATCTTTGATAAAATATTGTATTTCTTTCTGTAAAGAATGTGATTGATGCTAACCTTTGGGTAGTGTGACCCAAAGGAACATGATGCCCCTCTCCCCTGTACTTGTTATAGAGATATTTGATTGTTGGGGCATCGACTTCATGGGTCCCTTCCTCGTGTCCTTTGGCTACCTGCACAATCTGCTGGCAGTGGACTACGTGTCAAAGTGGGTGAAGGCTATCCTAACCAAGAACAATGAGCACCGGGTTGTGGTCAAGTTTCTCAAGGAGAATATTTTTTCGAGGATTGGGATGGCTCGGGCAATGATAAGCCATGGTAGGTCGCTTTTCTATAATAGGCCATTTGCATCTTTAATGCATAAGTATGACACCACACACAAGGTGTCCACCGTATATCACCCACAGACCAATGGTCAAGCCGAGTTGGCCAATAGGAAAATCAAGAACATGCTAGAAAAAACAGTGAAACCTAATAGGAAATATTGGTCATTTAGATTGATCGATGCCCTATGGGCTTACCGCACTACTTACAAGACCATTCTAAGCATGTAACCCTATCAACTAGTATATGGCAAGGCTTGTCATTTGCCAGTTGAAATGGAACATAAGGCCTATTGGGACATAAAGACTTTAAACTTCAATTTGTGAATGACTGGAGAGAATATGAAGCTAGAAATGAATGAATTGGAAGAGATTCAAAAGATGCATGTGAGAGCTCTAAAATTTTGAAAGAGAGGGCTAAGATCCTTCATGATAAATCCATTGCAAGGAAATCATTTGAGCTTGGACATAAAGTTCTCTTATACAATTCTCAACTCTCAATCTTTCAAGGTAAACTCTGATCCCGTTGGGATGATCCTTATCTTGTTAAGGTGGCCTACCCCAATGGTGCTGTGGAAGTCACAAACCCCGAAGATGGAAAGACATTCAAGGTCAATGGCCAAAGACTTAAACCATTTTTTGAGGGTTTTGAATGACAAGGAGTGGAGGAATATTTGATGGATCCGGTTTACCCAGACTTGTTGGAGGAGTAACTGTTCTTATGTTTTTTAGTGTACAATCATTTTTAATTACTTTAACTATTCATGCTACTTACTTTATATTTTTGTACAGTGTTGTTTTTCTTAGTTGCAGATGTTGGTGTTTTTGTCAAAAACTCAAGTGTAAGGTGTTCTCTAACCCTACTCATCTTTTTACAGTCCTTCATTACATATCTTATTATTATATTTTTGCATTGAGGACAATGCGTGAATCAAGTTGGGGGTGAGGTGCACCATTTGTATGATACACCAATGTTTATGAAAATTGTTGTTGATAATACCAAATTTTATGTTGAAAATTCACTTTTCACATATCATACAGATTTTTGTTCACAGTAGTTAAAAATTAAGTGAAAATTTTGAATTTTTTTTGTTAAAATATTTGAATGTTGACCTGTATTCCCTTATTAAGAGTGTTATGAATTTGTTGATACGTTGATCTTTGCTTTGAATTTTGAATACATGAGCACATTATAGAAGTTTATTCTATGCTTAAGTATCACTTATGCGTTGCTTTTGAAATCACTAATATGTTGAATGTGTAATTTCTTCAATTTAAAAATTGAGTTCACATTTTAGTACTTGACAAGAATACTGGAGATGAGTAAGAACATATGTGAGTTTTTGTGCCAATCCTTGTTGGAGGGAACTTACATTTACACAAGAAACAATTTTCAAATTCCAAATTTATTCAATAATCTCATTATGCTTGTTTTGGCTAGATGCATTTGGATAGTGGATTGACTTTGTCTTGAAATGCAATGTGCTCCCCCATGCCCATCTAGAAAGGATCTTAGGCCATCTTTGATTTATTTTGAGCCTTAACCTTTTTCTTGTGAATGTTTTTCCCTAGTGCCGTGATGGAGCCTTGATTGTAAATTCGTTTCCATATCACATATTTGACCAAGCTAGTGCAAAATAATAAAATACCTCACCTTGGTTGTTCCTAGTGCTAAAAATAAATCAAAATGATAAAATCTACTCATGTTCTTGCATTAAATATGAGTAGCTAAGCCTTAAGTTGGCTAATCCAAGGGAGAACTCCTCTTGGGTATGCTAAATCAACTCTTTTTCATTCCTCCTCGTAGTGTATGTTGATTTATTTGACTAGGTTGAGTGTGGACATGGTTGTAAGTTCTTGGTACACTTTATTTTTCACGGTGTATGCTTGAATTCTCACCTCCATTTTAGTCCCGCGCTTCTTATGAATCAATCAAACATCTAGATACTATTGCAGGAAGGTCTTGAGTTAATTTGGCATTCCCATTGGAATGACCTCTTTAGAATAGCCAACACTTGTTTCCATTAAATTTCTATAACCAATCTTCACTCACCAAAACTCAAACTCAAAAGATTTTACACTTTTCCTTTTTCACCAAAATCACCTTCAAAACGATTCACCTCATTCTCTAAGGAGATGACCTTGGAATAAGATTTCCAAGTAAAACATGACACTTGAAATTCTCTCTATGCTTGGGGAGCATTTTGTTTACACACACACACATTTCATTCACACTCCGTTTTCCCATTTCTTGCATCGAGCCCTAGTGAGAGTGGCATTCACCCACGCACATAAGCTATATACACATTGAGGGTTCATGTTCGGAGATTAGGGTATACGACGAAAAAGATCAAACAGGGTGCACCACAACTTCCTTCATGAATCTCATAGAAGAAGTTTTGTACCAGGTCAGGGTGGACGCACCTTAAGTATGGTCCTAAAAATGAGCGCCTGTAAAGCTTTTGCTTGGGTGACAACCAAAACCTATCAGATTTGAGTTGTAATTGGTGCGATTCCTTCTTATTTTCGGGAAGGCTCCCATTTTTGAGATAATCAATGATTTCGTCCATCCAAATCGATTTATCCTCACTCGTATACACTTGCAATGCTTCGGACGATGTGATACTTGGCACTGCTAGGTAGTCTACTGAGATGGTTCTTGCTCCTCTCTCGTTTATTGCCAAGGCTAAAGATGCCAGTGCATCTACTTGTGTATTTTTTAAACGACAGACCTGACTGATGGAATGGTCTGGGATCTGATCGAGCTCCTTCTTCATGAGCTCGTAGTACGAGATCATTCTCTTATCCTTTGCTAAGTGTTCTCCTAGAATCTGGTTTACTATGAGTTGTCAGTCAGAAAATATTTTGAGCATCATGATGTTCAAAGCAATTGCTAACTTCAAGCCAGCTAGCAAAACTTCTTATTTAGCCTCTTTGTTTGAGGCCTGAAAGCAGAGCCTTATTGCTTTCTCAAGTACCTCCCCTTCTGGGATTTCTAGTATGATACCTACTCCTACTCCTTTGTAGTTTGAAGCTCCATCGACAAACAAACTCCATCCTTGCTCCTTATCTGATCCTCCTTCTTAGGGAGGGGATTGAATTTCTTCTTGTTCCCTAGGGGAAAAGTCGGCAATGAAATCAACCACCACCTGACTCTTTATTATAGTCTATAGCTCAAAGAGGATGTCGAACTCGCCTAGCTCGATAGCCTATTTAGAGATTCTCCTAGACAGGTCAGTTTTTTTGAACAAAGCTTTAAGAGGCTGGTCTATGAGTATCACTATAGTGTGTGCCTGGAAGTAGTGTCATAATTTTTGAGTTATATTTAGTGTAAGCGCGAGCTTTTCTAGTGGTAGGCACCTTATCTCTGCATCAAGGAACATCTTACTTACATAGTAGATCGAGCTTAACCCCTTTTGTGAGTTTTTCATCAGAGCACCACTGATTGTGTGCTCAGACACTACTAGATACAGTAACAATCGCTCTCCTGGGGAATGTGTAGCCAAAAGTGGTGACAATGCTAGATAGGCCTTCCGATCATTAAAAGCTTCCTTGCACTCTTGATCCTAGGGTGGCCTAGTCTTCCTTTTAATTGGCTGGAAGAAAGGTCGACATCTGTTAGAGACACGAGAGATGAACCTTCCCAGTGCCGTAGCCATTCCCGGCAGCATCTAAAATTCTTTTATCGTTTTGGGTTATTGCAGTTGTGTTAGTGCCATGACCTAGTTCTGGTTTGCCTCAATTCCATGGTGGGTAACCAGGAAGCCCAAAAATTTCCCTGATCCGACTTAAAATGCAAACTTTGAAGCATTCAGCTTCATTCCAAATTTGCATAAGACGTCAAAAGTTCTTTTGAGGTTAGTGATATGATCATGTTCTGTTCGGCTTTTCACTACCATGTCATCAATGTAAACATCCATAGAATTATAGATCATGTTTGAAAACATTTTTGTGACCAACCTTAGACATGTTGCCCCGACGTTTTTTTAGCCCAAATGGCATTGCCCTGTAACAATAAATGCCTTTTGGGGGTTATAAACGCTATTTTTCCTGATCCTATTATGCGAGGTGGATTTGGTGATAGCCCCAATATGTGTCAAGAAAGCTCATCCTTTTGGGTCCCATGGTTACATCAACCAATTGGTCGATCTTAGGTAATGGAAAACTGTCTTTAAGACACGCCTTACTCAAGTCGGTAAAATCTACGCACACCTTCCATTTTCCTGTCTTCTTCTTTACCAAAACTGTATTTGATAGCCAAGTCGGGTACTGTACCTCTCTAATGATTCAGGCTTCCAAAAGGCCTTTCACCTATTCTTTTACCATATCTTTATGTTGTGGAGCCGACCGCCTCTATTTTTGTTTGACTAGTTTGAAGCTCGGATCAACAATAAGGTGGTGGCATACTGACTTGATCCAAAATGTGTACACCCAAGTGCAGACAGTCAAGTTGCAGTAATAATTTGATTAAGTTTGAAGTCGAATCCACATGGAACTGTTTGTTGGTGTTTTTAAGTAAGCAGTGACAGAGATCAAGTAACTGTAACCTTTGAGTTTTGGAGTTTTGTGGTATATGGGATTTCCTGGACAGAATATAGGATTCTTTCCAAGAAGGTTTTCTAGACAAAATATAAGATAATCGCAAATGTAAAAAAAATGTCACTCTTTAGTTCGAGGATCAGGATATGTAGTTAATCATCCAGTTTATTATATTTGTGCTTGATAACTTAATTAACCCCTGTGTCAACAAAAAATTAATCGAAAGATAAAGGTGGATTGTGAGAATTAAGAGCATGATTCTAATATCTTTCTAGAAGTTTACAAGAATTGTCTGTGCCGAGAGTCAACCCGTCTACAAACAAGCAAGTGTTTCTACAAGGAATCCAATCATGGCATTAATATTCTATTTTCATTCTTTAATTGATGCACAATAATGGTGAAGATTGAAGGGTAGTCATAAAGATCTAGCTTGGGTACTTACCTTGAACCAATGAGTCTTTCTATGCAAGATTTATCTATGTTATAGGAAGTACTCATGGTTATACAAAGTACCTTAGCTTTGTTAGATGCAATCAATCATTCAATAAGCAAGTGAAATATAAAGCATTAAGTATAATAAAAAATGCACATATATAACTTTCAGATGATTTATACATGTCCATTACCTCTTACTAAAGAGTGAATAAGAAACAACTCACTCTTCATGGCTTTGGTAAAGCTAGAAAAGTGAGTGATGCTTATCCCTCCAAGTAGAAGAGTTACAAGATAAAACACACTACACAAGGAGCCGATCTTCAATCACGTTCCACCCTTCACGACTTTGGTAAAGCTCTAGAAAAGTGGAAGAGTTTCACTCCTTTAAGGGAAGAAATAAGCTCAAGCAATGGAAGTGATTGAAACTAATACTGAAAGTAGAAGAAAGCTAGTCACTTTTGGAGGGTTTCCACTGCTACCAAAAGATGATCTATCTTTATTTTTGCAAGTAAAAATAAACCTAAGTCTAAGAATAATTCTATAAGAAGCTAAGAAATATTTATCCAATGTAAAAAATACTCTTTTTGAAGGTCCCACAATTGGAGTATTTATAATCCAGGAGGAGGTGTCCAAGGGAGTGTGTAAAAATAGTGTAAGGCCTCCAAAGTCCACTGAAAGTCAACCACTCTGCAGCCAGTCTGGGGACAACGTTCAAAAGTTGTATGACATTTGAACGTTCTTTTTGTCTTTGCTTGATGGGTGTTCGAACACCTGATGTATTTTGAACCAGTGTTATCAGAACCAAACTGGACCGGCCGGTCGGTCCGGTCAGACCATGAACCAGAGCTTAGACCGATCCGGTTCTTGAGTTGGACTGCATAGGCATGCGAACCATTTTTGAATTGTTAAATCGGCCAGTTTTCATGAAAATCGTTGAACCGACGGTTTAATGTGAACCGGCTGTTTGATTAAAAAAATACCCAATTTGCTAAAACCTTAGGGAGAGAGATAGAGGATATGGTTTCTGGTGGAGCAGTGTTAGCATATGGAGGAGCTAGCAGTCGATCCTCCAGGCAACGGTTCTCCCAGGCTACAACTCAAGCGAGTGATGAGTGGCGACGGCTCCGGCGAACGCTCAAGTGATCTCCTCTCTTGAGTGGTGAAGGCTCAGGCGATTCTCCTCTTAAGTGGAGATGGCTTAGGCGACTAATTTATCCTTGCTTATTGAATAGGAAGTCTCTCTCTCTCTCATAAAGGGATCGCCTCATCTCTTCTCCTCTTCACTCTTTCTCACGCCTCTGCAACAACATAAAAGATGATGGAGTATAGTGTGCACCATAGTTGTTGGGTCCCCTTTTCTCAAATAGTTTCTGGAATTTTCTTTTTTTGCCTTATTTACTCTCTAACCCATTTATAATTTATTCCAAAAAATGTTTGATGGAAAATAGAATGAATAATTAGCGTGAAAATATTCTACATTTGTTTAAGGTAAATTACTTATGTTTTATAATTTTTTATTATTTTTTTATTATATTGCCGATTTAACCAGTTGACCCAACGATTGAACTATTGAACCATTGACTCGGTCTCTCTACGAGTTTGATGTCCTATCCGGTTCTAATAACATTGGTTTGAACCTCCTACTCAAGTGGCCTCTGTTCTTCTATGAGACCTATTTCCATACGCCATGAACCAACACCCTTGCACTCTTCAGCCTGGTCTTCAATAATTTAGGACAACATTCGAACGTGGATTGGCATTCGAACGTTGTACTCAAGTACTTCTGCGTTCTTTTCTTCTTTGTTGCAACACGCTATGCATCAACACTTTAGCAGTTTGATCTTTAATAATTCAAGAGAACGTTCGAACGTGGATTAGCGTTCGAACGTTCTTGCCTTGGTTCAAACTCTTCCAATTTTGCTCCAGAATATGCTGGTGTTGCATGAAAGTTTGATATTCATTGTCTTTGGACCCTAGTACAATTTATGACCTAAAATGTTATCATTTAAACTCCATCAAAGTATAATTAGTCTTAAAAAGCATTTGTAATGTGCTGATTTTAACTACTAATCACACCCTCTAACCTAAATATTGCTAGTCTCTAGTAATACAACAATAATTGAATGAAAATCTATTTCTAATGCCATTTTCGTAGGTCATTCGGTTGCATTTAGTATATGCAACGAGCCATTGAACCACTAGATTTACCCTAGCGGATGAGCGTTATCTCATGAGGGTTTTCAGTGAAGCTGCCCACAAACTTCAGTCGAACAGATGTGTATATGGGATTGCTAGTTAAAGTAAGTTAGCATGATGGTCGTTGGGACACCCAACCTTCAATTTCGACTTATCTCCCGCACACTCCTCTTTCATTGGTATTTATTCTATGCAAAAATTAACATATGCTACATTGGCATTTGAAATTTCTTGTGTAGCAAGAATGATCATTCTAGCAACAAGAATTTTTATATAACAAGCATCCCATTTTACCAATTTCCATGGATAGCTTTGGTTTTACAAACCTCTCTTAGAATCCTCTTAACAAAAATTTGCTCCGATTATAGTGACTTCTCTCTCAATGGACATGTGATCAGAAGAGGGCCAATAAAAAAAATCTCATGCACAATTAGTATGGGAGTGAAGTTTTAAGGAAGCAAACTAATTATGTTTGACATAATCTCATGGAAGAATATTGATGCAAACAATACAATACTATTTAACATACCCCAATTTTTTGGTTGACGACCTACACATGAATTAGACTTGAGATCAATTAGGGCTTTTAATAGGTTGTAATGTGGCCAAAGGTCAGTGGCTAACAAAATGACATCAATGGTATTCAAAAGCTATCCTTTCATTATGTAGTGTAGCACATCTCTTTCTAGCTTTTCAATATTTTGTCTCGAAATTGTATTTCTTTCTTTCATTTTTCTCATTTTCACTTTCTTAGCAATTTCCTGTCTTTCTATTTCTTTTATTTTTCAATTGTTTCCACTGACTTTTCTTTTCATTGAATAAAAGCCACCATAGTCTTTTTCCTTTCTCTTGTATTTCTGTATCATGCTAATTTATAAGAGGGTGTAAGAAAATTAAATAACAAAGGTATGTCAAGTATATTTTCCTGTGGCTTGGTTATCATATGGGTCACTTGAAAAAGATATTATTCATTAAATTTTCAATCATGGCTAACTAAGAATATAATTTTGTAAAAGAAATGGCTAAGGCTCAAGATGAAATCAAAAGATGGCCTAAGATCCTTTCTCAAGTATGTTCACTTGTTTGTGTCATATGAACAAATTCCTTATGGGATATGCCAATAGACCCTTTAGTTGCGTCAATCAAAGCAATTTTTACAAGATTATTCAAAAATTAAGAGTGACAGACCTTACTTGTGTAAATGTTGATCGTCTCTCAAAAGTATCACAAGGCTCGAAACTAACCATGGTATTTTTCGTCATCTTCACTGGTTATGTTAGGTTTCTCAAGGAATGTCGGTTATATATCAATTCCATTTTTGAGTCTAATCATCTTGTACCTTAAGAATAACAAATACCAATGTGCATTTGACATTTTAAGCATAGAGAAAATACCAATTTTCAAGGATCAATGGTGGTAAGTCTAGATTGCTAAGTTAGGTGTTAAACTGATCATGTGATTAGTCACTTTAACAAACAGCCTCAGAATCCACATTTGTTCCATCATTCATTAACAATCAATATAATACTAATTCTACACATGCATTTGAAAAGATAAAAGTGATAAAACTAAACCATTCATTTCACAACATACGATAGTTTATCACAAAACAAAAGGATTCAAACCATTCATAAAAGAACAAACACTCAGCCACACTCAAGAACAAGAATCTCTCTCTCACTCTTCGCTAGCCCCACTAGCTCCACCCCTTAAAAGGTAAAGAATCTCATCCTACTTAGCTTCAATACTAAGCATGATCTTTCAAAGTGAGCGTCGGGTGCTGGTGCTGGTACTATGCCCTGCTCCCTCCTAAGTCTGCTCCTGGGCTCTCTCACCCTTTATCTCTTTCTCCTCCTCCTCATCTAGCACATCCTGCACCTCTTCCGTGCCTTAGGCAGGAGCATCTTCTTTCTAGTCTCCAGGCCGCCACTATGACCTTGGCTCCTCTTGAGGGAAGCCTTGTTCAGTGGCCCTATTGGCTTCTGAATCGTCATCTTAGGCCTCACCCTAACCCCGTGGTCTGTGTACATCTCCATGACCAAGGTGCCAAAAGGGAACGAGTTCCTCTTCACATCGCATCCCCTCATCATATCTATCAAAATCAACGAGGGGAGGTCTATGTTATGGCCCCTCCAAAGTGCGTATAATAATCAGGTTGCCTTAGGATGGATCTTGTTCTTACGTCCTATGGGGGTGAAGTTCAAGACCGCCATCAAATTCAACATTTTATACTTATCAGTCAACTCCTCTTTCCAGAAAAATCTCTGCCCCATCTATAAAAAAGTAGCCAACCTTGTCAACTCCGCCCCAACTACATCCATGCCTACCTTTATCCTCGGGGGTAGGTTGGCCTTGGTACCCGAGGCACCTCTTGTCTAATCTCTCGGATGTAGTCCTCGTCCACATCAATATGATTTCCCCTCACATAGGTTTTTATCGTCCCATTGACTATTTCGGCTTTGGAGTAGAACTCCCGCACCAACTCAATCACGTCCTCTCCGTCCTTTCTCAAGGACAACATTCATCCCCTCATCTCTATATCCTAAAAAATCCCCATCTCAACAAAATCAATCATGATCACAGTTCGTTCACACACTACGACTTGATTTTGGTAAAAGTTTTTATACCTATCCGCTTTGAGGGGGTTGGGAAGTAGGTTCAATCATATCTTTTGACTATGGGCCTCACTTCTTTCTCCCCAATGACCTCTTCCACCATATTTGGCTCTTGATTGATCACTTTGCGCTTGGCAGGAAGCTTCATTCTTGGAGGCATGGTTTCTCAGTTTTGGGGATTTTTTGGTTTGGAAAGCTTGATTTTCTTGGCGAAAAGGGTGAGAAATGGTGTGGAATGTGTTTGGGTAGCTAGATTTTGGGTGAAAATGAGAAATGGATGGGGTTTTGAGGCTTGGGTAGTGAAGGGTCAACCTAGGGTTTGGAGGTTTTCAAGGGTTTTGGGCACTTTTGAATTGGGGAAGACGAACCAGACTTTTATAGACTGGGAGTTGACATTCGAACGTCATTAACGTTCGAACATGTGTAGAAGGATTTAAAAACGATCGTTCGAACGTGAGTCTGGAGTTCAAACGTAGTGAGCTCCCAGTACTTTTGAATTATGTCAGAGACCAAAGTATTGTAAGCTCATCTCATTCGAACATTTTATTGGTGTTCAAACATGGAGAGCTCCTAGTATTTTTGAGTTTCCATCAGAGGCTTGAGTACTCTAAGCAGATGACGTTCGAACGTAACTTGGCGTTCGAACACCAAATTAAAAATCAAAACATTTTTATGCAATTTTATGTATAAATTAAAGGAAAAGTATACACACATTTGATCTAAAATTCATGGCGTCTCAGTATAAGTCCCTACCCATGCTTTAGGTTGGTATTCTAGGACATTCCTTACTTGGTCAATGTTTTCATTTCAGTCAAAAGAGTTTGTACAAAAATATTTTTTCACTTTTTACAAAAATTCGGACCCTTGGCTTTCATCCCCAAAACACAATTTTCCACAATTTTGTTAGAAAGTAGTCTAATCCAAGTCTTCCTCTATCTCCATTTCATTAGAACCATTGGTGAGTCTTCTTATTTCCTGTCGCACAAACCAGTTAAGCAGAGTACCAGAATAGGATGGCGTGTCATGATAATCCTTACTCTACCCATTCACTATCCAGTTTAATCAACCGAGTGCGCGATTAGCACAAAACATTACATAATTTATGTGCTAATACATTCCTTTTTCACTTGTTTTTGGGGATTAAATGTGCAGACTTATGCTATTTGAGCTATTAATGAAGAATTATGGTGTTTATAGATGAAAGGCGTCAAATGATGCTTCTTAAAGCCTTCCTAGATGGGTTGAGGATGATGAAGATAAAAAGATGGCTTGAGGATAGCTCAGGAGAGGAAGAAATAAAAAAAATTAGAAAATCAGTCAAATCGTACCGATATGCGTACCAGTACGTTGAGGCTACTGGAGTTTGAGGTACCAGTACACTTCACTGATTCTGCCCAAATTCTACAGCCATGCTTTGTTGCTTTGAGGGTCCCACCAATAGTTCTCCCACACTCCTCTGACACGTCCACAACACTGTTCATCCCTTTCACATCTCTCTTTGGACTTTTGGAGTCATGGTGATCAATGAGGAGATAGAAAAAAAGAAAAGTTAGGTGTGCAGACAAGGATTGTATCCCCTGTCCAACCCATTCCTCCTACAGCCCTATGGATGAAGATCACATCTACAGGCTAGGCGATCACTCCCTGCACGTTTTTAAAGAGAAACGTACACCATTATCCAATATACACATTGGAATATAGAGAGGGAGAGTCTAGGAAGATAATGAATAGTGTTTAGAGAGAGAAGTTGAGATTTTTACATTTTCTTCCATGCATTGTCTTCCATTTGAATGTAAGAACCTTCTAAGCTTCCTTTATTGTTTTGAATGTCATTTAATTCAAGTTGTTTTCAGGTATAATCTTCTTTTACAACTTTCACCATTAATGCTTCTACGTTCTTCAATTTCTTAGCTATAAATGGGTATTGAATGCACTATATTTTGACTCATGTTTTCATGTATTAACTTAGTTTAAATAATCACATCTTCATAATGTCTTTCCATTATATTATTAGTTTTAACTTAAGCATGAGTAGCTAATCTTTTATGTTGGCTAATCCTAATGGAGACATCCATTTGAAAATGCCATTCCAACTATTTTTCTCTCCTTCTCTCAGAGTACGGTGGTTCGGTTTGACTGGGTAGAGAGTGGACGAGATAGTGAGTCTTTGATATTCCGTAGACTTATCACAGTTTATATTTAGATCCTCATTCAATCTCGTCACTAGCTTCCCACGAATCAATCATTCACCTATGCTTTATTAGAGGAAAGAGTTGAGTTAAAATTGGTATTCCCATTGGAGTAAGCCATTGGATTAGCCTACACTTGTTTCCCATTCCGTACTCATAACAACACAACTCACAAACCACCTCCAAATCAACAAAGGATTTTACACTTTCATTTCACTGAAATCATTTTCAAAACGATTCATATCCTTCCCCGTGGAAACGATCTTGGAATACCTTCAAGTAAAACATGATCCACAAAAGTCTCCTTGCACTTGGGGAGCATTTTTGTACATTCACATCTCACATTTTTCTACATTCCATTTTCTCATTTCCTTTCCCTTTCTTTAGACATCATCTCTAAGGGAGAGTGACATTCCCCTTTTTACACATACATTGAGGGTGATGTTAGGAGGTTAGGAATAGCATTGAAATAAAGCAAGCATTTTTGACGTCGTTGCCAGGGAAGGCCAGTGTCGAATCAAGAAGGTGATTTTTTGACCACGGAGATATGTCCTGTGATTTTCATCATGGGCTAATGTACGTTGTTCTGTGTACATATTTTCTTTTTGTTTGCTATATTTTCAATTATAGATAGTTTTGTTTCATGTGGGGATGGAACGATCAAAACTGACTTGTTAGACAACTCTTAGCCCCCGACATGAATCCTAACCAAGACCCACCCTAGGATGCGGGTGATAACTTTGAGAATGTGGATGCCAATCCAAATATGCAAGGGGGTAGGGGAATGCAAGAACCGAAAATTTCCAATCCATGAATGCATTTTCGCCCTCCTAGAAATGAAGGGAACAACATCTAAATTGATCCTCCGACGAGGTCAATGAGGGAGTTCCTTCAACCAACCCGTAGCACCATTTCATCATGCATCCACTTGTTGGTTCAAGCTCATCTCTTCCAAGTTAATGTGGGGATGTTGCAACTACTTCCTATATTCCATGGAATTAAAAAGGAAAATCCTTACTTGCATATAAGAGAATATGAGGATATAGTTACAACATTCAATGATAATTATGCTATGGAGGACATAGCTCGCTTAAAATTGTTTCAATTCTCCCTTAGAGATAAAGCCAAATCTTGGTTGTATGCCTTGAGACCTCGTTCCATAGCATCTTGGAACCAAATGCTCTCCGATTTAAAAAAAGAATTTCAGGTTCATAGAACCACAACTTTGAAAAAAGAAATTCAAAACTTTTTGGAGAAGCCCAATGAGCAATTCTACCAATGTTGGGAGAGGTACAAGGAGTTGTTGCAATCCATCCCACATCACGTCTTTGAATCATGAAAAATAGTTAGTTTCTTCTATGAGAGAATTACAATAAGCCATAGACAATTCATTGACATGATGTGCAATGGCGAGTTTTGAGCAAAGACCCCAATGAGGCCTGTGATTACTTTGTTATATTGGCACAACATGCACAATCATGAAACATCAGGGATCCAAACAATGTACCAAGGTCTTCAACTTAAGGGGGTAATCAGACTCAAGTGGGAGGGAGCTATGATTTGAGAGACTGAGAAGACTTGCTTTACAAAATTTCTAAGTTGTCAATGAAAGTAGAGAGTCTTAAAGTGAATAGGAGACATGAGGTCTCTAATGTTTCAAGGGTTGATGAGTTTTGCTCGATTTGTGAGAATGGGGAGCACTCCATATCTGAGTGCCCCAGCATTCCGGCGCTTAAGGAAGCATACCATAAGCAAGTGCATGCATTTAACCAAACAAGGTAATCATTCTCTCCACATTCGAACACTTACAATTTGGGTTGGAGCAATCACCCAAATATTAGTTGGAAAATGAGAATCCCATTCCGCATGGTTCGAATGCATATTCTTCACCCGCACCTCTAAGGCAAAATCAATACCAAGGTCAAGGGCAAGCATTTAGCTCCCAATAGCCCTCGTCTAATACGCAAGGGTATTCGTCAAACCAGCCACCACAAAATTTTCCACAAAATCCAGCTCCCCAAAGCTTCTCCCAACAAAGACTATCTAATTCTTCCACCTACCAACCTCCCCATAAGAGGAACTTGGAGGATGTGATCCATTCCTTCATCACAAAGCCAAACTGCCATTAACAACCAAACTGCCATAACTCTTAATAACATGGCAGCTCAACTCACAAAGATAACAAATCATATAGGGTTGTCACAACAAGAAAAGGGGAAATTCCCCACTCAAACCCAAGAGAACCCTAAGGGACAACATGTGATTGATTCTTTTGAGAGCACAAAGGAGAGTTGTGAGCAACTCAAGGCAATCACCACCCTTCGTACTGGCAAACAAATTGATAAATATGTTGTGCCAAAGGTTTCACCTAAAGTCACATTGCAAAAAGAAAAAGAGACAATGGGTGACATTGACGAGGGTGATTCAAGTGAAAAGAAAGAGAGTCAAGTAGTTGAGGAAAAGAAATTGGTTGATGATAATGTGAATGTTTCCCCTATTCCTGCTCCATTTCATAACTATTTGAAGCCACCCATGAAGGTGGATAATTATACTGACATTCTTGAGATATTCAAGCAGGTTAAGATCAAAATCCCGCTCTTGGATTCTATAAAGAAAATCCCCTCTTGTGTAAAGATTTTGAAGGATTTGTGTACTGTGAAGAGGAAGCTAAATGTCCACAAGAAAACATTCCTCACTGAGCAAGTGAGCTTAATTTTGAAATCAAACACCCCCTCAAAGTTTAAAGACCCTGGCTGCACTATAATTACCATCACAATAGGGAATTGCGGGGTGGAGGAAGCATTGCTTGACTTGAGGGCTAGTGTTAATCTCCTACCTTACTCAGTGTACAAGAAACTTAAACTTGAAGAGTTGAAGCCAACCTCAATCAATCTTTAGTTGGCCGATCGAAACATTCGAACACCAAAGGGTGTGGTTGATGATGTTTTGGTTTAAGTGGACAACTTTTATTTTCCTATTGATTTCATTGTGCTTGAAACTTACCCTGTTGCTAACCCTTTCTCCCAAATCTCTGTTATACTTGGTAGGCCTTTCTTTGCTACATCTAATGTTGTGATAAATTACAAGAACGGTATCATGAAGCTAGCATTTGGGAATATGACAATGGAGCTCAATGTATTCACCTTGGCCAAGCAACCGGGTGATGATGAGAAGGTACATGAGGTTAATCAGATTGATACCTTTGTAGAGGAACATTTGGAGTTGATGAGCACTATTAAGTTGGAAGAGGAGGAAATTGTTGATATAGAGAAAATTAATGGGCCAAAGGAATTGGAAAGTGTGAAGGGGTAGAAAGATGGACCCCTACATTCGAGGAGCTTCCTCATCAAGAGAAGAATTTTTTTTCATCGGATATACAAAAGCCCAACTTGGAATTGAAGCCTTTACCCTCTCATTTGAAGTACTCTTATCTTGGGGAAGGTGAAACTTTTCCAGTAGTTATTAGTTCGACACTGAACATGGAACAAGAAGAAGAACTCTTGGAGGTACTGAGAAGGCACAAAGGAGCAATTGGGTGGACTGCTTGGTGAATTCCGTGGTAGTATATTCCCTAATATCTACACATCACCCTCAAATATGTGTATGGATTATAGAACTAAGGGAGTGTCACCCTCTCTCAAAATGATGTGGGAAATGGGGCAATGAAATGGTGGAAATGAAATGTACAAAATCAAAAATATGTGAACAAAAGTGCTCCCTAAGGGCAAAGAGTCTTTTGCTTGTCGTGTTTTACTTGGAAAGTATTCCAAGGTCGTCTCCTTAGGAAAGGAAAGTTCAAGTGTGTGAAGGTGATTTTGTCAAAAAGAGAAAGTGTAAAATCTTTTGTTTGTGTTTTGGTGATTTGTTGTTTGGGAATGAAAATGCAAGAAAACAAGTGTTGACTAATTCAAAGAGGTCATTCCAATAGGAATATCAAACCAAGTCAAACCCCTCCTCTAATGGTGCTTAAATACACCATTGATTCGTGGGAAGCTCGGGACTAAAATGGAGGTGAGTATCAAGCTTACCCTGTGACAATGCCTACGGTGTTTCAAGAACTCACAACCATGTCTTCACCCCAACCCAGTTAAATTGAGCCATTGTGCACGCAGAGGAGGAATGAAAGAGATTTGGAATGATATACCCAAGTGAAGGTCTCCCTTGGATTGGCCAACTAAAATGATTAGTACTCAAATATAGCATATTATTATGCCCTTTTTGGACTAATTATACTTTGATGGAGTTTAAATAATGACATTTCGGGTTCTAAAATGAAAAAAAAGGGTTCAAGGGCGACAAAAATTACAATTGAACGTAACACCAACATATTGGGGAACTAAATTCAGAAGCTTGGAATAGAGTAGTAACGTTCAAACGCCACCTACCGTTCGAACGTTCACTTGAATTAGGTAAAGATCAGACTGCTGAGACAAGATGTATTGCAGCCAAGAACCAAAGCCCTAGAGAATTAAGTATTAACGATCGAATGCCACCTACCATTCGAACGTCCACTTGAACCATTGACGAGACAAGACTGACTGAAGACATGGTGTGTTGCAGCTAATCTATGACAAAATTTGCATGGTGTGTAGATGGAGATTTCCACAGAAGACCACAAGCCATCGGACGAGTGAATGATAGGCACAGATCCCAGCTGGCGTTCGAACACCCTTAGAGCAATGACAGAAGAACAGTTCAAATGCCCTTTACAGACTGCCTGCTAAGTGGTTGGCTTTTCACTTTGACTTAGGTGCCAGACTTTATTCTTTTACCCTACCTTGCCTTCTCCTTGTCTATAAATACACCTATTTTTGGAGAGAAAAAGGGGAGGGCAGCACTTCTAGCACTACTTCTCCTTTCCTATTGTCATTGTTTTCTTCTTTGCTAGAGAGTTGGGAAGTTTACACTCCCACTCATTTCTTTACATTAATGCTTTTACATTTGCATTTACTTAAGAGTTATAGTTTCTTTATTTACTTTTAGTCTTTATATTAATGCTTTTACATTTGCATTTACTTAAGAGTTGTAGTTTCTTTATTTACTTGTAGTCTTTACATTTATGCTTTTATTTACATTCCTTTGTTTATGTCTTACTCTTCCATAAATTGAGCTTCCTTCTTTCTTAGAAGAGTGAAACTCTTCCACTTTTCTAGAGTTTTTCCAAAGTCGTGAAGAGTGGAACGTGATTCACTCATTCTTTGTTGAAGATTGGCTCCTTGTTCTTGTGCTCTTGTTTTACAAAGTCCTCTACTTAGACGGATGGCATCACTCACTTTTCTAGCTTTACCAAACCTATGAAGAGTGAGTAGTTTCTCATTCACACTTTAGTAAGAGGTGAAGGGCATGTATTGATTATCCGTAAGTTATATTATGCAATGTTCTAATGCTTAATGTTTATATCCCCTTGATTATTGAAAGATTGATTGCATCTAGCAAAGCTAAGGTACTTTGTATAATCGATAGTATTTCTATGACACGGATGACCCTGGCATGGAAAGACTCCTCGTTTCAAGGCAAGTACCTAGGCTAGATCTTCATGACTACCCTTCAATCCTCCCCCATTATTGCGCTTTATTTAAAGAATGGAATATTAATGTCATGGTTTGATGTCTTGTAGAAACACTTGCTTGTTTGTAGACGGGTTAAGTCTTGGCACAAACAATTCGTGTAAACTTCTAGAAAGACATCGAACCATGGTCTTAATTCTTACAGACCATCTTTACCTTCTAATTAACTTGCTGTTGACATGGAAATTAATTGAGTTATTAACCGTAAATATAACAAACTGGATAATTGACTACATGTCCTGATCCTCGAACTAAAGAGTGACTTTTTTTCTATTTAAATTAATCTTATATTTTGTCTAGAAAACCGTCTTGGAAAGAATTCAATATTCTGTTCAGGAAACCACCCACATCTCACAACTTTAAATCTCAAAGGTTACAATCAATTGGTCTCCACCACTGCTTACTTTGAAACACCAACACAACAAGTTCCATGTGGATTCGACTCCGGACTCAAACCGGATTATTACTATAACTTGACCGCCTACACTTGGGTGTACACATTTTGGATCAAGTCATAAAACTCTAGCTACTCATAATAAAAGACAAGACCTGCATAATGTAAATAGACATAATGAAGAAATGAAACATGAAACTTAACTTAAAGTAAGGAAACTTAAACTAAGAAGAAAAATATTCAATACCCATTTTAAGAAAAGGTTCAAGCGAAAAAACTCATACAACAATGGTAGATTCTAAGTTACATAACCAAACTTGCAATGAACTTGAAATAGCTAAGATTAAAGTGCAAGAAATAAAGATTGCAAGATATTTAAAGCTAACTACAACTGAAATGGAGAAGAAAATGCAAAAACATAAATTTCTATTACATTATTAATCTTCTTCTTCCTTGGATTTTCAAAGCTTAGATAGCCACCCCCTTGAATGGCTTGTAAATGTTGAATATAATGGTGTGTGAGCCTTGCATTTTCGTGCATGGTGGTCCCCACAAAGGTGTGTGCAGGTATTCCAAGCATGGGGAAGGTGAGTTGATGGCTTTGTATAGGCTAGGAAGAGCTTAGCCTACAACCCACATGGCAGCCCCTTACTTTTCCATCCACATTAAAGCCATTGTCTTCAATCTCTTTAACTAGGGTGTAGGAGGCATGTTCTTGTGTAAGGAATGTCAAGGAACAAGTGGGAGAAGCATTGGTGGGACCCCCAATCAAGTGGATTATGAATATAGGCATTCTGGGCACTCAGTAGAGCGTACTAGTATATAGTACTGGTACACTAAGCCTTCTGGAGTTTGGGGTACCGGTACTGCGTATCGGTACACTTTTTCTATTTTGGAGTAGTTTTTGTAGAATTATCATAAACTTTGATACAACTGTCCAATCAAGCTGAAATTTTGACACAATATATAAGACATCTAGATCTACAACTTTCACGTTTTATACTTTTTTATATTCGAAGTGGATAATGGTCAAAATGGAGAAAAATCAAGGTTCTACAACCAAATTATGTGGGTGCTGGTGCCTTTGTTACCAAACACCAATGCCTCCTTGATTTCTTCACTTTTAAGCCTCTAAATCCTCATGTAATGTGTCCATGGCTTCACCACACATCCATACTTAGTTGAAAGGTCCTAAAATCCATCATTTAAACAATAATTACCTGCAACATCGAAAATTTAACATTATTCATAATTTCGGCTTACTCTAAGTACTTAAATACAAAAGTTGAGTTAAAAAGTATGAAATGAGGCCATTAAATATGCAATATTTTGTGCTCTTCACACCCCCCAACTTAAGCTTTGCTTATCCGTAGCAAAAAAAATATAAAAATTAAGAAAACAAAGGAAAACTTATACTAATTCCGCAATTGTATTTGACACATGCAACAAGCCTTTAAACTCCTAGGTGATCCCTAGTGGATGAGTTTTGTCTCATGAAGGTTTCCAGTGAAGGTACCTACAAACTTCTTTTCCCAATATCCAATATTTAAATCATATTCCCTTATCTTAACTAGCACTGGGATTTAAAAAATAGCTTGGTTCAACATACCTGAACTAATCACACTTGAAACACATCGTAGCCTTAAATGCTATTCTAGAGTATTCACCTACACATTCATTTTCAAACTTGTGTGTGTGAAATGGATGTGTAATTTAAATATTTACACAATGGAGCTCACATTCACTTTGGCTATCCAAATTAAGCTTCGATGCAAACTCACCAAGGGTATCTCTCAACAATGAATCACACTATGAATATCTTGGCATGCTCTCAATATGTATATGTGAGATGGAATCTTGTTCTCAAAATGAAGTATACTCACATATAATCTAAAAATGAAGTATGCATAAAAATGAAACAATCTTGCCATAATCTCATGAAAGGAATACTAGGGCATTAGATAGAAAAATCAATTTCTCTTTTTCTTTTTAAAAAATACATCCCCCATGCTTGGTGTTTTTCCTTGTTATTTCTAACCTCTTAACACCTTCCCTCAATGTAAGTGTATGATGTATGAATGAAGAGGATTGTCACTCTCCCTTAGGGATGATGTCAAAATAAAAGGCAAGAAAATGAAGAAATGGAATGTTAAAAATGTGGGATGTGAGTGTACAAAAATGCTCCCCAAGCGCATGGAGACTTTTGTGGGTCGTGTTTTACTTGGAGGTATTCCAAGGTCATTTCCTTGGGGAAGGATGTGAATCGTTTGAAAATGATTTTGGTGAAAAGAAAGTGTAAAAATCTTTGTTGATTTGAAGATTGGTTTGTGAGTGTAGTTTGATGAAATAAAATGAAAACAAGTGTTGGCAAATCACAAAGGTTCACTCCAATGGGAATGTCAAAATAACTCAACCCCTTCCTCCAATGGTGTTTAAATGTACGATTGATTCGGGGAAGCTCGACACTACAATGGAGGTGAGGATCAAGCATACCTCGTGGAAATGCCTAAGGTGTATCAAGAACTCACAACCATGTCCTCACCCCAACCTAGTCAAATCGAGACATTGTGCACTGAGAGGAGGAATGAAGAGAGTTGGGATGGCAAACTCAAATACAGGTCTCCCTTAGATTTGCCAACCAAAATGTTTAGCTACTCATGCTTAATGTGAAACTAACAATATAATGAGGATGCATTGAAAAGAAATATAATTGAGGTTGACCACTCCCGTGAGGCAAAGACCTTGGTACATCGGTCGGGTCAGTGATGTGTCATAACTGTGCATTTTGGGCCAATGTGTCAAAATAGTCTAAAGCCTCATTGGGTTCTTTGCTCAAAAACTCCCCATTGCACATCATATTGATGAATTGTTGATCGTCCGGTGTAATTCCTTCATAGAAGAAACTCGCCAATTTCCATGGTTCAAAGCCATGGTGTGGAAGGGTCTATAGCAATTCTTTGTACCGTTCCCAACATTGGTAGAATTGTTCATTGGGTTTTTGCGTAAATTTTTGAATTTGATTCTTTAGGGTGGTGATTTTATGCACCGAGAAAATTTGTTCAAAAACATGGAGATCATTTGGTCCTAAGATGTTATGGTCTGGAATCTTAAGAGCTGAAACCACATTTTGGCCTTATTACTTAGGGAGAAAGGGAACAATTTCGTACTTGCTATCTCTTCCATATTATAATTTGGGAGAAAGGTTGCAACTATCTTTTCAAAATCCCTTATATGCAAATAAGGGTTCTCATTTTTGATTCCACGAAAAGTGGGAAGTAGTTGCAACATCCCTGATTTAATTATGAAGAGATGGGCTTGGACAGGATGGAGGATGCATGAAGGCGTGGTGCTATGAGTTGGTTGAAGGAACTCCCACATTGACTTTGCCGGAGGGTCAACATGGATATTGTTTCCTTCATTCCTAGGAGGGGGAATTGCACTCGTGGATTGGGCATTCTAGGTGGTTGCACTCCCCCACCCCCTTGAACATTTGGATTAGCACCAACATTATCAAAATTATCACTCGCAACCTCGGGTGGGTCTTGGTCAATATTCATGTTGGGGTATAGAGGTTGTCTAACTAGTCGACCTTGGTTGTCCCTTCCCCACATGTAACGAAATATCTACAATTGAAATTATACATAAACAAGAATATATACACGAAGCAACGTACCTCAACCCTTGATAAAAATAATGGGACTTACCTCCGTTGTCCGTAAATCACCTCTTTGATTCAACACTTGCCTTCCTCGGCAACAACGTCAAAAATGCTTGGTCAAAAACCTTATTGTTTCCTAACCTCTAAAAACCATCCCTTAGAATGTATAGTGTATAGACGAAGGGGAGTGTCACTCTCCCTTGGGATAGTTTCAAAATAAAGGGCAAGGAGAAAGGAAATTGAAATGGTGGAAATTTGAGATGTAAATGCATAAAAATGTGTGTGTGTGTACAAAAGTGCTCCCCAAGCGCAAGGAGACTTTCGTGGGTTGTGTTTTATTTGGTGGTATTCTAAAGTTGTACAAAAGTGCTCCCCAAGCGCAAGGAGACTTTCGTGGGTTGTGTTTTACTTGGTGGTATTTCAAGGTTGTTTCCACGGGGAAGGAATGCAAATCAAGCCGAAGGTAATTTTGAGTAAAAGAAAGTGTAAAATCTTTGTTCTTGAAAGTTGTTTTGTGAAGTTTGTGTTGGTGAAAATGAAATGAGATACAAATGTGGCAAATCCAAGAGGTCACTCCAATGGTGATACCATCTCAACTTGAATCCCTCCTCTAATAGAACATGAATGAATGATTGATTCGTGGGAAGCTAGGGATAATATGGGTGAGTATCTAAGCATAAACCCTGACTAGACCTACGGAATATCAAAGACTCACCGACTTATCCACCCTCAACCCAGTCAAAGCGAACCATTGAACTCTAAAAAGAGGAAGGAGAATGAGTTGAAATGGTATACCCAAATGGAGGTTCCCCTTGGCTTTTCCAACTAGAAGATTTAACTACTCATGCTTGAAATAAAATTAACTATGTAATGAGAATGCATTGCAAAGGGATGAGGTTCTTGAGTAACTATTGCAAGAAGACATAAGCTAGAAGAGAATGCATTTAAAACCCATTTTACTGCTAAGAAAATAGAGAGCTTTGATACATTAATGGTAGAAGCTTTAAGAGAGCATTAAACTAGCAATGGACATCAAGGAACCAGCATTAATGACATTAAATGAAGTTTAAGGATCCATACAAGGGATTACAAGACAATGTATTGAAAGAAATGCAAAAATCTCAATTTTCTCTCACTAGAATACTATTCATCATCTTCTCCCAGACCTTTTCTCTATATCTTCTGTAATCTCTATAATCCTCAATGATGGAGCCTTCTCTTGCCAAAAACATGCCCTGGAGTCATGCCCTAGCCTGGAGATGTGATCTCCATCAATAGGCTACAGAAGGAATGGCCTAGACAGGGGGAGTGCAGACCTTGTCTACACACCCATCAACTCTTCTCCTCTCTCTCCTTATTGATCACCATAGCTCCAAAGTCCAAAGAGAGATGTGAAAGGGATAAATAGTATTGTGGGCGTGTTAGGGGGAGCATGAGAGATCTATTGGTGGGACCCTCGAGGCAGCAGAGCTTGAGATGTAGAGATTTGGTGTTTTTTCTTATTATTCCTAACCTCTTAACACCTTCCCTCAATGTATGCGTATGACGTATGAAAGAAGGGGATTGTCAGTCTCCCTTAGGGATAATGTTAAAAGAAAGGGAAAAGAAATGAAGAAATGGAATGTTAAAAATGTGGGATAAGAGTGTACAAAAATGCTCCCCAAGCGCAAGGAGACTTTTGCGGGTCGTGTTTTACTTGGAGGTATTCCAAGGTCGTTTGAAAATGATTTTGGTGAAAAGAAAGTGTAAAAATCTTTGTTGATTTTAATATTGGTTTGTGAGTGCAGTTTGATGAAATAAAATGAAAACAAGTGTTGGCAAATTATAGAGATTCACTCCAATGGGAATGCCAAAACAACTCAACCCCTTCCTCCGATGGTGCTTAAATGTACGATTGATTCGTGGGAAGCTCGGCACTAAAATGGAGGTGAGGATCAAGCATACCCCACAGCAATACCTACGTTGTATCAAGAACTCACAACCATGTCCTCACCCCAACCTACTCAAATCGAGCCATTGTGCACTAAGAGGAGGAATGAAGAAAGTTGGAATAGCAAATAGAGGTTTCCATTGGATTTGCCAACCAAAATGTTTAGCTACTCATGCTTAATGTGAAACTAACAATATAATGAGGATGCATTGCAAAGAAATAAAGTTCTTGAATAACTAAATGCAAGAAAACATAAGCTATAAGAGAAAGCAATGAATACCCATTTCAAACTAAGACAAAAATGAAGAACATAGAGCATTAATGGTGAAAGCTTTAAATGAAGATTAAGCTTGAAAACAACTAGAAATAAATGATATTCATGGTATTAAATGAAGCTTAGAAGATTCTTACATCAAAATATAAGTCAATGCATGAAAGGAAATACAAAAATCTAAATTTCTCTCTACACTATTCATCATCTTCTTCCCTGACTTTCTCTCTTTATATGTTTTATAGTGTATGGAATGCTGCATAATGGAGATCTTTCTTTCCAAAAACGTGCATGAAGTGATGGGGTAGCTTGAGGATGTGATCTCCATCCATAGGTTGCAAGAGCATTGGCTAAACAGGGAGGTTGCAGACCCTGTCTGCACACCCAACAACTCCCATCTTCTCTCTCTTCATTGATCACCTAGGACTCTAAAAGTCCAAAGGGAGGTGTGAAAGGGATGAATAGTGTAGTGGCGTGTTAGAGAAGTGTGGGAGACTTGATGGTGGGACCCTCAACACGGCAGACCTGAGTTGCAGAGATTGGGGAAGATTCAGCAGAGCATACCAGTACGTCGAACTCTAGTAGCTTGATCGTATTGGTACTGCATACCGGTACTATATGTTATAGTGACCAAACCTTACCGGTGTTGCATACTGGTACGCTTCTACATCCTTGTTTGATTTTGCTAATTGCTTCACTCCTAAGCTTTTCTCTAGCCATTCTTTCACCCTCATTCACCTCAACTCAATTGGGAAGGCATTAAGAAGCCTCATTTAACCTCTTTTACCTACAAACACCAATTATCCTTGATAAGAACTCAATTGATGCAACTCCAATCATTTAGCCTCTAGAAGCAAGTGAAAATGGTATGACTAGTACATGAAATATGTAATGTTTTTGTGCTAATCACACTCCCCAACTGGAGTTTTTCTAGTCCCTTAGCAAAATTTATTTTCCAAACAAGTAACGAGAATGTCATATAATAATCCATTTAAACAACCAATTCACTCCATCAATCAAAAAGAAAAAATCATAATGCAATTAACAAAATAACATAGACAATATTGAATCAGAAATTGTGGTTTTTCATTGATGTGTTTTGAAGTTGGTGTACATGGAGTAGGACATCAAAAGAAACAAAATAGGCTTATAACTCCATGACCCTATCCTAACTGTGTACAATCCAACACCTACAAAACCTACTACACATCCACTCTTCCTCGTCATCGTCATTAGAGTATTCCTCCTCCCCGGACTCTTCACCTTCATCATACTCCTTAGAGTCCTCATCATCATCATCCTCCTCTTCCTCTTCCTCGACTGCTTTGAAGGCAGAGGGGGCAGAAGTGGAGGGAGTAGTGGCTGGTGGAGTGGGGACTTCTGGTATGGGCCTCCCAGGGAAGGTATACATGAATATCTCTCGCACCATGGCCATCATTCCTTGCATTGAGCGTACTGGTGCAGCTGTGGACGGCCCAGTGGATGAAGATGGGCTAGGAGCCTCAGAATCGGATCCCAATGTTCTAGCCCGCTCCCCCTTACTCGTTGCTTTTCTTTTTTTACTACTGGTCTTGTCAAAAGCCCCAGTCTCGGGAGGAATGATCTTGTCGAATGTGTATTCCTTGACTTTGAAGTGTTTGCACATCCGAGTTACCAAACTCCCGAATGACAAATTGGTCATTAGCTTTGTTGTCACCGTAAAATATTTCATTACTTCCCAGATGAAAAATGCAAAGTCGATTGTACTCCTTGACACAACTTCATCTAGCAAGGCTAACTTCTCTATATTTGGCTTCTTTTCTGAAGCTCTTGGGAGTAAATTGTAATGGAGAAGTTTGTTTAGAAGCCCATACACATGCTTTAACCCTCCACTTTGGAAATGTCCCTTGAATTTAGTGGGGTCGTACATTAGAGCCACAAACTCCTCTCCAGTCTTGGTTCTAGTGATATTGTGAGGATAGATAGGAGGGAAGGGTGATGGTCTCTTGTATCCTCCAAGAAGAGTGGCAATGACATCGGGGGTCACGTCGAACATCTTGCCCAGCACATTGGTTCTCAGCACCTCCACTTCGTTCACCTCAACCACCCGGAGCAATTGGTAGAAACTCCTAACCATTGACAAATTATATCCCTCAACTTGCTTGAACCAAAAACTCATGCCATGCCCTTCAATGATTTTTACAATCACATGTCTTGGGGTGAGTGTGAAACGGTCAAGGTGCCGCTCACAAGTGACACTCTTCCCTTGAATCCATTGGCATCGTGCCTCCCTCCTGGCCTTCTTTCTTTGCACATTTTGGTCCTCGCTTGACCCTTCACTGCTTCTCTTCCGGCTAATGGAATCCTCGGGTGGAGGAGAACTAGGCCCAGGTCTCTTGGTCCAGGCCATGCACAACAATAGTGTCCCTATTGAGAGAAAAGCAAAGAGGATTTACAAACAACCCTCAATCGAGTCTATGGAGTCAAGAACAACACCTAATTGACGAGCCATGTGAGGTTCCATGGATAGATTGGAGAGATTTGGGGAAATTTATGGGATTCGGCACCTCGGGTTTCACAAGTGTGGGTTGCACCAAATCCAAGCTTAAGGAAGGGAGGGATTTAGAATTGAAGGAAAGAAGAGGGGATTTGGGGCCTGGGATGTTTTTGAGTGAGTGAGAGGTTTAGGGGTGAAAATAGAGGGTGGAAAATGAAGGGTTCCCTGAATTAATTAGATTTGAAAGCCCAAGTTTTTTCTGATTTCAGCAGATTGTACCGGTACGCAATATCGGTCCGCTTCTGCTTTGTTTGCCAAAATAATCCTGCTGAGCACACCTTTCCACACCATTTCAAATCAATATCCCCCTAGACATTCTACCACACTACTTATGACCTCTGCTCCATCCCAAAAAATGTACTCCACTTATAAATCACTATTCGAACCATCATCCCCAAATTATTACTGAAATTGCAAAGTTATTTAAACTTTTGATGCCTTCAACGTACAAGGAATGGATTTCCGTTCTTAACTATCAAAATGAACACCCAAAATGCTCATCACCTGATTAACAACATGGGCATTCCTCATTCATTTGAAATATCAAAAACTTAAGCAATATTCTTCTATTCTGCAAGCATGAGGCTATCTAACATATTTCTCCGACAATTTAACTAAGCACACATTAGCCATACCATAGTCTTAAATACTAGTCTAAAGTATGCACCTATACATTTATTTCTGAACTCGTGTGAGAGAAAAAGTAATTTGAGCATTTACACAGCAGAATTCACATTCGAATGGCTAGTCAAACTCAGTTTCAATGCAAAACTCACCAAGGTCACTCTCAACAATGAAATTTACTCTAGTTATGCTTACATGCACTCTATGTGTACAAGTGAGATAGATTTGTGTGCACAAAACAAAATATACTCACATGTAATCCAAAAATGAAGTTTATGTATGAGAATGAAGCTACTTTGGCATAATCTCATGAAAAGAATTGTTAGGACATTGGGTAGCAAAACTAACTTATCATTCTATTAAAAATTATGCATCTCCCATGTTTCTATAGATCACTTAGGACTTCGAAGGTTATAATAGGGCCTTGGGGTGATACTGAGGAAAAAGAAACAAAGGATATCGGATAACAAAGAGGGTTATTCCGAGTGAATGACCTTTATTTCAAAAAGATTTCCATTTTATGGGATTTCTAGGCTAACACCTTTGCCACACTCTTTGTTGTTCTTCTATATTTTCCTTAACTTTTTCTTCTTTATTTGATCATTCTTACTTCTTCTCACCCCTTTTTCTTCCTTTTCTTGAGTTCTCATTATCTTTTTTTATTTTTTTCAAACTCTTTGATTTTCAACAACAATCATCCCTTGCTTAAATTTTTACGCCACTCTTCCTTTTCTTTTGCAATCACTCATATTTAGCTTCAAGGAACAACCAAGGTAAGAGAGATATTTCTCATTTTCATCAGCTTGGTCAATTGTATGGCATAGAAATTAATTTTCATCAAGCTCAATTAAAGTACTAGGGATAATATTTTCACAAGAATAAGGCAAAGGCTCAAAGCATTTCAAATATGGCCTAAAATCACTTCCAGATATGCATAGGAGAGCAGTGTGCATTTAAGATAAGTTAATCGACTACACTAATGCACTTAGCCAAAACAAGCATAATGAGACTATTGAACAAATTTGAAATTTGAGAATTGTTCCTTGAGTAAATGAAAGTCCCCTCCAAAAAGAATTGGCACTAAAGCTCTCATGGGTCCTTACCCATCTCCATTACTTATGTCAAGCCTAAAATATGAATCCAATCTGTAAATTGCTGAAATTACACATTCAAGAGGGCACATAAAGTTGAGTTAAAAAACGAATATATATGTGATACTCACGTATAGTTTTCACTTCTATAATATGCTCATGTGCTCAAGGTTCAAAACAACGATCAACATATCATCTAATCCAGACACTCTTAATAAGGGAATACAGATCAACATTCAAATATTTTTCACAAAAAATTTTAAATTTTCACATATTTCACCAATGTAAACAAACAAAAAAAAAAGCTATAAGATATATGTGAAAGGTGAATTTTTCACCCCAAAAATTGGTGTAACATGTAAATGGTGCACCTCACCCCCCCAACTTGATTCATGCATTGTCTCCAATGCAACAAAAAGATATGACATGCACTGAAGGACAGTAAAAAGATAGGTAGGGTTAGAGAACACCTTGTAATTGAGCTTCGACAAAAGCACCAATATCTGAAACTAAGAAAATCAATACTATACAACCAAAGAAAGTAAGTGACATGAGATAAAGATAGCATACATAAATAAAAGTAACTGCACACTAAAAAATATAAACATTAGCTACTCCTCCACCAAATCTGGATACACGGGATCCGTCAAATCTTCCTCCACTTCCTGGCCATCAAAACCCACAAAGAATGGCTTGAGTCTTTGTCCATTGACCTTGAATGTTTGACCATTCTCAGGGTTTGTCACCTCAATAGCTCCGCTGGGATAGGACACCTTGACAAGATAGGGGTCATCCCAACGGGATCAAAGTTTTCCTTATAAAATTGAGACGCAAGAATTGTACAAGAGTACTTTTTGCCCTGGCTCGAATGATTTTCATGTGATGGAATTATCAAGAAATATCTTAGCTCGTTTCTTTGAAATTTTTGAACTCTCATGCGCATCTCGTTGGATCTCTTCCAATTCATTCAGTTCCAACTTTCTCTGTTCACCAGCCATTCTCAAATTAAAATTCAAGGACTTAATAGCCCAATAGGCCTTGGGCTCCATTTTGACTGGCAGATGACAAGCCTTTCCATAGACAAGCCGATAGGGAGATATGCCCAAAACAGTCTTATAAGCTGTATGGTAAGCACAAAGGGCATAAGTCAGTTTAACTGACCAATTTTTCCTATTGGGGTTAACCGTTTTTTTCTAAGATATTCTTAATCTCCTTATTGGCCAACTCGGCTTGGCCATTGGTTTGTGGGTGGTATGCAGTAGACACCTTATGTGTAATGTCATATTTAAACACTAAGGATGCGAATGGCCTATTACATAAATGCGATCCACCATCGCTTATCATTGCACGAGGCATCCCAAACCTGAAAAATAGATATTCTCCTTGAGAAACTTGACTAAGACCCAGTGGTCATTAGTCATGGTTGGGAAAGCCTCCACCCACTTGAACACATAGTCCACTACCAGGAAGATGTTCAAATAACCAAAAGACATAGGGAAAGGACCCATGAAGTCGATGCCCCAATAGTCTAATATTTTTATGACAAGCACAGAGGAAACGGGCGTCATGTTTCTATGGGCCACACCACTCAATCTTTGGCATCTGTCACATGTCTTACAAAACGAAACACAGTCTTTAATAAGAAAGGGCCAATAAAAAACTGATTGAAGAATTTTGGCTGAAGTTTTTTCGCCAAGCAATGTCCACCGCAAGCTTGTGAATGGCAAAATGTAAGGACGTCCCGTTATTCATTTTCAGGTACACATCTTCTCATGACTTGGTCGGGACAGTACTTAAACAGGTACGGGTTGTCGAAGTAGAAGTACTTTACATCCGCTATAAATCTTCTATGCTCCATTGCGGTGGTATTTGTCCTGTTGCAAGATAGTTACATATATCATTATACCAAGGACATACAGAATGAATTGAAAGCAAACGCTCGTTAGGGAAAAATTCAGGGATAGGAATGTGCTCGTCGGCCTCTTGCACCACAAGTTGGGATAAATGATCAGCCACCACGTTCTTTACTCTTTCCTTATCCTTGATCGTCAAGTCAAATTCTTATAGGAGGAGTATCCACCTAATGAGTCTCGATTTTGTATCCTGCTTAGACAACAAATACTTCAATGTAGAGTGATCTGTAAAGACAAATATAGGTGAACCAATGATATAAGAACGGAATTTATCTAAGGCAAACACTATTGCTAGTAACTCTTACTCGGTGGTAGTGTAAATCATTTGAGCCTCATTTAGTGTTTTGCTAGCATAGTGTATCACGTATGATCAATTTTCCTCCCTTTGGCTGAGCACTGTGTCGATTGTGTAATCACTCGCGTCCCACATGAGCTCAAAAGGTAGATCCCACCTAGGTGGTTGCATGATCAGAGGTGTGACTAGCACGCTTTTAAGTTTTTTAAAGGATGCCTGACAATCATCCGACCACTCGAATGGAACCTCTTTAGATAGCAAATTGGTCAAGGGTCGGGCCAATGCACTAAAATTCTTTATGAATCGGCGATAAAACTCCGCATAGCCCAAAAATGACCAGATGCCTTTGATGGCTCTCGGCATAGGGAGGTTGGAGATGGCCTCCACCTTGGATTTTTTGACTTCAATACCCCTTGCCAAAACTATATAACCAAGCATAATTCCTTCTGTCATCATAAAATGACACTTTTCTCTATTCTAGACTAGATTCTTTTCTTCACACCTCTCTAATACTCTCTCCAAATTTGTAAGCATCTATCAATGAATCTCCAAACATGAAAAATTCATCCATTAAGACCTATTTTATCTTCTCTACCAGGTCACTGAAAATTTCTATCATGCAAGGTTGACAAGTCCCCAAAGCATTGCATAGTCCGAACGGCATGCGACGGTAGGAGAAGGTACCATAGGGGCACATGAAGGTGGTTTTTTCTTGATCCTCCAAAGTGATCTCTATTTGATTATATCCAGAGTACCCATCTAGAAAGCAATAGAATAGGTGCCCTGCTACTCTTTCCAAAACTTGATCAAAAAATGGCATTGGGAAGTGGTCTTTTCTTGTACATGAGTTCAACTTCTGGTAATCAATGCATACCCTCCATCCAATGATTACTCTTGCTGGTATAAGCTCATTCTCATTATTCTCAACCACCGTAACTTTGAATTTCTTAGGTACTATTTGCGTGGGGCTAATCCACTTACTATCCGTAATTGGAAAAATGATCCCCACATCAAGTAGTTTCAGAACCTTATCCCTCACCACCTCCTTCATGATGAGATTCAACCGTCTTTGTGGTTATCGGGAAGGTTTGGAATCCTCCTTAAGATATATGCGGTGGGAGCAAATGAGAGGGCTTATGCCCTTGATAGCCGCAATGGTCCACCCAATTGCTCCTTTATGCTCTCTTAATACCTATAAGAGTTCTTCTTCTTCTTCCATGTTCAATGTAGAGATAATGGCTGCCAGAAATCTTTCACCTTCCCCAAGATAGGCGTAATTCAAATGGGAGGGCAAGGGCTTCAACAGAAAAATTTTCTTTTCTCGATGGGGTGACTCCTCGAATGTAGGGATCCACCTTTCCATCCCTTTCATATCTTCTACCTCCTCTTGTTCATCAAATTTCTTAAGGTTAACAATTTCCTCTTCCTTAAATTTTAACATCCCCTCAAGCTCCAAGTGCTCCCCAACCAAAGTGTCGATTCTATTAACCTCACTTACTTCCTCATCATCACCTGGTTGCTTTGCTAAGTTAAAAATATTGAGCTCCATTGTCATATTCCCAAATGTTAGCTTCATGAGATCGTTCCAACAATTAATAATGGCATTAGATGTGGCAAGAAAAGGTCTACCAAGTATAACAGGGATTTGGGAGCAAGGGTTAGCAACAGGATGAGTTTCAAGCACAATAAAATCAACAGAAAATAAAAAATATCCACTTGAATCAAAATATCTTCAACCACTCCCTTGGGTGTTCGAATGCTTCGATCGGCCAACTGATTGAGGTCGGCTTCAACTCTTAAAGTTGGAGTTGCTTGTACACTGAGTACGGTAAGAGATTGACACTAGCCCCCAAGTCAAGCAATGCTTGCTCTACCCGATAATTCCCTATTGTGATGGCAATGGACGGGCAACCGGGGTCTTTGAACTTTGGTGGAGTGTTTGTCCTCAATATTGAGCTGACTTGCTACTTGACTCTCTTTTTTTTCACTTGACTCACCCTTGTCAATGTCACCCATGGTCTCTTTAGCTTTTTGTAATGTGTCCTTTTATGAGACCTTTGGCACAATGGTTTTGTCAATTTGTTTGCCACTACAGAGGGTGGTGACTGCCTTGAGTTACTCACAACTCTCCTTGGTGTTCTCGAAAGACTCGATCACATGTTGTCCCTTAGGGTTATCTTGGGATTGAGCATGGAATATTTATTTTTCTTGTTGTGACAACCCTATGTGATTGGTGATCTTTGTGAGTTAAGCTGCCATGTTGTTGAGAGTTGTAGTAGTTTGATTTTTTATGGCAGTTTGGCTTTAGATGAAAGAATGAAACACATCCCCTAAGTTCCTCTTATGGGGAGGTTGGTAGGTGGAGGGATTGGATGGTCCTTGTTGGGAGAACCTTTAGGGAGGTGGACTATGGGAGAAATTTTGTTGTGGTTGGTTTGAAAAATACGCTTGCAGATTATATCGGGGGTATTGGGAAGACCTTGGTATTGACTTTGCCTCGGAGGTGAGGGTGATGAATATGTATTCGAACCCTGATAGATATGGTTCTCATTTCTCCAACTAAAATTAAGGTGATTGCTCTAACCCGGATAGTAAGTGTTCAAATGTGGAGAGAATGATTGTCTTGGTTGGTTAAATGTATGCACTTACTCATGGTACGCTTCCTTAAACGTCAGAATGTTGGGGCACTCCACTGTGGAATGCTCCCTATTCTCACAAATTGAGCAAAACTCATCAATCCTTGACACATGTGACACTTCATGCCTCCTTTTGACCTCAAGAATCTCAATTTTCCTTGATAATTTGGCAATTTTTGAAAGCAAGTCTTCCTAGTCTCTCAAATCATAGATCCCTCCCCTTTGTGGTTGACTACTACTCGGAGACGTCCTAGGTACATCGTTGGGATCCCTAACGTCCCAGGATTGTGCATTTTTGGCCAATGTGCTAAAGTACCCCAGGGCTTCATCGGGGTCTTTCTTAAAGAACTCGTCATTACACATCATGTCAATGAATTGTCTATAGCTTGGTCTAATTTCTTCAAAGAAGAAACTTATCAACTGCCATGATTCAAAGTCATGGTGTGTTATGGATTGTATCAAATCCCTGTAGCGATCCTAGCATTGATAGAACTGCTCAATGGGCTTTGCAAAAAAAAAATTGAATTTCCCTTTTTAACAAGGTGGTTCTATGAATTGAAAAAAAATTATTCAAAAATTTAGAAAGCATTTGAGTCCAAGTAGTAATGAATCGAGATTGCAAGGCATACAACCACGATTTGGCTCTATCACCAAGGGAGAAAGGAAATAATTTCAATCGGGCAATGTTCTCCATAGCTTAGTTAGCATTGAACTTTGCAACTATATCCTCAAACTCCCTTATGTGCAAGTAAGGATTTTCTTTTTTCAATCCCTCGGAATGTAGGAAGTAGTTGCAACATCCCCAGCTTAACTTGGAAAAGATGAGCTTGGGCAGGTAAATGGATGCATGAGGGTGTGGTGCTATGGGTTGGTTGAAGGAATTCCCTCATGGACCTTGCTGGAGGATCCATTTGGATGCTATTCCCCTCGTCCATGGGAGGGGACAACGCATTCTAGAATTTTGTACTCTAGGTTCGGGCGCTTCCCCACCTCTTTGAATGTTTGGATTGGCATCCACATTCTCAAAGTTGTTATCCGCATCCTCGGGTGGGTCTTGGTTAGGATTTATGTTGGGGGCTAAGTGTTGTCTAACAAGTCAATTTGGGTTGTCCCATCCCCACATGAAACAAAACTATCTACAATTGAAAATATAAATACAAAAAAAGTATATGCACGAAACAACGTACCTCAGCCCATGAATAAAATCATAGGACTTACCTCCATTGTCCTGAAACCACTTCCTTGATTTGACACTTTTCTTCACCGGTAATGGCGTAAAAAATGCTTGGTATTTTTCCTTGTTATTCCTAACCTCTTAACACCTTCCCTCAATGTCTGTGTATGATGTATGAATGAAGAGGATTGTCACTCTCCCTTAGGGATGATGTCAAAAGAAAGAGCATGGAAATGAATTAATGGAACGTTAAAAATTTGGGATGTGAGTGTACAAAAATACTCCCCAAGTGCAAGGAGACTTTTACGGGTCGTGTTTTACTTAGAGGTATTTCAAGGTCGTTTCCTCGAGGAAGGATGTGAATTATTTGAAAATGATTTTGGTGAAAAGAAAGTGTAAAATTTTTTGTTGATTTGAAGATTGGTTTGAGACTGTAGTTTGATGAAATAAAATAAAAACAAGTGTTGGCAAATCACAAAGGTTTACTCCGATGCGAATGCCAAAGCAACTTAACCCCTTTCTCTAATGGTGCTTAAATGTACGACTGATTCGTAGGAAGTTCGAGACTAAAATGGAGGTGAGGATCAAGCATACCCTGTGGCAATGCCTATGGTGTATCAAAAACTCACAACCATGTCCTCACCCCAACCCAGTCAAACCGAGCCATTGTGCACCGAGAGAAGGAATGAAGAGAGTAGGAATCGAAAACCCAAATAGAGGTTTCCCTTGGATTTGCCAACCAAAATATTTAGCTACTCATGCTTAATGTGAAACTAATAATATAATGAGGATGCATTTCAAAGAAATAAAGTTTTTGAATAACTAAATGCAAGAAAACATAAGCTATAAGAGAAAGCAATGAATACCCATTTCAAACTAAGACAAAAAAGAAGAAAATAGAACATTAATGGTGAAAGCTTTAAATGAAGATTAAGCTTGAAAACAACTAGAAATAAATGACATTCATGGTATTAAATGAAGCTTAGAAGATTCTTACATCAAAATAGAAGTCAATGCGTGAAAAGAAATATAAAAATCTAAACTTCTCTCTCTATACTATTCATCATCTCCTTCCCTGACTTTCTCTCTCTATATCTTGTGTAGTGTCTGAAATGCTGCATAATGGAGAGCTTTCTTACCAAAAATTTGCATGAAGTGATGGGGTAGCTTGGATATGTGATCTCCATCCATAGGCTGTAGGAGCATGGGCTAAACAGGGAGGTTACAGACCATGTCTACACATCTAGCAGCTCTCATCTTCTCTCTCTTCATTGATCACCTAGGGCTCCAAAAGCCCAAAGGGAGGTGTGAAAGGGATGAATAGTGTTGTGGGTGTGTTAGAGAAGCGTGGGAGACTTGATGGTGGGACCCTCAAAATAGCATACCCGAGTTATAGAGATTAGGGAAGATTCAGCAAATCGTACCAATACGGCTTACCAGTACATCGAACTCTTGTAGCTTGACTGTATGGGTATGCTATGTTTCGCTGACCAAATCCTACAGGTATTACGTACTGGTACCCTTCTGCATCCTTGTATGATTTTGCTGAATTCTTCACTCCTGAGCTTCCTTCTAGCCTTTCTTTCATCCTCATTCACCTTAACCCACTTGGGAAGGCATTAAGAAGCCTTATTTAACCTCTTTTCCTTGCAAACACCAATTATCCTTAATAAAAACTAATTGATGCAACCATAATCATTTAGCGTCTAAAAGCAACTGAAAATGGTACGATTAGTACATGAAATATGCAATGTTTTAGTGCTAATCATGGACCATTGCAAACATCAAGGGGATAAGCCCTCTCATTTGCACCCATTGTATTTATCTTGACGTGAACGCAAACCTTCCCATCAACCACAAAGAAATTGAATCCCATCATGAAGAAGGTGATGAGGGGTGATGTGTTAAAACTACTTGACGTGGGCATCATTTTTTTGATTGCCGATAGTAAGTGGGTTAGCCCCACGCAAGTGGTACCCAAGAAATCTGGAGTTACAATGATGGAAAATTATGAGAATGAGCTCATACCGACACGGGTGATTGCCGGATGGAAAGTTTGCATTGACTACCAGTAGCTTAACCTTTGCACAAGAAAAAATCATGTCCCAATGTCGTTCCTCAATCAAGTTTTGGAAAAAGTAGCAAGGCATCTATTCTATTGCTTTTTAGATGGGTACTCCGACTACAATCAAATTGAGATCGCATTGAAAGACCAAGAGAAGACCACTTTCACTTGCCCCTATGGTACCTTCGCCTACCGCCACATGTTGTTCAGACTATGCAACGCTCTAGGGACTTTTCAACGTTGCATGATGGAGATTTTCTCTGACATGGTGGAAAAGGTAGTAGAGGTCTTTATGGATGACTTTGTAGTGTTTGGGGATTCATTCGATGGATGCTTGGAAAATTTGGTTAAAGTTCTAACAAGATGTGAGGAGAAAAATTTAGTCTTGAACTGGAAAAAGTGTCACTTCATGGCGACAGAAGGAATTGTGCTTGGCCATATAGTCTAGGCAAGGGGAATTGAAGTCGACAAATCCAAGGTAGAGGCCATGTCCAACCTTCCTATATCGAGAGTTGTCAAGGATATCTGGTCGTTCTTGGGCCATGCTGGGTTTTATCGTCGCTTTATAAAAAAATTTAGTACATTGGCCTGACCCTTCACCAACCTATTGGCTAAGGAGGTCCCATTCGAGTGGTTAGATGATTGTGAGGCATCCTTTAAAAAAATTAAAAGCATACTAGTCACACCTTCGATCATGCGACCACCCAAGTGGAATCTACCTTTTGAGCTGATGTGCAACATGAGTGATTACACAGTCGACACTGTGATTGGTCAAAGGGAGGAAAATAGACTGTATGCGATATACTACGCTAGCAAAATGCTCAATGAAACTCAAATGAGTTACACTACCACAGAAAAAAGAGCTGTCAGCTGTAGTATTTGCTTTAGATAAATTACATTCTTACATCATAGGCTCACCTATTGTTATCTTTATTGATCACTCTGCTTTGAAGTATTTGTTGTCTAAGCAGGATGGTAAACCGAGACTCATTAGGTGGATTCTCCTCCTACAAGAATTCAACTTGATGATCAAGGACAAGAAAAGAGTTGAGAACGTGATGGCGGATCATTTTTTTCGACTTGTGGCGCAAGAGGCTGATGAGCACATTCCTATCCCTGACGAGCAATTGATTTCAATTCATTCTGTGTGTCCTTCGTATGCTGATATATGTAACTATCTTGCAACAAGACAGATACCACCACAGTGGAGCCCAGATGATCGAAGACTATTGATGGTAGTTATGAAGTACTTTTACTTTGAAAACCCGTACCTGTTCAAGTATTGCCCTAGCCAAGTCATGAGGAGATGTGTACCCTAGAATGAACAGTGGGAAGTCCTTGCCTTTTTTCCATTCACAAGCATGAAGTGGCTACTTCTCTGTGAAAAAGATTTCGACTATAATTCTTCAATCAGGTTTTTATTGGCCCTCCCATATAAGGATTGTGTGTCATTTTGTAAAGAATATGATAAATGCCAATGTTTAGGTAGTGTGACTCAAAGAAACATGATGTGTCTCTCCACTGTGCTTGTCATAAAAATATTTGACTGTTGGGGCATCGATTTCATGGGCTCTTTCCCTATGTTATTTGGTTATCTATACATTTTACTAGCAGTGGACTATGTGTCCAAGTGGATGGAGGCCATCCCGACCAAGACTAATGACCACCTCTACATGACTATTTTGGGCATGCCTCTCAACCTTCTTGTCTACGAAAAGGCCTGCTATTTGTCGGTCGAAATGGAACATAAGGCCTATTGGGCCATTAAGACTTTGAACTTCAACCTAAGAATGATAGGAGAGCAAAGGAAGTTAGAGTTGAATGTATTGGAGGAAATTAGAAGAGATGCATATGAAAGCTCCAAAATTTCAAAAGAACGAGCCAAAATCTTTCATGACAAATCCATTGTGAGGAAATCATTTGAGTTCGGGCAAAAGGTGCTTTTATACAACTCTCGTTTATCCATTTTTCAAGGGAAACTTTGATCTCGATGGGATAACCCCTATCTTGGCAAGGCGGCCTACCCCAACGGAGCTGTGGATGTCACAAACCTTGAGAATAGCCAAACATTCAAGGTCAATGGCCAATGACTTAAGCCATTCTTTAAGGGTTTTGAAGGACAAATGGGTGGAGGTGGATTTAATTGGTCTAGTGTATCCGGATTTGGTGGGGGGAGTAGCTAGTGTTTATGCTTTCTAGTGTACAGTTGCTTTTATTTACTTACGTTATTTTTATTTCATGTCACTTACTTTCTTTGGTTGTATAGTATTGTTTTTCTTAGTTTCAGATATTGGTGTTGTTGTTGAAGCTCAATTACGAGGTGTTCTCTAACCCTACTCATTTTTTTACTGTCCGTCATTGCATATCATATCTTTTTGTTGCATTGAGGACAATGCATGGTTCAAGTTGGGGGGGGTGAGGTGCACCATTTGCATGATACACCAATGTTGTTGGAAATTCTTTGTGAAATTTTTGTGATAGTAAAAATTTTGAAAATATTTGATGAAAATAGTTGAATGTTGATTTATATTCCCTTATGAAGAGTGGGTGGATTGTATGACATATTGATCGTTGTTGTGAACTTTGAGCACATGAGCATACTATGGAAATTGATCCTATACGTAAGTATCACATATGTATTGATTTTTGAACTCAACTGTATATGACTTTTGAATGTGTAATTTCAGCAATTTATGGATTGGATTCATGTTTTAGGCTTGACATAAGTAGAGGAGATGAGTAAGGACTGATGGGAGCTTTAGGGCCAATTCTTTTTGGAGGGGACTTATATTTACTCAAGGAACAATTCTTAAATTTCAAATTTGTTCAATAGTCTCATTATGCTTGTTTTGGTTAGGTGCATTAGAGTAGTCGATTAACTTATCTAAAATGTGCGCTGCACTCCTATGCGTATCTAGAAGTGATTTTAGGCCATCTTTGAATTTTTAGAGTCTTTGCCTTATTCTTGTGCAAAGATTATCCCTAGTACCATGATTGAGCCTAATTTAAATTCATTTCTATGCCACACAATTGACCAAGCCGATGAAAATGAGAAATATCTACCTTACCTTGGTTGTTCCCAAATATGAAAATGAGTGATTGCAAAATAAAAGGAAGTGTGGTGTGGAAATTCAAGCAAAGGATGACAGTTGTGAAACTGAAAGAGTTTTTTAAAAAAAGGGAATGAGAATTTAAGAAAATGAGGAAAAAGGGTGAGAAAAAGAAAGAATGATCAAAAGAAAAGTAAAACGTTAACAAAAAGAAAGAAGAGAAGCAAAGAGTGCAGGAATGGTGTAAAGAATGAAAATCCCATAAAAAAGGGAGATATTTTTGAAATAAAACTCTTTCACTCGAAACAACTCTCTTTGTTACTCTACATCTTTTGTTTCTTTTTCCTCAATATCACCCAAGGCCCCATTATAACCTTCGAAGTCCTAAGTGATCTAGAGAAGCATGGGAGATGCATAATTTTTAATAGAATGATGAGTTAACATTCTTTTCATGAGACTTTACCAAAGTGGCTTCATTCTTATACATAAAGTTCATTCTTGGATTACATGCATACCTTGTTTTTGTTCACCAAAATCTATCTCACATGTACACATGGAGCGCATGTCAGGATAACTTTAGTGTATTTCATCATTTGAACCATTAATGAGTCTTCTTATTTCCTGTCGCACAAACCAGTTAAGCAAAGTACTAGAATAGGATGGCGTGTTAGGATAATCCTTACTCTGCCCATTCACTATCCAGTTTAATCAATCGAGTGCGTGACACAAAACATTGCATATTTTTTGTGCTAATACATTCCTTTTTCACTTGCTTTTGGGGATTAAACGTGTGGACTTGTGCTATTTGAGCTATTACTGAAGAATTGTGGTGTTTACAGATGAAAGGCGCCAAATGATGATTCTTAAAGCCTTCTTAGATAAGTTGAGGATGATGAAGATGAAAGGATGGCTTAAGGATAGCTTAGGAGAGGAAGAAATAAAAAAAAATAAAAAAATCAGCCAAACCGTACCAATACGCTAAGACTACTGGAGTTCGGGGTACCGGTACGCTTCATTGATTCTACCCAAATTCTGCAGTCATGCTATGCTCCTTTGAGGGTCCTACCAACAGTTCTCCCACACTCCTATGACACGTCCACAACACTGTTAATCTCTTTTGTACCTCTCTTTGGACTTTTGGAGTCATGGTGATCAATGAGTAGAGAGAAGAAAAGAGAAGCTAGGTGTGCAGACAAGGACTGCATCCCCTATCCTGCCCATTCGTCCTGCAGCCCTATGGATGGAGATCACATTTGTAGGCTAGGCCATTGCTCCATAAATGTTTTTGAAGAGAAACATACACCATTATGCAATATAAGCATTGGATATAGAGAGGGAGAGTATAAGAAGATGATGAATAGTGTTTAGAGAGAGAAGTTGAGATTTTTACATTTTCTTATGTGCATTGTCTTCCATTTGAATGTAAGAACCTTCTAAGCTTCCTTTAATGCCTTGCTTCTACTTTCTTGAATTTCATAGTTGTAAATGGGTATTTAATGCACTATATTTTGACTCATGCTTTCATGTATTAACTTAGTTTAAATAATCACATCTTCATAAAGTCTTTCCATTATATTGTTAGTTTTAACTTAAGCATGAGTAGCTAATCTTTTATGTTGGCTAATCCAAATGATGACCTCTATTTGGAAATGCCATTTCAACTCTTTTTCTCTCCTTCTCTCAGAGTACGGTGGTTCAGTTTGACTGGGTAGAGAGTGGATGAGATAGTGAGTCTTTGATATTCCGTAGACTTGTCACAGTTTATACTTAGATCCTCACTCAATCTCATCCCTAGCTTCCCAAGAATCAATCATTCACATATGCTCTATTGGAGGAAAGAGTTGTGTTGAAATTGGTATTCCCATTAGAGTAACCAATTGGATTTGCAAACACTTATTTCCCATTTCATACTCATAACAACACAACTCACAAACCACCTCTAAATCAACAAAGGATTTTACACTTCTTTTTTAACTGAAATCATTTTCAAACGATTCACATCCTTCCCTGAGGAAACGACTTTGGAATACCTCCAAGTAAAACACGATTCACAAAAGTCTCCTTGTGCTAGGGGAGCATTTTTGTACATTCATATCTCACACTTTTTAACATTCCATTCCTCATTTCCTTGCCTTTTCTTTTGACATCATCCTTGAAGGAGAGTGATGTTCCCTTTTTTACACATATCATAGATATACATTGAGGATGATGTTAGGAGGTTAGGAATAACATTGAAATAAAGCAAGTAGTGCGTGACCAAAATTGGTTCAAAACAATGATTATATTTTTTCATGTGAAAGACCTGGCCACATTGTTTACAGGCACCAAGTCTTTTGGCACGATGATGTTTAGTACCACATAGTGATTTCGCTTGCTGGTCTTGGATTTTAGTTTTTCATATCAATCTTGTTTTTCCCATGATCACAGTATGCACATCAGAAGGAAAAATGTGTAAAACTCCCAAACTAAACCAAAAAAGTTTAACATCCATGTTTTCTAAGCTTTAAGACTCACTATCTACTTTTATAAAATCTGCCAGTCACAAAGACATGATCATCATTTTATACAAAATATAAAATAGAGCACACAATATGTTTAGAAACAGCAACAACAACAACAATAACCAAAAAAATTTACAGGCAGAAAATATGAATTGTAGTTCTCACACCCCCAACCTAAACTGAAAATTATCCCCAGTGTTTTGAATTTACCAGTGTATGGAGTTTGAAAATGAGGTTGTAAGGTAGAGATTTGTGTTAGTAGTATGCTCTAAGACCAATCATGTAGATGATGTTTTAGGGTTGTACTAACAACATTTATTACTTAATTAAATAAAAGGGCAACTTTGTTTATCATGTTTTTGCTTCATTTCATTTTAATATACATGATATAGTCCATGTAGTATAAGTGATTAGCACAAAATATTGCATATTTATATGTGTTAACCATCCATTAATTAATAGTTTTTATGACGCTAAAGATGGAAGTTAGATATATCGAGTTATTAATGAGGAAATTTTGTATTTGTAGTAAAAATGTGTTAAACAAAACTCCCTTTAGCACTTCAACAAGGAGGGAGACAAATGGAGATAAAAGAATGAGAATTGGAAAGCTTAACGGTGGTTGATGCAGCAAAAACAACAAAAATAGCAGACATCGTACCAGTACGCTGTACCGATACGCAAAGGCTACTGGTGTTCGAGATACTGGTACGCTGTACCGGTACTGTCTGTCGATTTCTTCCCCAAATCTCTCCAGCAGGAGCTCTGTCACTTTACGGACCCCACCATCAGTTCTCCCCTACTCCTCTGACATGCCCACAGCACTATTCACCTTGTTCACACCATGGATTGGATGTTTGGAGCTTGGATCATCAATGAAGAGAGAGCGAGAGAGGAAGGAGTTGGGTGTGCAGACAAGCTCTGCACACCCTTGTTCAATCCATGCCCTTTGCAACCTATGGATGGGATAGACAACCCAAGCTACCCCAGACCTCTAGAAGCACGTTTTGGAGAAAAGAAGGAGGGGGGAGTTCAGCATGAGCTAGTGTATGGAGATATAGAAAACAACTCCTGGGTAGAAGACGATGAACAGTATTTTTAGAGAGATAAATTGATTTTTTGGCATTTTCTTCATTACATTGTCGTGTAATCTCTTGTAAGGATCTTTAGAACTTCATTGAATGTCATTAATGTTAATTTCCTTCATGTTTCGTGTTAGTTTAATGCCTATTTAAAGATTTACCATTAATGCTCCTAGTCTTTCATTTTTCTTAGCAGTAAAATGGGGTTGAAATGCTTTCACTTTTAGCCTTTAAATCCTTGCACTTAGTTACTCTAAATTTTCATAGTTTCTCATGCACTCTCATTACATTTTGGTTTCATTTCAATCATGAATAGCTAAATCAACAAGTTGGTAAATCCAAGGGAAACCTCCACTTGGGTATACCATTCCAACTCATTCTCCTCCCTCCCTTATGAGTTCCTGTAACACCCCAAATACCCCCTTGGACAGCATTACATTCTAAAGACCATTTACAATCATGAGAGCAACTACATAACTTCATATCCAAAAAGAATTTACTTCATCATTCAAGCATATACAATAACGTCCAAAAGAATATGCCCAACAATGGCATTTACATCTCCAAAGAATATCAAAGTAAATCTTGCAGTGGAATGCAAAATAAACTAGACTTCTCAGTGTACCAAAAGAGTATCCAGTCTAGTGCAAAAGAAAAGGGGTCGCTCTATGCGTCCACCTAGGGATCCACACCCCCATCAATTGGAGTCTCCCACTGGGCTGCCTCCTCGACTCCTAAATCCTCCTCAAGTACATAATCTGAAAAAGGTTAGCAGTAGGGGGTGAGCACGAAGTTCTGTAGAAAATTTCTCCCAAACCCAAACAAGGTTTAGAAAACATTTAAAATTCGGTCAGTCTCATTTCGCAAATATCATATATAACTTTTTGAAGAAAAACATGACATTTTAAATAGATCTCAAGTTTAATCGGTAGCAATAATCAACAGGAAAGAATAAAATAAATTTCGCAACAATAACCATTTCAAACTTTCAGTCATTTAAGAAGGGCGCCTTCAGATGCATTGTCCCATATCAAAGCACCGGCAAGAACGACCCACTCACAATCCCATGTATATTGGTTCATCCCCGTATTATGTATGTTGATTGCTTCTCATGAATCTACCCAACGATTATACCT
>CM042196.1:16923879-16947007 GCA_023539305.1 Ilex asprella
TTTTGAGCCGTAAATAATATAAGTTATGATGATTGAAGTCTTAACGTAAATTTGATGTGTTTACAGTTGAGAGGAGATAAATATGGCTTTGAAAGACCCTCCCATATCACTTGGGATGAAAGGAGTTCAAAAGATAGTATGAAGGTAGCTTGGGAGCAAAGAAATCAAGAAATTCAGATAAGGAAGCAGAACGGTACCGGTACCCGGTACTGGTACCCAAAACCTACTGGAATCGGGGTACCGGTACTCGGTACCGGTACCATATAGAGGAAAAATCTATTTTTTCTTAAAACTAAGGTTGAAAAATGAAAAAGAGAAATTTAATAGTTATCCAACCATCAAAATGTTCAAAACATGGCATTTATTGCAAGGATATCAATAATCATGCATTTCATAATATATATATAAGAGTAAGAGTGAAAAACATACATGTATAATATCCTAGCCTCAATGTATGTGAATGGAAGAAAATCTCCTACCTCAATGCTCAAGAGTTTTAGCCAAATACCCAAGCTTCAAAGACTCTTTCCTCTCCCTTCTTTCCCCTTTAGACTCCTTCTTGGGTTCCAAAATGTATGGGTGAGAGGGTATGAAAGAGTGTAATGAAAGGTTAGGGGAAGGCTGTTCTTGAAATCTAGGGTTTGATCTTCTAATTTGGGTGTAAATCTCTTGATGAGTGTGTTTTTTATCCTCTTCTCTTTCTCTCTTAAGCTTTCTAGGATTTGGAATGGTGTATGGATGGCTAAGGAGGCGGCCTAAAGTATTTATAGGCCCAAAAATGTGACCTAGATCGCGATTCTGAATAGTGGGGATTTTTTTTTTATCGGGTGTACCGGTACACGGTACCGGTACGGTTCAGCGGACAAATTTTTCCTCTGACTTCCAAGGAAGTTTTGACCCATTTATAGGTCGAATTAGAAAATTTTATTGTGCTATACTTTTGTAACCCTAGATGTCCACTATCTATTGTCAAAATTTCAGATAAATTGGACATAAGGATAAAAAGTTATGGCCAAAATACTAAGTGGTGTCTAAAATATTTTCTACCCGAAATTTACGTAAAGTGTGTTTTTATTCCGGAGTACTTCCAAGTTTCCAATGCACCTCATATTACCTATCCCAAGGTTTTTTGACCTTCCAGATTCAATGGAGACCTTAGTTTGACCTAAAAATATTTAAAAACTTACCTATTAACTATTTCCAATCTCATATGCTTTCGAAACGTAAACTTCCCAAATCCATTTGTCTCCCAAATATTTATTTCTAATGTTTTAACCTATGTGATTCCTTTTTTTACATCATTATATATAAAAGAACTACTAAACTAGTATATTACTATATTACTATACCCATGTGGGGTATTACAGTTCCACGGTTTGGTTTGACCGGGTTGAGAGTGGAGAAGTTGGTGAGTCTTTGATATTCCGTAGACATAGTCACGGTTTATGCTTAGGCCCTCACCAATCTTATCCCTAGCTTCCCGCGAATAAATCGTTCATTCATGCTCTATCGGAGGAGGGTTTTGAGTTGTGATGGTATCCTCATTGGAGTGACCTCTTGGGTTTGCCAACATTTGTTTTCTCATTACATTCTCATTGATACACACTTCACCAAACAACTTTCAACCCCAAAGATTTTACGCTTTCATTTTCATCAAATCACCTTCACATTGGTTTACTTCCTTCCCCGTGGAATCGACCTTGGAATACCACCAAGTAAAACAAGACCCACGAAAGTCTCCTTGCGACTGGGGAGCATTTTTGTGCATTTATATCCCATGTTTATATAATCCCATCTCCCTTCCTCCTTGCCCTTTCTTCTGACACTATCCCAAGGGAGAGAAATTCTTCCCTTCGTTCATACATTGCATAGTCTAAGGGATAGTAATTAAGGGTTAAGGGAGGCAAGGTTGACTAGCAATCAATAAGTTAAGAAGATAATTTCTTAAGGTGCTGAGAAGAAGAGACCTATACTTCTTAGTACTTAACTCTTAAATGTTCCTAGTCATAGGATTACTATTTGGGCACTATGTAATCCAGATAGACTAGCACACACTATGTTTACTCATATTTGATATGAGGTGACTCGTCCAAGTCACTAATGTAAGGACACTGAAGCAGGTTTGTGGGAGCTTGTTAGAGAACAAGTACACTGAACGTGACCATTAACTAATGTAGGATTTTTCATGTGGAGTTTTACATACCTGTCAATGTTAAATCTTAGAGTTATAGTTATACAACTTATCCTTAGACTTGAAACTCCATGGCTGTCTTGTGCATGAACTTTAATGATTTAACTATACAACATATTCATATACTAACCATGTAACGTGGAAATGTATTGTTGGACATAGTTAAACATGCATGGAGATTTATGAGTGTACAACATAGAATCTATCATCCTTAGTGATGAGCACAAAATATTGCATATTTAATGGCCTCATTACATGCATTATAACTCAACTTTTGCATATAAGTACTTAGAGTTATTTGAAATTATGAATAATGTTGAATTTTTGATATTACAAGTAATTGTAGCGTAAACTATGTATTTTATAACCTTGCAACTAAGTATGGATATGTGGTGAAGGAATTGACACATTACATGAGGATTTGGAGGCTTAAAAGTGAAGAAATCAAGGAGGTCTTGGTGCTTGGTAACAAAGGCACTAGCACCCACACCATTTGGTTGAAGAGCCTCAGTTTTCCTCCTTTTTGACTATGATCCGCTTCAAATCTGAAAAACTTCAAAACTTGAAAGTTGTATATCTAGATATCTTCTGTATTTTGTCAAAATTTCAGCTCATTCAGACAGTTGGATCAAAGGTTATGATAATTCTACAAAAATTGGTCTAGAGTAGACAAAGTGTACCGGTATGCCGAACTCCAGTAGGCTTAGAGTACCGGTACGCATACCGGTACGTCGTGCATGAAGTGCCCAAAATGCCTACAAATCATGCTCTACTTGCTTAGGGGTCCCACCATTGATTCTCTCACTTGTCCCTGACTTTCCTTACACATCTACATGCCTCCCATCACCATTCTTGAAGACTTTGAAGGCAAAGGCATTAATGCAGATGGAAGAGAAGAGGCCTGCCAAGGGAGTTGCAGGCTAGGCTTGTCCTAGCCTGTCCAAAGTCGTTAACTCGCCTCTCATTGATGGGAGGCCTGCACACACCTTGGGGGGACCACCATGGACTAAATTGCAAGGTTATCACTCCATATATTCAACATTACACAAGTTCTTCAAGTGGTGGCCACCTAAGCTTAGAAGTAGTCCAAGGAAGAAGATGATGATTAGTAGATATAAATTTTTGTTTTGAATTTTTATCCCATCATTTCACTTATAGTTTATTGTAAGGATCTTGTAATCTTCATTTAATAGCTTTAATGTCATTTACTTTAGTATATTTCAAGTTTAGTTGGGTATCTTAGCTTTTACCATTGTTGTCTTAAGTTTTCTTTATTTCAAGCTTTAAAATGGGTATTAAATATTTTTCTTCATAGTTCTAGTTTTCTTGCATTAGTTTGAGTTTCATGCTTCATGTTTTCATTATGTATCTTTACATTATGCTTTTTTTTCTTGCTTTCATGAGTAGCTAAATTTTAAGTTGGATAATCCAAGGGAGACCTCACCTTTAGGATTCCATTTCAACTCTTCTTCTTTCCTTCACTCAGTGTATAGTGGTTCGGTTTGACTAGGTTGAGAGTGGATGTGGTTGTGAGTCTATGATATTCCATAGGTCTGGTTACAGTTTATGCTTGGATCCTCACCATCTCGTCTCTAGCTTCCACGAATCAATCGTTCATCTATGCACCATTGGAGGAAGGTTTTGAGTTGACTTGGAATTCTCATTGGAGTGAACCTTTTGGATTAGCCAACACTTACTTTCATTTCATTTTTAGCAAAAACACAAAACACCAAAACTTCAAACTCAAAAGATTTTACACTTTTTTCTCTTTTTTATAAAATCACCTTGACACACTTGAACCTTCCTTCCCTGAGGAGGCAGCCTTGGAATACTCATTCCAAGTAAAACATGACATTCAAAAGACTCCTTGTGTTTGGAGATCACTTTTGTACACACACATTCCATTTCATACATTTCATTTTCACCATTCTGTTGTCCCATTTCCCACATCATTCAAGGGAGGGTGACACTTCTTTCACACATAATCCATAGACACATTTGAGGGTAATGTGCGGAGACTAGGTAATATACAACAATGGTTTTCACCAAGCACTTAGTGATTAAAGCGAGAATGTCCTATGTGATCTTCTGGGATATGACTCAAAGAGTCCTTGACCAAGGCAGAATGACAACTAGAAAAAAGTTTCTAATAGATCATTAAGAGTCATAGTCCTAAGATCAAACACATAAGATTAAATTAGGGGTTTGACAGTGTGACACTCCAAAATCCGGGGGTCCGTTGATTATCCATCAACCCGCGGAATACCCGTAGATACCTAATAACTCGATATCACACCGTTATGCCCCATTTACCGGGGTCCATAACTGAACGAAATTTGGGCAAAGTCTCCTTTGTATGGGGAGCTCTACCCAATACCCAACCTGTGCAATATAACTTCACATGACCCATCCGCGACCCAATACCAAACAATGACAGCACCGGGTCTGTTTATAAGTAAACATTGGCCACATCGGGTCCAATTATCCATACTTATATCAAAACATGCAAGGCTATTCTAACGATAGTCTTTATAAGTTCTATTACAAATATTTGCAAAACGTTACATGCTCAAAACATAAGTTTCACAAGTATTTTACACAAAACATTAAGTAAAGCCACATGCGACTTTCTTCATCTTTGAAGACCCAAATGGGAGCCGTCCACCGGCACCTACTCCGCACCTAAAATGCTTCCCGTATAGGGTGAGCCAACGCCCAGTAGAGAATTTCCTACAGAGACTACTCCTCCCTAGAAGCACATGAAGAGTGTACATGCAACAATTTACACACACATCCACCATTCCTTACAAGAACATGCATTCAATGCTGGAATTCTACTCTGTTATGCCAAATGAGATGCGACTCACTCATGTAGATTTTCCCGAGTCCTCCCCAACTCACACAACACAATGCAGTACCAATGTGAAATGAACCCGTCTTTGACGGAAAAACATCCAATGATCATTTTGAATAAAAGTCATGTGTTTTATAAATCAGATCATTATGGGATGATACTCATTGACAGAGTACGTTTTTATTAACAAAATCTTGTGTCTTGTTGAGCAACGAATTTTGGCATCTCAACCTCCGATTCTGTAAACACCAGCACGTTTCTGGAATTTCACCGTCGACAAAGTGCCTGAACCATGTGACCGGGCCTTGCACCCGAGGGAGAGTCTAGCCCTACTTGCTATACCCGACACAAGTTTTTCTCATGCAATCTTGCGACTCCATGTAACCATCGATCCACATTTCCAAGTCCACATATCAACCACCAAACATGGTGTTTGATTAAACATGCACCTCACACCCCCACACCCATAACTTAAGCTCATGAATGTGATGCTCCATACACATGCAATACAATGTCTCATTGCACACTTTTCACATGTTCAAGATGCAATGAATGCCTTATGAACAATTTAAACCACATATCAACATATGTCATGGCAATATATGTCTTAAGCATACAATTACCATAAAACATCATGAAACTAATATCTTATCAACATATTAACATATTTTACCACAACATTCAACATGTTAAACATAGTCATGAAACACATGATTTCAATCACTCAATGTATTTTATCAATCACCTTCAGGGCAACCATCATGTTGAACACAAATCATGCCCAAATTCCACTAAGTTACAAGAAAGTTCACAAGTAACTATCATGCATCATTCTCAAGCTAAGAGATAGCATAAGCCAATTGTCAACCCTTTTTCTTTAATTACGTAACTATACACAAATAGTAGGAACCCAAATGGAAGGAAAATCCTACAAGTCATCCTATAATTCATGTCACCAATCCATTTTATTCACAAGACACAATATTAACATATAAAGTGTCTATACACTACCATGTCCTAAGTGATTTTACAAAGAACTTCCACACCCAATCTCATGATAGAATTTATTCCAAGTTATTTCTACCAAAATAATCCCAAATAGGAGGATCCCTACATCCAATTAAACAAGGAAGTGATCTAGGCCATTTTCATGACCATTTAGTAAGTGTCAAGTCTCTAACACCCTACTTTTTTTTTGTTGGAACCTTGATGGTGCGAGGGAGATTATATTAAATGAAGGATAAATTACACTTAGCTAGGGGGGACGTATGAACCTTACCCCTCGATGCAATTTAATTACATAGTTGAAAATAAAGATAAGAGATGGCAAAATGCATGCATAGTACAAGTGGAGATAAGGAAATAAATGATATACTAGACATGTTGCCTAAAAGTGTGAGTATCAGTATAAAGCTTGGAGAAGTAGCAGCATATTAAGAGGAGCTATGGGCGTGTGCTGGGAGCATAAGCTGTGAGCATGAGCTGGGAGTGATTAATGCAGGAGGCCTGAGCTGGAGGAGTCGGATATGAGGGCCTGTTAAGAGGGCTATAATTGGAGTTGCGGGCTATAACCTACAATAAATGCATTAAGTAATCTGCAGTCAATGAACTGTTAAAAGGGGGCTTTGCATATGAAACAGCAGATCTGATGGCAGCTTGGGAGACTAAACGGATAGGGAGATTAAGAGGCTTTTTGAGAACACAAAAAGGGGGGCTGTATAGGAGAGGATCTGAACGGGGTCATGAGCCAAAATAGCCCCAAAACACTGAACAGGCATCAGTGTCATCAAAGGGAGAGAATGAAAGAGAACCAAGGGAGTCTCAACCAAGAGGGTCAGATAGGCACCCAAAAAGTTATAGAAGGATGAGAGGGACCATGAGGAAGCAGAGGGTGGATCAGCCAGTGAAAGGTATGTGTTTATGATCTGCTAATACAACAACTTCTCCTTGGAGGGTGAGCCTGAAGTGGGACGAGGAAACCCAAGAGACAGCCCCTCGAAGAGCAGCAAGGAACGGGAAAAATAAGGGAAGGAAAAGTAGATCACATCTCCCCCCACAGCTCTAATCCAAAGAGGAAATTTGAAGATTTCTCCACAGTAGCAAAAACATACAGTACCGAACGCAATCTGGGGCAGTGTCTGCAGGGAGGGCACATCCTTGAGGAAATTCAGTCGTCTAGGAATGAGGGTGGAGTCCAAACGGTAAAAGGCATCCATAGGCACCAAGAACACAGACAAAGACAGAGAATACCAATAGGTGCCTGCTAAACTCAATCTCAAGAGAATGTTCTTGCATTTGGGAGAACAATCCCAGCTGATTAGGGATGAATGTATATTTTTTGTTTGGACTTTAATTTGTGCTTGATTTGCTTGATTGAGATAATCTGCTTGTATGGCATGTGAGCATCCATCAATACTGGTGAGAAAAGAACTAGGGAGAGGCAGAGAACCTCTTTCTGATTGCCTTGATCCCCCACTGATCATGTAGCAGTAAAAGCCTAATAGAGATAGGCATGTCACCTTGATTCAAATATGAACGAGAATCCTGGTCCTTGACCCCTTGATTGGCTAAGGCATCCGCTAGGGTATTTCCTTCCCTGAATATATGCAGGATCTAGTAGTCCATAGACTGCAATAAATGGAGAATTTGATCAAAGAGAGACCATAGGTACCAAGAAGGGGAAGAATTCTTGTTGATCAAATCCAGCAAAACATGAGAGTCCGTCTCAATATCCCAAGGGTAGATCTCAAGGCCAGAATTATGAATTAGGGAAAGACCATCAAGCAAAGCATGCATTTCTGCTTGCATATTTGTGCCTCTATCATAGAAGTAGGAGCCTGCAAGAACAAACTACCCCCAATGATTGCGTATGACCACCCCACCCCCAGAGACACCTAGATTACCCTTAGAGGCTCCATCAATGTTCAGTTTTAACCTACCTTCTGGTGGATAAATCCAGGAAATCCATTTAACCTTGATTGTAGGAGACCTTACTGGGGGAATATTTAGTGCTCTCAAAACATCAGTCTCTGCCAGGGTGTCCAGAGATTTGGGTTTAATATTGTAAATCTGCAGTCTATAATAGTTCCTAATTAGGATGAACATAGATAAGGGATTTTTCTTCTTATCTTCAAAGATTCTGTTGCATCTCTCCCTCCATAGCAGCTAGAAATTAGCAGAGGGATACCTCTAAAGAGGGAATGACTGAGAGATGAATGATGATAAAGACGAGTGAGCCTCTTAAAACGTACCATGGGGTCTTCGTTAGGAATTAACTGGAACCTTATAAGTTGAGAGATTTTGAGCCAAATTACTCTAGCATAGGTGCAGTTAATAAATAAATGCTATATTGTTTCCTCTTCCCTAGAGCACAATGCACTTCAACTGACGAGTAAGGCTCCCCTCTTCTAGAATATGGAGTCCATAGGTAATACATTCTTCATTAGTTTCCATCCAAGTAGTTGTGAACTAGGGGGGACCTTCTGCTTCCAAATAGTGTTTGCTAGGGCATTTGTATAACCAGGATTTCTGATTAGAAGCCAAGCAAATTTGATTGAGAAAGAGCCATCTGATTTGTGTTTCCATATGAGCTTATCGTCTTTGCCTGATAATTGGGGAGTGCTAGTGCAAATCTCCTGTATTGAAGTAGTATCCAAAAATTGTGAGACCCCGTCAAGCTCCCAGCGACCATTAACCACCACGTCAGAGAGCTTACGAAAAGTAGAAGGGGCACAAATGGCCTTTAAGATAAGAGATCCTCTACCACTCTAGTTATCACACCAAAAATCAATTGTGTTGCCAGAGCCTATCAGAACCTGCGAGTTCTCGACCACTATTTTAAAGAAAGGTGCTAAGGAATTGTAAGCTCTATTGTATCTCTTATGAGTCTTGCATAGAATGTGATGATTGCGAAGGAATTTAGCAGAAAAGAAAGCAGACCGAAGGGAGGAACCTTGGAGTAAATGCCATACTTGTTTCATTCGAAAGGAGTGCTGAATGTCTTCGAAATTCCTTAAGCCCAATCCTCTCTCCTCCTTAAGCAGGGTAATTTCCTTCCAAGAGCACCAATGCCTTTTATTTGCATTTAATTTGCTTGACCAGAAGAAATTTTCTGTAGCAGAGTGAAGTTTAGCAATAATTCTCTTTGGAAGATTCAACACTGACAAGAGATGAATGGGAATAGATTTTAGCACCGAGTTTATGAGTACCACTCTACCAGCGTTAGAAAGGAGTTTAGCATACCATCCCAGCAACTTGTTTTGGAATTTTGTCAACAGTTCCTCAAAATAGATTAACTTCACTCTACCTCTGATGATTGGGCATCCAAGATAGGCCAGCGGGCCTGATTTCAAAGGAATTTGTGATATTTGTGATAATGTGTTCCTCTTTGAGTTACTAATTCTTGAAGAACAATAGAGAGAGCTTTTGTGCTTGTTTACTTTCTGGCCTGAAGACGTTTCATACCTGCCCACAAACCTTAGGAGATTTCTCATAGATTTCTTAGTTCCCCTTAGAAATATAAGAGTGTCATCTGCAAAGAGAATGTGGCTTAAGGGTATAGACCCTCTTCCCGTGTGAAATCCTTGGATTAGTCCATCCTGAAATTGTTGAAGAAGACCCCTGCTCAAAACTTCCTCCGCCAAGATGAATAAACTAGGGGATAAGGGATCCCCCTGTCGTAGTCCCCTTGATGCAGGGAAAAAGCCATGTCTGACACCATTAAAAACTACGAAAATATGTTGTGTTGCAAAATAGTTAGCAATGAGGGATATAAACTCTTCAAAAAACCAAATCTTCTAAGAGTTTGATAGATAAAGTCCCATTCCATTTTGTCAAAAGCCTTCATCATGTCGAGCTTTAGAATAGCATTTCTCGCATTAACCTTCCTATCTAATTCATTCATCATCAGTTGAGCAAGTCCAATGCTATCACCAATGCATCTTCCTTTAACAAATCCATGTTGTTCCTTTGAGATAAGTTTAGCGAGAACATGACTTAATCTAGTTGCTAATAGCTTAGTAAAGATCTTGTAAAGAAAGTTACACAAACTAATCGGCCTGAACACCGAGAAGGAAGAGGGACCTTCATTCTTGGGGATCAATGTCAGTAATGTCACATTAACTGACCTTGGGATTTGACCACCTTGAAAGAAGTGATTAACAGCCGCCAATAAGTCCATTTTTATGATTTCCCAAGCACAATGGAAGAACATACCTAAAAAACCGTCAGGTCCAGGCGCACTATGCGCTGACATAGAAAAAACACCATGTCTCAATTCATCCAAAGAAATTGGGGAGGTAAGTGTCGCATTGTCATCACTTGTAACAAGGGCTGGGATAACAGCAAAGAGGTTTTCCTCTAATAAATGAGTTTTAGACTTGTAAAGATTATAGAAATGCTGGACTCCACACCTAGCAATGTCCTCCTTGTCTTTAATCCAAACCCCAGCCGCATCTTTGATTCTCCTGATTTTATTCCTTACTGCTTTCCCTTTTGCTATTGCATGGTACAATTTCATGTTTCTTTCTCCTTCCATTGCCCATTTCATATTAGCTTTCTGTCTCCAAAAGGATTCCTCCATACTAAGACATGTCTCCAGATTTTCCTTTGCAATCTTTACTGCATGTTCTACTGCTTTCGTGTTGCTTCTTTCTAACTCATTCCATATAAACATTTCATATAAACAACCTAGGTTAGGAATAATTCCAAGTAGGAAGAATCCTACAAGTCATCATATAACACAAGAAATTATTCTAAGTAATTTTTGCACCACTATTTCCAAGTAGATATATTCTATCCCTTTCCAACATCCATTTAACCATATCATTAACCATACTCAAGAGTTCTATAAAAGACCTCATACATCAACTCCTTCCACATGAACATCATAGGATGGAATAAGCCCAAAACAGTCCATAATTTTCAGCTCCAAACAATCCAAAAATCGTCCACAATTTCAATCCAAAACAACTAAAAATAGTCCACTAATTAACCACAAAATAGTCCACTAATTAGCCATAAAACAATCCATTAATTAGCCACAAAATAGTCCACTAATTAGCCACAAAATAATTCACTAATTAGCCACAAAATAGTCCACTAATTGGCCACAAAAAGTCCACAAATCAGCCATCAAACAGTCCAAATGCAGTCCCATAACAGTGCACAATTTCAGCGCACAAAATAGCCCATAACAATGCACAATTTCAATGCATTACAGTGCACAAAATAGTCATAAAACAGCCCCTTAAACAGTCCTCAAACAGCCCACAATTTAGCCACAAAGCTGCCATGTAATAGCCCTTAATTTAGCCCCTAAATAGCCCCCAATTTAGGCACAAAAATAGCCACATAGCAGTCATGTTTCATCCCCAAAAATAGCCACATAACAGTCATATGAAGAAATAAATCCAAGTAGGAAAAATCATACCTCTTGTAGCATAATTCAAAGGGAGAAAGCTTCAAGAACACCTCCCAAGCCCAAGAACCTTTGATTTCTCCTAAGTCCCCTCTTGGATCTTTGGTGAAATTCACTTTTCTTGGTACGTACGCATAGCCCTCGTCGAGGAGATGAACTTTGACTCTTGGCTTGACGAATTCTGACCGACGGAACTCTAGGAATCTAGGATTGAAGCTTGTAAAACTTACTTGTTTTCTCTCTTTTCACTCTCTTCTCTCTATGGCCGGCCCAAGGTTGAAAATATGAGATATTTCTGCTGAAATATCTCAATTAAGTCCCTATTTATAATTGCAAAGACTTGGCTCACAACACGCCACACGCCCCCTCTTTTTCGGGTCCGTTTTTGCCACGAAATAATTTATTACATTACGTGCTTAGTCCAAATTAATTTTATTGGTATTTTTAATAAAAAATAATTAAATTTTTAGATTATCTCTTTTTGGGACCTCGGAGAGGTCGTCCGCCACCTAGTCACCTCGATCTACGTGCAAAATTCTAACTTATCTCAAAATTCGACGAAATTCAACGTTGTGACTACATTCCACGATACGAGTCCAATGGCAGAGTCTGTTGTGTCATACGAGGTCTATAGAACACGTATTTTAATTTTACATTATTAGGACAAAATGACCATTTTGCCCTTTTATGAAAAAAAATTCAAAATATTTCGGGTTTCACAGACAGTAATTTCATACCCTAGTAATTCTATTGGGGCATTATGTGATAGAAAGATTGAATTTCATAGCAACTATAAACTGAATGAGTTCTTTACCTACTTCGTGCTATTCGGAGGTTGATCATGATATGTTGCTAGGTGTCACTCATGATTAGTAGAAACTCGAAGAATGAAATTAATATAAATATATTTATTAATCTTCATAAAGGGAGAATTAGAAGAGATCTAATTCAAGCTAAATTAGAAAGAGTTCTAATTTGAGATGCTACTTGTAGTTAGTATCGAATGCCTACAACCGGGTATGCTTGAACCTATAGGGTCACACACAATAAAATTGATTGGAAACTAAAGGATGAAAGAGAGACAACCAATTAAGGGTTAATTGGGGTGAAAACCTAATTAATAGTTAATTAGAGACTTTATTACTATTAATGTTAATAAAGGGATTATATGTAATTATGAGATAATTGCAACTTGACCCAAACTAGGATTAGAATCTTTAAAGCTCTATAAATACCTTTATGTAGAGGGGGATATTGTTGATATAACAACTCTCTTGCTAGCACAAGAAGAACCACCTCTCATTCTCTCTCTACTAGTTTTATCAATGACTAAAGTAGATCCTTCAAGTTTGTCAATTCGTGCGGATACCGATAGAGACCAAATGTTTGCGAGGCTTGGAGTAAAGATCAAATTCAGATTTGAAGATTTAAGAATGCTTGAAGATTGCTTGAAGATTTAAGGTAAACCGGGTTTTTGAGAATGCATGAAGATTGTTATAGACACGCTTCAAGAGGTAACCCTTAATCTTCTCTAAAGATCTAAGGTTTCTCGATTTTTATTAAACATGAATAGATCTTGGTATGAGGAATTAAATTATTATTTTTAAATTCCGCAGCTCTTATTATATGATTCCTTTTAGTGGTATCAGAGCCATTATTCATGATTTAATACAAACTTGATATGATTATTGTTATAGCAGGTTAATAGGATTAACCGAGAAATATTAGAGATTGCATACTTTACATGAATCATATTATTTTGTATGAGTGTTCTACAAAATAAATTCTAATTTTTTTTTCATATGTTTAATATGAGATATTAATGGATCCATATATTTGAAATTGTTTTAAAATTAGATTTTAAAATCGAAGAAACGTAGTTACAAAAGTAGCAACTATTTTTCCTTCACACAAGTTTTGGTTTGAGATTGAACCATGGGTGGAACGAGTTAGATTTTTGGTCCAAGGGTGGTTAGGAGTAAAGTTTTTCATCCATGGTGATAATGGTGGTCTTGAAGTAGAACTTAAAACACTAGTTCATAATGTTCTCGTAAAGTTCTACAAATCTTACTTTGATTTGATCATTTTGTTTTTGTTCAACATTGGTTATTATTTTGTTTATGAAATATTAAAATTAATTTTTATAATTTTAAAAAATTGAATTGAAAAAAAATTAGATTTGTAAAGTCTCAAGACTTAATTATGGGAAGGACTCTTGGCTTGTTCGAGTTTGATACAGTTTGGTCTCCTATTTAATTTTTATCTTTTTTCCTATAAATTAGGTGATTGTCTTATAATTACTTGTAGATATAGTATACTAATTATATTAAGAGATTTTCTTTTACTTAGACTAGAAGTGTAAAACCCCGGCAAATTTGAACTTTTTATTAAAAGGGGCAAAATGGTAAATTGCCACTACGATACGGGTTAAAAATCTAAAATTTTCTAGACATCATATGAAAAAAGGGATCTCGCCATTATATTCATCTTGCAAAATCTAGTTATCTTGTCAATTTTCGTCAAATTCTGAGATAGTTAGTTTTTTCGTGTTTTACGAGGTAATCGGGCCTCGAGTGACCCAAGGACAAAATTTTTAGATAAAATTGTGAAGATTGGGAAATAATTTAATACAAGTCAAAATAAAAATATTTTAAACTTGAACCAGAACGAAATTTAATCGTTTCGGGGCGAAAACGGACACAGAATTAAGAGGGTCGTGTGGCGAGTTGTGGGCCAAGTATTGAGAAATATAAATAGGGAAAATCTGATTTTTCCCCATTCTTGTTCAACCGGTTAACCGATATAGAAAAGAGTGAAAAGAGAAAAAGAAATACAACTTCTCTCTATAATCTACGAAACTACGGTGCTCGGATCAGTTCAGACCAAGAGGGAAAGTCATTCTCCTCGTCGAGGGCTACACCTACATGCCAAAAATGTGAGCTTTCATAGAACGTTGAAAAAACAAAAACTTGGGAGGGCTTGGATTAGAGCTTGGGTTTGAGTTGTGGAGTTTTCCAACGTGTTCTTTGCGCTAGAAGAGATAGGGTTCCCTCCTATTTAGGCTTATTTCCAACCTATTAGGTTTGTATGGAATGGGTAGGTTTATAGAGACATATATCACTTCCTTATTGTGTTAATTTGGTGAAATGGGTTTTGGAATTATGTAGAATAATTTCTATCTTGATTTCGATATGTAGAAATTGCTTGAAGTGATTTCTTGAGAAATGTGAAAATAGTAGTTTCTTGGTAAAAATGTTGATTGTGGGCATGTTATGTGTTTACATTATGCCTTGATGAGTTTAGTATGTTAATTGCATGATTATGTGATAACATGCCTGAAAATTGGGTTGAATAAAATGTTAATATATATATGCTTGCAAAAGATATTGACATTGGGATAAAATATGGTATTTATATACTCTTGATATAATTTACCATGGATATGTTGATTTATGATGAGTTGTTCTTGTAAAACCCGGGAAATTTTAAATTTTTCCAGAAAGGGCAAAATGGTCATTTTGTCATTATAATGCATATTTAAAATACTCATGTTCTAGACCTCAGATGAGAAAATAAATTTTGCCGTTGGATTCGTATAGCGAAATGTAGTCACCTTGTCGAATTTCGAGTTAGTCGGATGTTTTACACATTGTTCAAGGCAACTGGGTGGCGGATGACCCCACAAAAGTCTCCAAATATAATTATCTTAAAATTTAAATATAATTGGATTAAAGTATCAATAAAATTAATTTGAGCTAAACACGGAATGTAATAAATCGTTTCGGGACGAAATCGAACCCGAATAAGCGGACGACACTTGGCACGATCTGGGTCAAGTCTCAAAAAATATAAATAGGGCTTTAAATGGGATATTTCAGCAGAAATATCCCATTCTTCAGCTCATTTCAGCCGCCTAGGAGAGAGAAGAGAGTTCTTCAAGTTCTCCTTCAATTTTCCCGGAGTTCCGTCTCTCGGATTTCGTCGAGCCAAAAGGGTAAATCGATCTCTGTCACAAGGGCTATGTCGATGTACCAAAAACAAGAGATTTCACCGAAGATTCAAAAGTGGAGATTTGGGAAATCAAGAGTTCTTGAGTTGTTTTGGTGTAATAGAAGTCTTCTACACTTCTATTGAGGTATTGTTCCTCCTGCCTTGTATCATTCCTTCTTTAGATGTTGGTAAACTAAAGGTTAAGTTTATATATGCCTATGTATTGACTTATATACATATCTATGGTTATGGAAGTGGAAAATTGAGCATGGAAATGATTTATGCTAGCTTCTAGCTTAGTTTTGATACAAGGAAGTTACATGTAATTGTTCTTGTAACTTAGAAAATCTTGAGGCATGTTATGTGTTTTATAAATTGTGCCTTTAAGGTGTTTGATGAAATGCCTTGATTGTTTTAGATGGTTGTTTGATGCCATTGGAATAACATATTGAATGTGTTGTTGACATATGCTTATTGATATGTTGTTTATGATGACTTATGAAAATTTATGCAAGAAATGTCAATTTCCATGGAATATTAAGATGTGTTGAAAATATTGCTCATGTGGTGTTCATTACATGTTGGGCATGATCATGGCATCTCATTCATGGGCTATATGCATGAGTGTGGGTGTGTGGGTTCATGGTTGATCAACACCAAATTTGGTGCTTGATGGGTGGGCTCGAAAAAAATTGGATTGAAGATCCAATTAAGTCTCACGGTTGCTTGCATGAAAAACTTGTGTCGGGTATAGCAAGAAGAGCTAGACACTCCCTCCGGTGCAAGACCCGGCCACATGGTTCTGGCACTTTTCGACGGTAAAATTCTAAAAAAGTGTCATGGTGTACGGAACCAGCGGTTGTGATACCAAAATCCGTTACCCAACAAAGACACAAGATTTTGATTTATAAAGTACTCATTAAATGAGTAACAACCATCAATGATGTGATTTTGTAATGAAACAACTTTTATTTTCAACAATCATTGGATGTATTTTCTGTCAAGTGACGATTCATTTTACAAGTGCATTGCATTGTGTTGTGGGAGTCGATGAGGACTCGGGTTGAAGTGCATGAGTGAGTATCATCTCATTTCATGGCATGGCATGGTTGCATTCCAACATTAAATGCATATTCTTGCATGGAATGATAGGTTATATGTTGCTTGTGAGTATTGCATGAGCATGAGCATCTAGAGGGGAGTAACCTCTATAGGATCTACTCCACCAGGCGTTGGCTCACCCTATATGGGAATACATTTCAGGTGCGGAGTACACTCTGGTGGGCGGAGCACATTCGGGTCACCAAGGGTGTAGAGGGCTGGCATGTGGCCTTATTTTGAGTTTGGAAAACATATAGGAGACTTAGTTTTTGTCATGTAAACTCATGTAAAATATTGTAAAGAAACTTGCATGGATCAAGTATTTTGTGTATAATACATGCTGTGCAAGTTTGGGATGAATTTGGAAGGGTTTGGATTGGATTTGGAAGCAAAAAGGGTCATGAAGGGGCAAACTAGACAGACAGTACCGGTACAGTCAATTCCAGAGAGTTGGCCGTACCGGTACGCAGTACCTGTATACTCAGAGCTTGTCAATTCCAGTGAGTTAACCGTACCGGTACACAGTACTGGTACACTTTTTCAAATTTTTAAAATTAAAAAAAAATATTTCTGCCATGCTATTGGCCTACATTTTCCTTCCCTCCAAAAATATACTTGGAACCTAATGAGGTATAAATTATGGTATTTTGGACATGAGTTAAATCCAAATGAAAAGTTGAACCCAGGTTATATTTATGGGCTAAAATCCCGGTTAAAGGGATGTTATTGACGTGGTGTTGGGATAAGTGACATCCACGGATATTTCCGCAGGTTGATGGATGATCAACAGACCCTCAAATTTTGGGGTGTCACAGTTTATATGGCGTTCATTACATATTGAACATGGTGATAGTATTGCAATGATACATTACATTATAATTACACGGGAACATTGCATTCATTGACATTGGCCATGACTGTGGGTTGTGTATGCATGGTTAAATCAAACACCATACTTTGTGGATGATGAGTGGGCTCGGTATCATTGAACCAAGGTTCAACAGAGTCGCACGACTGCATGAAAAAGAAAAACTTGTGTTGGGTATAGCAAGTAGGGCTGGACTCTCCCTCGGGTGCAAGACTCAGCTACTAGTTTATACACTTTTGATGGTGCAAGTCCAAAAAAGTGTATCGGTGTGCGGAGCAGACGGTGCGACACCAAAAGTCCGCTACCCAACAAAGACATGAGTTTTGTTATAAAATTTTCATACCATGCATAACATCAATGACGGAATTATCATACCTTGGCATATATTGTGTGGTGGGAGCCGATGAGGGCTTGGGTATAAGGGCATGGTTGAGTCTCATATCATTTCATAGCATGTCATGGTGAAACTCCAACTTTGAATTACACATTCTTGCTTGGGATGATTATTGCTTGTTAAATGTTGTATGTGCACATTTCATATGCACTTAGGTTGGGGGGTTGCCTCTTTAGAAGATACCATATTGAGCGTGGCTCACCCTTCGTGGGAAAACATTTCAGGTGCGGGATTTACACCAGTGGACGGCACCCATTTCGAGCCTCAAGGATGAAGAAAGCCGACTTGTGGCTTTTATAGTTCATTTTGTAAAGTTTTTATTAAAATTCCATTTTGATGTGTAAATATGGAATTATATGCAATGGAACTAGCATGGATCATGTTTTAGGTAGAAAACTTTATTATACATGTTTTGGATGAAAATGATAAGGTTTGGGATGGGTTGGACATGAAAAACAGGTGAAATCGGGAAATTCACAGTTTTTTTTTTTTACTTCCACAAGCTTTTGGGCTATGCATTCCTTCCTCCCAAAAGAATAAATGGACATTAATGGAATACCAATGATGGTATGTGGGACCTAGGATGGGTCACTAGCTTAAAAGAGAATATGTTTTATATTTTTTAGAAAATCCGGGTAAAGGAGATGTGGGGCTGTGGGGTCGGGTTAACTGGCATCCACAGGTATTTTCACGGGTTGATGGGTTATCAACAAACTTATAAATGACCCCCGAAAATTTGGGGTGTCACAAGAAGATTATCTTCTAACTCAATGAGGAGATTGTCTTCAAATTAAACTAGGAGATTGTCTCCTAATCAAATTAAGTGATTGTCCTTTACTTAGAATAAAAGATTGTCTTCTAACTAAATTAGGGTATTGTCTTCTAATTAAACTAAGAGATTGTCTCATAATCAAATTAAGCAATTGCACTTTAGAAGATTGTTTTCTCACTGAATTAGAAGATTGTTTTCTAATTAAATAGGAGATTGCCTCCTAATCAAACTAAGATATTGTCTTTTAATTAAATTAGAAAATTGTCTTCTAACTAAATTGGTAGATTGCCTACTAAATAAACTAAGAGAATATTTCTAGTAAAATTATATTTTTTTAATTAAATTGGGAGATTATCTTCAAATTAAATTAGGATATTGTATTCTAATAAAATAAGAATTTGCTTCTTAATAAAACACCATCTAAAATAAGATCCTATTTTAACTAGGATTAGGATCAAAGAATCCTAATGAGATTAGGACTCCTAATTAGACTAAAAATTAGGAATTTGATTTTCAACTATACACCATCCATACTAGAACCCTATTTTGATTAGGTTTTGGACCAAAGACTCCTAATGAGATTAGGACTTCTATCTAGTCCAAATTTAAGAATTTGATTCTTTATGGTATTCCACTCAAACTAAAATCCTAGTTTGACTAGGATTCTAATCAAAGGATCCTAATAGGATAATGATTCTTATTTGGAATCAAATTAAGAATTTGATCCCAATTAAAAGATCAATCGAAACAAACTCCTAGTTTGACTAGGAATTTGATTACAGAATTCTAATAAGATTAGGACCCTATAATATATTTATTTTTTTATAAAAAAATTATTGATTTTATTTTGATTAAAATTAAAGTAATCCTTAATAGTTAAGGAAATTGCAATCCCTAGATATTTATGCTATAATTAGAATAATCACATGTTTTCTTTTATTCATTCAATGTGATTGAATGTATGTGGAAATGATCATGAACTTAGACCAAATAATAGAGCTAATGTGATTGGTTTGAATGCAATGTGATTGTATTTTGTTCTTTGGGTATGTAATTTTTGAAAAATGGGGCTGGCATGCCTCCTTTCTCCTTTCTATATGTAATTTCTTCTCTCTTCTCCCATTGTACATCCCCTTGATCTTAATCAATGCTTCTTGTCATTAATGTAATGAATTAGAATAGAATAGTTCATTAGGATTGAAGATAAAGATGAAAGCATGGTGGAGCCCAGATGTAATGTTCGTGGAGGTCCATTGAAACGACACACCCAGAAGATTAGTGTCATGAGATGATACATTTTTAAATTTTATCATCACCCGCACAGACATAGATTCAATTCAATGGTTCTAATTGAATCAAACTAAAATTCCATGATCATTCATAGGGAAAAAGGCCCAAAATGACATAGATAGTTATATGTCCATATTTATTATTTTAAATTGATATATTGACTCATATTTTGTGATGATTCAATTTATTATATTGATATTCTCACAACCCTAATTTTAAACGTTAACATTACTTTTTAAATGGGTTAGTGGGAGTATAATATATTAATTGTACTAATAACAATAAATGGCAAGAATTAATTCTTGATGTGTATGAGATGCTTGTATGTATGATGAGACGAAGAGACATTATGAATGTCTTATCGTGGTCTTCTGTCATTGTAAGTATATTAAGGATTTTTTAGCGTGATTAGTCTGCTACAGATATGTGGGGACTATTCATTTTTGGGAATCCTTAATAACTTATTCAAGCATATGATGCTATGAGGTAGGATGCTTGTAAGTTTCAAGATACTATTATGTGAGGAGCTTATTGGTCATAAACTCCTACACTTGGATAAATGGTGGGTGTGACTTAACTAGGGTAAATGGGCCAAGATGCTATTATGTGAGGTTCATTTATGCTAGAGACCAAAGGATGATTGGAAATTGCACAAGATGCATTCGGTAAGAGTTACCTACTCATTAAGGATTAGTATAACCAAGATTCTATTATGTGAGGTTATATTAATTTAAGGTGGGACCCCAATCCCCACTAGAAATAAAAAAAAATCCCTAATTCCATAGTAGGGTTTATGGGATTTGAGAAATAATGGGAGGTACCATTGTGATTTAAAGACCCAATCAAATGGTTTAAAATGAAATCGTTAATTCTAGTTGTTTTATTTGATCACCAATAACAAGTCTTAACCTTTTATTCAGAATTACTATTTTCCACCGTTTGACCGACTTTAGCTTCCTGGATTGGAAACAAAACTTGAGAAGTGTTCTCATTTTTGAAAAGAATGAAAATACCAATGGACAATGTTTCCACGTGGCAAAGATGGGTATTGTAGAGAAACAATTGTGAATATCTCACTTCTATTAAGAAAATGCCTTCAAAAGGTATGTTCGATATGTTCTTTATTGAAACTAGTTTGTAAGTTGGTTCTGATTTAATTTAGGTATTAGATACCACATCTAGTTCTTACATATATATTTGATTGTATGAACTAAAGGAAATCATAAAGGTTAGTAGGTGAGAAGTGTCTCTTCGAGTGGGAAATGAAGCAAGTGTTGTTGCATCAACTGTGGGGACATGCTGCTTACCATTGCCATTTGGAATTATTTTAGATTTTAGGAACTGTTTATTTATGCCTAATATGGTAAGGAACATATATCTATTTCATCACTGTATAAGGGTGGTTATAGATGCGTTTTTTAAAGAAAATACATTTTATTCATTTACTTTTAATTCCGATTTGATTGGTTTTGGCATATTCTTCAACGGTCTTTATTTCTTGATAAAAAATGAAAAAATAAATAATATTGAACATAATGATACTAATGTCATCGCTTATATATGATCTAGAGATGATAAGAATCCTAATTATATGCAGCATATCAAATTAGGTCATATTAATGAGGATGAGATTTGCATGTTGGTTAATAATGGACAATTAAGTCCATGGGCTTATGAAGCCCATCCAACATTTAAATCTTGTCTCATGAGTAAGATGACTAAAACACCATTTGCAAGACAAAGTGAAAGAGCTGCATGTATTAAGATTAATACATAGTGATGTACCCGAACTACTGAGTTTAGTAGACCTAAATTGTTATTCATACTTCATAGACTTCACCAATAACCATTCATTGTTAGAGTAAGTGCACTTGGTGTAGTGCAAATCTGAAATATTTGGAAAGTTCAATGAATTCAGATATGAAGTTGAAAAACAAACAAGCAAAAGTATTAAATTTTTTTTGATCAGATTGAGGAGGAGAATACTTAAATGCTGAATTTTTGGATTATCTCACAAAAAGACATTATATTACAGTGGGCTTCTTCTCCAACATCACAATTCAATGGTGTTTCTAAAAGGAGAAATTGAACATTATTAGATATAGTTCGATCAATGATGAGTTACACTGACTTACTAATCTCCTTTTGTGGATTTGCCCTCGAGACCGTTGCATACCTCTTAAATAGGGTACCTTCCAAATTTGTCCCTAAGACACCATATGAGATATAATATGGGAAGAAGCCAAGTCTTAAACATGTTAAGATTTGGGGTTGTCCATCACATGCTAAGAAACATGATATGAAAAATTTGGAAGCAATGACTAAAAGATGTAGGTTTCTGAAAAATCTTAAAGAATAATCTTTATGGTATTATTTCTATCTTCATAGCAAACAAAGTTTTTTGTTAGTTAGTTTGCTAATTTCTTGAAAAAAAATTTATTCAAGATGAAGGCATAACAAGAAGGATAAAACTAGAGGAAATGTCCTCAAAACCACAAACAGTTACCGATCAGCCTAAATACCCTATTGACATAAAACCTAGTACTACACAAGTTCTGTTTAAATCTTATAAGATATCACACCACCTTAAAGATATTAGTATCTCCATCAAGGTGATAAGGAACTCTTTATTGGTTATAACGATCATTAAAGTGATCTTATAAATTACACATAAACGATGTCAGACATCAACTAAAAAAAATGGCAAAGTGTCATGAAATCAAAGATGGATTCTAGATACTCCAACCAAGCCTAGAATGTTGTATACCCACCTTAAGGTATTGTACCTACAGGTTGCGAATGGATTTCAAAAGGAAGACAAGCTTAAACGGAAAGGTAGAGACCTATAAAGTTAGGCTATGGGCTAAAGGTTTCAAACAAAGACAAGTTGTTGACTATGAAGAAACCTTCTAGCTAGTAGTCATGCTAAAATCCATCATGATTATGCTTGTCATAATTGCACACTGTTACTATGAGATATGACAAATGGATGTCAAAACCATCTTTCTTAATAAACACATTGAGGAAGATATTTCTATGGAGCAACCATAAGGTTTTGTATCTAGTGGCGAAGGCCATAATGTGTGCAAGTTATAGAGATCCATTTATGAATTGAAAGCAAGCATCCCAAAGTTGGAACATCTAGTTTGATGAGGTAATCAAATCATTTGGTTTCCTCTTAAACATAGATGAACCATGTATGTACTGTAACACCCCAAAATACACCCTGGACTGCATTACATTCAATAAC
>CM042196.1:16972007-17004529 GCA_023539305.1 Ilex asprella
GGGAGGGGCCCCATGGTGAGGGGCTACTTGACGCTCATGAGATGCAGATTGTTGTTCCTCCCCTGTCGGAGGGATAGGGACTACTCCTTCTGGATGAGGGGTAGCACCTCCTTGGGTGAGCATTAGTTGAATGATCTGCTGATTTTGATTCACCAGCAATTGCATAGTTTGGAGGAGTTGCTGTTACTGACCAGTCAATGTAGCAGAAAGCTCCGAAGATGCGAGTGGAGGTCGGGTCTCCTCCCGATGTGCTGGGTTGTTGTCTCCCGGTTGTTGAGACATCGATCTGGTGGTAATCGTCATGGATTGAGAAGTAGTAGAAACTATGTCGTTCCCACAGACGGTGCCAAACTGATGATGCACAAATCGGTCTTCGCGCGAGATCAACAGTCACGAGTGTGATTAATGAGTAGTAATGAGCAATTAATGACAATCAAGTATGAAAAACAGTAAATAAATGGTAAACATAGGATTTAAAGTGGTTCGCCCGTTGCCTACGTCCACTTTCTTGAATGACAACGGTGGCCGGCGATCTTTATTAATGTATCAAAGTACTCCGCAGAGTGTACAGTGCAGAGAGAGAGAGGTTAATGTGTGTAAGAAGGTGTATTGTATGTAGGAGCTTCAAGGTGTAGAGGTCTGAATGTGGTGCCCAAGTCCTTTCTCTATGAGGAAAGGGTTTACATTTATATAGGTGTGATGAGGCGGTGAGGCGGTGGCGTGAGGAATGAGTCTTCCACTATTTTGGTGAGCACACTTTTAGTAGGAGTAGACCTCTTTGGTAAGCACACTTAATGTAGGAATAGATCTCCGTATCCGATATTTTCTCCCACGTGCTCCTATTCAATCGGAGGCGGACTCTCTAGCTTTAGACTCGAGCGTCGTCTTGATGTCGGACTCGCATTGGAGTGGGCTTGATCGTCTTGGATTTGAGTGAGGAGGCCGAAGGAAGGGAGAGGAGGAGACGTCCGAAGGGGAGCCAACCCAAGCCAGCGCCCAAGGGGGCAGGCCTAGGCGGCACCCAAGGGGTGTCATGGGCGGCGCCCAAGGAGCCTGGGCTATTGGGTGTTGTCCACTTGACGCCCTCCTCTTGATGCCTTCCATACCCATGGGTCGAACCAGCCTCGATTTGGACTTTCTCCTGCTTGGTGGACTTTGATTGGACTTTCTCTTTTGGACTTCTCGGTTTACTTACATTGGGCTTGGCCCAGTCAAATTCGGTCTCGTCAATTTTTGCTTCTTTTGAATCAGTGTTGACTTTAGAAACGTTGAATTAGCAATATATTTGTTCAATCAACACACCTAATTCCAAATCCTCCACTTACAAATTTTACCTGCCTATGTAATTGTCTCACAATTTTTCCGTTTTTATGTATACCCCTGGGACGGTGTGGGTTCTAAATGCATTTGAGCTGGATTTATTTGTATTGCTTCTAATTTTTTACTTTTAGTTTCGGGTTAAACACTTTATTGTGTATTCGAAAGAGAATGAAGTGCTGCTCAACAGGTGTCGACTTACTTACCTAAGTTTTTCTTTTTGATCTGTTTCTTTTTTATATTCTATTATGGATTGAATCACCAATTAGTGCAACACCTTGTTTAAATAAATTAATTGGATGCGTTTGAATGAGCTTGGAATTGCATAATCGACTTATGTTTAATATGTTGGTCCTTCTATGATTATCTATGAATTGCGAGCCCATGATTGCATTCTATGTTTACTTAGAAGATGTTCTATGACAAAGAAAAGCTTAATTGAATGATTATTTTTGTTCTTACTTTTTCATTCAATAACTATTAGTAGGTTGAATTGTGTTATATTGGGACTGATTTGATTTTCATTTGAGTCAGAAACTAGATTAGAAACTATTAGGACATCTGGAATAATATTGCCCACTATTTATTAGAAACTATTAGGACATCTGGAATAATATTGCCTACATTCTCTACCACTATCCAAAACTTTTCTCCTCTAAATCTATGTTGGCCTTATGTTCCTGTTGTGATGCCCCTAAAATCGGGGGTTCTTTGTCAATTCGTTGATCACCCATCAACCCGCGAAAGTATTCGTGAATGCTGCATAATCCGATAACACGTCATAACATCCCTTTTACCAGGATAGTAACCAACACAAAGTTTAGGCAGTCTCCCTTGTATTGGGCACTCCTAAATGCATAACCTGCATATATTTTAATTACTTGACCATTCCAAGGTCCAATATACATCAATTTGTCCTTAATATTACTCTATTTACATCTTTTGAATAAAAGGGCTCAAGGCCCTCAAGCTTAGCAAAGTTATTTTAAATTTTTGAAAATTTTGGAGGAGCTACCAGTAGCTCGTGTACATGCTACCGGTAGCTCGTGTACATCCTACCGGTAGTTGAGCCCTCTGCTAGCAAGCTACCAGTAATTGTTCACAGCCAGTGAGCTACCGCTAGCTCAAGACTTTCTACCGGTAGCTGAGCCCACTAGAATCGTGCTACCGATAGCTAATCAACATGCTATCGGTAGTACGGCCAAGTTTTCCCCCAGTTCAATCATTTTTCAATTTCGACTCACCCAATCTCATACAACATTTACCCAAACTCTTATAACATCTAATTTTACACAAAACATAGTCCATATGAGTTCATTATACAATCATTTATACAGCCATACAAGTCCAAAACCAATTACACGATCGTTTTACAAAATGCAAGCTCAAAGCCACATGTCGCCTTCTTCTTAACAAGGTCCCATGTGAGGGTCATCCACCGGTGTTTGTCCCGCACCTGAAATGTTGTTCCCATAAAAGGTGAGTTACGCTCAATAGGATATCTTTTAAAGAGGCTACTCCCTAACTTGGTTGCTTATGAAATGTTGACATACAATTCAACAATCAAACAAACATTCATCGACGAACATACAACTTCAATAAATGAATGCCATAATGTTATGCCATGTTATTAGGTGAGACGCACACATACAATGCAACTCGAGCCTTCTACCGGCTCCCATAACACATGGAATGTCATGCGTATGAATTCGGGCATTTTAAGCCCCCGCCATTGATGTTACACATCAAATGACCATTTATAAATTTCGAATTTTTCTTGGGGTGGGTATTTATAGACTTCCACTAACGGGCACCCAACTAATATGACATCTATGGACTTCCACCAACGGCTCTGCGTACGCCAACACACTTTATGGGCTTAATATCAACGGAGTATATATCCAAATCACCGGGTCTTGCAACCGAGGGATAATATAGTCTTTCTTGCTAATCTCGACTCTATTTTCAATGTAAACTCATGCGACTTAGTCGACCATTTGCCCAACTTTTTCAAGCCCACACATCATCCACCAAGAATGATGTTTAATCAAAATCATGCACACATCCACACCCATGTCACATGTCTACGAATGTGATGTTTTTCATGCATATGAAATGTAATAAACAATTGCATGACATATCACTATGCAACCAAATTTTCAATTGCAATTTCAACATCATGTTCAACATGTCATGTGCACATTGTGAACAACTTCAAATCCTCAATGTATCTTATATCATCAAGCATATAATTATATTTTACCATCATCACAAGAGATATTATATTAATTCCATTCAAATAACATACTTAATCAATCATAGGTATTTTATCAAACGCCCAAAAGGCACAAAATCATGTAAACACATAATCATATGTCCAATTTATCACATTCTCAAGAAATCACCAAATGAGCAGTTCTCAACAAACCCAATTCATGCAAAATTGGTTTAATACATTCTTATACCATTTTCTATACTCTAGTTACACTAGAGATACATTTAGACTAGAGATTTCATCTCAAATCATACTACCCATTTCATACAAAATCCTAAGTTGAAAATAAACCTTAGCTAAGAGAAGAACCCTACCTCTTGAAGCGTAATACGAGTGCTAAAAACTCCCAAGAACCCAAATCAAGCTTTAAATCTGGATTTCCAAAAATTCTGTTTTTTAGACTTCGATGAAATCTCTAATCTTTGGTACGTAGATGTAGCACCCGTCGCGTAAATCAACTTTAGTTATTGGTCCGAAGCGTTTCGACGAACGGTTGACCCTATATTGAAGGAGAAGGAGGAAAATGAAGAGTCCTTGAATTTCTCTCTCTCTCTCTCTCGCTCGAAAATCAGCAACCAAAAATAGAGAAAAAAAATCTGATTTCCCCCTTTTTTATACCCTTAGGATACTTTACCCACAACGCGTCACACGTCCCGTATTTTTCTGTTCCGATTTTATCCCAAATCAATTAAATCTCATTCCGTGTTATGTTTAAAATATTTTTATTTGAATTAACTTTAAATTATTTTTCATATTTCATAATTAATTTTCGATCACGTTTATTTTGGTCACGTGACACCCGATTGCATTGTAAATCGCAAAAAAATCGAGTGTCTTAGAATTCAACAAAAATTGACTGGACAACTAAATTTTGCAAGATAAATTCAACGGTGAAGTCTGTTTCATCATCCAAGTCTTAGAAAAATGTGAGTTTTACAACTCGTACCGTAATGACTAATTACCATTTTACCTCTTTTCATAAAAAAATCACATTTTTGCTGGGTTTTACACCTGTAACACCATAAAATTTTTCCTAGAAGACATTACTAATCTATAATAATGTATACAATAAGAGCAACTAAAATTAACCACAAGTAGAAATATTTCCATCCGTTGACCTTAATAACTAAAACATAATCCAAAACAATTGTGTCAAACCTACGTAATTACATCCAAAACAAAATGTAACATGTCTCCCAAAAACTAATTAAATATCACACAGCAGAATAAATAAAATATTTTTTGTAACATTGTTTCATAACCAACATGTAAATCTGTCCATAAACATAATCTTAAACATCTTCCTCGGGAACCACATCCCTGGCAGTTTGGGCTTCCCAATCTACTTGCTCGTCCAAGCCAATCTCCTATTCTAAATCGAAATATGTAAAATGTTAATAGTAAAGGGTGAGCACTAAGCTCTATGCGAATAGTAGTTTGGCCCTCGTAAGCCACCAATTCCCATTACGAGTAATAGGAAACATTCAAACTCACTCAGGGTAAGAAACACGTCTACCCACTCTACAATATTCGGTCAATGGTCACTCATGTTCATCAAACCATTCATATAAAAGATACTGTAGAAAGCCAATTCACCAAAACACATGTAAACCAAGCACTATACTTTCACAAGTATTTTTCCAATTGAGCAATTTTAGAAAATATGCAATAGATCATCAAGAACGTAGTTTGATTGTTTAAAACCATCACTAACATTTTTAGAAATCAAGAAAAATAAAATATCATCTGTAAAACCTATCTTTTTTGAAAACTATGGTCTTGATAACAAGAACGAGAGTTTTATAGCAACCAAATAATAATCTCATTCAATCAATACATGATACAATTTGTAAGAAAACCAAGAACAAATGATTACATATCATATACTTACGATTTAGAGGAAAAACATACATAAGTAGTAACCCTAGCCTCAATGAACGATTCTAGGAAGAAATCTCTACCTCAATCCAAGATTTGATGTGGAATTCTAGCGTGTTTGATCGATCTTCTATTCGAAAATCCTCTTCAATCTTGTTTTCTCTTCTTCCTCCTCACTTTCTAGGGTTCTTCTAAGGTCAAGAGCTACTAAAACTGACCTAGAGACGTCCTTAGGATATTTATAGGGTCAAAAAATCTGAACAATTATGCATGTCTGATCCATGTTGAAACATCTATGGTGTTTGAATATGGAAATGGCGTTCGAACTTGACTTCGAACTTGAACTTCATTCGAACGTCACGAGCTCCCAGTATCTCAAATTTTATTAGAAGTGCTGTCAGACACCAAAATACTAGGACTAACTGGTGTTTGAACGTGAACCCAGTTTCTTGTTTTAACTCCCAACACAATTTTGACTTGCCTAGAAGGCTATTCACAGAATTTTTGTGAAATACATTTTTGATCCTTTGGATATCTAATATCTATTTCCAAAATTTCAGATAATTCTAAAGTCATAATAAGAAGTTATAAATAAAATACTGAGATTGTATCTTACCGTTCTCAATAAACTTTACCACAAATATGCTACTCAACACACCAACCACTAGTAGTACCCTCTATTTTCCCCTTATTCTTACGGCATCTTATACTCATTAAAAAAAATACGACATATCTATTATTATAAACATATGAGAGTTTACAGTTTCTTGAGACTTTTTTGGAAAATAGAGTACCACAAACTCTTAATTTAGAAAGGGGAGTTTTTTATAATGCTTAATTAGATATTCTTTTGTTAAGAGAGCTATAGAGAATACTATAACATAGGGAGAGAGAGAGAGAGATGGCTTAAAAATGTGAAGCGTATATCCAAACCTACTCAAGCTTCGTATTTATAGGGAGAGTGAAAGAAATCACAAATGAAAAACAATCATTGTCATGTGTACGTGCAATAAGGGAATAATTATTTATCCATGATTTAGTAAAAAGAAGTTAGAAATTAGTATGGTGCATTTGACCAAGGATCAAAATATCATTTCGAAACGGTCGAAACATTCGAAACGGCTCCGTTTCCATGAAGACCAAAACGAATCAGTAATGAAATCAAAATTCTAATAGTTCAATGTGTTCCATAATGTTTTGAAATTTTTTGTTATATTTCAATACATTTTTCACAATTATTTCGGAATGTTTCAAGATATTTGAAGATATTTTGCTATATTTTGACTAATGTTTTGAAAAAATAATTCTTAATTTTTTATTTTATTTTCGAAACGAGTCGAGACGTTTCCGAAATATATCGAAATGTTTTCATTTTTTAGGTGACCGAAACGATGCACCGAAACAAAATTTTGATCCTTGCATTTGACAGATTCTAATTTCTTTCTTTATTTTGAAAATAATTTTAGCAAAGATGATCTCTAATGTTAAAGTAAAACAGCGCATAAGTTTGAAGGCATGTAAGTGATGATACCGGTCAATCCAGGGGTCACAACGTCTGCATTGGATCATTAAAACATTCCTAGAGCAAGGCAATCAAATAAAATATTCCCTCTTTACTTCTTTTCCCCCAAACCTAAACAAATAGTCACATGCCTATGATAAAAGTGAGGAAGATTTTCATCACTACGATTTGGACATTTTGTAGAGTAGAAGTAATTTAGCCCCATTGAAGCTTAATAACTATATTCTTCAAATATTGAGATGCGAACAAAGGTGGGATATGGGCTTGGCATAGTTAACTAAAACATCTTCACTTTCGTGGGTCATTGGATTTTGCTTCAATGTTCGCTGAAAAGAATTAAGGAAATGGTAAGTTGACACAAACAAAATACCACATATTCAATAATCATTCCAGAATTGTTAATTAGATAGGAACTTACAATATATCATTCTAAGAAGGCCCTCGAGAGCATCAGATCATACATTTTAGCCAGATTATCATCAACTCCAAGATAAGTAAGAACTACAAGTTTGCGGATCCAATGCTCTGTCCGATCCTATAGTATTAACAAGCAATAGTACATACCTAACAAATAAGGATGCTGAGACTTGAAATTTTACTAATCCTTTGTGTAAACAACTTGAGTTAACAAAACCAACACACACAAAGCAAAATTTATCATCTAGGAGTTTCTTTTTGAAAAACCATGAACACATTGAGATTTTCAAGTTAATAGAGCAAATTCATAAGAATAAGACGTATAATAAGTTTGTTTCCAGGAGGTTGATGCTCTTTATGATGCAATATTTTCCTCTGCATATTAGAATTGGGATCAGGTATCAAACTCTTGAAGTCCCCGTTGTGTTTATCACTATTAACCTTTCTTGCTGTAGCCACAATTATATTTTAAGGCTATAATTCGTAGAAAAAAACACACAAATATAGCACGAATTCTCTAGGTAAGGCTATTACTGCAATTAAGTTACCGTATCTTTGTATGTCATGACATTGATTGAACTGCTTCCTAAGCAAAGTGCACTAAAATGTGTTTATAGCTATCAATCAAGCCTTCCCACAATCCACAACCAAATAAGAGAAAATAAATAATATTCCTGGACACTAGAAGCTCTATGGACAGTTGTAAAATCCGGAAAATTTAATGACTTAATTAAAGGGATAATATGGTCCTTAATTTGTTTAAAAACGGGTTAAAAACCTAAATTTTTACATAACTCAAATGATGAAATAAACCTCACCATTGAATTTGCATCACAAAATTAAGTTACGTAATCAATTTTCGTTGAATTTCAAAAGAGTCAGAATTTTCCACGTATTACAAGAGCAACAGAGATTTATTCATTGGACCCACAATATAATTAAAAGACCACTCTGCCAATTTTATCAACTAAGACACGTCACGCATTTTGATTGGGCATAGAAGATTTCCAGCTAACAGAAAAGCGACAAGTAACACTTTTAGGGGGGAGAGAGAGAGGTACATCAGGATGCAAAATAATTTTGTTCCAATGATAAGTTTGGACTTTTAGTTCCAGAAAGAAATTAACACTCGTTGATTAGTACCGGTAGCCACTACCCTGTTGGTTTTGCAATGCGTACTAAGGTGGTGAAACCCCTTGCATTCAAGTGCAAATATAAAGCAGTCTCCTGGCTGGGTAAAGAGAAATAGAACAGGTAAGGCGGGAAAATCAAGCCTACAAGCGAGATGACGCTAATCAACATCGAGAGTCAATGTCTCAGATGAGTGATTTTTGTAATATCCATACGGCTCACAGCTCATCAATGTATTTCACCCAAAAACAAAACAATCTTCATGGAGCTGAAGAAAACTATTAAAACTGTCTAATTTTAAAACAAATAATTCGAATTCAAGAACCTTTTTTTAAAATGTGAAATCACAATCCAGAAGGCTATAGTAAACCTCAACATTTACCATGACACGAACAAAAATTCAAAGAGTCATCAATGCTGTAGGATTCTTGGTCGGATTGTTGAACAATGGCAAGTGTCCATCTGCTTAAACAATCAATGTTGACAGACTATTTACCTATGTTATACCATAAGTTCATCTTCGAGATAGTTGTATTCAAACTTGAATTCAGTCTTGATTCTCTGGCACCTGAGAAAAAAATATTTGCATTTTATTAAACGTCTTGACATATGTAAAATTTGTCTATTCAAGAAAACAATTCCTTATTGCCATAATTAAAACACAAGTCAATATTGTAAAAAAAAAATGATATGTATTATAGACAAAGAAAATGAACATACAAAGAACTCAACAGTTATCAAGTGCCTTACCGCCCAGGATCCAAGAAAATGTATGACAAGAACAGGGAGATTATGGCCCCCATGCACTACAAACAGACCTGATTTTCAAACAATGGCAATAACAATCATGTGGCTTCTAATGATTCAGATCCTTCAAGCCTACCTTGGACATCTAAGAAACTGCTAAAGGCGTGTGCTAATCTGTCACATCACAAAAACTTAACTGGCACCTTCAATTTTTGAAATCATCTGATCCAATGTAGCTCTAATGCTTAGAATAAAATGATAACTTTGGCCATTGAACATAGTAAAAACCTCGCAAATCAGAGCCTTACATGGCATCCAAACCTTTACCTGATGTCATAAGCATGGGAAGAACCCTCCTAAAAAGATATTACAAATTGTCAAATGGATCGCAGAAGAGAGGGTTCTGTAGGAGCAGATTGTAGCTTGTGGTGTGGATCATAGCTTCCTAAAAGACTGGCTGTCCATTCAGGGTTGTCAAACAACACAAAAACAGTTGTTGGGACTGTTCAGGCACTTAAACATTGTAGTGAATAGTACTGTTTTCTTTTATTTGACCTATCTAGGGCCTGAAGTCAAGTACTTGGAGGTGAGTGACTGAGCAAGAAAAGGTTAGTGAGGGGGATAAAGGCAAATCAGATCTGGTTAGCCTTTTAGTACTCCCAAAACTTGGAGGAGGACAAAAGAATAGGAAATGAGAGAAGAATCTAAATATTCCTCCCATGGGTTGGGCAATCTAAAGAAACATAACATGACCACATCTTAAAACCCATAGGCTACAACTATAGCCAAAGTCCAACAAGTACAGAAATCACCAAAATACCCATGGCATAAAAAAAGGATAAAATTTATATAATTCTGACCATAAACATCCTTACTTAAGATACACTATTTTAACACTATTAACTACCAAGGACACTTCCCTTTGGACTAAAAAACATTCATGGTTGACATAAGAACCATAACCTTAATTACAGGTTTTGAAAATGAATATGTCTTATCCAATCAGGCAATTGCTACAACACCATTACATTTAACCCGATACTTACAAATTCCAAATAAAATTCGCAAAATCTAATCAGCCTTAAATTCAAACAAAATTTAAAGCTTTTATCACGGACAAAATTTGGAGCTAACAATCAAGAGACAATACATACGAATATGAGCTACTGAGCCAAAGTTTCCCGTTAAAATAATCCAACGGATTCCTGACTTGAGACCTGCTGAGTACTGTAGGTTTGAATCTAAGAGCGGCCATTCGTGCAAGCAACTTATAAAGTTGGGTGTGTACACAAAGCACCTCTCCCAACCTCATTATTGGAGACCATACTAGATAAGGACCACATCAACACAAGTACATATGAAAATAGGCCATCAATAGACAATTATCAAGATTTATTACACTAACAAAAATTCATCATCCAGGACATCATTAACAGACAATTTCCTCGCCCCCCGGTGGGGGGGGGGGTGTGCTTGTGTGAGAGAGAGAGAGAGAAAGCCCTTGTTTTTAGATCTCAATATAGTTAACTGGGAAAAACAGCACAGATAAGGGAGTAGCAAACAAAGGCCAACAGAAACCCAAAAGTGCCCATTGTACTCATCTCAATTAAACATCCGTATATAAAAATCTACAAAGACGCTGCAGAGGAGCAAGAATACAGAATTATGAAAGCCTGGCAAGTTGAGGAAAAACATATTTCTACATCTATGTGAGCTTTGAATAACAACACAAAGACGAGGGAATAGCAAACAAAGGCCAACAGACGCCCAAAAGTGACTATTGCACTTTGTTACCCTCAAAATTCAAGCAAATTGAAGAACAGCATCTTCACACGTCTAGGCTAGCTGAATCAATGGTGTTAAGATGATGAGTGGCCATATGCCAAACCAGAAGAAAAAGAAAATAGGGCACTATAGTTATCTAGGAAACTCAAATAAGAAGATAAATCAGACATCTAAAATAATGCGGCAAAGTTTCAATCAAGACCTATCAAACAATATGTGCAGATAGTATAATCGAATTTGTTGAGAAAGCATACCATCCATTTGGTGGCTCGTCAATGTGGAAATCAAAGTATACATACGTCCCCTGTTCAAAATCATCAGTGGCAACTTTTGGCTCCTCATGCCGTTGAAACCATGTATTAAATTTCTTATGGTATCTCCACGATTGCTTCTTCAACTCTTTAGCGGCCAGATATTGCTGATAGGTATTCTACAGACACAATGAATTGAGACAAGATCTTGGACATTATGCCACTACAATTATGTTGCAATACAGAAAAGAAAACTAACAGAAAACTCAAAAAACCTGTTGGTAGTAAAATGAAAAGAATAGACTATCTGTGCCGAAATTATCGGCTCCAAGACGTTCCCAGAAGGCAGGATTGTTAACAATGGGTGCCTGTACTTGAGGATAGCTTGGAGGGGTTACAGCAGGGTGTCTCTGCAATGAGCCAAAAAAATGATAAATAAAATTGAATTTATACAAGTGGAGTGATAAGTTACAGATCAAAGGACTTTCATACTGGCGTATAATTCCTTGCACGTTCCGAGTCCTTGGGTTGAGGAAGTTTATAGAAAGCAGCCTCGAGCATCTGTAAATTATATAACTGATCATGCATTCCCCCAGAATTCACAGTTGTTCCACCAAGGTTATCACCAATAGCACCGAGGTCGGAAACACTCCGTCGACCAATGACACCAAGGCTGCCAGAAGGTTGATTGGAAGCTAATGGTTGCCCAGGGGACAGATCAATATCCCTTGGCAGTTGGGCAGGATCTGTCAAAGAACCAGACACTCCAGCCTGCAGTAATAAAAAAAAATGACTTTTGAATTGCATAGTCACCAAATCGGCAAACAAATCCTCAAATATTAGAGAAAAAACACAAGAAAAGTTTCTCATAAGGTCAAAAAATTTGCACCTTCCTATATTTCAAAAAAGAAAGAAAAGTGGTTTTAACAATTAAACCACATACACAGGGTTTCAAGGGCTCTATATTCAACTACAAACAATTAACTTTAGACCTAGTTGAAATAGGACAGAATACTATAAAACCTAGTAAGCACGGATACAAGATATTAATACGACACGATACGGTAAAATCTTAAAAAGTATAATACGAGATGGCCAAGATATGTCTATCTTGTTATATGTGTTTATATATATATATATATATATATATATATATATATATATATATATATATAAAATACAATATTGTTATAATACTAGGATTTGAGGGATTAGGAGATAAAACATATCTCAAACTGAAACATTTTATATCGGTGTGACATAGCCACATAGGGACTGCACAATGGTGTTTTAAAATCAATGCTTTATGTAATCCTAAAGTTGAATAGGTGTCATTCTTCGTGAGTCCTCACCTTTGACTTAGCATGTAATTGCAATAGAATTCACTGGTTTTAACGTGAGCCATAAAAAATGATTACTTAGTCCAAGCAAGTAGTAAAAAATTCTCAAAAATTTAGGCCAACACCATTCTGTCTAGGGTGCATGAATCCACATATCTTCTCAATCACAACAATTCTCTATAGGATGTATGTAAGGAGCTTCCAATCGCTAACTTTGCCCTGGGCACAAACTTATACTACTGAGCATAAAGATTAATTCAACTATACACAATTCACCGGACTAAGTATTAGGAGCATGTACCACCCTAGATATGTGTATCCAACAAGTAGCTAACAATAATAAATATTTTGTTAATTATTCGATACATGCGGAAGGTATTTGATATATATACTAGAGTATCGAAAACAGATACAGATACGTCACTCCAATCAAAGTATTTGTGCTTCTTAGTATAAAAACAATCATATGTGAATATTAAAGCCAAGTTTAAGTAATGATTTGCTGACTATGAATCTTATTACTCAAATCCCCCCAACAGAAGGTTCCAAGTTTGCAGAACTCCCACATACAAGTTATAACACATGCACAAGGAAAAAACAATTTTTTATTTCTGTAATGGCCTTTAAAACCATATTTAATTACCAGGGTTTCAAGATTAAAGTGTTCTGGCTTGAGTTAGAATTCAATCAATGACTACAGTAAGTTAGTACACATAAAGTGGGCAATGGCAGTAACAACTGTTAAAATGGACTAACAGTTTGGCAAGATCACATTTGGCAAACAATATGTGGTAGTTAGACAAAAATCTTTAACAAATGACACAGGCAATGAAGAACATGTGTCCCATCATGCATTTTAATACAATCAGCATGAGATGACAATTCAAAATTGACTAGATTTTCACACCAAGCAGATGCTACACTGTAAGGGTGCTATTCCTAAGCTCCCAACTTAAGAATCATGATGAAATAACATTAGGATGGGAAAGTACAAGGTGATGCATAGTTTGAATATCACTGGTGATGTGATGAAAGTCGCACATATAGGAAAAACTTAGTTACAGTATGCATGATTAAGAACACATTTCACTCATCTTGATGTGAGTGGATTTTTCAATTAAACTTTTGAATTTTGACTCACAATTAAATTAAACTTCGTTCCAGTATTCGTAGACTTTTTACTCATAATAAGTTTGTTATTACAAGTTGCCAATCATAAATGTGCTGTATTGCCGATAACAAGTAAGAACAGCTTACTAATACGAAAACCATTGATTTAATAAGAAAGTCCTAGAAAGCATAACAAGGGGCGAATACAGTCATAAACACTGGGTCCAGGGTAGCCCATGTTCTTTGACAAAACCTGTCCGAAAGTTTAAAGACTCGACAACGAAATCCACGCATCATCACACAAGGGCGTGCAACTGATGCAAGTGAATATGAACTAGAACTAGTAGATGGTGCTTTGGCAAGGAGTATTTGGGAGTGTAGATTTAAGTATTGGGTTTTTCTTCCCTCAAGTGGGTGCTCTGGGGGCATTGTTGTGATGTGGGATACCAGATTTGCTACTACTGTAGATTGTGTCCTTGGCTCATTTTTTGTATAGGTCCTACCTGAGTTTAAGGGTACAGGGGCATGCTAGGTTACTTCCATTTATGGTCCAAATCATCCTAGAATTAGAACTTCTTTTTGGGATGAGTTACACGACTCGTTTGGCTTGTGTTGTCCTAGACAATGCATAGAGGGGGATTTTAATGTTATTAGAACCTCAAATGAGAAGTTGGGGGTTCTAGGGTTGACCACCTACATGAGAAATTTTAATTCTTCTACATGTTAGCGAGGTTTGAGGCTATCTCTTTATCTATCACGCAATGACCCAGTGTAGGAGCTCAGATAATCCAATTGCAATGCAGATAAATAGTTCCTTTTTTCGTAATGAATGGAATATGTTTTTTTCCAATGTGTTGCGGAAGGTTATGTCCAGAGTGGTGTCTAACTACTTTCCTATTACTCTGGAGTCCAATCCAATCAAGTGGGGGCCTATACCATTTAGGTATAAGAATGTGGTTAACTCATCACTCATTTGGAGATAACTGCTACCGAGTGGTGATCGAGCTGAAGGCAAAAGGTGGGAGGGGGAGGGTATCAAATTCATGAAGAAGTTGATGCGCCCCCGACCACCGCAGGAGGGGAAGACAAAATTTTAAAGTATGAAATAAAGAGGGTTTTAGAGATGTCAGACTTAGGAAGTCAAAGATTTTGAGGAAAATTGAGCAATTATTAATAGTTTGGAGAATAATAATATATTGGTCATCGATCAACTTAGGAGAAAAGATCTCTTTTGAAATGAGTAAGCGAAGGTATTGTGAAGACTAGTTATAGGTAGCATAGATATCAAAATCGTATAATTCGCAATTTGATTCCTACGATTCAATTCAATTTAATCCTCATTCAATTTGTATCTTACTATAGAATCATTTTTTGCTAGAAATCACAAGAATGGTGCAATTCGATATGAATCGTAGGAATCGCACAATTCATTTTATTTTTTATTAAACAAAATTTATAATAAAACGACATCTTTTTGTTAGAAGAGGCTCACCCCCAAATATAAAACTCGTGTCTCTCTCTATATCTCATGTTTGCACCTTTGCATCTCTCAACAACTGTTCCACACAGACGATGTTTCCTTCACTCTAATTGTTATGCTGCTGCAGAGAGATGTATCCTTTAAACCCTAACACATCCGACATCTTCTTCAATACATGCTTTGTTTTTTTCTTTTCATGAAAATTTTATTTTTAAGGGTAATTATCATTGACACCCCCTCTAGATAAATATATCTTCAATGAGATCCCCTCTATTACTTGAAATATCACTGATACCCCATGTCAGATTAATGGGGTTAATTAGAAAACAAATTTACTAAATTGTTCATGATATATTTTAAAAAAACATCATTCACACCCGCTCTAAATAGACATATTTTCATTGAGACCACATTTGTTTTCTGAATTTTTTAAGTATTAAAATTATAGCCGATTAAAATTCGATTCAAACTAATTAAAATTCGATTCAAACTAATTTAAATTCATTTTTTACATATTAAAATTAGAGCCGATTAAAAATATATTTTTTTATATATTAAAATTTGAGCCGAATAAAATTCGATTCAAAGCAATAAAAATTCATTTTTAATCAACTCGAATTGAATTTTAATTGGCTCGAATTTTGATACATAAGAAAATATAAATTTCATTCGACTGGAATTTTAATATGTAAAAAAATGAATTTTAATAGGCTTAAATTTTAATATGTAAAAAAAATAAAATTTAATTATCTCAAATTTTAAAATATAGAAAAACGAATTTTAATCAATTCAAATTATAATCAAATTTTATGTAGAAAGATTGTTTGGGGTTTATGTACCAAAAATTTTGGTATTTTAGAGGAATCATATTTATTAAAAACGATGGTTTAATGGCAGGAGGTGTCAATGATGTTTAAATATAAACTAAAAATGATGTAAATGATGTTTTGGATAATGAAGGAGGTTTCATTAAAAATATGTCTATCTAAAAAGGGTGTATATGATAATTACCTATTTTTTAATCAAATGTGAAAAGTGATTTTCAAAGTTTACATTGTTTGAATTAGTATGAATTTTTCATATTTTAGTTAACTTCATTGGTATCAAAAAGACAATTGTTATTTCATAGTGGCCATTTTAATGGAACAATTTATTATGCATCAAGGAAGAAGTAAAAGAGGTACAAACTCAAGTGTAGCTTCCTATTCTTGTATCGGGTGAATACACATTATTTATTTTTAAAATACAATAATGTTCAATATTTAATATCTTGCATTTTTTGTTGAATCTTATGATTCTCAGTTCTTAACTCTAGGGTTTCGATTCCCAATACAAATCGATTTGATAACTGTTAGGCAGAAGATGAGATTTAAATGGATTGTAATACTAAGTGTACCCATAAAATGACAACTGATAGGAGGAAAAAGAGTGTCATTAGAGGACAAGAAACTGAGTAAGTGAGCTTGTGACAAATCTTTTGTTGATTGCCAAGGAGATTATTGAATTTAACAAAAGCCAATATGCATAAAATGTTCATGTTAGACCAAATATTGAAGGTGTTGATTAGTCTTATATTGTCATGGAGAACGAATTGGCGTGAGAGATCATTCGAGGAGGAGGAAATTAGAATATCAGTGTATGACAAGGATAAGGAAAAGGCCTAAGGTTCTGATGGTTATGTCTTTCAATTAGAATTGTTGGGATACTATTAAGGATGACATTATAAGTGTATTCAATGATTTTTTTTTTCTAAGGATGATATTATGAGTGTACTCAATGTTGTGGGGAAAAGTATTAATCTTACTTTTATTACATTGGTTCCCAAATGTAAGAAGTCACAAATCTCCATTCTCCTTGTTCTATCCTGATACATCACCCTTTGGTCTCACTCCTCATCTCTTTGGTTGTGTTGCAGTTGTTCATCTTCTTGATCCAGATTGGGATAAACATTCCCCTTGAACAATTAAGTGTATCTTTATGAGATACTCTCGTACTCTGAAAAGTTACAACTATGACCTTGCCTTTCATCAATATTATGTCAATGCCGATGTCACCTTTTTTTCTACTTTAGGAACTACTCTTCCCTGAGAATTAATCTCTACTAGTCAGAGGAACTCATGTTGCCTCGTGTACCTAATTGTGTCTCGTCTCCATGTTCGCCTTTTGACCATCCATTACAAGTTTATCGTCGTTTCACGGACAGACATGTTTCATATGATCCGGCGCCCCGACTACCATCTGATTCTACTGAGATCCTTCCTCCTGAGATGTCTAGTCTAGTGTATCACCCTCTTCTGATTTACGTATTACATGGTGGAAAGATACTCGTACTTGTACCTAGATCTCATATCTAATTTTGTCTCTTTGCATCAGCATTGTCTTCTTTATTTGTTCTTAGCTCTTTGAAACAGACATTAACATCTCCTGGATGGAATCTGACTATGAATGAAAATAATACTTGGGACATTACTTCTCTTGGGTCTAAAAAGCAACTTGTTAGTTGTTGCTTACACTATGAAATATCATCTTGATGGCTCTGTTGAGTGTTTGAAAAAACGATTGGTTGTTAAAGGTTACATATAAACATATGGTGTGTATTGCAATGGGACTCTCTCTCCTATTGCTCGTCTTAAATCTGTTAGAGTTCTTATTTTATTGTAGTCACTTCTGACTGTCTGCCCTAGTATCAACTAGACATAAAGAATGTCAAAGAATGTCTTCTTACACAGAGATCTATCATAAGAGGTTTATATGATTCAACCTTCGGGCTATGTTGCTCCATGCTAAGAAAAATTAGTGTATCATTTGAATAAAGCATTGTATAGCTTGAAACAATCACCACATGTTTAATTTGATAAGTTTAGTAACATGTTACTTCAGTTTGGATTTCAACGCTCCACCTATGACCATTCAGTTTTCATTCATTGGGCTTCCGCAAGCATTATTGTTGATATTGTGTATGTTGATGACATCATTATCACTGGAAATGACTGATGGTATTGCCCATTTTAAGAACTATTTGGGAAAGCAATATCATTCTAGAAACACTATTTGGGAAAAGCAGTTTCATACTAAAAACTTAGGCCTTCTTCAATATTTCCTAGGTATTGAGGTTGTTCAATCAAAAAAAGGTATTAGTTTGTGTGCCAGCAAAAATATGTACTAGACTTACAAACTAAAACTAATACTCATGGTGCACATTCAATTGATACGCCTATGGACTCTACAGTTAAGCTAGATCCTGTGAGTGACAAAGTATTTAATGATACAGGACGTTATCGAAGGTTGGTTGGTAAGATGATTGACCTTACAGTTACACATCCTAATATTACATATATTATTAGTGTGGTTAGTTAATTCATACATGGTCCCGTCAAATTCATTGGGGGGTTGTCTGTCTGTTGTATACTTCAGTATCTAAAAAGAACTCTGGGGAAATGATTGTTATATCGTCCATCATCATCCATAACTATTATTGGTTTTTCAGATGGACCCACTTGTTGCTAACGCAAGTACGCTTTTCAATCTTTTTCCTTACTAAAGTAAGCACATGTAAAACTCTCTTTTTAGCTTTTCATTGCAACCAACACGCATAAGCATAAGATAGGTGCTTTCACTCCACTTGTTTTTCTATCTCCATTTTTCAAGCACAAAACCCGATCTTTTTGTCTTATAAAGAGACTCCTCCACATTAAGCATTGCATTAAGTTCATATAGTTTTTGAGTTTTATCCATTGCTGCTTGCTCGATACTGAATGAGCTAGTAGTCATAGTAATAAATGATCTACTTCTGGTTACTGTATATTTGTTGGTGGTAATCTTATTACTTTAACCCACAAGAAATATCGAGCTATGGCACACACTTCTTGTGAATGTTACGGGTAAGCCTGTCAAAATTTGACACAACACAATTAATCGACATAAATTGACACGAATTAAATAAGTTTGGATGAGACCTTAACGGATTTTGGTGGTAGACACGTTTAACAAACGGGTCGTATTTAGGTGAGACATGTCAACCCGTTTATCACCCGTTTAAATAAATTTAATATAATAATAAATTATATACATATATATATAAAATAATGAATGAGTAAAAAAAGTAAAGAAAACATTTCAAAAAAATGGAGTGTACAAATTTATTAAAATAATATTTGAATCCCACATTGACAAAGAGTGGAGAGGGGAAGACTTCACTTGCTTATAAAAAAAGGTAGTGGGCTTCTCATTTTAGTCAATCTTTGTGGTATGATTTTTACTTGAGTTGTTGGCTGAAATTTTTCTAATTGAGAAAAGTACAGTTGAAAGCAAAGAAATGGAGTGTACAAATTTATTAAAATAATATTTTTTTTATTTTTTTTAATTGGGTTAAATGAGTCGTGTCATGTCGTGTTACCTGTTTATTAAACGGTTCGTGCTTGTGTTCGTGTTAAAAAATTTTACCCGTTTATTAAACATGTCGTGTATGTGTTTATATGTTTTTCACCCGTCACCCGCTTAACCCAACACGTAATCGTTTAACCTGACACGATTGACACACCTAGTTACGGATCCGCTATTTACTTTGTGATATGCGATTTGACGTGCCTTCCCCTATGCAAATACATTGTGACAATCAAACAGTTATTTTCATCACAAGTAATCCGCTACTTCATGAGTATACCAAACACTTTGAGATGAATTGTCATTTCATTAGAGATCTCTTAATGCGAAAGAAGATCATCACTCCATACATGAAATCTGATGATAAACCGGGTGATATTCTTACGAAACAATTGGCTAGTCCCGTCTTCAATAGTATATGTTCCAAGTCGGGTAGTTTTTATCTTTATGTTCCAGCTTGAGGGAGAGTGTTAGAATTCTTAGTTTATATATTAGACATAAGCCAAATTAGTCTAGGGTAATATTGTAAGTGTCTTCACATTGGTCAATTACAAATAGAGTGTAGGGCAACCTAGCTACTACAATAAATATTCCTTCCTTCCTTCTCTCCCTCTCTTCTAACGCCCACACTAATACTATAGTTACTGTTTTAACTGTCAAATCTCAAATTTGTGACTATGGAAACAATGGACAACATAAATCTCATGTTTTTTTAAAACATTTTATTGAGAAGTTCCACCCCGAGCCTAATGTTTCCTTTATTTTTACAATAAGCAACATATAGAATGATGAATTCCCCAATAAATTCCACAATAGGACTAAGGTATTTCCTCCAACATAAATGTCTCAAGACTTAAGTTCATATATGTTGTTAAGCTATATCATTTAAAGCTCAATTCTTAAATGTTGAGTAAATTTGAAAGTTAATTCAAGTAGAGGTCTACATGAATTTCCTTAAATAGAACCAAGTTTCTTCGCATGCTTTCCATAAAGTGGCAAGATTGATTGGGGCAATAAGAAGTGTTGCTTTACTCACTCTGATTAGTGTGTATATACGCATATCTATACTCAAACAGCAAAATATTGGGGTACAATCCCTATTATTATTAAACAAAACCAAACAAGTTTCCAGAACAGTGAAGTCAAAATAAATATACTCAACATACTGGTGTATCTAAGGAGTATGAAGCCTTCAAATCGTCCTCATTCAAGAGATTCTTGTCAAGCCCAGAACTTGGAGCAGATTCTGTGTCCAAATCATCAGATAGAATCTGTTGCTGCTGCAACTCCTCAACTTTCACTTGACTGACCTCTGGATCATGCATTAATAACATGAATCTAATCCAAGATTTGAATAAAGCAATAATCCAATAATCACTTGGATAAAGCAAGAATCTAGTAGGCTATCTCAACAGGTGAGTACAATTACTATGCACAAAATGCATACTTTCAGGATTACATACTCTAGATGCACTTCAATGAACCCTTGTACTAATGAACTTCAACTCAATGAAATTTGGCGATGCAAAAAGGTTAAAACATAATTTTAAAACTCACCCATATTTGCGTAGAACCATAGCCATAGGTAAAATGAAACAGTTGGAATTGACAGTTGGAATTGAAAGGCAAGCTAAACTCCATAACAAATTTGGCTCCTCCATTTTAATCACTAGACTATGTTATAGCGTCGCAATAGCATATCAAGCTGAAAGCAGCATAAAAACAGAAATACTACCAGCATCTTTAGGTCCTGTAGATCCCTGTGGAGTAGATGGTTGATGAACCGAAGTTGGCTGCTGCTGTAAGGAAGCAGATAATGTGACAGTGTTAAGACCTGCTGCTTGGACTCCAATCCCCAACCCAACTTGAGGCGAGATAGATGAGCTTTGAGAATTGAACTGAACACATGTTAAATGTCATGCAATGAATTGTTTTGGTACAGCAGTGTGAAACACCACACAAGAACAAAACATTGCTGTTAAACCACCATAACTATGCCTAACATGCAGAATGATGACCAAAGGAGACTGCACATGCAAAAAAGCATCGCAAGAAACAAAAGATAAAGCTCCAAAGCATAAAAACAAACTGCACAGAATTTTTTGTGTATTGAATATTTTTTTTTGGGGGGGGGGGTGTTAGCAGTCGCAACATCATGTAGAAATTCTTAGCACAGTAGGCTATGAAATCACAGAGATGTTCCAACTTCTAACAAACCAAAGTTCTATTGATGTAAGTACTATTTAATCTTAAATATATATATATATATATAGAGAGAGAGAGAGAGGTTTTGGTTATGCCTAGGTGGCAATGCATACCCTGCCTACTAGAGTAGACACCCGAGTTTTCCCCAAGATTTCCTCACTGGCCAATAATACAATCCAAGAGTACAAATCTAAAGCTTCTTGTTATGTTATGTTATATTATGATGTAACCCTTAAGGGCATTTTTTAGTACTTTCTAGTTATATATATTGCAATGTAGCTATGTCTCATCGCAGACAGTCTGACATCATCGATGACAGCTGATATCAAAACTGTCAGGCTGACATCAACACCCAACTTGGTCAGAAAAATTCAAAATTTCATAGGTAGATTCGATTCCTCATGCTGAGAATTATGGACATTTTTTTGGAATTTTTTGAACCAATTTGACTGGCCTTTCAATTTTTCGAATGTTTTTGGCTTTTTTAGGCTTCAAGCTTTGATCTGGAAAATCTGTGCAATCCAGTAGCTATTTCTTGTTCGATCCTCGTGCGTGAGGTGCGACTAGGGCTGTTCTACAATGTCATGCAGTTTGGTTGTGTTTGGATTGGATTTGTTGGGTTTTTAGCCAATTTTGACCTGTCGGTACCCAGATATGGTACTGTGGCACCTGCTTTTGGCTCAGATCTGGTACTGTTTTTTGTTTGAAATTACTACAGTCTATTGCACAGAATCCTCCTTTGCGCTGGTTGAGGTAATTTCTGGTTGTGGGCCAAATTTTTGGCTGTGATTTTGACTCATTGACTGTTGTTTGTGTTGATCCTACTGTCTCGACATGCCCCAAGGAAGTGTGACCCAGTACAAATTGGGTTGGGCCGTTTAGGTGCTCTAGCAAAACAACCCCTCCCTTAAATTAATCCAAGGAAGTTGAATGGGCACAATTATTTGGCATGATCATGGGCTTGCTTGATATTGATCCAAGCTATTTCTTTGGAAGGATAATTGACCAGAGAGACTAAGAAAGCTTAGTGAGTCTGGTTCCTCATTGAAGTAGAAAATGTGCTGGTTAAGTCTTGGTTGCTTAATTCAATGCAACCTTCTCTTAGTCGTCGTTTTCTGTGGCTTGATACAGCCCATAAGATTTGGACAGCCGTAGCACATTCATATTCTCAAAGCGGTAATGATGCTAAGGTGTATGATCTGGAAGAAAGTCTGAGAGACCAATTAGAAAGATAAGACCCTTGCAGTATATTTGCAGAATGGACTACTTTATGGTAGGAGCTTGACTACTATCAGAGTTTCCAGGTAAATTGTGCTACTGATGCAAAATTTCAACAGATGATAGAGACAGAATATGTGTATGATTTTCTTGCTGGCCTTAACATTTGAGTTATGATCAGATTTAGTTCATTCTCAGCAGTAGGAGGAGAACATGACAATTGCTATGGTTCATGCACCTATTCAGTAGCAGTCTCCGACTCTCCGTTAGCTATGATTCCTCAGTGAGACTTGAGTTCAGTTGTGTCAACGTCTACCGAGTCAAGTGACACTATTTCCAAAGATATATTAAAGTGCAACTATTAGGAGAAGACCAGACACACTAGGGAGTTTTGCTATAAGTTGACTAGACATTCTAGACATGGCCAAGATGATGGCTAAGGTGAAGGCCAAGGGAGTAATGTGCGATCTCATGTACACAAGACTAAATCATCAAGAGTCTCCATCCCAGTCGACTACCTCTAATTTCTCTCCAAATGAGATGCAGACTTTTAGGCAACTGATAACTCGGCTTGATGTTTCTTCTACTTTAGCTCCTAAACATACTTCTTCCTCCAACTTTACTCATATAGGTAGGTATATCTACTAGTGTGTTTTCTGCTTCAGCTTCAAATACTCATTGTTAATGGATTCTGGAGTCATAGACTACATGACAGGTTCTTCTAGTTTCTTCTCTTCCTACTCTACATGTTGGATAAGTTAAGGTAGCAAATGTATTCTTAAACTTAATTTCTAATAAAGGTTTTTAATTAATTGCTCACCTACCCTATCACTTTCCTTAGTTTTTCATGTTTCCAATTTCTCCACTAACTTATCGTTCGCTAGTAGTATTACTAAATCCTTGAATTGTTCAATGACTTTTTTTTACTCATTGTACTTTTCAGGAAATAGAATTGGGAAAAATGATTGGCAGTCGTCGAACACATGGTGGTTTGTATCTCCCAAATGATGAAGCTTCCCCTTAGTCCACTTGTCATGCTCTTCAAGCAGATGGTGAGTCAACTCTTTAGATATTACATACAGACGTTTGGGCAATCCCTCATATTCAGCATTTTAGAGCATATTTTTCTAGTCTAACAAAGCAATGTAGTACAAAAAATTTTGTTTGTGATGCTTGTGAATTTTCCAAGTAAATTACGTTCTTCTTATCCTAGTAGTACTAATAAAAGCACTGCTCCTTTTGTTATCATTCATTTTGATGTGTGGGGACTTTCCCGTGTTATCTCTCTTAGGTTGTCCTTGGTTTGTCACTTTTATTGATTGTTACTCTCATCTTACTTGGTTTTACTTACTCTATACTAAAAGTTAGGTTTTCTTTTACTTTCGCACTTTTCATGACATGGTACCCAGTTTTGACGCTAAAATCAACGTCCTGCACAATGACAATGATACTAAGTACATTGATGGAGATTTTCGCTCCTATCTCACTACAAGTGACATCTTTTATCAAACTGCTTGTGGAGGTACTCGGAACAAAAATGGAGTTACTGATTAAAAAAATTATCTTCTGGAGATTGCTTGTTCATTGATATTAACTATAAATGTTCCCTAACGTTTTTTTGGGAGGACGCAGTTATTGCCATTGCATATCTTATTAATTGTCTACCTTCCAGTGTCATGTAGTTTAAGTCTCCTATTGAGTCTCTTTTAGGGATTTTACTGATTCCTTCTATTTCATCTCTTCCTCTAAAAGTTTTTGGGTGTGTTTGCTTTGTACAAGACGACAAAGTCACTAAGGGGAAACTTGATCCCAAGGTTTTGTAGCGTGTCTTTGTTGGTTATTCTCCCACTCAAACAGGGTGTAAGGGTTATCATCCACCGTCACAGAAGATATATGTTAACATTGATGTTACCTTTCGGAGTTTGAACCCTATTTTTCTCCTCCCCAACCTTCTCTTCAGGGGGAGAACACTAATATTGAGGAAGAGATGGTATGTCAAGAGTCTTTTCTACAATTGCTTTTCTGGTAGGATACTGATAATAGGGAACAACAGATTGTTGGTATTAATAATCCACCTAGCACTATGAAGATTTATTCTCGACATCAAAAGGTACAAACCACTCATGTGGTGCTATGTCGGTTAATTTCTCCACTCCAATTCTAGCATTTCCTACTAATTTACCCGACAATGAGCTTCCAATTGTCACCCATGTTATTGATAATCTAATTGTTGATGATTATGAGCTTCCTATTGATTATCTAAACACTTTTGCCCTTGACAAAGATGAACTTCATATGTGCCCTTCTGTCCCTTAAAGCTAGTTTGGGATGAAGTCTGTTGGATGTGAAGAATGTCTTTCTTCATGGAGACTTAGAGGAGGAGGTATATATGAAGATTCCACATGGCTTTTCATCAAAGATAACTTAAGAAAATGTGTGTAAGTTGAAAAAATCAATTTATGGGTTGAAGCAATCACCTAAAGCCTAGTTTGATAGGTTCCTCAAAACCATGTTAAAATTTGAATATAATCAGAGTCATGTTGATCATACTATATTCATCAAGCAAGTACATGAAAAAATAGCAACACTCTTTGTATATGTAGTTGGCATAGTGATAACTGACAATGATGTGCATGAAATCACCTAATTGAAAACTCCATCGACTAATGAGTTTGAAATCAATGACTTGGGTTCATTGAGATATTTTCTTGGAATTGAGATTGTCAGATCAAACAAAGACATTTTTATCTCCCAAAGAAAAAAGGTTTTTAACCTACTTGAAGAAATAGGTGTATTGGGGTGTACAACTATAAATTCTCCTATTAAAGTCAATCATCCGCTGGTAAGTGGTGTTGGTGATATTGTTGATAAGAAGAGATACTAAAGATTAGTGAAAAAATTAATATATCTCCCTCATACTCGGCCGGATATTGCCTGGAGTTGTAAATCAATTCATGCATGATCCTTGAATCTCTCATCTTGAAGTTGTTCATCGTATTTTGAGGGATCTCAAATCAACTCTAACGAAAGAGATCTTGCTCTCTAATAATGAGAACTTAAAATTAGAAGCATTCACTGATGCAGACTGAGCTGGTTCAATAGATGACAAAAGATCCACTTCAGGCGCCATGTCTAGCGCGGAGGCTGAATACAGAGCTATGACCCATAGAGTTTGGGAACTTATGTGGCTCCAAATTCTACTAGGTGAACTCGAAATTCGTGGTGATGGACCTATTAGATTGTACTGTGATAATAAAGTAGCTAGTCAGCTATCAACATTGCACATAATCCTATTCAACATGATAGAACTAAATATGTTGAGATTGACCGACACTTCATTAAAGAGAAACTGAACAAGGGTTTGATTTGCATGTCCTTTATGAAATAAAAAAACCACTTGGCAGATGTCTTCACAAAAAGGGCTTCTTAACAAGTTTTTTCATCTTATCATCTGCAAGATGAGCATGAGAAGCATTTATGCGAGAAGTGTTATGTTATATTATAATAGGATGTAACCCTCAAAGGTATTTTTGGTACTTTCCTATTATATATATTAGGATGTACCTATGTAAACTCGAATACACACTACTCTCTTTCTCCTAATCTCTTCTTTGTTCTTTTTCTTTTGTTCTCTTCCTGACCCTAATTACATCACATTCTAACTCTTACTGAATAAGGTAAACGCATTGATAAGAACAAAAAATAGTCTCAAAAAATCTTCCAATCACCCAATCATAAAGACCACGGGAAGGTTCTTAAACTCTTTCATAAAGAAATATAATTTCCTACTTGAGGGAAGAACATTTATTAATGTTGTAGTCGTGTAGAGGGGTAAAACGCACTATAATGATGGTCCCTCTGTATGCCACCAAAGGTAGAGGACTCTGGGCCTAAACATGCACAGAAATAACTAAGTACTCAAATCACACTACTCACGTGAAATGACTTAGACTATCAAAATAAAACATGAGGTCATTTTAGCAAAGCCCTTTCCAATGAATAAAATTAGACCCAATAGAAAAGTCGGGAGGTGTTGCACGCCTCCCTTCATTTCAATAGTCATCTACAAATCTAATCTTTTTTTTTTTTCAATTAGGTCATCTACCAGAGAAGCTACGTACACCAATTTCCACTCAACTTTGTCTCCATATTGTTTCAATATTCATTAACAATTGTCTCAGGCATGGACTGTAGAAGTGGCTCAACTAGAATTTACATGAGTAAAGCCCATCACAATCAAGCATAAGAAGGACCAATAAGATGACTGCATAGGAAGTGTGGACTGAGGGCTCTGTTCAGATTTGTATTCAAGCACACATTAACATCAACTGCACCATAAGCCAATAACAAATTCAAACATATCAACTTGGATACAACACCTTGTAAGAATACTCTACTGTGATTCCAAAATCTTTTCCCTTTTTGGTTTCATGGAGTTGACAGGGTAGTGATCTTGTACAGTATTTATTGACATTACATTCTATATTTAAGAAAAGAAAGGGAGGTCAATGGACAGCGTGATTTGAACTTTCCACCTTCTCAAATAATATCCTTTTTCGTAGCACATCATTGATAATGAGTTTCGTATGTGCAAGCAACCATGAAAAAACTTGTAGCTTTAAAGAAACCTTAAAAGACTTCCAAATCACGAACTTCTCAAATAATATCTTTTTCTTCTACACAATTATTGTCCACCTCTTTTCTACGGTAGGTTATGTTTATAATAATTCTCCCACAAAATGCCAAGTGTCAAGTGTTTAATAAGATATACGTATTGTCCAACAAACTAAAATTGCTTCAGACGAAACTTCTGCCAAACAAAAAATTGTCGTTGATTAGAATAGAAAGGCATTTTTGTTTTTCGGACAAGTACAAATCATTAAGGTCCCATTTGGATAATAATAATCCTAATTGAGAATGGGTATCTCATTCCTAGTAAAGGGATACCTGCATTTCAAATATCGTAATAATCTATTATTTATGTTTGGTATGATCAATAATCTAGTAAGAAAATGAATATCTATTTTATTAATAATTTTTAGAATGAACTAAATTTTGGGAAGGAGCCTTGATTTTGATTTTGTTTTTTCCTTTTTAAGAATGTCCAATTAAGTTCTGTATAAGATTACCACTATTGATGATAGGTTTAAGATTCCGACTATCCAAGGAACTAAATTTCGTTTCAAAACAGTCGAAACATCAAAAACAAATCATTTATTGAATTGTGTTTCGACTAATGTATTGAAAATAAATTTTAAAGTTTTTCTTTGTTTCCATCTTATTTCTAAAATGTTTCTAAGATATTACCGATATGTTTTTGTTTTCAAGCTCACCGACACTATGCACCGAAATGAAATTTTGATCCTAGCCACCATCCTTAGGAAGTGTCAATAAAAATGAACCAAAATAAAATAAAGACACTCACCAATCGATCTTACTTTCACATGTTTGATATACTCAGAAGTGAATGTAAACGGCCATTAAATTCTTAACGTAGACCAATTTAAAAAACGGTTGATATCAACCTCGCATCTTTACACCTTAATTTCTTGATGTTATTTTGAATTCTAATACACATGCAAGTGATTCTACAATTTTAGATTAGCTCTGAAATTACTCTTGAGAAACTCAAGTATTATAACCTACTTCTTTTTATTTGCCAAGATGTAATGTACTAGAAGAAGAAAAGAATCAATTTAATGAATTGAACTCATCACTAATTTCATATTTACTTAGGTCTTATTTCATTTATGCATGTCTTTTCAATTCAAATAATTCCATTTCAAATTCATGCTTAAAATAGTAGTTAGAAATGGTGAAAGGATAGGAGAAGTTGCCCTATTCGAATGCCTAACGATTAAGTCGCCATTAGTTTGTGGTGCTAGGCCAGACAACTATAGCGCTCCAAGGTGGAAGGCAGACAGATAACAGTTAAAATCTTTTCACCAATAAAAATGCATTCCTTTTGCTCTCAAACTCACAAAACTCGTATACCCACTCACCTATGGATCATCTCTTAGGTCCTAAGTGCATTGTTTTGGTTACCTAAGATTGTTGGGGGCGGAGTTGAAGGGGTGGCGGAATGGTGTTTGCACTTGTGTGGGTGGTGTTTGCGATTGTGGGGTGTCATGATTCATGATAACAACTTACATAAGATTAAACCGTTGGATACCCATATCCAATAGATCTTACCCGCTTAATTAATTGGACTGTATTATCCAACCGATTTATAAATTGTAAAAATCAAGCAAGTACTCAAACCTCCAATTTGAAAGCCGACTAGGCAGCTTGGCAGATTATTATGGGTTAGGATTGCCACCCATACTCCGAAGGATCCACTGGAGAGCAAGACTATGTCCCAAATTGTCTCCCCTTTGAGAGTACACTTCTCATCAGCTGCTAGAGTGTGCAGCCAAGAAGCAAGAGCAAGATCCGAAACCACCATTGGCTCAGGATCTGAAATTATCATCACCCATTCCACTTCTAGCTCCAGAGCATGTGGATACTTGACTGAGCACATCTATTGCACCACTTTGTGCCAAAACTATTGATGTTGTGGGTTTAGCGGAGAGTCGTAGGATAAATGATCTCCCGTGCATCCTCAGTCACCTTGCGATAAGGGTTCCCGATTTGGCCAAAGACTAGGAACAAGCACATGTGCTGATGAGTGGTGCGCTGACTCGAACGAAATGAATGGTCCATTGTCCACCAGATGCTTGGGATGATAGCCACTCTAAGGATGGAGGAGATGGTCCTGCTTCTTAAGATACGTAGATTAGGGACACCTAAGACTAAGAAAGATATTTGTACTAGTGTCTTGAGTCCATTGTAATCCTATCTTTTGTTTATGTCATTTATGTATATCATTGCTTTGTTTTTCATCTTAATTTGTCTTATTTTATGAATTGAAATGGATATCTTACTTTTGATATCTCTTTCTTACGAGCATATTTGCCAGTCCATGGAGAAAAAAGGAAGAAAAAATATAAAAATTGCTATACACTTTGATCTACTCTTCGCATATTCACATCGATGTCAAATCATGGGGAGTGGCCTAACAAGTGGAAGAGCATGTTCTTAATCCATTATTTGTTTAACTCTTGAGAATCATATATATGCAATATGTTACTATATCTGTCATTTCTTTTGGTGCTTTTTATCACTTAATTTATACTTTTGACGTTAGATTTATATTTTACTAATCCATCTGTATTCCACAATATATTTTATTTCAGTGATATGCATTACTATTGACAAATACTACTTCATTGTTGACAATTGCTTCGTAGTGTAGGCAGTCAACTCGAGTCAAACTGTCTTTGTATTTATGATATTGTGAGTTTGTGACCATGTAACAGAGTCCAAGAAAAACAGATGCAATTTATATTTTGGTCTTTAGTTTATTGAGTTGTATTTCTTTTTTCAAGTACACAAAGTACGTTTTGTCAAGGAATGCCAAAGGGAGACATTGTTAGGTTTTGATGTTGTTGGCATAATTATGTGAGTCACATATAGTCAAAAGAAATGAGTCGTGAGTGCAATGGGTCATGTGCTTTCAAGATTAAAGACTGAAATCCAATTGAGAAGATGATTGTGGAGTTACATCTTGGAATCGAACAGGTGGTAAGTTTACCTAGAGCTTCACCGACATTGGCCCTACCACCCGTAAAAACAAACCTCAGAAACAAAGGGAAAAAAACCTTAGGTTGGATACAATTTAAACCGAAAAAATAAAAAACTCAACATCAAAATATTAAGCTTATGAATAGGAAATTCATAAGCTGAACTTCATCAAAATATTCATTCTCCAGTTTGAATTTTTATTTCACTCCCTATAAAGTCCACACAGAAAAAGTCACGTGGTATATTAAACATAAAATACAAAATATTTTGGAATTCATATTGTCATGACTTTAAATCAAAATTCATGAAACTTCACAGCACAGTTGTATCCAAACATTAGGCTTTCCAAAAGAAATCAGCTAACTCTACCGCCCCCCCCCCCAAAAAAAAAACACCCCACACACACACACAAAAGGAAAGATACCAATTAATTTTGAAGCACAAAAAGAAAGGAAATCATAAAAATGAAATTCAATATGCACGCAAGGATCAAAATTTCGTTTCGGTGCATTGTTTCTGTCACCTAGGAAAATGAAACGTTTCGACCCATTTTGAAAACATAATAAAAAAATTAAAAATTATTTTTTCAAAACATTGTTCGAAATATACCAAAATATCTTGAAATACCTTTAAACATTCCGAAATAAGTGTGCAAATGCATTAAAATATAACAAAACATTTTGAAACATTATGGAACACCTCGAAGTATTAAAATTTTAATTTCATCACTGATTTGTTTCGGTCTCTTTAGATATGAAAACGTTTCGGATGTTTTGAATGTTTCGAAACAATATTTTGATCCTTACATGCAAGCTTAGCCCAAAAAAAGAATAATAAACAACAGTTAAAAAAACACCTGCTGCAGGAGTGAGTTCTGTTGCTGTGCAGAAAACTGCTTGTGATTTCCTCCAGCTAGAGGAGGCATGCCAAGAAGAGTACTCTGACCTTGTTGCTGCACCTGCTGAAATCGCTGCAAGAACTTCTCCCTCTGATCAGGTGCAACACGGAACTGCCCCTGAAATATAGATAATAAATTGTCAATGAAACAGAAGAACACTTAACCAAAAACACAATAAAATACCTATCGTATAAGAATCATAAATGCAATGCATCAAAATTGGAAGACAGAAAAACTAATTCCATGGCATTAAATACGAGGAAGGCTCACCAAAAGCAGATACACTGTTCAAAAAATTGAAAATAGATTGACATCATACTCAAGGTTAATTTCATTAAGTTACACAGAAAGGGTAAGAAGCTAGGATAATATAATAACTTTTAAGGATGTACATGTTTTAGTTTTGGCTTGATGACGGGTAATCTACTCTCACGATGTTTTTGTAGAGTTTCTAGAGATTTATGTCGTCAACCTTGATTGCACTTTTTTTTTTTGGAGGGTTTCTTTTGTATATGCTGAATACATGAATTGTCTATCCTTTTGGTGCATTCTAGTGATACTTAGTAAAGGAAGGACAGATCACATGGCTAAGCACACAGTGCAGGTGTGAAATAAAATCTCCAACAGGAGTATTCTTTAAAGGAAGGTACTAATGTAAATGGCTGCCTTCAGATGCTGTTGAATAGAATTTTTCAGGTAAGTAGGATTGGACATGGCAAAATATATACGCAATGCAAATCATTTAGGTCGACTCCAAAGCTAGAGATTTGAACAGGAAACATCATAACACAAGATTTCTTAACGCATTAAAACAACCTACTGTTTTCCATTCAAAAATAATACAAACACAAGGCAAAATTTAATATATTAAAACTCCATTCAAGGGCGGAGCCATATTGGGACACAGATACACACACAGATATATATATCTATATATATATA
>CM042196.1:17009529-17028796 GCA_023539305.1 Ilex asprella
AGAGTAGACATTATGGGACTAGCCTATCCTTCAAGGAGTTAGCCTTTTTTACTTGTTAGGCAATTGTCAACAATTACTCAAACCACATTTCCAAATTTAGGCTTTTTGCTTGCTCAACGGTTATTGACTTGGAGGGTAGTGAAACACATCGATGGTGTCGCAGCATGACATCGAGCAATACAAGCGAACTAGTTAAAATGTCCAAAAAGCTTTAAAAAATAGTAAAAAATATAAAAAATGTGAACAACAAAAGCCAAGCATCATATATCGAAAATACATTATCTAGCACATTAGACGTAACTAAAATAGACTGTAATGGTGCTACCAAAAATATAATAGTAAAAAGGAATACAAGTTTGACCTAATTTGGAGGTTTGACAGAAACCTACGCCACTGTTACTTTAAAATTAACTATGGATTTCAATTGGTATAGAGTTCACTGCCAATCCAATGATAATAATAGATTAATTCCCCAAATTAAATCTTTTTGTTTTAATTTAACCGTAGCGAGGCGAGGGCCTTTACTCAATTTTAAAATCTCTTTGCGGGGAAGAGGGGCACAATACCTTACATCTTACTAAAAGAGGATTACAACGTTAAAAAAGCAATTTACACAAACTAAATTTGAAGTCAAAACGACAGGAAGATGATGCTTGAGATCCTTTTTGGGCCAAAAGAACTCAATTTTGGAGACAACCCCAAAATCTGCCGCTAAGCAATTGTCCATCCGTGAGTGAGCTATTTTCATTATAACCAAAAAAATTAGTGGTTAGTAGCCCATACATGAGTTTGATCACTGCACAGTTGAGCACCATAAAACCTTCCTAGAAAAGGACAAAATCATTATCTTTTCAAAATAAAAATAACTACTACACAATTGAGCATATCCAAGGAAACCCCATGATTTTTACTATAGTTTTCTTTTGGTGTAGCTGGAGCCACATTTGCAATTCCACCTAAAAAAGATATGTCCATGATTTTCTCTAATTGACAGTTACAATAACCTCACCGAGAACAGGAAATCTTCCACCTCTCTCCCACTCGAGGAGGGAAGCAAAGGTTGGTAAGGGTTTTGGATTGAACTGCATGGGGAGTCCATAAGATATTCAACAAAAAAGTGAAAGAAATCAGTATGCCCCTTTCTATCCTATAGAACTACACCATACTCCTAAGAAGGAAGAGAGCATACTTGAAACAAAAAAATTATGAGTTCAGGGCAATTGATAAAGATGAGGAAACCTAGAAACAAAGGACGAGACACCCTCCCATATATCATCTCAAAATTGAATTCTCTCCCCATTACTCATGAAATACTTGACAAAGTAAGAGAAATGAACCTCCAAGGACATTGAGAACAACCTCTCTCACTCACTTTGGAATCCCACCCATTATCATGAATGCCATACTTTTAATCACAACATGTCATAAACTACTAGGAATTTCCACAACGACTAGGCAAGTAAAAAATTATCCCTCGCCTTCAAGTTACCCAATGCTAGACCACCCTTAATCTTGTACCATGACACCAGAGCTTGGAAGGGTTACTATTTCTTCACCACACATTTTTCTTGCACTCTCACCCAAGCAACCACTAGAGCCTAAAAGTTCGAAACATTGTTTAGATAATAAAGGGGAAAATGAAAGCAGAACCCAAAATCTCCTAATGTGAGTGTCAAGCTTCAACGGTTGGCGGCTGGAAATGAGTTTCTACAAAAGCTTATTAAATCGCAAATTGGCATTTCTAGTGCTTTCAAGCATATCATGCTAAGTCTCACACTAGTACAAAAGAAGAATGCAACCTAAGATTTATGAGGAGAAACCTTCTTAGGAGTATGGTGTAGTTTTGACCCTCTCATGTTGTGAGGAAACATTTGGTGCGCACAATTTGCTTTTATTCGTGCTACTTTCATAGACATGTATATTAGTATCTCTTAGTATGTATCAGAATTTATGTCCACCTAGTTTCTCAAGTTGAGAGCTATATTTATCTTTGTAGGCTAGGCGAATTTTAAGAGTTGAGCACTTCTCATCCAAGAATTGTTTAGTGTAGCCTATCGGCATGTTTTGAGCTTATATTTCTTGTTTGGATCATAAAGCTTGCCAGAAATTTAAAAAAAAATTAAGGGGAAAATTGTCATTCCCAAAAGTAAAAACAAAATTAAGGGGTAGACTTCTACAAATACATTAGAAAAAGGGGATTTATATAAAACACTTAACTTTCAAAAGCATAAGAAAGCATAAGGGCATGATTTAGGAAGCATAATTCAATGACACTACAACTGTTTGGTTGGTGTTTCATTATGCACTATATGTGTGTTGTGTTTAAGTTGGACAAGAAGAATTGATGTTTGGACCACTTTTCTTGACTTTGATATGGCCAACGATATATAGGTTCTCTTCATTCTATTTTTCGATGAGAAACAAAATTATGCCTTGTACAATGGAAAGGCACAAAGATGGTGGCCAAGGAATCCAAGCACTCATACAGAAAGGGTAAGAAAACAAAATAACTAAAATAAAAAGCTAAGGCCAAACAAATTCCAAATTTTCCATGGGTGAGTGTGAACAAAGAGGATGAAAGAAAAGCAGAAGGCTAGAGAAAATAGAGTCAATCGGTTTCATTGCGTTTATATTTGAGTTTCTATTTAGAAACTTCTACCACTTGTGTTAGAATAGTAGTCAAAGCACGTCGGAGGAATTAATATCTAGAAAACATCAGAATCAAGGCAAACAAGCAATGATAACACTGCAGTCATTCATGAGTATACAGGCACCAAAAAATCGGGTACTCAAGCTGATGAATCTCTTATCAAAATCTTTTCTGGCTGCTGCGAAGATTGAAGAAAGGCCAACTTTTTTCCAATATGGATGCGACATGTTGCATGGTTAGGTGTGAAGATTTGAGAATAAGTTTAGTAGGGAGATTTGGTCGACTAGATTCGACTGTGCCATCGATTGAGAAAGTAATTCAATTGGCAAATTCAAAATGGGAGTCGATTGGCCTCAAAGTTATTCCAATGGCCAATTCACTATTCATGTTTATTTTTCACTTACCGACAGAAGCAACGAGGATTTTGTATTTGCAAGATTGGTCCTTAGAAGGCATTCCTTTGTATCTTGATAGATGGGAAGAGATGACTTGACGTGTACGTGGAAAGATGTGGAAATGGAGAATTTATGGATTCGAATGCTTGGAATACTGGCATATCTTTGGTGTAATGATTTATTTATCGCCACTGGTAAATATGTTGGAGAATTTGTGGAGATTAATTCGGCTACTACGTCATGTAAGGAAATGACCAGTGCAGGAATTCTACTTAGAGCTTCGGTATTTTTCAGTCCATCTATTATCACAGTAAATGCCATGACAGTCAATTTTAATTTTTCTGTGTGGTCTGAGCTTAAGGCGCCCATGTTGGAGAAGAATGGATCAACACATGATTTAGCACCGTCAATTAAACAAGACTCATTTTTTAGCAGGCTATGGAACCAGGATTGACAGCCATGGAACTTGGAAAGCGATGGAACCGGGAAGGGAAAAAAGTGTGGGATATCCTCAAGGAATTAGGAGATATTTTAGTTATGGAAGGAGAGAGGTGTGGAGACAAATGGGTAGATTTTCAAAATCAAATTTACATCAAAATTTCAAACACCATAATTCCAATTTTAAAGCAATGGAGCTAAATGGATGAAGATTTCCAAAAAATTATTTGACCAAAATTTAAAAGCCAAGAGTACAAGCTTATGAGGTTGTGAAGTCAAATGGATTATATTATCAAAACGGGCCTCAACAAATGGGCCAAAGGATTCTAATATTTTAGTTAATAGGTCCAAATAAGTGGGATGCCCAATGGGCTCAATTTATCAAATGGGTTTCAGGTTAAGGATGGGTTGTATTATTCGAATGTTAAGGTCTTGCATGGATCTAAAAAGATCCAAATAGAAGACCCAGAGAGGAGATTCTACATAAAAAAAAAAAGATTTACTCCCTTACTGAAGAACGGTGATCAATTCAACTGCGAATCCAAACTTTGTTTTGCCTAGCAATACTCCGACGTCGTGAACAACACTCGTGTCCTATGATCTCGATGAAGGAGAGCAAGAAGCCTTTTTCTTTGGGAGGGGAGCAGGTGAAGGCAGTGAATTTGGAGGGGCGATAGAGTCTTACAGTGGGATCCAAGGGAATTTTTTGAACGAGAAAGATTGAAGGCACTCCATTGGTCCAAGGCTCCACTTCTCAATGTGCTAATAAACAACTTTCTTCAAGCCATAATCTTCCTGGATGTTGAGAAGCAGCAAAATTTGGATTGTGTCATGGATATAAGAGGGAAGACAAAAATTAAGGATGAAGAAAAATTGATGGAATCAAATTTTGTTTATGATTCAAAGGATTTGAATAGTTTTTTAGATCCCAATGATGAGTTATTGTTAGAAAAGTTGCGAGAATTTGAAGATGCCTTTTATGTTTCAGAATCTCCTATGTTGGAAGTAGCAGGGATGGGTTTATTTATGGAGCTGCATGACAAAGGGAAGATGGAAATTTTATATGGCAACAGGGAGTTCGAAAGTGCTTTTAAGGAGTTTTCTCTTGCGATAAATTGTGGTGTAAATCTAGAGGGGAAAATATCAAAGCAAAAGCCTGGGAATGGGATTCTTGTTCCTTCGTCATTATCAATTGACCTTCCACCTCAATCGTCAATTATCTCCCCTATTCCTAATTCTATTTGTGCAAACATTTCAACTGAGAAGGAAAATTCAGGGACTTTTGTTGTAGGAAGCATAAATTCTAGATGTGGGGTTCTACTCATTCCTACGAGGGGTAAGACTAAAACGAATTTATCCTTATGCCAAATGGGGATAGGTAAAGGGGGAGCTCGGTAATCGTAGACCTACTAGGGAATGAGACAACCAAGCCACAAGACCCTTTTGGACAAAATGGGCTTCAAATTAGTTAGTCCCATGGGGAAGGAAATTAGAGTGGGCAATTCTCGTATAGTGTATAGTAGGAGAAAGAAAAATGGGAAGACAGAGTTAAAGAATCTTCAGTATGAGATTAATTACAATAGGGGGAGGAGGGGGTGTTAACAATTTCTTGATGAAGTTCATCAGGTGGAATGTGAGGACGTTAGGGAATTGGAGGAAGAGGAAAATGATAAAGGAGGTTATTCTCAGGGCTTCTCCAAATATAGTCATGTTTCAATTAACTAAATTAGAGAGAGTGGATGGTATTTTGATTATGAGTATTTGGGAGTCTAAGTTTAAGGATTGGGCTTTTCTCACATCATGTGGATCTTTTGGGGGAATTGTTGTGATATGGGATACTAGATTCGCTACTAAAGTAGATTGTGCCCTTGGTTCTTTTTTTATGTCGATACTACTTGAGTTTAAGGGTGGTCCTAAATGTCCAAGCATTAGACAATCTTTTTGGGATGAGTTGTATGACTTGTGTGGATTGTGTAGTCCAAGAGGATGTATTAGGGGAGACTTCAATGTTATTAGAAACTCAAATGAGAAGTTGGGGGTTCTAGGGTGACAACTAGTATGATGCATTTTGATACTTTTATAAGTGAGTGTGAGTTGAGGGATTTCTCCTTGTTTAATGCTCAATTTACATGGCCTAGGAACTCAAACAATCCTATTGCTACACGGATACATAGATTCATTTTCCATAAGATAATTAGTAGTATGGTCTTCAGAGGAATGCGTGCATACCAAATCTGGGCAAATTGTAACTCATATGAGTCCATGGAAATTCATTTCACAGATTTACCCTTCTTTCGTCCTTTGACCCAATATAAAGTTGGAGATGGATCCAAATTTCTATTTGGGTTTAAAGTTGTGGTGGGTTTGGTTTTTTTAAACAGGTCTCATAGCTAGTGTTTTAGGATTGTGACAAAGAAACCCCCAAGGGTTTCAAATCTTGATTTTTAATTTTGTTAAAAACCTGTTTAATCTTCGAAAGGGGGCTTAGGTCTAGCTAATTTGGGGACAAGGATTTCAAATATGGCCTTAAATCAAGTTTTAAAGTCATCTGGGGGGGTGAAAATCGAATTTTCAGGTCTGGTCAATACTTTGAAACAAACTTTTGGGCTTACTTTGACCTTTAATTTGTAGAGATTAATGGGGATTCGAAGGACAAGGGTTTAAAACTAGGATGTGTGGGGAACAAAGGAAGAACAAGAGGAGGGGGGGGACCAGCCCACCCTGACAGCGTGTAAGGGGCACGTGGGTTGGCTAGTCGACCCCCGATTGGTGCCAATGGACTCCTTTGGTCTATATGGAGACCCGGTGATCTCCATTTCGCGATCCGATTTTCCAGTGAATTGAGGTGTAAAATGTTTGTTTTGTCCTCCGAGCCCGCTTTGCCCTTGTTTTTGGGTGTATAATATCTACAACTATTATATTTTGCAAAAACAGTGCAAGAGGGGATCTTAGATTTCACACACTCTTGATGTTTAAGAGCCACTGAAAGTAGCTTCAAATGGAGGATACCTTTTTTTTTAATTGATGATTTTTCCAAGAAGATTTGGGTTTACTTCATGAAGCATAAGTCAAAAACTTTCACAAATTTCAAATTTTAGAAAGCTGAAGTAGAAAACCAGACTGAGCAGAAGATTAAATACCTCATAACAAAAAATGGGTCCGAGCATAAGGATGCAGAATTTATGAAGTTCTACAAGAAGCATGGCATCAAGAGACATCTTATAGTTCGTAAGACTCCTCAATAAAATGAAGTGGTAAAAAGGTTCACCAGAACAATTGCAGAAATGACTAAATACTTGAGATTGAATGCTAGGCTTCCAAAGAATTTTGGATAGAGGTTATGAACATGGCATGTTACATCATTAATAGATCATGAAGGGCTGCACTAGATGAGAAGGTTTCAGATGAGATATTAACAAGGGAGGAGACAGACTACTAACTGATAAGAGTATTTGGGTGTATTCCTTATGTTCATATTTCTAGTAATGAAATGTCAAAACTTGATCCAAAATCCAAGAGATGTATATTTCTCGAGTATGAGAAGCGGTTTTAAGGGTACAAGTTGTGGAATCCAGGAGCACAAAAGGTGGTGATAAGAGATGTGGTATTTGATGAAGCCTCAATGTTGAAATCATCAAAGGAAGAAAATAAAGATGAATTAGGAGGGAGCAGTACCTACAACCACAACCAGGAGGTGATTCAGGTGGAGTTTAATTTTCAGATAAATAGAACGTTGAGTGAATAGGAGCAGCAAAGTATAGCTACCAATAGACCAAGGAGGAGCTTCAAACCACCAGTTAGATATAGATTCGAGGATTTTGTTTCTTATGCTATTGATAGTCATGAAAATGATAGATGGATGAAGGCCATAATGGAAGAGATAGAATCCTTGCATAAGAACAAGACTTGGGAGTTGGTGAAAAGTAAGTGGGTTTTCAGAAAAAATGAGGTGATATCAAAGAAGGAAAAAGAAAAGTTCAGGGCTTGATTAGTAGCAAAGAGTTACTCGCAAAGAAAAAGGGTTAATTATGATGAGGTCTTCTCCCCGGTTGTCTGACACATGTCCATCACGACCATGTTGGCCTTTGTAATCAATTATGATCTAGAGTTAGAGCAGCTTGATGTAAAAACAATTTTTTTTTCTAGGTGACTTAGAGGAGCATATTTACATGGAGCAACCCAAGGGATTTAAACAAACAGAGACTAAGCACCTTGTTGATAGATTGATAAAAAAATTGTATGGTACAAAAAGTTTGATTCCTATATGCTTCAGATTGATTACTCTCGTTTTGAGTATGATTGTTGTTTTTATCTTAAAAGTCTTGGGAATGGTTCAAAATATTTTATTACTATACGTTAATGATATGTTGATTGCTACAAAGAATATGACTAAGGTTGGAAAGTTGAAATCTTTGTTAAGGATGGAATCTGACACGAAATATTTAGATGCTACTAGGAAGATACTTGGTATGCAAATTCACAAGAATAGAGCGGCAGGAAAGTTGTGGTTGTCTCAGAAATAGTATCACAAAGGTGCTTGAAAAGTTTAGTATGTATCATACTACACTTGTAACCACTCCACTAGCGAATCACTTCAGGTTACATGCAAGTCAATGTCCAAAGACATGTGAAGAAATTCAAGACATATCAAAGGTGTTGTTATGAACAAAGGCCATAAACAAATTCAGAACACACAAATTTACGTGGTTCGACTAGACACACAAGCCTACGTCCACGAACGAAGTAAAGTAACATGATTTGACTATCAAAAGATCGATATGACAGGGAAAAGGCAAGAGAACGTCTCACCACTTTATCACCATTACAATATTAATAGTGCCCCAAAAAACCTTGAATATTGATTTAAAAGGAAGCCCGTATAATGGAACAAGACCTTATCGTCAACGTCGATGGCTAGGCAGAATTGCATGTCTTCTGCTATGTCAAATGCTTCTGGACTCGTTTTATTTATCAAACATTAGCATACCACCTCCAAAGTCAAAGCCTTTCCTCAAGTCCATTACGTGTTGGACTAAACTACCTTTATCCAAGTTGGTGTAAATCAAAGATTATAGACTGAGAGTTATTCATGGACAATAACATGTCTATGAAGTGTCCTTGAGATATTCGAACACATGAAGAGGTCCATGAATTCGAATGATGTCCTCCAAATTGAATCCAGATAATTTTATGTTGCATCGGGTATTAATTCGAGTGGAATACAAGACATGAATAACATGTGCCTTATGCCAATGCAGTGTGCTACTTGATGTATGCAATAGTTTGGACTACACTGGATTTGGCATATACTGTGAGCACTGTCAGCAAGTACATGGCTAATCTAGGTAGAGAGCATTGGAAGGCAATTATGTGAATTTTTAAATACTTGAGAGGTACAGCAATCCAAGTCATTATGTTTGCAAAGCAACAAGATTCTATTTTAGTTATGGGTGTAAAGGTACCAATTATGCTGAGGATTTAAATGACAGAAGGTCTACTACAGAGTATGTGTTTACACTTGCAGGAGGCATATTTGTTGGAGGTCCATGTTACAAACTTACAATCACTAGAGGCTCTATCTACAATTAAAGCATAATACATGGCAATGACTGAGGCTGCCAAGGAAGTTTTGTGGGTGAAAGGATTGGTTAAAGATCTTGGACCAGGATTAAGGTTATTAACTGATACCTGTAAATATGTTGTAACCCTTTGAATTTTGATCTAAAAAAAAAGGCTCTAGTGAACACGAGTAGAATTTCTACCGAACCACATAAATCTTGTTTCCTTTACCATTTCATTCTTGATTTATCACCATATTGCACGTTCACAACAAATTTTTTTAAAATTGCTCCCTCAGGAACTCTCCTTTGGTTATGTAGAAGCACCTAGTTTGGTAAAACTTGTAAGGTGACTCTCCATGGAAGAATCCACTCAATCCAGTCTATTCAGGAGGAATCGAGGCAAATGACTATTGAACTGTAGCTTAGTCAATCTTGGCCCTTTGACAACTGCCAGGACAATCGTACTTGTACCCCATTGTTTTGAAAGGAAGCTGTGGAATGGTTGTTGGACATAAAGAACTTTTTGCCCCAAGGTGGAACAAAATTCTACTCAAATGAATTCTCTGAAGGTCCTCATCTACACGTTCTCTAGGAGCCTCTAGTTTTTAAGAGCTAATAAATAACTGCGATGTAGCTTAATATTCAGTAGTACCAAACTCAAATGAGTTCAAGTTATATAATTATGCATATTTTACACTTCCAAGGGAGTAAACAACAGAAATAAAACACTGTGCAAGTTGATATATCCATATGCATGACATAAAAATGCCATTTCAATTTGAACTTCAAATTTGTGGCAGTTCATTGACATTACACAAAAGAATTTCAGACAATGATTACAAAAATTAACTAAAAGGATCATAATGAAACAAACAAATTTACCGCTTCATTCTGATTTTGAAAGGAACTTCCAGGCCTCCATTGTATTCCAGGAACAACAGAAGGGGAAAAAACCCTGCCAGCCACAACTGCAGCATCACCACCATTGCCACTGTCAGCAGGGCCAATTCCATCACTGGCTTTGGCAACTTGTGGCAATACCATTCTATTACTTAGTGGGGAAACCAGGGGCTGTACCATGCTACTACTCCCGTGTCTCTCATCAGCTCCTAACATGTTCCTCTTCGCCATTTCAGATGCTGAAGGAACAGTACCAAGGGATCCATTGCCCGATATTGTACCGCCAGAATTAAGAGGGATACTAGTTGAGGGTTGGTTAGATAGGCCACCTCTACCCATACCCCTTACTCCAGTTTCAGCAATAGCTGGAGATGATTTACGAACGGGGAAGCCCGCACCTTCTTCGTCCTTAGCAGAATTTGGCAGATTAACGGGGGATAAAGAAACAGCACCACCTGCATTTTCCAATACACCTCGAGCAGAACTCGGACCTGAAAGGATTACTGAAGCAACTGATGGACCAGACAGATTGTTCATTGGAGCATTCCCAGTACCAGGAGTCAAATGGCTCCCTGATGGTGTTGGTGGAGCTGAACAAGCAACGACACTATTTTTAGGAGGCGGAGTCCTTGCAACATCAGAGTTATTATCCAGGGAAGCCGTCTCCTCAGCTTGTTCCTGGACAGAGGAACCCTGTTGAACAGAAAACATCAATATTGACATAAGAAGAAAAGCATCAAGCCATAACATATATCTCAGCAGTGTTAATTGAAAGCATCTAAACAGTTCAAATAAACGAAATTGACGCACAGGATTTACGTAGTCATAAAAAAAAGATTTGTTTCCTAGAATAACATTCTCATGGCATGCTTTCACAGTCACAAGTACTGAAAGTAGATGCATAGATAAACATAAGAAAAAAGAGAATACCCTCTTTCTCAGTCTTTCAAGGCCCCATAAACTAAATTATCAAGGACACAACTAGAAAGAAGCCTGTCTTTGCTGAATATGTGGTAGACATTACCAGCCCATGTAATGTCTGGCGCCTCTTTGATGGGTACAGACACTTGAAAATACTCATGGGCACACAGTAATTGATCAACAAAAACACGACTTTCTCCAGTGACAACCATCAATGTTCATAATCCACCAATGCATAAGGCTTAGCTATTATTTATTTTCACAATTGAACAAACACCAATAATGTGACCAAACCCAGTCAATGATGCTGAATATCACTGATTAACATCAAAAAGTGTTATTTTATTATATTTAATGATTGGTTAATTATATATTGTTTGTGATTAAATGTGTTAAATTCCTTCATTTTCTAGTTTGATAATTTTCTAAACGTTTGGTTTATTTTGCAAGTAAATTGGTTGATTTAAAGCAATAATGTATAAAGCAAGTGAAGCAATCACTAGATGAAGAATCAAAATTGATAAGGATTGAAGAATCATGATGCAGATAGGAATATTTGAAGATATATCAGCCATTTTAATCCTTATAAAAGTCCAAGTGAAAAGAAAACTCATTTAAAATTGAATTAGAAAAGTTTCCTAGAAGATAAGGATTTGACACATTTTCAATATTTTAGTCATAACTTTTGACACCAATATCCGATTGACCTGATTTTTGTGGGATTGGAAAGAAGACTCCAAGAGCTACAAAAGTTTGTCTCACGAAAAATTTGTGATTCAGCCTCTAAATATACGAAATTCAAGATCGAAGTCTGGACAGATTTTGTACCCGCGACCTCTAAGATTTTATGCATGGGATTTAACCTTACAATACTTCTGTTTGGAAAAGAATTCCTCCCAAGCCAACCTTATATCTTCTACTTATACCTAGGATTTAGTTTACTATAAATAAAGACTTTCATCTATTAAGAGAGATAATTAAAATTAAGATTAGGATTATTATTCTTTTCCCACCTTTTCTTTTCTAGTTTTTATTCTAAGTTTCATGGCTTGCTAAAAGCCCAACTAAAGCTCGGGGAAATACTTTCAATGAAGCACGGTATTTATTATTGATTCAATGTTCTCTTTAATGCATGATTTATTCTTTTAATTTAATTCTTGTCTTTGAGTAAAATTTTTGTTGTATATAATTTCTTGATTTGTTGTGCCACGTATATCGAATGTTTAAGATTCCTTGCGAGTCAAATAACTGGTTATTCCATATTTGAATTAATTAATTAGAATTTTTCATAAGATAGTTGATTTATTATTTGCAATAAAATAAGGTTTAGTTGTTGAAAAGCTTGATTTATCGCAGACTCCGACCACGGTGAATGATTGTGATCTACAAGTAAATTCTTATATTTATTCAGATAATTTATTAATTATAACTTTTAATGTTTTCACACTGTTAAATATTCTGATTAGGATCACTTCTCAGTTGATTTTCAATTGAGTTCGAAAACTGAATCATTAATAATTATTGTGTGGATTGGAAAAGATATCTCTGATGCTTTAGTATTTCAATTATTGTTTTAAAAACTAAATTTATTGTTTTCTAATATCAAAATCTCTACAACAATTTTTTTAAAACAATTTTCTTTTATTTTTCTTTGTGTTCTAAGTTTTCACAATTCCTTGTGGTTCGACCTCGGACTTCCGAATATTATATTACTACGCACAACTTTCACTTAGATGATCAATTCTAAAATTGTAGCAATCACTACCACCGAAATGGTTAAAAAAGCATCCCAAATTTCAATCATATTCAATTGTAGAACAAGCTAAAGTAACAAATAAACGTATCCCCAAGAATCTAACCATCTCAAAGGATACATACATAGAGGAATAGCCAAAGATCAAGTAACATGAGAACAATAATCATGTAGCAAAATTTTCATAACAAATAAAATAGTTATCAGAATTTACTAAACCCCTGACAATCCACGATCTAGGTACATCGATCTCAAATGGGGCGGATTCGCGATCCAAATCAACAAAATGTACGAACCCAAATTGTACAAGTAGCACAAATATAAAATACATATTAATTAACTAGGTGTATATAAATTTATAATTATTTATTGTTTTAGATAATATAAAATCGAGCATAAATGTAAGATAAATGATAATTGACTTCGTGATTACGGATGTTCTATGATATAATGGTGTATATAATATTGTGTACCGGTGAAAATGATCAAGATAAGGGTTCCAAAGAGAATTGCGACCCAAAATACCATATCAGTCTCACCGTACCGTACCACCGTACCATATACCTAAGAAAGTGTCATACCGCAAACCCGTACCCATATCACGTACCAAAACAACTCGCAATCCAGGTAACATTTAATAAAAAATACTGCTAAACTGCAATAACAAGGTATCTTGAAGCATTGAAACATGGGGAATAGGTAAAAAAAAATTGGGAAAAACACCAATAAGTCCTACTTTTCCTCCCAAAAAACTATTGAGACCTATCAAATTTGTCTTGGTACATTTAACTCCTGCGTTTCATCATTGATTCCAAAGAAGTCCTAATTCTTTTTGTAGTGCTTTTTTAACCTTTTTAAATAAAAATTATCACACTAAACATGAAATTAAGGGTTAGATTTTTTCCTTCAGCCACTACTAGACACTTTTAGAAGAATAGCAAGTGGCTCTCTCATTCTTCCAAGGTAAGGCACTCTATTTTTAGTGATTTTGTGCTTGCTTTTCTCCTCATCAACACTGATTAAGCAAGATTCCAACAGGTTCTGTTCAACAAGATCTCGAAGCAAGAGTCCCTGGTCACCAATTAGGCAGGCCCATAGAGATGCTAAATACATTAGCTAACTCAAAACCCTGTAGAACCTCATCAAATTTAAAGTGGGAAGGAGCATTGACAAATTTTGGTCCTGCCAAGTGCTGATGCAGGTACCACGATCATTGCCCAAGTTGCGAATCTAGATCAATGAAATATACCCGCATGAGTAGTAAGTGAGCCTTAAATTAGTTTAAGGCACTTAGTGTTGTTAATGAGTTATGTTGTGTAAAGTCTATATCCAATTTACATTGTGTCGGGTTAGTCGAGTATATGTCAAACTATTTATTTGATGGGTCCACTTGTATATCACCCAACCAAGCAAAGCCTAAACCAAAACCCATTTATTTTGTGTCGGTTTCATGTCGAGTTTGCGGATCGTGTTCAATAATTGTGCTTGCATTACAATTAAACCATCAGTATTTCAAGTCAGTTGCCAAAAGATTGCTTCAAAGCAACAAAGTAAAGCACAACTCAATGACATTGATTTGCACTAAAATTAACCATGAGCTTTCATGTTAATTGCCAAAAGATTGTATCTAATTCCACATCACTTCCATCTCGTGTTTCAATTGTAGTGTTGTGGTTTATATTTAAACGGGTAAAAAAGGAATAAAACAAGAATTATGACTTATTTGAAATCAATGATAAAAAGTACAACTTAATTATGCTAAGATAAATTTGATAGGACTCAATTGTTTTTTGGGAAAAAAAAAATAGGGCTTATTGGTATTTTTCCCAAAAAATATCTTACTCGGAAAGTTCTATTATTTTCCAAGCATGGCTATTCCAATTTGTTAGAGTTCTTGTTTTATATTATTAGTAGCTTAGGGTAATAATGTAATTGCTCATAATGCGAGTTTATTATAAATAAGAGAGTGTGGGGCAACATAACCCACAAAACCGATTATTCCATTTCTCTTCTTCTCTTCTCTTTTTCTCTTCTATTCTTCTTTCCTTACAATTCCTAATACCCTTTCTACAAGTTCAACTCAATTCATGCAAAACTAAACCCGAAAACAATTATATCCACTTCAAACTCATGTTTCCAGTTATGTGTCATAGCAAAAAAATCGTTCAATCAACAGTGTAAACTAGTGGAACTAGAAGAAGTAGAACCTCAAATAACAATCAGATGCACCCAAAACAGCAGAACATCAAACAACAATCAGATGCACCAAAAACAGTTGATGAAAGCAATATTTTACTTGATCTTAAAGATAACAAGTTTTCGAGGATTTCACCAAAAGACAAAACCACGAGTACTCGTCAATTGAATCGATGACACCCTACGATGATAACCTAAACACTACATAACAAACTAGAGGGACCCCTAAACCTGACTAAATTTGACCTGATCCAGGTGATCAAATTTCTAAAAGAAAATAAAAAAAATGTCAGCAAAGTGGGGAAGAAAGAAAAACAAATCTCTCAAAATCATCGAAGATCTATGGTAAGATGCTAGCATGACAGACAAAGGTTCTGAGATCAGGATTCAATTTTTATCACTGTCCACAACATGCTTAGCTTTCTCATTAAGCTAGGGCAGGCTTCCACACATACTGATAATTTCTCAACATATACAACAACTGATTCATTTACACCAGAAAAAATGGGTCACATTAATGGAACAACAATGCGCCATGTCTTCAAAGACAGAAATGATTCATCATATTTTTTTCCAACCGGCAAAATGCGCCATGTCTTCAACGACAGAAATGATCTCAAAAGCACTTCTCCTCACCAAAAAAATGCCAATTGAAACTGAATATTGCGAAAATTAAGGAGAATAGCATACCGATGGTTGAGCCGGAGGTGAAGGCAAGGAAGTTTTTGTGCTTAAAACTGCGCTGGTGGCCCCAACACCCTGCCGGACAAGAACAAATAAATCAATACATTCACACAAAAGCTGCAAAGCATCTGACATTATCGAATATTATCACATGGCTCTCTTTAAGCAACTAGAAAGACAAAACAGCAAACAAACTAGTTCACATGAGCCCAAGGTTCACCTGGACAAGCTACAAGATACTCAATGGAGCATGCATCACACAAAGCTTTAACATGTAAAAAGCAAGCCCAAATAAAAGTATTGAGGCAAATTCACCTTCCATGCTAGTAAACATCACAATCATAATTAACGTGTGCCAAAGAATGGGCAAACATCAGAAAAATGGTTTTTACTGGCCATTGCAAAAATCTTTAGGTCTCTCTAGGAAAACAGCTGATTTTGGCATTGCAGTAGCCTTATGCAGACTAAAACAGCCATAGCACAGATAAAACAGAGAGGCCATTTTCCTATCAAAAACCTCGAATCTTGTTTGTCGACAAAACCAGATAGCCCCACAACCACAACATACTACTGTTTTGTGGCAGAAAGATCTCACCTTAACAAGAGCGGGAGGACCAATTGTAACAAGCTCTTCAATTGACTCCACCTTGTCTAAAGGTAGAGAGTTGTAAAGCTCATCGACATCACTGAACTCTTCAAAGTCCTCCTAAAGAATCAAATGCCAATGAAAAAAAAACATTCAGGCTATAAGGAGGTCAAAAGAAAATTTTTAAGAAGTCATCTATCATCAAGACATATTGTTGGACAAGTAAAGAACACCTAAAGATAACATAAAATTAAAAAAGGCAAAACTAACACATATTGTTCATTTCTTAATATTGCACTAAAGAAAACTATAATCACACTGTATGAGAAAGAAATAAAGAAACATGTACAAGATAAACCTGATTATATTACACAGCCACTGCTTTATACAAGAAAAACAACAGGATGGTAAAAGAAGAAATTAAACTGGATTAAAGTAAACCTGATTACGTTCCACATAGTCATCCAAGAAATCCTTAACATCGTTGACCTGCTCAGGACTCAATTCATCATTATCCAATAGCCTCAAAATCAATTCTAACTTCATTATATGAGCCTTGTGCCGGCCGATAGACGTCTCTAAATGTGTCTGTAAAATAAAGATCAGGTACCATAAAGCTAAGTAAGAAAGAAATCATGTGCATAGATTGAAGCTGTTTTTTCTTCTGCCCTACCAATCTGAGAGGCCTTGTTTTGCCTTTCTTAACAGAGAGTCCCTCAATTTCGGCTTCAAAGCTATCAATTTGAGATTCCAACTCGCTAACCTACTCAAGGACATATATATGTTACAGAATTATTTAAGGTTATCTTATGATAATAAGAAGAAAAGATGAATTAGTAATGTAAATTGAAATAATGGTACAAGAGAGCCTGCATACATCAAAAAAGATATATTAACATATGGAAAGAGAACTGACAGCATAACTGAAACTCTCTGCTTTTGTAAGCAATATGGAACATAAACTAAACCAATCAGGCATCAGCTAAACATCTAAACAACATAGTATGATCAATCAAACATCCTATCCCCGAAAAGTCATTAGTATGTAATGGATGACTTTGTACAAGGTGATTTGATTACCCAAACAAAAGGAAATTACAGGTGAAAGCATAATCTCATACCACATTGTTCAACCAATCTCTTGTCTCTGATTTAGCTTTTTCCTTGGGATCCTATCACAAGATATAAGACAACAAAAATAAATTAAACAAAAGTACAAATCACAGGGTAGACTGCAAAAATTCAAATATTAAAACTTGCGAGTTTCCAAACTGGAAGACAACAGAGCTAGAGCATACAAAACATTTAAACCCCTCTATAAATTTATGAGATAGAAATCATAGGACAGTAACAAAAGTTTCTTCATGTCTCTGTCATAGGATCCCCTCAAAGAAAATGTGCAACTTGTTCCCCTTTTTCTATTCTTGCTCTTCTCTTCAGAAGGGCGCACACAAAAATTTTCTACTCCAACCATTCTTTTCATAAATTAGTATTGCTATATATCATAAGATGGCTGCAAATTAGCAAACTGCAAAATCGACCGACACTTTTTTTCTTATTTTTTTGGATAAGAAACAACCCGTTGATTTCACAAAAAGTACAAAAATCAGCCACTAATGATTATAAAGTGAAATTAATTGTGTTCAGCCACTAAGAAGCATGGACATGAACACGGACACGGACATGTACACATTAGGGACACGCCAAAGATAATTGTGCTTATCATAATAGTCCATAATCATCAATTTTTTTGTAGACATGTACTAAACTTATATAATTTAAATAATTACTCGCATTTCTTTGTAGACACGTACACGTTGCTCATTTTTTGTTATTATATTTTGTGTACAACTTTAGCATGTCTAGTCTTGGTACTTATATATTTTCTCATAATATAAGATACTTAATAGTCAAATTTTTAAGCTTTGTTAACCACATATCAACACATGTTTATTGTTTAGTAGTAAATACAGTCTAAAGAAGTATCAGATACGTGTCCGAAATTAAAATTTTATTATTTAATTATGGATACGGATAAAAGATTATCAGACACGTATCCAAAAGTGTTCAAAGAGTGTCGGTGTCCGACACAGATATGCACCTTCTTGAGAGTAGGTTATCGGTATTAACAGTGATGGAAAATGGGTCTGGGTGAGGTTGACAAGTTGCATTCAATTAAAGACGAAAGGAAATGTCATAATGCTATTAGCCTGGGGTGGGTTTAAATCCCAAGGCCACCGGGTATCTAAACTCTAAAATTTTGAATCCAACAATAGTTGGGGGTTTCCATTTCCTTCCAAGATGCCCGCTAGTTTTTTAAAGGGTATGGTTTTTAGTGGGCCTACAGACTTGGATATTATACTGGATGATCTGAGGAAGGATTTAAAAGGCACATAGAGGGCTCCTTGGGGCTAACATATAGTTACCAAAATTCGTTAAATCCTAGAAAAATCACGATTTAGGTACATCGATCCCAAACGATATCGGTTTGCAATCCAAATCATTAAAATATATGACCCCAAATTGTAATATTAACCCTATATCAATTCACTTTGACATGTAGCACAAATATAAAATACATATTAATTGACTGTGTATATAAATTTATAACTATATTTTTGTTTTAGATAATAGACAATCATGTACAAATGGAAGATAAATGAAAATTGACTTAGTATTTATAGATGTTCTATTGTATATAATGTTATATAATAGTGAAAACAATCTAGAAAAAAAAATTAAAATGAATTACGACCTAAAATATCGACTAGCTAAGTCTACTCTCATCGTACCGTGTATCTAATAAAGTATCGTACCGCGTACGCGTACCCGTACCACATACCAAAGTGGCCTAGCATCTCTGAACATGTTGTCTGAGAAAGGTGAACATAGCTCGTGTGGTGAGGTTGGAATCGAAAGGAGCGTATGATAGATCTTAGGCATGGGAGGGATTTAATTGAGAGTTGCAATGGTATTTGGATGACGGGCTCTTGAATTGAATGATTTCAAAACAAGAAGATGCTAGGGATGACATAGGTTTCGAAAGATGTGAGCATCTAAACAACATTGATGCTTTCTCCTATAATCAAGGATCAAAATGTCGTGTCGACACGTCCGAAACGTTTCAAAATTTCAACACACCAACACGAAACATGGGTTGAATCCCAAAATTCCAAAGTTTCG
>CM042196.1:17029196-17063965 GCA_023539305.1 Ilex asprella
ATGGGGTTTTCAAAAATCTGGGGAGGGATAGAGGAAATTTGGGTATGGTGAGTATGTCATGGGGAGAGTATTATAAGGCCTTTCTCCTTGTCCATTTCAGCAATTGTATTTGAACCTACAAATCCTGTTAAGGGTCTTTGCGGGATAAAGTTTTAAGCCTTAATTGCCACCAGCGAGGGCTCTACCTTGGCGATCACTAAGGAAATAGATTTTAATGAATTAATTGGGAAACAACCCCAAGAGATCTTTCTTTAAGTAATACACTGTTTACTCGATCAAATTATAATAATGAACTCATTGTGTTATAGGTTAGAAAAGTTTTTGTTCCCTTTATATTTTTTTTTTTTTTTTGGGTGTTTTTCTCGATCAAAGAATGTGTTAGTTCCAGTGTTTTAAACTAGCCCGACCTGGTGAACCAGTGCCTAAACAGCAGAACTGGAACAGTTTAGTTATTAGATCATTCCAACAAATGAACCGGACAAAACCGGATGACCCGGCCGGTTTTGAAACAAACTAGCTGAGCTGGACGATTTAATTCAAATGCTTTAAAGGCTGGTTCTAGGGCATTTTTGCCCAAATTTCAATTCATTGTTGTTTTGTTTGCCTTTGCCCTCTGCTTCTCCTCGACTCTAACGGATCCTCACAAGTCTATCTCTCTCCTTCTAGTCGCTGCACTCACTAGCTAAGCACAATAGCACATCACTCAATTGAAGACTCAAACTACTCAAATACTCAGATCTTCGACTCACAAATCTTCATCTTCTTCATCCTTTAGTCGACAATATGAGGCACATCATCAGGTATTAGATCTCTCCCAATTCTTGATCTCTTATCTCTCTGCTATTATATTATGTTATATGAATATATGTAGGTTTTGTTTTGGTCTATTTCAGATTCAGTAAATTTACCTCAGACCTTCAACAACCTGAAGCATATCATTTGGTCTATTTCAGATTTATGTTATATTAATATTATGCTATTATATTATGCTATATGAATATAAGTAGGGTTAATCAGATTACCCATTTCAATAATTATGCAATTCTTGATGCAAAATTTCAATAATTTTGAATTTGATGATTTTCGAACCTTCCACTACATTTTGAGAAACCCATAACATTTTTTCAGAAGTGATGGTGGTTGAGAAGAGTTGTTTCTTTGCAGTTACGGTAAGCAAGTCTATTAGTACACAACACTTGTTTATAAAAGACAAATAACTTACTAGTGTCCGTGTCGTGTTGTATCTGTGTCCTGTATGTGTGCTTCTTAGGTAACAATTAAAATGGGAAGTCTTGAAACTCACTAGTCACAATTGCCCAAAGAGATGCCAACAACTTAACTCTATCCCATAACTCCCTAACTTTTTCCTCAAAAAATTGGCAATTTCTACCTATCCTGTACTACCCGAGATAATTCCATAAAAACATATGGCGATAAAATTAGAGCCCTTCTGTTTTCCCAAAGCCATAAAAACGCTCATCAAGTAAAGACAAAACATCTTGTGGAATCACCCACAAATAATTTGTCGAAGTTGTATTGCTCCAGATATGGATTCCAATTCGTGGAACATGAAATAAGATTGGAAAGAAAAATAAATTCAGAAAGATAGTAAGTTTGCTTAAGCCGCCAACAATTTCACATATTGGTTTAGTGACAATAGAAAACAATGCAGTGTAATGCTTACCGTTTTTGGCTGTTGACCCAGGCCTTCTTTGGAAAATGCTTTTGTTTTAGTTTCCTTTTCACATATCTTAAATCGCTCCATTTCACGCTCGATTTGCTTGCGAGCGTCCATCAAAGCCTGCTCATAAGAGGCACTAACCTATGTCAACATATGTCAACAGAAAAATTTATTGTCAACTTTGGGAAACACATTAGAGTACAATATAATCATAATCAATATTGTTTCAGGAATGATGACTGACGCAAAAAAAAAAGCTCAACAAGAAATGGATGATAACAAAGAAAGGTATTGAAAAAAAAATAGCAAAAAAAGAACCAGCACGGACATGCAACCTATTTTAAGTAAGTGCACAGAAGTATGACTTGAATATTACCAATTTGGCTAATGATGCAGATGAATATGGACAAAAAATGAATGTACGAGTCTAACACTCGTATCTTTTCCATTGTCAAAGAAAGCTATTGCTACATGTAAGTTGATAGACCTATCTCATAGACCAACCAACAAGCAATTCATTGACATAGTAATGTTTAGATAAAACGTCCAGCTGCTTAATTTGTTTCTCAATGTAAAACAACACTACAGAATGTCGACAAGGCAGACTCATCCACAAATGAAGCATACACAGAACAAAAGAAAACCAAGATACCCTAAACAAAAAACATAAAAGACCAAAAGAAGCCAAGTACCAGATACAATGAGAGCTTCATATGCTCAAACAGTGACAACCATACATCCCCAAGCAACCCCATAAAATAACAAATAAAACATTTCCTTGTTGAAGAAGACTCACGAGTCCTATTAGACTGGCAGAAGTCCAAGGTCGAATCTCCTCAATACTAAAACTACTTTCATAATTCATACCTCATCCTCGCTTCTAAAAGTCACACAACTTCTAGCACATTAATCTTTCACGGAAGACTTCACCACCCCACCACACTTTGAAGCATACAAAGCCTTAATCATAAATGAGAATCTGCTTTGTCCCATCACTCCAAGTATTCTGCTGCTCCCTTCCTAATTCACAGTACTTGTTAGCTTATTTAATTCCGTATCTTGCTTCAATGCCAAACCCTTCTCCCTTAAATGTAAATGAGAATCTGCTTTGTTCCATCAGTCCAAGTATTCTGCTGCTCCCTTCCTAATTCACCGTACTTGTTAGCTTATTTAATTCCGTAGCTTGCTTCAACGCCGAACCCTTCTCCCTCTTCTTGGACTCTTTACTCTCTCAAACGCATCCATCTCTCGATATCTTCGAACAACTTCAAGGCGTCTTCCCCTTGTCTTTCAAACAATAGGCCTAGGTTGTATAAATTCACCTTGCATTGCCTAGCACCCAATCATAAACCTTACCAGCCTTCCTAAATATCCCCTCCCTTCCAGAACAGCCATTGCTAATGAAAAGCAATTCAATGATTTTTGTCCCCTTCATCCAATGTCGCCACTTTCACTTACTTTCCAATGCATTAGTAGCACATATTGGTTACCTATCACAGTTCCGGACTCTCCATTACACTCTACTAATGCAAGACTGTTTTCTTGGAGTCCTTCTAGCTTCCGTGCATCATCACCAAAGGTCCCTGCACAAGCAAACTTCCATCCATAAGAATCATCCTCCCAATTAGACTTTAGGTCCCCTCCCAACCTACCTGCTTTAAACCCCTCCTCCCACCTCTTTTTCTCTATTCTCCTTTTTTAGTCAATAAGTAAAAGTATGCACCAAAAAGGGTCAGTGCACCAACATGCGTCATTGCCTTATGTCGTGGTTAAAGAGTCCAGGTAATAACCAAGAGTTTATGGATTAAAAGCTAGGAACAAGCAATTTGTGAAAATAATGTCAAATATTAGGTTAGTAGAGTCCACCCCTCTTGGCAGTTAGCACCCTCTATTAACAAAGACCAAACTGGTAACGACTTTTTACAAAAAAAATCAATATAAAATGCCCAAGGAGGCACTAACCATCAAACTATCATAGAAAGATCTGAATTAATAGACCAAGGATACACTTTATTAGACCAAAGGGAAATCAGACTAAACCCCCCCAAACAGATCTCCTATTATTACCCCTGCCCACCAAATCAACCAGAAGTCCTATCACACCACTTGCAAATCCTCATCAAAACCCATGTCCCTCTCAAATTAATAAGCAACTTCGCACGGGGCCGAAGCCACACATCTTCCCCAATGGGGGCAACAATTAAAATTCTAAATGTTCACAAAAATATAGTTTCATCAATAGAACATTAATTAAAGGCACAACCCATATACATGAGCGATATACAAAAAGAGCCAATACAAATAAATCCCTATAAATAAATTTATCTATAAGACCTAACAAAAAAAATTTCAACCAAAAAATTAGGCTCAATCATATATTCAGTCTATACATGGGAGAATCCACATTGCGGAGCATCCTATAAATATTCGTAGTTGTTCCCGATGAGTTTTCAGATTTTGAAAGCATTGTACAATAATTGCACTATCAATAATACTTAAAATTTCTTTCTCGATATGTAACCAAGCAATCATTCATCCATTGATCTCTCATTCAATTGAACAGTACATTTTTAAAAATTAATTTTTCAAGTCAAAAACTTAGTATTCATCAGTGAATTTAACAAACAATAGAAACTAACTTAAACTATGACTATTTTATTAAACTAAACCTGGGTATACGAATTATTTGACTTATCACAATAAAATTATTCAAACCACTAAATCAAAACTATTTAATCTAACGCATAATGGAGGACAACATGCCACAAATCCAATTTAACCTATAAGAATAAAATAAAAGAGAGGACTACAAGCCCCAATATCAATTAAATATATAAAAATAAATAAATAATAGAAGAGGGCTACAAGCCTCAATTTTATTTCAACATAAAAAATAATACTAGACTACAAGCCCCAATTTCAATTCAATAAATAAAACAATAAAACACAGAGAGAACTACAAGCCCTATAAATTTTTTAAACTTTTGAGTGGGGGCAAATGTCTAATAAATTCTAAATTTTTGAAATTATACTTACGCCTCAAAAGTTCATAAAATTCCAGTGGGGGCAATTGCCCCACTGTGGATTCGCCAATGACTCTGCAACACATCCCTCTCCCACTACTATGCAATTCCTTAGCTAAGCAAGGCATTGCCCTTTAACACTCAGAAGGGCAGATAAAGCACAAAACATCCCCCAAGCCACCTAAAATGCAAAAGCTCATATTTCTAGCAAAGTAAGTTCAAACTTCCCAAAAACTAGTGCAACTAGTTAAGAGAGTGCACAAGGCACAAGATGTGGTGAGGGCAATAAACAACAAATACATACGATATCAGCAAGAAGAGCAAGGATGGACACTAACGTTGTGTTTGGTACGCGATAATGCTTTTACAAGAAAATGAAATCAAAGTGGGGATAGAATCAAGGTAGAAATGAAGTGAAATGTATATTACGATTCTAATGTTTGGTAACAACTAGGATTTAATGGTGAAATAAAATTGAAAATATTATGACATAAGCTTTTGTGGGAGGCGGATTTGGCATGGGTCACACCGCGTTCTTGTTTCTCTTTAGGTGATGCAATTTAATGGTTTTGAAAATGGAAAAAGAGCTTCAACTTCATGGAAGTGTGTAATTATAACTATTTTTTTGGATGGAATGGATAGAGAGAAATCGTAGAATCTTTGATGATAAGGAGGACAATAGGGAATTGCTTTGGGATAGAGTGAAGTTTTTGGCATCTTAATGGGTTGTGGTTAACAATGATTTTCTTGATATTTCTCTATTAGTTCTCCATCTTTATGGGTTGGGCTTTGACTTTTACTTTTTTGGTGGACTTCTTTTCCATTATTTATATACTTTTATATCTTTCAAAGAAATGAAAATTTTGTTTCTTATCAAAAATATAGAATTGAAAATCCACACAAATATATAGATAAATAAATATTTGAAAAATCTCAGAACTGATCCCAATCGCGGCCCCAAACCTGAACCTAACCCCGAGCTCGACTTCGGGTGGTGGTGGGGTGGTGACAAGGATCAAAATTTTGTTTCGGTGCATTGTTTCAATCACCTAAAAAACGGAAACATTTCGATATATTTCGAAAACGTCTCGACTCGTTTCGAAAACAAAATAAAAAATTAAGAATTATTTTTTCAAAACATTAGTCAAAAAATCTTCAAATATCATGAAACATTTCGAAATAATTGTGCAAAATACATTGAAATATAACAAAAAATTTCAAAACATTATGGAACACATTGAAGTATTAGAATTTTAATTCCATTACTGATTCGTTTTGATCTTCATGGAAACAGAACCATTTCGGATGTTTCGACCGTTTCAAAACGATATTTTGATCCTTGGGTGGTGGTGATAAGTGATGATAGTTGGGAATAAGAAATTCCACCTAATATTGAGAAGTGACAAATCCTATGTCGATGGGATTAAGCATTCAATAGGAATGGGAATGAATTGTCATTACTACATACCAAACATTGAAATGAGCATTACTAGGTAATGGTCATTTCATTCTCATGCTTAAACTATAAAATTGATCTTTAATCTAATCATCAATAAAGAAAACCTTAAAATTCCAAAAAAGGGGTAAAAGTTAAAACATCGAAGCAAGATATGGAGACGCACTAATGTTATATGTGGAAACAAGAGATGGGAACAATATACTTCAAAGAAAATTTCATGAATCTCTTCTAAGTGGTGGAAAACTTGCGACTAGAACATACGAAAATTGGGTAAATCAACTTCTTATAATGAGATATATTACATTACAATTACTACTCTTTTTTCTTTGCGTACAGTATTTTCTAGAAAAATATAGGACTTGATCTAGTCGTAGTTCAAATTCAAGTTGGCTTAGTGTGAGCGACTATTAAAAGTAGGAACATTGCATCTATGGTAAAATTAATCAATGATGCACAAAAATTGATAGCCGGCAGAACTTCCTATTGATATTCCCATCCTCTCTCTCTCTCAATCAACTTCTAGTTGAATACATACAAAATTTATATGTCTTCCATACTTTCTAAACATTAATCCAAATATGAAGAGAAGAAGATTATAGTACCTGCAATTCATTTATCTCCTGTTCATCAAACCTCTTTATCATCACAACTTGTTTTTAGAGTATTTATTTCCAATTTATGATTAAATGCCTCAACAATTGCTTTTCCAATTGAACTTATCAAAAAGTAAAATTCCACATGAAATCTTTGAATGAGATGTTTGAATTGTGAATCAAAAGGCACAATTCTACAAATTCTGCCTTTTTGACCAGTACAAATATGAGAGATGATTAAATAACGATAAAAAAGAAAAAATAGACCAACAGTCTATATAAAACTCTTCTTCAACATTTCAAAGGAATAGCAAACCTGTAAATTTTTGACTGATTTGAATTATAGATGTGCACCAAAACGGGTATAACATTATACACAATATATATATATATATATATATTGACTAATTATAAATATGTCTCTAGCAATAGCTTCTTCTAGACCTGTTTTGATGCTTCTGTGGCAGTTCCAAGCAACTCCCTATACTCAAACTAGATTTGCAATAAGATTAAAGACATATCAATGAAACCACTTCAACACAATCACCTGGGTGTTCATTTAGTGAACTAAACATACAATGTACCAAATGCACTTTAGTATTAAGAAATAGATTGTCTAGTACTAACAATAGAGGGACAGACCTTCTTATCCTTGATCTCGCTGGACTGAATCCATGTTTTGATCTGGTCTCTATACCTCTGAAGTTTTTTGATCTCCTTCTTCAAATCTGCCTCAAACTTCTCCTTCTGATTAGCATTGTCAGTATCATAAACCTGAAATTCTCCGGAAATAAAAGCCAAAAGGAGAGTGAAGTAAATTAAACAATAAACCAACTGGAAACCAAAGAAGAGATCAGAAGAGGTGAGAAGAAACCTTGTTCCAAATGCTATCGAAGATATCAACGCCCTCCTGGACCTTCTTCAGAACTCGATCGATCTCGCCTTGTAGCTTTCGACTAGCCCCCATTGTGATAAAGGAGATGAAGAATTGAGCAGAATAGGGAAATTATTCATCCAAATCCTAACCCTGCCGGGTTTTTCTAACGTAGAAAGAGGAATAGGATGATCCGCAGATGAGATTTTGTTTATCGTCTCTGGTTTTGGTAGGGTTTTCGCAATGAGTATTGAGGGACAGAGAGGAAAGTTGCTCAAGGGTCCCCGAGACGGAATATCACTTTCATTATGTAACTGTGGGCTGGGCTTCAATTGGGGATGGGTTGGGAGTACTGGTTCAATTACCCGCAGCGCACGTAGCTCTTTCCCAACCAATGGTGAAGTGGGTGTTCAACTCTAGTCAAACTGTAGGCGGCGAAAGTTGAGCTTTTGACCCATCCAGGGTATTTTGAAAAAAATATCCTAAATAATGTTAGGTTTAAAAATAATTCTTAAATACAAGTAGTTTTAAAGACGTTAATTAGTCTGACGTTTTTAACCTAAAAATGACAGACTAAATGACGTTTTTTGAGCAACATTGTGACTCATTTACACTTTAAAACGTGAGTACATTTGATGTTTTAACTAAAAATATCAATACATATGACGTTTTAGTTAAAATCGTCAATTGTACTTACGTTTTAACTATTTCTTGCAAAAATGTTTGAATAAATTACACTCACATTCCTTAATATTTGATTTTATTACACAGACATTCCCTCACATTTCAAAAATTATACTGAGACCCCTTGACATTTGAACACGTGTGACAACCGTACCCCTTTTGTCTAACAGATGTTAACAATTTCATTAAAAAGACTTTTTTAACCCTTATATATCCTTGAGATTTACCAATGCTCATATTTATTTTGACTAAGTCAAAATAAATAATTAGAAAAAAAAAATAATGTTTCTTGCATTTCAATTAAGTTAATTTTATCTTTTCTAGAAAAAAAAATCAATTTTATCTTTTCGATATTAAGTTAATTTTTTGATTTTGGTCAATACAATGATCATCACTTGCCACTCCAAGTCCACCGATCCTCACCACCACCTTGATGTACTTTATTTATTATTATTATTTTTTTTAGGACGGGGGAGGATATGAGATTGGAACCCACAACCACCTATAGATAGGAGTGAGGCCAATCTCTCACCTCTGTGTCTCCTCTTTTTTAGGCCCCTCTCTCTAAAATGTGCTTAATGGATTACCAATATAATCATTGTTGTCAAGGCAAAAAAGAAAGAATTTTCCCAACTAAACAACGAAATGCATACCAACAAATCCTTCTCCTGAACTTTGTGCTGCTATATAAGCAAACCCAATATCTAGGAACAAGCCAATCCGGTTTTCTGGCATAGCAAGAACAGTCCTCTGTAAAAAGTCATTAAATAAACATTTAGAATTTCATATTCATTTTGATTTTTGCTATAGAAGTGCAAAAAAATAAGTGTCCTTAAAAGTTGCTCATACTTCAGTTATGACTCTATAGCAAACATGACCGGCCAATTCCAAAACCCATCGTTAAAGCAGAACATAGCTTCATTAATCTCATGCAACAACTACAGTATACAATGAGCACACTTTAAAGCTGAACCATTGGACCAGGAAGGCACTTCAATCTGCTAAACACCTCTAATGCCTTTAGTAAAAAACACTTTTACTGGATCATTGCGTAGTGGGGTAGATAAATATTTGGTTAACAGCTTCATCCATATGCTACCGACTTTGTAGACAAGCAGAAAAGGTAATCCACAATCTTTATGATTTTTTTTTCTAGTTTTAACACTTTCTTGAAATTATTTCAAACTGCGAACTCATAAACAAAATACATAAGCGCATGCTTAACATCAAAAACTAAAAACACAAATACATTTAGCCATGTTTTAATGGCAGAATTTGGGGAGCTTTTTCGACTGACAAATTCTCCATGTGAAAACTATTATTGCATCAAGAGCCAAGTGGCTGACAAGGGTAGTACATGGTTTGCAACAAAAGGTTGACTTTTAATTGTCATTATCGTTAACCTTTTGTGAGGAACATATTAGTAAAGCAAAAATTAGCTCAATTTAGTCAAGTGCATATGGTGCCATATCAGTTGATACATAGTTAAATGGCACAACAAGACCTCAATCATGTCTGATAAGTGGTTTTTGGTTGTGATCTGCTTCATATCACCACCTGCAGATAATGAGCATCACCTGATTTTTAGTAAATACAGTGATCATCACCAGTCTGCGGGAAGCATTAATTTTTTTTCAATTTATTTATTTTGACTTAGTCAAAAAGAGGGGTGAGTTTGATAGATTGGATATGGGCATTGGTAAATCTCAAGGATATATGAGGGTTAAAAAAATCTTTTTAATGAAATTGTTAACGTCAGTTAGACAAAAGGGGTGCAGCTGTCACACGTGTTCAAATGTCAATGGGTCTCAGTGTAATTTTTAAAATGTGAAGGGTGTCTGTGTAATAAAATCAAATGTTAGGAGGTGTAGTGTAATTTATTCAAATTTTTTTGCAGTATGAGGAAATAGCTAAAAACGTCAGTACAATTGACGTTTTTAGCTAAAATATCAAATGTACTTACGTTTTTAGGTGTAAATGAGATACAATCTTGCACAAAAAAGTCATTTGATCTGACTTTTTACGCTAAAAACGTCAGACCAACTAACGTTTTTAAAACTACCTATGTTTGAGAATTATTTTCAAACCAACCATTATTTTGAACTTTTTTCCAAAACACCTTGGATGGATTAAAAGCTCGCAAAAGAGGGATGTCAATTTTATTCATTAAGAGAAACTCGACACGAACCTGAATCGATACAAAATTTAAAAATAATATGATTAGTTAGCATGAGTAATAAATAAGTCAAATTAAAATTTGATACGAATAATTCGATTAACAGGTACTATAGATAAAAAAATAAGTCTTTAACTAGAATTGTAAACAAAAATTAAGAATTTTTAATTTTTTAAATAGTATTATATGAGTTGTTGTGGAGTTATATCTTTTTTTATTAACAGGACCTGACATGTACCGAAAGTGATCCCACACGAAAATAATACGACTGAAAGTGACACGACACGACACGATTGACACCCCTAACAAAAGCCATAAAGAAAAGCATTTGTCAAACTAAAAAAAAGTAAAACATAATTGAAAGGACTCTCTCCGTGCCTATTAAATTTTTTTTTTATCAAGAAACAAATTTTATTTATTGAGATCTAAAAAAGAATTACAATAGGCTAATAAAAAAGTCAACAACTCATATGGTGGGATCGAGACCCAATTTAAAGGTGAGCTACTTTGTTCGAAATGCGACACTAAAATGAGAGGGTTAGAGCAAGAGAGATTGCAATACCTTGATGTTGTCAACAAATGTTGTTATTTTCCATGGTGGTGCATCTTCCCCTATGCAGATTATAACTACTGTCTGGTTCTCACTTTTCACAATTGTTCTAGGTAATTGCAGACTTTTAGCCATTAAACATGCTTCGTTTATTGACGATGGTTTATTATGACTAATGATAAATGGTTTCTACAAGAATTTGTTGGAAGTATGAGATTCCACCAGAACTCGTGGAAATAGTTTATCATTGGAATAAGCTTATTTATGGGAACTTGGTTTTTACTGTTCATTTAATTTACTGTTACTATTTAAACTTGATATCTGTTTAAATGTCCTTGTTTTATTTCAATGCTATGTATGATAATTGTGAAAATGAGACCGACTTTTTTATATGTTTCAAAATCTTGTACGAGTTTGAGAGGAATGTTGCTACAGAGCTTAGTGCTCACCCCTATAAATACTATCTTTTCAGATTATGACATAGAGGAAGAGACCATAGTTGACGAGCCGACCCATTGGGGAGCTCCATTAGATGGGGACGTGGATCCTGAGATTGATGTATAGAGCTAGATGCTCTTATGTCCCACACTAGGACATTATTTTGGGGACAAATGGAAGTTAATATTTTGTATTCCCCTACAAGTGTAAGTTCAATTATTTTGAGATGTAATTTTCATGGTTTGGGCATATTCTTTTGGACGTTAAGGCCATGACTTGGTTGATTCTTTTGAGATGATGTTGTAGATATTATAAATGATGAATGCAATTTCTATATGAAGGGATTTTATTAGTTGCTTTCATGATGTTAATGATTTTAGATTGTAATGTCGTCTAAGGTAGTTTTTGGGGCATTACAATCATGCATGAAGTATATAGTGCATATATATAAAAATATATGAATAAAACATTAGCATTTCCATAATCTAACCAATATTTTACATATGTTCACCCTTCATTGAAGGGTACAAGTGACTACTCACACTCCATTGCTACAGACAAGCAAGGACAGGGGGTAGGCTCTTCTGGTAGGGTTCTCTTCCGGTAGGCTAGTCCGGTAGGATTTGCGTAGTTTTGCCTATATTCTCTATTTTTCATTTCCAATCTATTCCAAACCCCTTCCAAAACCAACCTAAACCTATACAATATATATATTTATGCATCAAACTTAGTTGGTATAATTTCTACTACAAACTATTCCATATATTCACGAGTTAAAACTAAGTTTTAGCTATTATTTACAATATTAATATTTCCTACGGTTTTAACTCATGTGATTCATTTCTATACCATTACTTATATTAAATCACCAAACAATTTATCATTATATTACTTTAAACTTATGGGGGGTTTATAATCCACCCCCTTAAAGAAAGTTTCGTCCTTAAAACTTACCTCACGTAGCGAATAAGTGCGGGTACTTCTCTTGCATTTCTAGCTCCGGTTCCCAAGTAGCTTCTTCCACTCCATGGTGTTGCCACAAAACCTTCACTAGTCTGATGACTTTGTTGCGGATCACCTTCTATTTGGCGTCGAGAATCTTCACCCGTTGTTCTTCATAAGTTGCTCCATCTTGAATTTCAATATCTTCCAAGTCTACGACCGGTGTTGCATTCGATTAACACTTTCTCAAGATCGATACGTGAAACATGTCATGTACCCCAGACAACTGAGGTGGTAACCGCAACTGATACGCCGCTTTGCCCACAACTTTGATCACTTCAAATGGCCCGATATATTTTGGCGCTAACTTCCCTTCTTACCGAATCTAAATACCCCTTTCTTGGGCGACACTTTGAGGAACACATAGTCTCCCACTTTGGATTTCAAGGGTCTTTGTCTTTGATCTGCATAGTTTTTCTGTCGACTTTGTGGCGTGCATAGTCTCTCTCGGATGAGCTGAATTTTCTCGGTAGTTTCTCGAACAATCTCTAGTCCTAACAAACTACTTTCGCCAGCTTCCAACCAACACGTCGGGGATCTACACGGTCTTCCATACAATACTTCATACGGTGTCATCTCAATGCTTGTCTGATAGCTATTGTTGTATGCAAATTCCACCAAAGGCAAATAGTCACTCCAACTTCCCTGAAAATCTATCACGCAAGCTCGATACATATCTTCCAAATTTTGGTTCACCCTCTCGGATTGACTATCTGTCTAGGAATGAAAGGCGGTGATAGTGTAGTTCGGTCCTAATAGCTCTTTGAAGACTTTGCCAAAATCGTGCCACAAAACAAGAATCACGATCCGATACGATATAAAGTTAAACTCCATGCAATTTCAAGGTCTCTAGAGTGTCCGTGGTCTTCATACTCAAGAAATGTGTCGACTTGGTGAGTCTATCAACTACGACCTATACGACATTATGCCCTCGTGAAGTCCGTGGAAAATTAAATACGAAGTCCATGGTGATGTGATCCCATTTTTATTCTGGAATAGGCAATGATTGTAGTAATCCTCTAAATTTTTTATGCTCAATCTTCACCTGTTGACAGGCCGCACACCTTGAAATGTACTTCGCCACCTCTTGCTTCATTCCCCTCCACCAATATTGACAATTCATGTCTCTATACATTTTTTTTTCTTCCAGGATGGATAGCAAACTTATAGTAATGACACTCTCCAAGTATCTCCTCATTTAAAGAGGAATCATCGAGTACACATAGCTTTTCCCCATATCTCAATTCTCCATTCCTCAAAGACCAACCTTCCATTGTTTTCCCATTCTCCAATTTAGCTCGAATCGACTCTAAGTCGGGATCCAAGCGCTACAACTCCACAACCCTACACTGAAGGGTAGGTTGGAATACAAGATTGAATAGGCATCATCGAGATCTATCTTCTCTAACCCATAGATCATAGTCTCCAAGGGCATCCCTCATCTTCTATTTACTTGCAAGAGCATTGAGTTCACCCTGAGACTTTCTGCTAAGTGCATTGGCAACTACATTTGCCTTCCCCGGATGGTAGTTGAGTGTAAAATCGTAGTCTTCTAGGTACTCAATCCACCTTCTTTGTTGGAGATTCAAGTCTTTCTGTGTGAAGATATACTTGAAGCTCTTATGATTAGAGAACACTTGGAATTTCTCTACATACAAATAACACCTCCACAACTTAAGAGCAAAGGCCATAGCGGTAAGCTCTGAGTCATGGGTGGGATAGTTCTGTTCATGAACCTTGAGTTGCCTAGAGCCATAGGCAACCATCTTTCCTCCTTGCATTAGCACACATCTCAAGCCTTGTAGTGAAGCATTGGTATAGACGTCATACCTTTCCCCACTACTCGATATAATGAGAGTAGGCGTCGTTGTCAACTTCTCCTTTAAGGTGCGAAAGGCTAGCTCACACGTTTGAGTCCACACAAATTTTTCTCCCTTTCTTGTGAGGTGAGTCATCGACATAGCAAGCTTTGAGAACCCTTCTACAAATCTATGGTAGTAACCTACTAAGCCTAGGAAACTACATACTTTGGTCATATTCTTTGGTGGTTCCCACTTCATCACGACCTCAATCTTTGCTAGGTCAATAGCTACCCACTGTTCCGACACAACATGGCCAAGTAATTTCATCTCCCTTCATCCAGAACTCGCATTTGCTCATCTTAGCATATAACTTATGCTCTTTCAAAGTCTGGAGCACAATGGTGAGATGGTGTTTATGTTCCTCTTGCGTCCGTGAATAGATTAGTATGTCATTAATGAACACAATGACAAACTGATCTAGATACGATCAAAATACCCTGTACATTAAAACCATGAAGGCTGCTGGAGCATTAGTCAATCCGAATGGCATCACCGTATACTTGAAATGACCATACCGAGTACGGAAAATAGTTTTAGGAATATCCTCCTCCCTGATTCGTAATTGATGGTACCCTGTGCGAATGTCAATCTTTGTGTAATACTTAGAACACCTCAATTGATCGAACAAGTCATTTATTCTTGGCAATGAGTATTTATTCTTCACTATTATCCGATTCAACCTTCGATAGTCCGTGCATAACCGAAGCGTTTCATCATGTTTTTTCACAAAGAGGACCGGGGCTCCCCAATGTGAAGTGCTCAAACGGATAAACCCGATGGTCAATAGATGATCCAACTACTTTCTTAGCTCCTTCAACTCCAAAGGTGCCATCCGATAAGGACCAATGGATATAGGTTCAATTCTCGGATAGAGATCAATCTTGAACTCAATCTCTCTTTACGGGGTAACCTTGATAATTTGTTTGGGAAGACATCTAAAAAATCTGATACTACCAACACCATACTCGATTGGGATCCCTTACGATCATCTCCCATTAAGCTAGCCAAGAAACTCAAAGTTCTTCCTGTCTTAGCTTTCAAGAATCTACTACCCGTAGTAGGAAATGAATGAGAGTAATTTCGATTATTCATGAAACTGAAAACTACCTCTCCTAGTAATTGAAAAGAAATTCGTTTACGAAAATAATCCACTACAGCACGGAAAGTGGGCAACAAATTCATCCCAAATATTATGTCATACTCTTTCACGTCTAATGCAACCAAATCTATAGTTAATTATTGCTCCCCAATTCGAAGGACACAACCTCTACACACCCTTCTAGTATCCAACCGTTCTCCTGTAGACAAATCAATATTCAATGCATGTTCTAACTTTTGAAAGCCTAATCCCAAATTAAGAGCATATGCGGTGCGTATGAATGAATCAGTCGCACCAGAATCAAATAAAATTCGGGCCCATGAATTATAAAGGAGAATGATATGTTCCACAACTACATTGGAGGCATCTTCCTCGGGTTGGGTCAAAACAAATACTCTCCCTTAAGTGGTACCGTCAGGGACTAGAGCTCCCAACGGTCTTTGCTGTTATAGTGGCCTCGGTGGTGGTGGCTTGTTTGCTTGTACCTGTCCTGTTGTCTAAATAGTTCTTTGAGGTGAAAAAATCAGACAATGCACCCGAATATGTCCCACACCTCCACATGCAAAGCAGGATTGTGGATTAGTGTCTGTTTCCTCTGTTACAACTCTGGCCCCTTGGGCTATTTGAGGTATAGGTCCCACTACCTGGTCTGGGCGACGATAAGGTGCTGCCCTCTGAACTCCACTACTGCCAACTCCAGTCCGGATCGGACTTTTCCTTGTAAAGCTCTGACGTTGTTGGATGTCCTTTGTATCCCTCTCCACTAGTGTAGCTCTATCGACAAGATCCCCATACTCCCGGATCTTGAGAGCTACTAACTTCTCTCTAATAGTCGGCCTCAAGCCCTGCTTAAAGCATTTGGCCCTGTCGGCCTTATTAGATATAGACTCCGTAGCATAACGGGATAGCTCATCAAGCCTCCTCTCGTAATCTGCCATACTCATGCTACCCTGTCGTAGAGCAAGAAAATCGACCTTCATTCTTCTCTGACTGATTTCAAAAAGTACTTGTCTTGGAAGATTTGATCGAATTCCTCCCAAGTGATTGCATCAGTGTTCCTCCTTCTTTTATTGAATCCCACCAATAGTCGGCCTCGCCCTCTAATAAATAAGTAGCTAAGCCGACCCGAAGATCATCGGCTATGCCCATACCGCCACATATCTTCTTCACCTGGCGGATCCATTTATCCGCATCCAAATGGTTAGAGCTCCCTTAGAAGGTAGGCGAGTGTTGCCTCAAAAATTTCTAAAGAACTATCATCCTTCAGTTGCCGTCCTCGTTGCTCGACACTTGAGCTAGAGGGTTAGCTCCCCCATTGTGGTTGTTCCCATTCTGGTGTTGTACCAGAGTGGTTAGCTCCCTCAAGCATTGAAAGATGCCGTTCATGGCATCGGGAGGTGGTGGTGGGTTTGCTTAACCTCCACGTCCACGCCCACGTCTATGTCCTCGCCCTTGTACATCATTCATCCTGCGCATCAATTCACCATTTAGTTCCTTGATGTACAAGACATGGTTAGGATGTATAGATCTTAACATAAGACTTGTATATAAAAATTAAATCAACTATTTCATGCAACCTAATCCTACATCTCTAGTGGTAATCCAAAACTTATAGCTCCCATGTAAGACCTAAAGCCTAGTTTCTGATACCAAAACCTGTAAGACCCCAAATACTACCCTGAACGACATTACATTCTAAAACCATTTATATCATGAGAGCACTAAAATAATCCATCAATAAATAAGTCTTCATAAAGTCATCCATAGCATTTACAACATTATCCCAAAAGAATAGACCCAACTAGGCTTTTACATTCTAAAAATCAACTAATGTAACACAACGAAAATAACAAAAGAAAACTAGACTTTACAAGGTTCAAAATTAATATCCTAGTTTAGAATAAAAGAAAGTGTCGCTCTAGGCGTCCACCTCGGTATCCACGCTCCCGTCTATCGGAGTCTCCCAGTGTGAACTCCTCTTCTAGTATATAATCTGAAAATATTGTTTATAGGGGGTGAGCACTAAGCTCTATAGGAAAATCCTCCCAAACTCAAACAAGGTTTATAAGAGCATATAAAAGGGGTCGGTCTCATTTCACAAATAGCATATATAACCTTTTTGAAGTAAAATCATGATATTTTAATAGATCTCTAGTGTACGAACAACAATAAAGTTAAACTGAAAGGTGAAATCAATTACCAACAATGAGTTATACAATTTCTAAAAGTAAACCAATATCTCACACATGATTTAATATTATCCTCTTTTGGAATGAGCATCCTTACAAGGAACCTCTCACCCTCAAGGTTGTATTTCTCAAGCATCCTTACAAGAAACCTCCCGAGAAGATCACCTATTGTCCTCTTTGACATGAATATCCTTACTACCTCTCATCCTCAAGGTTATATTTCTCAAGCATCCTTACAAAAAACCTCCTCAGAAGATCTCATATTTTCCTTTTTTGGCATGAGCATCCTTACAAGGAACCTCTCACCCTTAAGGTTCATCCAAACAACTATTATAGAAATACAATACCAACAATTTTTTCAAATAACCCACCATTTCACGATTTCTTAATTTACGAACAAATTTTGAAAATTCCAATTCTCATAAGTGATATTCCCAATAGAACAAATTGAAGAAAAATGCACAAGAGATCATCAACAATACCATTTTATTTTTCAACACAAAACACTAGAGTTTAGAAATCAGAAACAAGGAAGAATCAAGAGAAAAATCCATTTCTCTTGAAAACTAGGGGTTGAAAACAAGAAAAAGAAATTTAAGAGCTATTTTCACTATAGCTTTGTTTAAAACATGTTAATCTTTGCAAGAATACCAAGAAATGATAGTTTTTATAGCACATATATTTGATCTAAAGTCAAAAGAATACAAATAGACATAAGCCCTAGTCTCAATGTAAGAGAAAGAGAAGAAACCCCTACCTTGAATCAAAGATTTTAAAGTTCTAATCAAAAGCTCAAGCTCTAGAGACATCCTTTCTCCTCTTTCTTCTTTCCTTTATCTTCTCTTAGGGTTCTAAAGTGTTTAGGGTGAGAGTGGAATGTAAGAATGGGGTAAAATATAGTGAAAAGGGGTGTTTTAAATGGTCAAATCCTGACTTTTTCTATGCAAAATTCGGTTTTCTTCGGGCCTACCGACTCTCGTCTGGTTCGAGAGTGGGCTCCTGCTGTGCTCGCGTATGGGTGGGAGGTTACTGGTAAGTATGTCTGTGCTGTACGGGGATGTGCATCCCTAAGGGGGTGGATTGTGAGGTTCCTACTAAAAGGATGCACAATCCTAGTGTCTTACACCGGCTGTGGAGAGGGAGTTGTTGGGCTTTATATGTAAGCCCCTAGTCCTTACTAGGCAAGATGCATTTTCCCAAGGATATTGGAAGGAACAAATCCGTGAGGGCCAGTGGGCCTAAAGCGGACAATATCTTGTCACGTGGGGGGTGTTACAGGTGTAATTGTCATGGTTTGACATATTCTTTTGGATACAATGACCATGATTTAGCATATTATTTTGGGAGGATGTTGGAGATATCATGTATGATGAATGAAATTTTCTTTATTGATGGAATTTATTAATTGCCCTCTTGATGTGAATTGATTTTAAATAGTAATGCCGTCCAAGGTGGATTTTGGGGCGTTACATGGAAATTCATTTGTCTTCCCACAACTTGATTCTATTTCCTTTGTGCACTTGCCACCTAATTCCCTTTGATAGTAGTTCCTTTCCAAACCACAAGCTATTCCACATCCAAGACTGCCTAGCACCCTTTCTTGCCTCCATAAAGTCAGTTTTAGGTAAGTAAATAGACTTTAGGATATGAGCCCAATACGAGTTTAAGTTCTGAACCAAGTGCCAACATTGATTCGCCAAGAGTGATTGGTTGCAGCATTGAAGATCACAAAAGTTCATTCCTACCAAAACTTTAGGCAGTGTAATGTCTTCCCATTTCTTCCAGTAGATTCCATTCTTGTCACCAAGAAAAATTCTTTCCACTCTTGGAGTTTTTTTTATTCACCCTTTCCACAATGTAATTAAGAGTTTTAGCTTTTTAGCGTTGACGCCCTTAAAACTGGGAGTCCTTTATCAATTCGTTGATCACCCATTAACCTGCGGAAGTATCCATGAATGTCGTATAACTTGACACCACGTCATAACATCTCCTTCACCGGGATTGTAACCAACATATAGTTTCGGTAGAGTCTCCCTTGTACTGGGCACTCCTAAACGCATAACTTGTATATATTTCAATCACTTGACCACTCCAAGATCCAATATACTTCAATCACTTGTCCTTAATGTTACTTCATTTACATCCTTTGAACAAAAGGATTCAATGTCTGAAGGCTTAACAAAGTTATTTTAATTTTTTGAAAATTTTGGAGGAGCTACTAGTAGCTTGTGTACGTGCTACCGGTAGTTGAGCCCTCTGCCAACAAGCTACCCGTGTAAAAATTTGGAGGAGCTACTAGTAGCTCGTGTACATGCTGCCAATAACTGAGTACTCTGGAATTATGCTATTGGTAGCAAAAGATAAGCTACCAGTAGATGAGCCTAGTTTCCCCCCATTCAATCTTTTTACTAATTTCAAATCACCCAATCTCATACAATGTTCACCCAAACTCATATAACATCAAATTTTATACAAAATATAGTTCATATGAGTTCGTTTTAAAATCCTTTATACAACGTTAAATATCCAAAACTAATTACACTATTGTTTTACAAAAATGTAATCTAAAGCCACAACTCAACTTTCATCGTCAACGAGACCCCAAGTGAGAGCCGTCAACTGGCACTCGTCCTGTACCTAAAATGTTGTTCCCATAAAGGGTGAGCTACACTCAATAGGCTATTTTCTTAAAAAGGCTACTCCCCAACCTAAATGTATATAAAATGTTCACATACAATTCAACAATAAACATACATCCATTAAAGAAAATACAATTCAATGATGACTGTCACAATGCTATGTCATGTTATGAGGTGAGACTTATACACGCAACGCAACCCGGGCCTTTACCGGCTCAGTTAAACCTTGGTCCAACTTTTCGAGCACACACATCTAGGGTGTCAATTGAGCCTTTGCCGAGCTTAATTTACACATAAACGAGCTTAAAATAGTGTTCAAGCTTGGATTGATTAACATCCCTACACACATCATCCACCAAGAATGGTGTTTGATTAAAACTATGCACACCCACACCCATGTCACATGACCACGAATGTGATGCTTCCCGTGTATATGCAATGTAATGTATAATTGTATTTCATATCATTATGTAACCAAGATTTCAATTGCAATTACAACATCATATTCAACATGTCATGAGCACAATATTAACAACATTCTATCTCAAGCAACATTCCCAATTGTCAATGATATCCTACGCGCATAATTACACTCCGTATTCTCACCAAACATGTTATAACATCTTCAATGAAACAACCATGCTAAATAAATCTAGACATTTTATCAAATACACAAAAGACACAAAATCATATTAACACTTGATCATGCCCAATTTATCACATTCTCATGAAATCACCCAACTAGCAATTCTCAACAAACCCAATTTATGGCAAGTTAATTTTAGTCATTCTCATACCATTTCTTATACTCTAGTTACATTAGAAATACATTTAGACAACATATTTCATCTCAAGTCATGCTACCCATTTTCTACGAAACTCTAGGTTGAAAATAAACTTAGTTAAGAAAAGAACTCTACATCTTAAAGCGTGATACAAGAGGTGGAAGCTCCAAGAAAACTCAACTCAAGCTTTAAAATTTGATTTCTAAAAATTTTGTTCTTGAGATTTCGTCAAAATCCACGCTTTTTGATACGTAGGCGTAACTCTTATCGCGTAGAATAACTTTTGTTGTTGGCCTGAAGGATTCCGACGAACGAATCACCCTATATTGCAAGAAAAAGGTGAAGATTTCTTGAGTTTTCTCCCTATTTTCTCTCTCTATCAGGATGCAAGGTTTAGAAATGGGGGAAATTTTTGATTTTTCCCTTTTTTATACTCCTCATATACTTGACTCACAACGCGTCACACGTTGCACCTTTTACTGATCCAATTTCGTTCCAAATTAATTAAATCTTGTCCCATTTTAAGTTCAATATATTTGTCTAAACTAACTTTAAATTATTTTTCATATTTTTCAAATTAAACTTGATTGCATTTACTGTGACGCCCTAAAATCCGGGGGTCATTAATTAACCGTTGACAACCCGTCAATTCGCGAAAATACCCGTGGATGTCGCATAACCCGACACCACTTTAAAATCATCCAAGTCCAACACACCATGATTTATACACCATTAGGGTCCAATTAGGTCATTTAAAGGAAAGAAATTTTAAGCCAAAAGCTTGGAAAAATAATTTTAAAATTTCAGATTTTTGGACTGGCTACCTGTAGGTGTATATCAACTACCGGTAGTTCGGGTATTCTAGTAAATCTCTACTGGAAGCTACTTGTTAGCTACCCGTAGCTGGAACCCTCTGGACCAATGACTACTGGTAGCTTGTGACCTTCTGGTCCACGACTACCTGTTGACTATCGGTAGTTAAACCCAGATTTTGCCCATTTCATTAGTTTTTTATTTCCAATTCATTTGAAACCTTTCTAAAATCAACACAACCCTTACACAACATGTATTTGGGCTTTCAACATGGTTTATACACATAATACTTGATCCATACAAGTTTCATTACAATATTTTGTATGAATTTACATGTCAAAAACTAAGTTCCATAAATGTTTTACAAAACTCAAAACAAGGCCACATGCTGGCCCTCTTCACCCTTGGTGACCCGAATGTGCTCCACCCACCGGGATATACTCCGCACCTGAAATGTGTTTCCGTATAGGGTGAGCCAACGCCTAGTAGAGTAGAACCTACCGAGGCTACTCTGCCCTAGATGCTCATGCTCATTCAACATTCAAACAATTCTAATCAAATATATGCAACAAAATGATGGAATTCATTATGATATGCCATGCTATAAGGTGAGACTCATTCATGCACTTCATCCGAGCCCATCCCGGCCCCTCAACACATGCAAGTGCCAATGTGTGTGAACCTGTCATCCATGTTACACATCGAATGACATTTACAATCTACGGTCTTTCTTGGGGTGATGTTTATGGACTTACACCAACGATACCCAACCAACACAGAATTTTTGGACTTCCACCAACGGTTCCACGTACACCGACACACTTTATAGACTCTGATACCAACAGAGTGCGTATCCAATCACCGGGCCTCTCACCCGAGGGATCTTCTAGTTCCTTCTTGCTAACCCCGACCCAAACCATCATGCAACCAAACAACTCCTTTAGGCCTTCGGCCCAACTTTCTCGAGCCTTCCGTCACCCACCAAATGTGGTGTTGACGACAACCATGCACACACCCATGTGATGAGATGTTTTTCGTGCATATGCAATGTGATGCACCATTGCACAACAACACAATGTTTAATATACTATGAATGTCATATGAACAATTCCAATCTATCCATGATAAATTATATCCTAAGCATATAATTACCATACTTGTCTCAATGTCAATATATCAAGACATGCATATATCAACAAATACATTTCAATCAAAACCCATATCATAGACATATGATTTCACATTACCACATACCCAAACATGTTATAGCATATTCTCATGCAATTAACGCACTTTATATCACATAGGCATATTATCAAACACCTTAAAGGCATCCAACAAGTTAAGCACAACCTTCAAGCATAAATTTCACCAAGTTGCAAGAATGAACTCAAGTAACTCCCATATACCAAATTCAAGCTAGAAACTAGCCTAAATCATTTCCATGCTCACTTTTCCACTTCCATAACCATATACATATGTACAAGTTAATACATAGACATATATATAAATGCAACTCTTAGTTTACCAACATCTAAAGAAAGAATAATCCAAGGTAGGAAGAACCCTAACTCAATAGAAGTATAGAAGACTTCTATAACACTAAAAAAACTCAAGAACTCTTGATTTCTCAAATCTTCACTTTTGAATCTTTGGTAAAATCTCTTGTTTTTGGTATGTAAACGTATCCCTCTTGACGGAGATCGATTTTCCCTCTTGGCTCGACGGAATTCGAGCGACGGAACTCCGAAAAAATTGAAGGTGAACTTGAAGAACTCTCTTCTCTCTCTTGGGCGGCTGAAATGAGCTGAAGAATGAGATATTTCTACTAAAATATCCCATTTAAGGCCCTATTTATATTTTCTGAGACTTGGCCCAGATCGTGCCAAATGTCCCCCGCTTATTCGGGTCTAATTTCGCACCAGAACGATTTATTACATTCCGTGTTTAGCTCAAATTAATTTTATTGATACTTTCATCCAATTATACTTAAATTTTAAGATAATTATATTTGGAGACCTTTGTGGGGTCATCTGCCACCCAGTCGCCTCGAACGACATGCACACACATCCGACTATATCAAAATTCGACGAAATCCGACATGATGACTAGATTTCGCGATACGAGTCCAACGGCGAACTCCATTTCCTCATCCGAGGTCTCTAGAACCCGTATTTAAATTTTGCGTTATAGTGGCAAAATGACCATTTTTCCTTTCAGAAAAAAAAATTAAAATTTCTCGGGTTTTACATTCTCCCCCTTAAAAGAATTTCGTCCTCGAAATTCACACCCACATACACATATAATCGCATGCATATGCAACAGTCATAATCTTTTTTTATTCTTCCCCTCCTTCTTGGACTTTTGCTAAGGTTGTTCAAAGTTTTGCCATAATCTTTTTGTTATTGTCGAACTCCTCTGTGCTTTAGGTGCTTGACTGTAACGCCCCAAAATATACCTTGTGTGACATTACTATTTAAATCATTCACATCATGAGAGCGAATAATAACATTTATAAATACAAAAAAAAATTTATTGATCATACATAATATCTAGATTATTATGCCAAAGAATATGCCAAACTATGACAATTACATCCTAAAAATCAAGTATTATCTTGCAGTGGAATAAACATATTATCATTCAAACAATGTCTTAAAATGCATCTCCTAGTATATGACATAAAGAAAGCAACTCTAGACCGTCCCCTTCGGATCCACGCTTTCATCCACTTGAGCTTTCCAAGATACCTGCTCATCGACTCCGAGTTCTTCTTCTAAACTGAAATCTGAGAATAAATATTGTCTGTAGGGGGTGAGCACTAAGCTCTGTAGTAACATCCTCTCAAACTCGAACAGGTTTTAAAAATATATAAAAACAAGTTGGTTTTATTTCACAAATATCATATATCACTTTTGAAAGAAAACAGTGACAGTTAAACCAATCTCAAGTTTAAACCATTATCAATAAGGTACAATAATAAGTAAAACCAATTCCCAAAAGTAAGCCATTTCTAACTATAGACCATTTCCAACAAGTTCATGTAAGAAACCATTTTTACGACAATAAACTATAACACACAATTTGTACTATTACCCATAATGTATCTCGAACCATAACTTGTAGTTGTATCTATACTTGTATCTCAGGTATTATGTAAGATCTCGCATGAATATACATATTGAGAATATCCTACCCCACACACAAATCCATCCTCGCAAGGGTATCAACTTTAGGAAGGGCGTATACTAATGCATTGGTAGTGACGAATTCAACCTAAGAATAGTATATTAACCCTCAACCCTGATTCCACATGAGCAAATAGTGATTTGGTACTCGCAAGACACCAACTCCACTATGAGTGATAGGGAATCTTCAAACCCGCACGGAGTAGGAAATACATATAACCCACTCTATGATTTTCGGTCAATGGTCACCCATGTTCATCTAAACATCCATACTAGAGATACAATACTAACTAATTTCTCAAATCACAAGTATCTCAAAACTCCTCATTTTCATAGGTATTTTTTTAATATAACATCTCAAGAAAAATAAGTAAGAGATCATCAAAAGATATAGTTTTATTGTTCTAAAAAAAATAGTAGAGTTTTTGAATCAATCACAAATGAATATCAAGTTTTGATATCTAGAGCAAATGAATATCAAGTTTGGAAATCAAGAACAAATGAATATCAAGTCTTGAAATCAGGAATAAAGGGATATCAAGTTTTGAAATCAAGAACAAATGAATATCAAGTCTTGAAATCAAGAACAAATTAATATCAAGAAAAAAAATCCATAATTCTTGCAAAATTAGAGTTTGGATGTCAAGGACTAAGGTTTTATGGCTATCAAGCTATAACTCCCATCAAAACAAGGTAAGATTTGCAAGATCATCAAAAAACAAGGATTCCATAACAATTATATATGATTAAGAATCAAAAAATTTATATATATAAGCCCTAGTGTCATGAACAAGAGTGGAAGAAAACCCCTACCTTCTTGTTCCTTAGAGTTCTTGAAGAACTTGAGATTTTGATTCACTTTAAAGTGAAAATCCTTCTTGATCTTATGTTTCTACCATTCTTTCTTGTTTCTTAAGGCTTGCTAGGGTTGTAAATGGTGTATGGAGGCTAAAGGAGGCGGCCTTATGTATTGATAGAGAAAAAAAATATCTCAGCCGCCATCAATCTGATGATCTGATTCGCTGCTCATGTTTGAATGTCATTTGGCATTTGAACGTCAGTAATGTAAATTACTGCTTTACGTTCGAACGTCATTTGGCTTTCAAATGTTGGTTACTTCCATTATTTTTGTATTTTCATCAAAGCTCTGCAGAGACCAAAGTACTGGGACTTCCGGTCGTTCGAATGTCGATTCATGTTCAAATGTCATCTTTGTTTCTATTGAAACTTTCAGTGAAGTTTTGGACTAGTTAGAGGTCGATTTGAGAAATTTTCTTGAAATACACTTTTGTATCCCTAGAAGTTTACTATTTACTTTCAAAATTTAAGATCAAATGGACATCAGGATAAAAAGTTATGATCCAAATACTAAGAATTGTCCAAAAGTTTTTCTACCCAAATTTTCTCTAAAGTGTTATTTCTCTCCGGTATACTTCCAAACTTCTTCAACATACCCTATTACCTCAATTAACATTATATTCCCACTCGTACATTCCTCATTGTTTATACCTACATCATTAAATATATTAGCATTTAAGAACATAATCATATTACTAGATAAAGATACTAATGTGGGGGTGTACATTGACCTTGGAAGTGGATTAAATAATCAAAGAACTCCCAACTGTAGGAAAGGGTATCATTTTTATAACTCGGTCCATTACTGAGGTCGTCTCCTCAAGGAAAACAAATGGTTCAAGAGGTGATGGTCAAAGAGAATAAAAACCTTGAATTTTGAGAAGTTGGAAGAAATTTATTACTTTAAGAAATAAAAATTTAAGAAAAGAACTCGTTGATCAGTAGAGATCACCTCACCGTGAATAGGCATAACTCATTCAAGATTGTAGTCAAACACACTCTAGCGGTAAATATTTGTTTAACACCCAATTATAAATGAAAAATGTGTATTCAAAACAATTAAATTGATTAAAAGGAATTCACTTTGATTGCAGTGATTACAAGAATTACTCGTGCCAAGTCTTAGTTTTCGATGGGTAAGAAAGAAGATTATAATTTGATAGCATCTTCTATTTATACCATTCAATTAACCTAATAAATCAACAATAGACAAACCCTAGTTTTGAGCCAAAACCCCCCAATTCACAGATGCAACTGCTTCATTCAATCAAACTGGTAAATGATTACTCATTCATGACTGAATTGAAATTGAAAGCAATTAAAGAAAGGATCATTGGAAAAATGACAAAAATTGAAATTACAAGAATTGAAATTACAAGAAAAGTAAATACCTAGTATTTAAATTGCAATGAATGTAAATCGTTTGCAGAAAGAAGCCATAAGTAATTATGGTGCAAGAATGTAATAAATGGATTGAAACAAAGCTTGCAAAGTAAAATTGATTGACCATAATTAGTATATAAATTAGAATTATTATGTAAAGTCCAATTTGTAGGGTAAATTAGCTAAAAACTATCAATTAGGCCTTGTGCATAGATTAAAGTTTTAAATATTTGATGTTCAAAATTGCAGGGTTTAATATTGAAATACCGGAGAATATGAGGAAGAATATTGAAAAGCTTAAAACAACAAAGGATCAAAGTGTAATAGAAACTTGGAAGACCCAGAACACGACACATGGAAGATGCATAACAAGAGACATGGAACCTACTGCAAGGCGCCACCGTCTGGATGGTGATGGTGGCGTTCGGAAGGCTAGCCTTGGTTGTTGGAACTTATCTTCTATCTCGTGCTTCCTTGTGCCTATAAGTAGGGGCTGCCATCCTTTGTTTTGAAAAGGCCGACCACCCTAGAGCTTCAATAGATAAATGCTTAGAAAAGAAAGAAAGAAAGAAAGAAAGAAAGAAAGAGAGAAAGAGAGAAAGAGAAAGTGTAATTCAGTCCGGTCCATAATCCATTCTAAATAATACTCTGTATTTATACATTTCTGCTGTATCTTTCAAATCGGATAATTAAACTACCGCTACTTTGTTGTTTTGATTAATAATAAAGGTGGTTGTGTTTCAGTTGTTCCTTATTAAAGAAGTTTTAGAGTTAGTATTTAAATTTCAGTTGTAATGGAAACTACCTGCTCTTTTTGCTTGTGTGTTAGCAATGGAGTATGAGTAGTCACTTATACCCTTTAGTGAAGGGTGAACATATGTAAAGTATTGGTTAGATTATGAAAATTCTAATTTTTTATTTATATATTTATATATATGTACTATATGCTTCATGCATGATACAACGATGTACGTAATTTTGGTATTGTGCTTGAAATTATGTCATCGGTGCATCATCAACCTGCCAATTAAATATCTACGGTGTTCCTACTGGTATGGCTTTCCTCCGTCAGAACGCTGAGGATGTTCTACTGATGCATGGTACAAAACCTAAATGATCCTCATGAATCACTTGTCCTTCTGAGTTATTAGGGTTGTTTAATTAGTATATATAACTATATTGTCAGTCGAATATCTATGGTGTTCCTACTGGTATGACTTATCATCTATCGTAACGCTGAAGATGTTTAACTGGTATATATATATCGTAGATGACCTATTGAGTAATTCAAGTATTTCTCATTAATGGTTTGTCCTTCTGGTTCACTTGGATTAATCAATTGACACATCTATAGCCAGCTAACCTAAGAAGTTGTTGTGTTATGACTTAATACCACCAGCTAGCCTAAGAAGTTGTTGTGTTATGATTTATTATGGATACACTTACAATCATTGAGTCAATTGAATAATTCAAGTGATTCCTCATGAATTGCTTGTCCTTTTGGTTAACTTGGATTAATCAATTGTCATGGAAACCACTGCTTGTAAAATTTTCTTGTTGTTTTCTAACCTCTAAAAACCATCCCTTAAAATGTGTATATAATGTGTGTGCAAATGGGGGGGGGGGATTGTCACGCTCCCTTGGAATGGTGTCAAAAGAAAGGGCAAGGAGATGGGAAAAATGGAATGTACAAAATGTATGAAATGTGTGACTGAACAAAAGTGCTCCCCAAGCGTAAGGATTCTTTTGATTGTAGTTGTTTTACTTGAAAAAGTATTCGAAGGTCGTCTTGTAAACTCCCACTCTCTTATCTTTATATAGCAAGTAATTATTTTTGAAATGCTAATATAGGTGATGAAGTATGTATGAACCCTATAGATTTCAGTAGTATGAATAAATACTAGGGAGACAAATTAATTGTGAAATTTAATTTTTGAAAGTGTTTAAGGTTGATAAGGGTAACTAAGTAAAAATATTAATTTTTACATAGTCAAAATAATATTATCGTTGAACCTGGAAGATCCGAAAAACTTGAAATAGCCGTTTAGTACATATAGCGGTTCGGAGGAATAAAATAATAATTTTCGTGTTTCAAGTGTAATTTTTTTTTAGCTTTGAGATAACTAATAAAAATAAATATTTTTAGGTTAAAATAACATTAAAAATGAATTCGGAATGCAAAAAACCTTAGGGTAGTCATATGGATCAAATTGGAGATATTTAGTGGTCAAACCGTAATTTTGGAGAAAGCCCAAACAACCTTTGAACAGTAATTTCAGGACTGCTGTGTTTAAAACACAGATTTCAGCTCCTTTACTCCCATTTTTCTCACTCCACTCTCACCCCAAACCTCTTAGCACCCTAGGAGAAGATAGAGGAAAGGAGGAAAGGGAGAAAGGAGGTCTCTAGAGCTTGAATTTTTGGTTTGAAACTTTGATTTAAGGTAGGAATTTCTTCTCATTCTCCTACATTGAGGCTAGGGCTTATATATATATGTACTATTTTGACTCTAAATTCAATATGTATGTTATAAAATCTTTAATTCTTGTAATAAATGCCATATTTTAAATAATGGGATGGTTGGGTAACCATTAAAGCTCTCTTTTTTATCTTCAAACCTTAGATTTTAAGAAGAATAGATTTTTCTCTTCATATTTTCTTTGTTCTTGATTTCCAAACTTTAGGCTTTCCATTAAACAATAAAATTGTATTGATGTTGATCCCTTGCCTATTTTTCTTACATGGTTCTATTGGATAGCATACGAGAAATTTTAGGGATTTTGGGAATTATGAACTTTTGTTGAGAAATTGGTTGCGATTGTATCTTATGGAGGTGTTTCGATGACCATAGATGACCATTGATCGGGTATTGTAGAATGGGTAGATGTGTGTGGTTCTTCTTTCGTGTGGGTTTAAACTTTTCCTGCCACTCGTAGTGGGATTGGTCCCTTGCGAGGACCAAACCACTATAGCTCATGGGTGTTGTGTTAGAGGATTAGTATACTATGTCTGGGTTGGATTCGTTATTGTCGGTGAATTTGTATGGGACAATGCATCGGTAGGCGCCCTTCCCGAAGTTGATATTCTTGCGAGGATTTGTGTTTGTGTAGGTCAGTATATTCTTTATATATTTATCCATGCGATTCTCTTACATCAGACTTAAGATACATTGTGATTATTGTTTATTGCGTTATCTTTTGGATATGATTATATTAGAAATTGTTGTGAGAATAATTACTCCTTGGAATGGTTATTTATGGTGGGATGGGCTTTACTCTTGCACTTAATTATTGTTAATGTATAAACTTGAGATTTTTTGAAAATATCATGTTTTCTTTCAAAATTTACGTATGCTATTTGTGAAATGAGATCGACTGTTTTCTATGTTTTTCAAACCTTGTTAGAGTTTGGGAGGATTTTTCTACAGAGTTTAGTGCTTACCCCTTACGAATAATGCTTTTTTTTTTCAAGATTTAGTGCTAGAGGAAGATACCGGCGTTGACGAGCGGGAAAATTGGGAGGTTACACCAGAGGGAACCTAGATCCCGAGTTGGACATCTAAAACTATAGTTTATTTTTGTGCTAGACTAGGGAATTTATTTACGATCATGTATAGTCTAGTATTTTATTTATTTCGTTGCTAAGTTTAAGTATAACTCTTTTGAAATGTAATTGTCATAGTTTGGCCTATTCTTTTGAGATGATATTGTAGATATTACATATGGTGAATGAAATTTTATTTTGTGATGGGTAAATGGACCTGGTATGGTCAATATTTATTCATACATGGAGCCGATGTGGTCAATGTAGTATAAATGTACAGGTTGTGTTTTTAGGTAAAGCTCTCCGTACAAAGGAGACTCTACCCGAATTTTGTTAAATTAAGGATCCCCGATTTTTGGGGTGTTATACGTCTCCTTAGGGAAGGAAAGTTCAAGTTGTGTGATGGTGATTTTGTCAAAAATGAAAAGTGAAAAATATTTTGTTTGTGTCTTGGTGTTTGAAGTTTGTAAATGAAAATACAATAAAAACAAGTTGGCTAATCCAAAAGGTTCACTCAAATGGGAATGCCAAGTCAACTTGAAACCTTTCTTCTTGGTGCATAGATGAACGATTGATTCGTGGGAAGGTAGGGACGAGATGGTGAGGATCCTAGCATAAATTGTGATAAGTCTATGGAATATCAAAGACTCACACCCTCATCCCAGTCAAACCGAGCCATCGTACAACAAGAGGGGAAAGAAAATGAGTTGAAATAGAAAACCCAGGAGGACGTCTCCCTTGAATTAGCCAACTTAAAATCTAGTTACTCATGAAAGCAAGAGAGAAATGCATAATATAAAGAGACATGTAAAAGAAAAGAAAATAAAAATGAGATGGAAATGAAACTTAAAACTTGTATTGATGCCAGGAATAGGTAAACTACAACGAGAAGCTCTTGTGAAAGATAAATGGAAAAGTTGCAGAGAAGAAAATTTAAACCCAGCAAAGATTATGAAAATGCTAGAACATTGAATTAAACTTGGTTACACTTGAATTGGAATAGATTATAATGCAAGAAATAAAGATTACAAGAGAACTAACTTACTGCAATGAAATGGGAGAAGAAAATGCAAAAACATAAATTTCATTTCTATAGCACTATTTATCATCTTCTTCATTAAGCTAAAACTAAGCTTAGGTAGCCACACTTGTAAAGCTTATGAAATACTGAATATATGGAGTGTGTCCTACATTTTCGTCTATGGAGGGTCCCGTAGCATGATTGTGCAGGTCTTCCATCAATGGGAGGTTGAATGATTGCTTGGACAGGCTAGGAAGATCTTAGCCTGCAACCCACATGGCTACCCCTTCTCTCCCATTCACATTAATGCCTTTGTCTTCAAAGTCTTCAACTAGGGTGTAGGAGGCATGTTCTTGTGTAAAGAATGTCAGGGAACAAGTGGGAGAAGCATTGGTGGGACCCCATGTAATCTTGGTATCAGAGCATAGGCTTTAGGTCTTACATGGAAGCTGTATGTTATGGATCATCACTAGAGAGGTAGAATTAGGTTGAACGAGATTTTTGATTTAAATTTTGTACAAGTCTTATGCTAAGACCTAGACATCCTAACCATGTCTTGTATATTAAGGAACTAAATTGTGAATTGATGTGCAGGATGAATGGCGAACAAGGGCGAGGACGTAGAAGTGGGCATGCTCGTGGAGGTCAAGCAAACCCACTATCACCACCACCTTACGATGCCATGAACGACATCTATCAATGCTTAAGGGAGCTAACCACTATGGTACAACACCAGAATGGAAACCACAATCACAATGGTGGGGCTCATCCGTTAGCCCAAGTATTGGGCAATGGAAACGAGAATCGGCGGATGGTGGTTCTTAGAGAATTTCTACGCCAACACCTACCTATGTTCCAAGGAAGCTCTGACCCCTTGGATGCGGATAAATGGATCCGTCGGGTTAAGAAGATTTGTGATGGTATGGGGGTAGCTGAGGATCTTCAGATCGGCTTGGCTATTTATCTGTTGGAGGGGGAAGCAGGCCACTGGTGGGAATCAATGAAGAGAAGGAGAACTACAGATGCACTCACTTGGGAAGAGTTAGACCAAATTTTTCAAGGCAAATACTTTCTTGAATAAGACAGGGATAAGATGAGCACCGATTTTCTCGCTTTTCGACAAGGGAGCATGACAATAGCCTAGCATCAGAGGAGGTTTGATGAGTTGTCTCGCTACGCCATGGAGTTCATATCTATTGAGGCCAGGAGGGCCAAACGCTTTGAGCAAGGCTTGAGGCTTACCATCCGAGAGAAGCTTGTGGTTCTCAAGATTTGGGACTATCGGGATCTTGTTAACAGAGTTGTACTAGTGGAGAGAGATATAGAGGACAACCAGCAACGACAGAGCTTCGCGAGAGGAGGTCTAACCAGGACAGGTGCTAGCAGCAGTGGAGTTCATAGGGCGATACCATACTGTCGCCCAGACTAGGCCAGTGGACAGAGACCTCAGATAACTAGAGAAGTAGGAGGCCTAGAAGGGAGAATAGACATGGACCCCCGTCAATGCTTCGCATGTGGAGGGGTAAGGCACTTCGTACACAATTGTCCATCGCTTCTACCAAAGGCCAACCAACTGACAAGACCAGTGGCCACAAACAGGCCACTACAACAACTGAGACCGTTACAAGCTTAAAACCCTGACGACGCCAATCAAGGAAAGATTTTTGCTTTGACTCAACCGGAGGAAGATGCCTCAAATGTCGTTGTAGATGGTATTGTTCTTCTCTATAATTATTGGGCCCGAATTTTATTTGATCCCGGTACGACTCATTCTTTTATACGTACTGCGTATGCTATTAATTTGTGATTGAGTTTCGAGAAGCTAGAGCATACATCGAATGTTGACTTGTTTACGGGAGAACGATTGGATACTAGCCAGGGGTGTAGAGGGTGTGTACTGCGAATTGGAGATCACGAATTGATTGTAGATCTGGTTGTTATACACATTCCAAGTGGTAATGAATTGTTTTCCTAAGTGAATTTCCTTTCAATTGCCGGGAGGAGTTGTTTTCAGGTCATAAATGACCGAGATTCTTCTCGTCCATTTTCTACTACGGGTAGTAGATTCTTGAAAGCTAAGGCAGGAAACAATTTGAGTTTCTTGGCTAGTTTGATGGGAGATGAACGTGATGGACCCCAATCGGGTATGATGTTGATAGTATCAGATTTTCCAGATGTCTTCCCAGATGAACTACCCGGGTTACTGCCATAGAGAGAGATTGAATTTATAATCGATTTATATCTGAGAACCGAACCCATTTTCATTGATCCCTATCGGATGGCACCTTTGGAGTTAAAGGAGCTAAGGAAGCAATTAGACCATCTGTTGGCTATTGGGTTTATCCGTTTGAGGACTTCATCTTGGGGAGTCCCGGTCCTATTTGTGAAGAAGCACGATGAAACGCTTTGGTTATGCACGGATTACCGAAGTTTGAATCTGGTGACAGTGAAGAATAAGTATTCGTTGCCACGAATAGATGATCTATTTGATCAGCTGAGGGGTTCTTAGTATTACTCCAAAATTGATCTTCACACATGGTATCATCAATTGCGGATCAAGGAGGAAGATATTCCTAAGACTGCTTTCTGTACTCGGTATAGTCATTTCAAGTATACGGTAATGCCATTCGGATTGACTAATGCACCCGTAACCTTCATGGATTTTATGCATAGGGTATTTCGACCGTATCTAGATCAGTTTATCATTGTGTTCATTGATGACATACTAATCTACTCGCGAACACACGAGGAACATGAACGCCATCTCACGATTGTGCTCCAGACTTTAAGAGAGCATAACTTGTATGCTAAGATGAGCAAATGCGAGTTCTGGATGAAGGAGGTGAAATTCCTGGGCCATGTTGTGTCAGAATAGGGTGTAGCTATTGACCCAACAAAGGTTGAGACAA
>CM042196.1:17064528-17075116 GCA_023539305.1 Ilex asprella
AGAGAAAGGACTTGGGCACCACATTCAGACCTCTACACCTTGAAGCTACTACACACACTATACCTCTCTATACACATTCATCTCTCTCTCTCTCTGCACTATACACTCTGCGGAGTACCTTGATACATTAATAAAGATCGCCGGCCACCATTGCCTTTCAAAAAAGTGGACGTAGGCCACGACCGAACCACTATAAATCCTGTGTTTATCATTTATTTACTGTTTTTCATACGTGATTGCCATTGATTGCTCATTACTATTCATTAATCACACTCGTGACTATTGATCTTGCGCGAAGACCGATTTGTGCATCATAAAAAATAATAAGAGTCACATGACATATTTCCTTAAACAATATAACTTAAAAATAAACTACATCCTTCATGCTCAAAAAAAAAAAAAAAAAAGAGAATAGGGCCTTTGTTGCCACGCCAGCATATGCTAGGCAGGATTAGATTGAGCAGTATAAAGGTTACTTTCTTGGCATCAGGTATTGCCATTTGCATTTAACTCCTTTTGAAATTAGCAGACGAAAGACTAAATCTCCCCTTACCCTTTGGGAACAACTTCTAAAGCATTTGGAATCTTTATTTCGGCAAGCACATTGTTATGGATCATGAAGGGGCATAAAATCATGCCACATGGGTAAACCATCATGCAGGATCCACGTGAGGTTTAGGCTCTGCCAGAACCAAACCGAACCGAACTGTTTAGATCTGTAGTATGACCGAGCAAAATGATCTGGCCACATCAAGATAAGAACCAAACAATGAAATAACTACCAACGTTTAAGGGATTCAGCTGTACCAACTAGGTAAATCCAGTAGCTCATGAGTTGAAATCAAGAGAGCGTTAGAGAGATTTTGGGAAGAACCAATAGACAATCCTACATTGGAGGAAGATGTGCCATCTTCTTCCCCAGAAAAAGGGATCACTGAAGTCTATATAAGTCAGCGAGGATGCATAGTGAGAGGTAGGTTGAATCCTTCCATAACACATTCTTTTTTGATTTACACCTACTAACTTAAGCATCGGAGTATCTTTGATCAAAGCACTTCGATCTTGTGCAATTTGTTCGTTTTGCAGGAAGCTTGACTCGAGGAAGGACAACATTGTTCACAGAGAATAGAAGAAATTTTGTCAACTTACACTTAGCACCATCTGTGGGAATTAGCAAGAAAAAGTTATGTCATGATTAAAAAGCACACTTGGGTCACCATTAGAACCCAATGTAAAACAAGAAGATTCAGATTCGAACTATCGAGTATCATTTCCATCTGGAAGCGATATTTGGGTGGATATCTACGATAGCCAGGATGAACAACAAGAGGATAGGATCTCTTTTGCCAGTTTCAACTTGGAAAATGGTGAGAATTGGTGTGAGGACCCACAGGTTGGATCCCTCCATATCGAGGGGGACAATCCTACCCTCACAAAGTTGGTTTAGTCATTGCAAGATCGCTTGGACGCACACAATGAAATGTTCAAAAATCATATGTAAGGGGGAAGACCCAAAAATGAGAGAATGAGGAATTAAAACAAAAACTGAGGAAAGCTAGCAAAAGAGAGGGCTCTGATCATAGAGATCGCCGCATCCATATGAGGCAACATAGAATGCCAGGCCGATAGGAAAAGAGAGAAGAAGATTAGCAAAAAATTGGCTACCGTAAAAGGATATATCAGTCAGGCAGTCAGGAGGAAGAGTGGAAGCTATTTATCACAAATGAACTTGATAGTCAGTTAAAGCGATCGGAGCAGAAGTTAGCAAGGGACCTTGCACGGAGAGCAACCAGAGGATACGTCGATGGGACAAAGGTTTCCCCGTTTCACCAAAAGGATAGATCAAGCAAGGATACCCAGCAAATTCGTTGTCCCAAGCTTCAAACTCTACTATGGAAAGACGGATCCCACCGTTCACATTTGTCAATACAAATAGTTGATGACGGTTCATAGAAAGAATGAGCCCCTACTCTACACTATATTCCCTAGCAGTCTCAGGGAATCAGCTATTAAATAGTTTGATGGACTCGCATGAAACTCGGTGGATAGTTGGGGTCAACTGGCCGAGCAATTCACAGCTCCGTTTATAACGAGTAACCGATAGAGTAAGGATGTAGGAGCACTATTGACATTAAGAAAGAAGAATGGGGAGATATTGTGGGAGTACGCATACAGGTATTGGGAGACGATGAACAAGGTGGAGGCATGAAATCCCAAAATAACAGTTGCATCATTTAAAATTGGACTACCAAAGGAGAACTCGTTGTACCAATCACTGACAAGAAGACCAATGACGAGTATAGAGGAGTTGATGGCAAGAGTCGAGAAGTATGCCAAGGTGGATGATGACCTTGGTAGGGATAAGGGAAGAGAGTAGCCAAACAAGAAACAACTCGTCAAAGATAAGTCGGGTCACCCAACTTGGGAGGGAGGAAAAAACAAGGAGAAAGAAGGTTTCCCCTCATAATCACTATACATGGCAGTCAGTACATTGTTCAAAGAACCGATTTATAGGATTTTATCCCAAATCAAAGGAAAACCCTATTTCAAGTGACCAAATAAGTTGGGAGGAGATCTAGCCAGGAGGAACCCAAATTTCAAATGCTCCCACCATTAAGATATAGGGCACATAACCTAGAACTGCCGCTCTCTAAAGTAACATTTGGAGGAACTGGTCCAGGTAGAACCCCTTATAGTTCATCTAAAATGGGGGAAAACAACACCAGCATTATCGACCTCCCCATGATCGACCCACCCTGCGAGAATCATCGATGTTATACACTCGGCAACCCCACACATGTCGATGAACAACTTGGGTTGGGCCTATATTAATTAGCTGCCCAGGCCTGAGAAGTTTATCAACTGGGTGCAAGCCGCGAGCCACTGAGTAAGAAATTTAAGATAGATGGGTCGCCTAAAAAAATTAGTTTCTCTGAGCAAGAGTTGATAGGGGTACATCAACCACATAACGATGCCTTCATGATAACCATCCGAATAGCCAATTTTGACGTCAGAAGGGTGCTAATCGACCAAGGAAGCTCTTCATAGATTATGTATTTCAGCCTCTTTAGGAAGCTAGGCCTGAAGGAAGAAGACCTGGTCGCGTCTAACACTCCTCTAGTAAACTTCAGCGGCAAAATGGTAATACCAAAAGGAAAAATCACCCTTTCGGTCCGGCTAGGGCCTATTGGGGTGATGACTGAGGTTTTGGTCGTTGATGCAAATTCAACCTATAATGCCATCATGGGGCGTACCTGGTTGCATGAGATAAAGGCAGTCCCCTCAACCTACCATCAGATGCTTAGGTTCCCAACGGTAGAAGGAGTTGTTGACATATGTGGGGATCAAGTCAGTTCGCACACCTGCCTGCTTTCCTTGGTCAAAGGGAAAGTGGGAGCCAAAGTCCACGAGGGAGCGTCAATTCAACAAATGGAGAGATAGCAATTAAAGAAGCGGCCGGTCGAAGAGGCCCAAAACACCAAGCCAACCTCCTGTACCGTGGAAGACCTAACAAAAGAATGCATAGATAACATCACCAAAAGGTATTTTTTGTTAGGATCCACATTAATTGCAGAAGAGTGTGCAAAGATAATCTCGTTTCTACACAAGTACATTAAAGTATTTGCCTAGGGGCAAGTGACATGCTATGAGTACCCCCCAAGATAGTATGTGATTAGTAGTTAAAATCAGCATATTACTATGCCTTTTAAGACTAATTATACTTTGATGGAGTTCAAATGATGACATTTCAGGTCATAAATTGTACAAGGGTCCAAAGACAATGAATATCAAACTTTCGTGCAACACTAGTATATTTTGGAGCAAAATTGGAAGAGTTTAGACCAAGGCAAGAACGTTCGAACGCAAATCCATGTTCGAACATTCTCTTGAATTAATGAAGATCAAACTGGGAAAGTGTTGATGCATGACATGTTGCAGCAAAGAAGGAAAGCACACAGAAGTACTTGAGTACAACGTTCGAATGCCAATCCACGTTTGAACGTTGTCCTGAATTATTGAAGACTAGTTTGATGAGTGCAAGGGCAGTCGTTCATGGTGTATGGAAATAGCTCTCACAGAAGAACATATGCCACTTGAGTAGTAGGTTCAAACTACATCTGGAGTTCGAACACCCATCAAGTAAAGACAGAAAGAACGTTCGAATGCCAGAAAATGTTCGAATGTTATCCCTAGATTGGCTGCAAAGTGGTTGGCTTTTAGTGGACTTTAGAGGCCTTACACTATTTTTACACACTCCCTTGTACACCTCCTCCTTGCCTATAAATACTCTCAAAATGGGAGCTTCAAAGAGAGTAGTTTTTACACTAGATAAATATTTCTTATCTTGTTATAGAATTAGTCCTAGACTTAGGATTATTTTTACTTGCAAAAAGAAAGATAGATCATCTTTTGGACGGGGTAAAAACCCTCCAAAAAGTGACTAGCTTTCTTTTATTTTTAGTATTAGTTTCAATCACTGCCATTGCTTGAGCTTCTTTCTTCCCTCAAAGGAGTGAAACTCTTTCACTTTTCTAGAGCTTTACCAAAGCCATGAAGGGTAGAACGTGATTCACTCACTCTTCATCGAAGATCGGCTCCTTGTGTAGTGTATTTTATCTTGTAACTCCTCTACTTGGAGGGATGAGCATCACTCATTTTTTTAGCTTTTTCTAAGCCATGAAGAGTGATAGTTTCTCATTCACTCTTTAGTAAGAGGTAATGGACATGTATAAATCATCCGGAAGTTATATATGTGCATTTTTGATTATGCTTAATGCTTTATATTTCATTTTCTTATTGAATGATTGGTTGCATCTAGCAAAGCTAAAGTACTTTGTATAACTGTGAGTACTTTCAATAACATAGATAACTCTTGCATAGAAAGACTCATTTGATCAAGACAAGTACCTCGACTAGATCTTCATAACTACCCTTCAATCTTCACAATTATTGTGCTTCAATTAAAGAATGGAAATGTAATATTAATCCCATGGTTGGATGCCTTGTAGAAACCCCTGCTTGTTTGTAGACGGGTTGAGTCTCGGCACAGACAATTCTTGTAAACTTTTAGAAAGACATCGGAATCATGTTTTTAATTCTCACAATCCACCTTTACCTTCCGATTAATTTGTTGTTGACATAGGGGTTAATTGAGTTATTAAACACATGTATAATAAACCGGATGATTAAATAAATGTCCCGATCCTCGAACTAAAGAGTGAAATATTTTTTTACATTTGCGATTATCTTATATGTTGTCTAGAAAACCCTCTTGGAAAGAATCTTATATTCTATCTAGGAAATCTCATATACCACACAACTCCAAAACTCAAAGCTTACAGCCACTTGTTATTTGTCTCTACTTGCTTCAAAACATCGACAAATAGTTCCCTGTGGATTCGACTCCAAACTTAAGCGGATTATTACAACAACTTGACTGCATGTACTTGGGTGTACACATTTCGGATCAAGTCAAATTTTTGGCGCCATTACCAGGGAACCATAAAAGGTGCTTTAAGGTAAAAGGTAAAAAAAACTTCCTTTTTGTATATATTTTTTGATTTACTGTGGATAATTTTATTTTATTTTTTTAGGTCCGAGGACGCTACTCACTATCAAAATTTGCCGGCAAAATCTTTTGGGTTTGTAAATCAGCCTAAACTATCTTCACCTAGATTAGTAGCAGACTCTTATGAAAATAGTTTGGTAAATAATGAGAGATAAGGAGAAGTTCCTATGAGAGAGGGGGAAGTGCCTAGCATTCTAACTTTGCGGGATTACTTACATCCCACAAGAAATAGTGTCCCATCTGGTTTTGTCTTTCCTTCAAATGCGCCCATCTTTAACGTAAAGGTGGCAACAGTATAGCTACTTCCTCAATTTCATGGACTCGAATATGAAAATATGTATCTGCATATAAAAGATTTTGAGGAAGTATGTGGAACATTTCAAGACAACACTGAGCTTACCAAGTTAAAACTTTTTCCTTTCTTTCTAATGGACAAAGCTAAACAATGACTAAATTCTTTAGAAGCCCATTCAATATCTAACTGGCAGACATTACAGAATGAATTTTTCAAAAAAAAAATTTTCCTTACACCATACCAATGCACTCATAAGGCAAATCATGAATTTTTCTGTCAAAGAAGGGGAAACATTCTACCATTGTTGGGATAGATTCAAAGATCTTCTCCAATCCTGCCCACACCATGCTTTTGAGAATTAAACTTTGGTAGGATTTTTCTATGACTCATTACCCACTAAACTACGTCAGTTTGTCAAAATGACGGCTCAAGAAGAGTTCATAGGGAAGAGTCCGGAGGCGGCATTCAATTTTTTTGACACCATTTATGATAGTTCTTAGATGTGAGACTCAGCCTCCCCTGCCACTGTTGAAACCTGACCATCTACTTCCCAATGGGGTAAGTATGTCTTGAAAGAAGATGATGACCTAAGAGCAAAAATGTCCACCCTATCTCAAAAGCTTGAAGTTTTAGAGATGAAAAAGGTACTTCAAGTTGATGCTGGCCATCCCACAAATTAAGTGTGTGGAATTTGCGCACTAACAAGACACCTTACTGGAGTGTCCTATCATTTTGGCATTCAAAGAGGTCTTGTTGGAACAAACAAATGCAGTTTTCAACTTCAACAAGCCCTACTTCAACCCATATTCTGAAACATACAATCCAGGGTGGCGGAATCACCTGAACTTTAGTTGGAGGAACACACAACCAATTCCCATGAATCAATAATAAGGTTCACAACCACCACCTCAAGGACCTCACGGATATCAACCATACCAACCACCACAAAAGCGGAGCCTTGAGGACACACTGAATTAGTTCATGCAAAGCCAAATGAACTACAACAATAGTTCCTCTCAGGCTTTTACTGATTGCAAAACTCATACCATTCAATCTTTCGAGGATCTTAAAAGGCACATCCAAAAGTTGACCCAATCCATGAGCACACACGAGAAGGGCAAGTTTTTTGCCCAACCAAAACCACTACAAGGCCAATTTCATGTGAAAATCCTTCAATCATGAAAACACTACAAGACCAAGCCCAAGTCATCACTACACTGATAAGTGGCAAGGTGATTGACAAAACAATCAGAACTATGTTGATTCCAAGGCCAATACCTGAGTCAATCCCAGTCAACTCACCAGTTGAGCCTAAACAAGTGGCTATGATTGCAGTTGAGCTTGGGCCTGAGCCTGTGATTGAAAAAGAACCTGAGCCATCAAAGGAAAAAGACCGTGCCTGTCCTATTCTTGCTCATTTTCCTCATAGACTCAAAATAGTACAGAAGTTGAACAACCAGCCAACAATTTACGAGCTCTTTAAGTAAGTAAAGATCAATATCCCACTTCTGGATGCAACCAGACATGTTCCATCCTATGACAAGTTTCTAAAAGACTTGTGCATGATCAAGAAAAGCCAAAATGTCTAACTATTTTAGAATTCAATGAAATTCGACAGGACAACTAGATTTCGTGATACGAATCCAATAGCGAAGTCCGTTGTGTCATCCGAGCTCTAGAATATGAGTATTTTAAATACGCATTATATTGGTAAATTACCATTTTACCTTTTTTTAGAAAATAGTTTAAATTTACCTGGCTTTTACATTCTTCTCTTTTAAAAGAATTTCGTCCCCGAAATTCACACATACAATTACATACATATGCAGCAATCATAAAACATCATGTTTTTCTCCCTGAAACTTGAAACAAACACCCTCCGATGTATAAGCAGTAACCCTTTTACGATCACAATCAATGACGACTCGGTGTGCCGTCAACCAATCCATACCAAGGATAACATCAAACTCTAACATGTCTATGACCCTAAGGTCCATGGTGAGTAGAATTCTCAAGATCTCTAACTCACAACCTCGACATATCTAGTCAACCCTCACCTTAACACCTAGGGAAGAACTCACATGCAATGGCTCTTCCAAGGTTTCAACCTCTAAGCCCAAGTCGTTCACACAAGATGCAAAAACAAAAGAATGAGATGCACCAGAGTCAAATAATACCCTTGCCCATAAGCGAGAGAGTAAAAATGTATCTTGGATAACCAACTGATCTGCTGGCTCAATCTGAGGTGTGATGACGTAGACACGTCCTTGGGTCCCCGAAGTCTTGGCTTGTGAGCCTTGTCCTTGGTCTCGACCCATACTCTAGCCTATCTGGTCGGATTGTGAAGTAATAGGGGCCTGTACAACACCTTGGGATTGGGTACTGGCTCTCCTGACCCATGGTGTGGTAGGGAGGAACAAACTGAGTTTGTGAACATCCCACTGATGACTGAGATTGGGGTGTCCCATAACTCTAGGATCCCAATCTCTGAGGGCAATCCCGTTTCATATGTCCAGACTAGTGGCAAAAAAAACATGCTCTTTGCCCTGGCTGGATAGGAGCCCTAAAGTGTCTCCCACCTTAGGATGGTTGACCCTGGCCTTGGTCTTGATAGCCACGGCCCTGGCCCTAAAACCCTTGCAGAGTAAAAATCCTCTACTTCTTCCCCGAGCTAGAAGAAAAAGGTTGGCTCTCTTTCTTCTTATCTTTAACACCTGCCTCCCAGATGTTACGCGCGTCGTCCACCTCTCTCTCAATGGTCATAGTAGTCTCTACCATCAAGTCCAAGTCTTGTAGGAGAAGACCTACAATTTTTTCCAGGATGGATAATTTTAGGCCATCCTCAAACTCCCTCACTTTAGTCATGTCTGTGGCCACATACTCATCGGCGAAACGGGCTAATTCAGTGAACTTAGCCACGTATTTGAGCAGTGTCATCGTCCCTTGTTTTAAGTCTAGGAACTCCCAAGTTTTTGCATGCCGGGTAGACGCCGGGAAGTGTTTACCTATGAAGAGCTCACAAAACTCTTTTCATGTCATTGCCTCCAAGTTTCTTGAGGCTTTGACCCAATCCTACTGATTGACATCAATTGGTTGTAAATTAGAAGTATAAAAAGAAGTCAAATTAGTAGAATAACCGCACTAAAAAGTAGTAATTAAAGTAAATTAGGGTTAGTGCGGAAATTATTCATTTTAACAGTTTTTATGTAAAAATTGCAGGATAAATGCAGAAATAACCAAAGAAGAAGGGAGCAATGTCAAGACGATGGAAAATCTAGAAGGATAAAGTGTAATAAAAGAATCAGAAGCCTTGCAACTTGCCAAAACCACTTGCACCACCGTCTGGACGGCACTGCCACCGTCCAGACGGCCATCCAATGATCGCCATACAAATCTCCTTCCTCCTGCTTCCGTTTCTGCCTATAAATAGGCCCCTTCTCCTCCTCTGCATGCAGGCCTGATCAGCGAGAGAACCTCCTCCAAAAACAAAGTTCCGAGAGTTCCCAAGACACAATCCAAAAGAGAGAAAAAAAATAGATACAAAGTGAGAACACGTTCCGGTCCGTGTTTAGTCCAAATCCTGTACTTTTATTTTATTGTAATGTTAACTGCTCACACTCCTTGCTCGTCTATAGCAATGGAGCGTCAGTAGTTCCGTATATCCTCCAGTGCGAGGGGAACATATGTATAATATTGAAATATTTATGGAATTGCTGATGTTTTATCTATATGTTTATTATATATTTAAGACATGCCAGCTGGAATAACCTCGGTGATCCTATCGGTATGGCTTTGCTTCCACTGGAACGCTGAGGAAGTTCCACTGACGCATGATATTACTATATATAATAATATTGCCTGCTAGAATAACCCCGGTGATCCTATTGGTATGGCTAGTCCTACACTGGAATGCTGAGGAAGTTCTACTGTCAATATATATATTCCAGGATGATCTATTGTATAATTCAAGTATTCCGTTTGAGTGGCTTGACTTTCTGGGTGACGTATCTAAATACAGCTAACCTGACAAGTTGCTGTATTATGATTAACTACCACCGATTGACCTAACAAGTTGCTGGAGAATCGTCTATCCCACCAGCGAGTTTTACTCGAATTAGTCAATTGGAACATCTATAATCCAGTGTAGCCTAATGAGCAGCTGTGTTATAATATATTACCTTCACAATAGCCTAATAAGCTACTGTGTGCTGAATTATGTACATCAGACCTACCGATTGACTTTCTAATAAAATGGAAGTTGATTGATGTGCGGTAGCAATTCCGTGACAAGACCAATATAAAGCATATGGGATCCTTAAACTGAAGGATATAGTTTAAATTTCTGTCAGTTAATCTGCTTTATCTGCGCACTTTATTATAATTGCACTTTAATTCCGTCTGTTGAATAAATTAAAACCAGTTAATTAGACTAAGCTCACACCACGAGCAATCAAACATCAAACTACTCCAAACAAACAACTTTACTGTTTTTGATTTTTATTTTATTTTATTAATTTTTTACAAAAATTACTTAACTCTTCGTGGGATCGATACTTGGACTTAAAAACCGAGAAAACTATAATTTGACCACTTATACTTGGGTGTAATATTATAATATAATTCAGACACACAAAAAGTGCAATCATATTTTTGGCGCCGTTGCCGGGGAGTTATAGTAAGCGGAAAAACATAATAAATAAATAAAATAATATATATAAAATTAT
>CM042196.1:17092343-17105744 GCA_023539305.1 Ilex asprella
GAAACACTGTATAGTCTAGATTTCTTTTGTAAATTCTGCTGCGCTATAATAGTAAATTTTTATTGGGAATGTAAAGGCCAAATATGACATATTCTTTTGGGATATTGATGTAAATGTTATGGATTACTGTTAGGAAGTCTTTTTATTGATGGTTTATCTTAGTGCTCTCATGGTATGAATGGTTATTGAATGTAATGCCGTCCAGGGTGTATTTTGGAGTGTTACATGACTAATCCAAAAGGTTCACTCCAATGAGAATGCCCAATTAACTCAAAACTTTCCTCCGAGGGTTTATAGATGAAAGATTGATTCATGGGAAGCTAGGGACGAGATAGTGAGGATCCAAGCATAAACCATGACCAGACTTATGAATTATCAAAGACTCACAATCATATCCACTCTCAACCAAGTCAAATCGAACCATCATACACCGAGAGAGGAAAGAAAATGAGTTAAAATAAAAAATCCAAGAGGAGGTCTCCCTCGAATTAGTCAACTAAAAATCTAGCTATTCATGATATAAGGAAAGACATGCATAATATAAAGAGACATAATGAAGAAATAAAACATGGAACTTGAACTAATAATGCAAGAAAGCTTAAACTATAAAGAAAAATATTCAATACCCATTTTAAGCTAGAAAATGAAGAAAACTTGAAAACAACAATGGTGAAATTTAAAATGTAAGACTAAACTTGAAATAAATAACATTAAGGTGCAAGAATAAAAGATTACAAGAAGTTTAAAGTTAACTACAACTGAAATGGAACGAAAAATGCAAAAAATATAAACTTTCTATCTACTATTCATCATCTTCTTCCCTGGAACTATCTAAGCTTAGGTAGCCACCCCTCAAATCTTGTGTGAATGCTGAATATATGGAGTGTGAGAGCCTTGAAATTTTACCTATGATGGTCCCCCCTAGTATGTGTGCATGCGTCCCATCACTAGGAGGTGAGATGATGGCTTGGACAGGCTAGGAGCAGCCTACCCAAAAACTCCCCTGGCTACCCCTTTCTTTTCTATCCACATTAATGCTTTACTTTTAAAGTCTTCAATATGGGTGTAGGTGACATGTAAATGTGTAAGAAAAGTTAGGGGACAAGTGGGAGAATCAATGGTGGGATCCCTAAGCAAGTGGAGAATGAGATGTAGGCGATCTGGGCATTTTGGGTTGTTTCAGTACACTCTACCGGTATGGCCTACCGGTAGGTCGAACTCCAGTAGGTAAATCCTATCGGTATGGCCTACAGGTAGGTCTTTTGCTCTGAACTAGTTTTTGTAAAATTAGCATATCTTTTGATCTTACTGTCCGATTGAGCTGAAATTTTGACACAATATAGAAGACATCCAGATCTACAACTTTCTTGTTTTTCACTTTTTCAGATTAGAATTGGATCATGGTCAAAAATGGAAAAAACTGCAGTACTATGTCAAAACCTTGGGAAACTAGTGGGCTAAACCTTCCAAATTGCATTTCTCTTGGTTTCTTCACCTTCCAAGACTCCTAATACTCATTGAATGTGTCCATATCTTCACTACTCATTCATTCTTAGTTGCAAGGTTACAAAATCCATGATTTACTCTATAATTATCTGCAACATCGAAAATTTAACGTTATTCATAAATTTGGCTAACTCTAAGTACTTATATGCAAAGCTAAGTAAAAATGTATGTAATGAGGCCATTAAATATGTAATTTTTTATCCTCATCGTATATTTGAATACAGATAACAAAAACATGGATTTAAGACAACGAACAAGAGAGTCTTTAAGACGAACACGAAGGGATCAATATCCACCACCTCAAGCACCTCCACAATCACCTGGACCAGGAATAACTTCAATGAGGTGATGTTTGAGAATTTTGAACAATAAGACTGGTATGATATTAATTTCTGACAAAAACTATTATTTCTGAAAGACCAGTTATGTTTGAAGATTTTGAGAACATAGGAGTAACAAAAATTCTTGATACAAGATGATGGTTACATTATGTTAGATTATCTGTTCTTGCTTATGACTGCTTATGTAAAACCCGTGAAATTTTAAATTTTTTTAAAAGGGGTAAAATGGTTATTTTAGCACTATAATGCGTATTTAAAATATTCAAGTTATAAATATCGGATGAGAAAAAGGAGTTCGCCGTTGGACTCGTGTAGCGAAATCTAGTCACCCTGTCGAATTTTGTCGAATTCCAAGATAGTAAGATGTTTCGCACGTCGTTCGAGGTAATTGGATGGCAGATTACTCCACAAAGGTCTCCAAATATAATTATCATAAAATTTAAGTATAATTGGATTAAAGTATTAATAAAATTAATTTGAGCTAAACACGGAATGTAATAAATCATTTTGGAACGAAATCGGACCCGAATAAGCGGGGGACACTTGGCACGATCTGGGCCTAGTCTCGAAAAATATAAATAGGGCCTTAAATGGGATATTTCAGCAGAAAATATCCTATCCTTCAGCCCATTTCAGCCGCCCAAGGAGAGAGTGAAAGAGAAGAGAGAAAACTTATTTTCTTCACCTTTCTTCTTCGATTTTCTGGACTTTCGTCGCTCGGATTCCATCGAGCCAAGAGAGGAAATCGATCTCTGTCGCGAGGGCTACATCTACGTGCCAAATACAAGAGATTTCACTGAAGATTCAAAAGTGGAGATTTGTGAAATCAAGAGTTCTTGAGTTGTTTTGGTGTTATAGAAGTTTTCTACACTTCTATTGAGGTAGGGTTCTTCCTACCTTGGATTATACTTTCTTTAGATGTTGGTAGACTAAATGTAAAGTTTATATATGCCTATGCATTGACTTGTATATATGTCTATGGTTATGGAAGTGGAAAAGTGAGCATGGAAAGGATTTTGGCTAGCTTCTAGCTTAATTTTGATATAAGGAAGTTACATGTAATTGTTCTTGTAACTTAGGAAATCTTGAGGCATACTATGTGTTTTATGAATTGTGCCTAGAAGGTGTTTGATAAAATGCCTTGATTATTTAGATGGCTGTTTGAGGCCATTGGGATAACATGTTAAATGTGTTGTTGACATATGCTTAATGATATGTTGTTTATGATGATTTATGGAATATCATGAGGTGTGAAAAATATTGCTCATGTAGTATTCAGTAAATATTGGGCATGATCATGGCATCACATTCATGGGCTATATGCATGAGTGTGGGTGTGTGAGTGCATGATTGATCAACACCAAATTTGGTGCTTTATGGGTGGGCTTGGGAAAAATTGGATTGAAGATCCAATTGAGTCTCACGGTTGCATGCATGAAAACTTGTGTCAGGTATAGCAAGAAAGGCTAGACACTCCCTCGGGTGCAAGACCCGACCACATGGTTCAGGCACTTCCCGGAGGTGAAATTCTAGAAAAGTGTCATGGTGCACTGAACCGGCGGTTGTGATACCAAAATCGGTTGCCTAACAAAGACACAAGATTTTAATTTATAAAGTACTCATTCAATGAGTAACAACCATCAATGATGTGATTTTATGATGAAAACCACTTTTGTTTTCAAACGATCATTCGATGGATTTTCTGTCAAGTGACGATTCATTTCACAAGTGCATTGCATTGTGTTGTGGGAGTCGGCGAGGACTCGGGTTGAAGTGCATGAGTGAGTATTATCTCATTCCATGACATGACATGGTTGCATTCCAACATTGAATGCATATTCTTGCATGGAATGATGAGTTATATGTTACTTGTGAGTATTGCATGAGCATGAACATCTAGGGGGAGTAACCTCTGTTGGATCTACTTTACTAGGCGTTGGCTCACCCTATACGAGAACACATTTTTGGTACAGAGTATACGCTGGTGGACGGACCACATTCGGGTCGCCAAGGTTGAAGAAAAGCCATGATGTGCCTTATTTTGAGCTTTGTAAATCAAGTATGACAATACTTGGTATGAAATTGTAATAGAACTCATATGAATTTGGTACGTAAATATCAGGTTGTATGAGTTTGAGTTTGGTTGTACACGTGTTCGTTGGTTTTGAGGAGCTTTGAAATGAATTGGAAAGGAAAAACTATTCAAATGAGCAAAATCTGAGTTTAACTACCGGTAGTCAACAGGTAGTCGTGAACCAATAGGTCTCAGGCTACCAGTAGTCAACTGATAGTCATTGGTCAAGAGGGTTCTAGCTACCTGTAGCTAACAAGTAGCTTCTGATAGAGAATTTACAGAATACCCGAACTACCGGTAGTCGATAGACACCTACCGGTAGCCAGTCCAAAAATCTGAAATTTTAAAAATTATTTTGCCAAGCTTTGGGCTTAAAATTTCCTTCCTTTAAATGACCAAATTGGACCCTAATGGGGTATGAATCATGGTGTGTTGGACTTGGATGCTTTTAACATGGTGTCGGGTTATGCGACATCAACGGATATTTTCGTGGGTTGACGGGTTGTCAACGGTTAATTAATGACCACTGGATTTTGGGGTTTCACAGCTTGGTATTAGAATATAGGCCGTAGATCTTATATGGTCCTTGTGGGAAATGAGTCTATCATAGGCCACAACTAAAGCCTTAGGTAAATTGTCTACTTAAACTGGATGGGGCATGGGTTTAGACCATTGCATTCATGTGCATTCATGTTACGTGATTTATATGCTTTATGATTATGTGGTAAATGACATGTGTATTATATGCATGGTGCTATGTATATGAAAAGAAGGACACTAGGTTTAGAAAACAAAATCCAAGGTTATGTTCGGAGAAAGGGATGAATGGGATGGTTCATGGTATGAATGTCTACTAGTGGGTGACATGTGCCATACTAGTGAGACAATGAGAAAGTTCTCAATGTTTAAATGTTAATCCCTGATTTGGGATAGTATTTGAGACTCTATTGCTATCTGACATATGTAGATGGCTAATTGAGGAAGAGGACGCCGAGGCGGTGGGCGGCATAACAACCAACCACCACCGGCATTTGACCAACAAGCCTTTATGGAGGCTATTGGTACCACGGCTACTACCATTGCACAAGCTAGTGCTGCAGCTGCCACAATTGCACAAGCTAGTGCAAATGTGAGTCAAGAAGGGCCAAGTAACCTCCAGAGGTTCAAGAAACACAAGCCTCCAACCTTCTTAGGAGGAAGGGATCCGATGGTAACTGACCATTGGATTTGGCAAATGGTAAAGATCTTGAGGGCTATAGAGATCACCTCCGATGCAACCAAGATAACTCTGGCTACTTTTTAGCTGGAAGGAGAATCCCAAGTGTGGTGGGATTGGGTCAAAGCCTCAAGGGACTTGAAGGCAATGACATGGGAGGAGTTCCGTGAACTTTTCATGGGCAAATACTTCCCGACGGCTGCTCGACATGCAAAGGCCAAAGAGTTATTGGAATTGAAGCAAGAAACTATGACAGTGATAGAATACGTGGCTAAGTCCACTGAATTAGCCTATTTCGCTGACGCCTATGCGGCCACAGATATGGCCAAAGTGAGTAAGTTTGAGGATGGCCTAAAATTGTCCATCCTGGGCAAAATTGTGGGTCTTCTTCTGCAAGACTTGGACACGATGGTCATGACTGCTATGGTCATTGAGAGAGAAGTGGATGATGTACGAAACATCTAGGAAGAGGGTGGTAAAGACAAGAAGAAGGAGGGCCAATCCTCTTCTTCTAGTGCGGGTAAGAAGCAATGGACTTTTGCTCAGCAGGGACAACAAGGGCAGGGCCGCGACTATCAAGGCCAAGGCCAAGGTCAGTCCTTCCAAGGCGAGAGAAATTAGAGGCTTTCCTTTCAAGCAGTCCAGCGGACTTGCTATCATTGCCACCAACTGGGGCATATGAAATGGGATTGTCCTTAGAGGCAAGGATCCCAGAGCTATGGGACATCCCAGTCCCAGTCTTCAGTGGGGCAGCCACAGATCCAGTTTATTGCTCCTTACCCCACCATGGGTCAAAGGAGCCAATATCAGTCTCAAGGTGTTGCACAAGCACCTACCACTTTTCGAGCGGGGACTCCGCAAGCAGGCCAGTTGGGCCAGGGCATGGGTCGAGGCTGAGGACAAGGCTCACAAGCCAGGACTTTGGGGATCTAAGGGCGTGTCTACGCCATTACACCTCACACTGAGTTGGTGGATCAGTTGGTTATCTAAGGTGCATTTCTACTCTCTCGTTTATGGGAAAGAGTACTATTTAACTTTGGTGCATCGCATTCATTTATTTCTACATCATGCGTGAAAGATTTGGGCTTAGAGGTTGAAACCTTGGAAGAGCCGTTACATGTAAGTTCTCCCCTAGGAGCCAGGGTGAGGGTCAATCAAATATGTCGGGGGTGTAAGTTAGAAATCTCAGGGATTCTACTCACTGTAGACTTTCGGGTCATGAACATGTCAGAGTTCGATGTCATCCTTGGGATGGATTGGTTGACAGCACACTGTATTGTTATTGATTGTGATCGTAAGAGGGTCACTACTTATACGCCTAAGGGTGTTTGTTTCAAGTTCCAGGGGAAAAAGCACAGTGCTCTACCCCGAGAAGTGTATGACTCTCGATGTCATGGGTAGTTGATGGGTTGGCTAGCAAGCCTTACCTTGGAGAATGAGGCGAGACAGGAGTTTGGTTTACCTGGAGTGGTTTGTGAGTATGCAGATGTTTTTTCCGATGAATTACCAGGATTACCTCCACAAAGGGATGTAGACTTCACCATTGAGTTACATCCAGGTACATCGTCCATTTCTATGAGTCCACATAGGATGGCACCTGCTGAGTTACAAAAACTCAAGGTCCAATTACAGGAATTGTTGGACAGGGGATTCATTAGACCAAGCACTTCACCTTGGGGATGCTCCGGTGTTGTTCGCCAAGAAGAAGGACGAGACCCTTCGGTTATGCATTGACTACTGGCAGTTGAATAGGGTTACTATCAAGAATAAGTACCCTTTGTCGAGGATTGATGACTTGTTTGACCAACTGAGAGGAGCGCGGGTTTATTCCAAAATAGATCTCTGCACTAGTTATCATCAGTTGAGGGTTAGGGAGACGAACATCCCTAAGACAACATTTAGGACACGGTATGGGCACTTCAAATTTTTCGTCATGCCTTTTGAATTGACGAATGGCCCAGCGGCATTCATGGATCTTATGCATAGGGTGTTCCAACCCTATTTAGATCAGTTTTTTATAGTTTTTGTTGACGACATCTTGATCTACTATAAGTTTGAGGAAGAGCATGAGGGTCACTTGAGAATTTTCTCTAGACCTTGAAAGATCGTCAGTTGTACGCCAAGTTCAACAAGTATGAATATTGGCTGATTGAGGTGAAATTTTTGGGACATGTAGTGTCGACTTCGGGTTTATCCATAGACCCGGAGAAGGTTGAGGCAGTCATGAATTGGGAGAGGTCGAAGTCAGCCTTCGAGATACGCAGTTTTTTGGGATAGACAAGGTACTATAGACAGTTCATTGAGGACTTCTATTGATTAGCTGCACCTATGACGAAGTTAACCCGAAAGGAGGTCAAGTTTGAGTGGAATGATTCTTGTGAGAAGGCATTCTAAGAGTTGAAGAGGTGGCTTACTTCAACTCCTATTTTGATTGTTCTGAAAAGGGGATAGATGTACACAGTGTATTATGATGTCTCTAAGGACGAACTTGGTTGTGTCTTGATGCGGTCCAGGAGGGTGGTGGCTTATGGTTCTCGGCAGTTAAAGAACCATGAGTAGAATTACCCCACATATGACATGGAGTTGGCGGCTATAGTCTTGCCTTGAAAGCTTGGTGTCACTACCTATACGACAAACAATTTGAAGTGTTTTTGGACCACAAGAATCTGAAGTACATCTTTACACAACTGGACCTCAACATGAGGCAACGCAGGTGGATGAAGTACCTCAAATATTATGACTTAACTTTGCATTACCATCCTGGTAAGGCAAATGTAGTGGCTGATGCACTCAACCAAAAGTCATAGGGTGTTGTGGCTAGTGTGGTTTCCCGAGAGTGGCAGATGCTTGAGACTGTGGGATGGTTTGGACTACATTTTATGGGACAAGTTCATGGTAATTTGGGGAGTTTTGTGGCTATGCCTTCCCTACTGAGCAGGGTGATTAAGTCCCAGAGTAAGGACACAAAGTTATTATCCATCCGAGACCGTATACAGGCAGGTACAGGTGACGAGGGCTGAGCCATTCACTCGGATGGCAGTCTTTGGTATCGAGGATGGGTTATGGTCTGGGCCATTCACTCGGATGGTAGTCTTTGGTATCGAGGATGGGTTATGGTTTCTCAGTTGGAAAATCTGAGAGAGGAGATCCTTAGGGAGTTTCATTGCTCCCGTTTTACGGTTCATCTAGGTGGCACGAAGATGTTTCATGATCTTCGTCGTTAGTGTTACTAGAGCGGAATGAAGAGACAAGTGGGTGACTTTGTTAGTCGATGCCTTACGTGTCAGCAAGTGAAAGCTGAACATCAGAGGCCAGTAGGATTACTCCAGCCCTTGGAGGTGGCTGAGTGGAAGTGAGAGAATGTCTCGATGGACTTTGTGACTTACTTACCGCAGACATCGTGGGGACATGATGCGGTGTGGGTGATAGTAGACCGACTTACTAAGTCAGCACAATTTTTGGTGGTACAGATGACCTTCACAATGGAGGAGTTTTGCAAGTTATATATACGAGAGATTGTCCGGCTACATGGGGTACCCGTATCTATAGTATCGGATCGGGATCCCAATTTTACGGCTCACTTTTGGGAGAATTTCTAGCTAGCCATGGGGACATAATTGATGATGAGTATTGATTTTCATCACCAGACGAACGGTCAGTTGGAGAGGACAATCCAGAAGTTAGAGGACATGCTACGGGCATGTGTCCTAGACCTCAAGGGTAACTGGAAAGAACATTTAGCATTGGTGAAGTTTGCCTATAACAACAGTTATCAGGCGAGCATACAAATGACACCCTATGAGGCATTATATGGGTGGCCTTGTCATTCTCCGATTTATTGGACGGAGGTAGGAAAGAGACCCTCTACGGGTCCGAAATTGGTTAGAGACACCTCGGTGAAGGTGGGCTTGATACGAAAACGTCTTCTTACGGCTCAGAGCCGGCAGAATTGTTACGCAGACAGACGACGAAGACCTTTAAAGTTTGAGCTGGGAGATCATGTCTTCTTGAAGGTAATGTCTACAAGAGGAGTGGTTATATTCGATAAGCGGGGAAAGATGTCGCCGAGGTACATTGGGCCTTTCGAGGTACTCTAGAGGGTGGGTACAGTCGCATACAAGTTGGCGCTACCGCCAAATCTACCGGGTGTTCATGCAGTATTCCATGTCTCTATGCTCCGAAAATACACCCCGAATTCGAGTCATGTGGTGGATTGGGGCGAACTTGATGTTGATACAGATAGAACCATCGAGGAGGGACTGATGCGTATCATAGATAGCCAGGATCAAGTTTTGCGAGGCAAGACTGTGAGGCTAGTGAAGGTATTGTGACAGCATCGAGGAGTGGATGAGGCAACATGGGAGCGTGAGGACACCATGCATACCAATTATCTTTTCTTATTTAAGGATGGAGGTATTTTTCTGGTAGTCATTTAGTGTTAGATGACTGTTGTATATGTTAGATGACTGTTGCATATGCATGTGATTATATGTGTATGTGGGTATGAATTTTGGGGACAAAATTCTTTTAAGGGGGGAAGAATATAAAACCCAGGAAATTTTAATTTTTTTCGGAAAGGGAAAAATAGTCATTTTACCACTATTATGCGTATTTAAAATAATCATGTTCTAGACGTCGGATGAGAAAACGGAGTTCGCCGTTGGACTCTTGTCACGAAATCTAGTCACCCTGTCGAATTTCGTCGAGTTCTGAGATAGTCGGATGTTTTGCACGTCATTCGAGGTAACTGGGTGGCGGGTGACCCCACAAAGGTCTCCAAATATACTTATCATAAAATTTAAATATAATTGGATTAAAGTATCAATAAAATTAATTTGAGTTGAACACAGAATGCAATAAATCGTTTCGGGGCAAAATCGAACCCGAATAAGCGGGGGACACCTGACACGATCTGGGCCAAGTCTTGAAACATATAAATAGGGCCTTAAATGGGATATTTTCAGCAGAAATATCCCATTGCTCAGCCCATTTCAGCCGCCCAAGGAGAGAGAGAAAAAGAAGAGAGAAAACTTATTCTCTTCACCTTTCTTCTTCGATTTCCCGGACTTTCATCGCTCGGATTCCGTCGAGCCAAGAGAGGAAATCGATCTCCGTCACGAGGGCTACATCTACGTAAGCAAGAGATTTCACCAAAGATTCAAAAGTGGAGATTTGAGAAATCAAGAGTTCTTGAGTTGTTTTGGTGTTATAGAAGTTTTCTACACTTCTATTGAGGTAGGGTTCTTCCTACCTTGGATTATACTTTTTTTAGATGTTGGTAGACTAAATGTTAAGTTTATATATGCCTATGTATTGACTTGTATATATGTCTATGGTTATGGAAGTGGAAAAGTGAGCATGAAAAGGATTTAGGCTAGCTTCTAGCTTAATTTTGATATAACGAAGTTACATATAATTGTTCTTTTAACTTAGGAAATCTTGAGACATGCTATGTGTTTTATAAATTGTGCCTAGAAGGTGTTTGGTAAAATGCCTTGATTGTTTAGATGGTTGTTTGAGGCCATTGGGATAACATGTTAGATGTGTTGTTGACATATGCTTATCGATATGTTGTTTATGATGATTTATGAAATGTCATGAGGTGTGAAAAATATTGCTCATGTAGTATTCATTACATATTGGGTATGATCATGGCATCACATTCATGGGCTAAATGCATGAGTGTGGGTGTGTGAGTGCATAGCTGATCAACACCAAATTTGGTGCTTGATGGGTGGGCTTGGGAAAAATTGGATTGAAGATCCAATTGAGTCTCACGGTTGCATGCATGAATACTTGTGTCGGGTATAGCAAGAAAGGCTAGAAACTTTCTCGGGTGCTAGACTCGGCCACATGGTTTAGGCACTTCCCAGCGGTGAAATTTTGAAAAATTTCATGGTGTACAGAACCGACGGTTGTGATACCAAAATCCGTTGCCCAACAAAGACACAAGATTTTGATTTATAAAGTACTCATTCAACGAGTAACAACCATCAGTGATGTGATTTTATGATGAAACAACTTTTATTTTCAAACGATCATTGGATGGATTTTCTGTCAACTGACGATTTATTTCACAAGTGCATTGCATTGTGTTGTGGGAGTCGGTGAGGACTTGGGTTGAAGTACATGAGTGAGTATCATCTCATTCCATGGCATGGCATGGTTGCATTCCAACATTAAATGCATATTCTTGCATGGAATGATGGGTTATATGTTGCTTATGAGTGTTGCTTGAGCATGAGCATCTAAGAGGAAGTAACCTCTGTAGAATCTACTTTACTGGGCGTTGGCTCACCCTATACGGGAGCACATTTCAGGTGTAGAGTATACGCCGGTGGACGGACCACATTCGGGTCGCCAAGGTTGAAGAAAAGCCAAGATGTCGCTTATTTTGAGCTTTCTAAATTAAGTATGACAATACTTGATATGGAATTGTAATAAAACTCATATAAACTATATTTGGTATGTAAATATCAGGTTTTATGAGTTTGAGTTTGGTTGTACATGTGTTCGTTGGTTTTGAGGAGCTTTGAAATGAATTGGAAAGGAAAAACTATTCAAATAAGCAAAATCTGGGTTTAACTACCGGTAGTCAACAGGTAGTCGTAGACTAGAAGGTCTCAAGCTACCGGTAGTTAACTGGTAGTCATTGGTCCAAAGGGTTCTAGCTACAGGTAGCTAACAAGTAGCTTCCGGTAGAGATTTTCCAGAATACCCGAATTACCAGTAGTCGATAGACACCTACCGGTAGCCAGTCCAAAAATCTGAAATTTGAAAAATTATTTTGCCAAGCTTTGGGCTTAAAATTTTCTTCCTTTAAATGACCAAATTGGACCCTAATGGGGTATGAATCATGGTGTGTTGGACTTGGATGCTTTTTTAACATGGTGTCGGGTTATGCGACATCAACGTGTATTTCCGTGGGTTGACGGGTTGTCAATAGTTAATTAATGACCCCCAGATTTTGGGGTGTCATAGCTTTGTTCGAGAATTTAATAGTAATGCTGAGATAGTTGGAGAAAGGCAATTACGTGTGTTCATACGAGGTAATATTTTCCAAGTTACACCGGCTACTGTAGCTGAGTTCTTTCAACCGATACAAAGACCAGAAAACCCATAATACTCGTACATCTGATTACCTGATTTAAACGTTATAAGAAGAGAAGTGACATGGAACCCAAAATTTGCTTGGGCTAGACCAAATAAATACATAAAGCAAGAAGACTTGACTGACAAATACCGCATCCTGAATTTGATAACATCATACAATTTGCTACCACGAGCTCAAAAGAATCAAATTTATACTGAGCAAGCTTATTTCTTATATTCATTTAGGATGGGACACACAATTGACCTACCAAACTTAATCATGGACCAAATGATACTTGCTATGGATAGAAAGAAACCCTCACTCCCATATGCTATATTAGTTTTCAGCTATGCTGGAATGAGGGCGTGATCTTTGATCTGACATAGAAAACAGTAGACCATTTTGGAGCATTAGATAAAAATTCATCGAATAAGAGTCATGGAGGACAACATGAAGAACAACAAGAAGCACCACTTCAACCAGAAGAAGAGCCATTTCAGGTACCTGAAGAATTCATTCCACAAGAACAGCCTCCACTACAAGAAGATCAGCCATACATACCAGTAGACGACAGAACTGATAAACATATCTTACTAGGAATGGAGACTTGCATTACTCAGATCAATCAGTGTATGGATGAATATGAGCAGAATCAAGTTGAGCTTTTAAAGTTATTTAGAGATTGTTTTGGAGGAGGACCTTCTACTTTCTAAATAGACTAGAGATTCTACCAAACAATTTACTATCTTTCACTTATCTTTTACATTATGCACCTTTATTTTATGCACTTGAACTTTAATTTATGTCTTGCACCTGTATGTTTTGAACTTGTTTATTTTAAATTTGTATATGTTTAAATTTTTGTTACTTATAGAACTCATGTTTGTTAAGTTAGGAGGATTATTTCATATAATTTACAGTTTAATTAGGTTAATATTCCTATGTTTTGTGAAAATAGCCTTAATCTGATCACACGGGATTTTCATATTTTAGTTGTATAGTATCTTAATATTTTTGTTTAAAATTACTCTAATAAAGCACAAATAGGTTTTTTTTTTATTATTTCAGAAACCTTGTGAAATATTACACTCTTTACATATATAGTGGATATGTATAACCAATTGAAGAATTTGAGCCAATATTTCTTAGAGAGATATTCCACATCTACTCA
>CM042196.1:17105844-17122658 GCA_023539305.1 Ilex asprella
CATCACTCTCCAAAACTAGAGTTTTAGAACAAGAAAAGAGATTTCATTGGTATTCAACCCTAACTTTGTTCAAAACATGTAATATTTACAAAAATACCAAGGAGTGATAGTTTTATAGCACATATATTTGATCTAGAGTCAATAGAATACATATAGACATAAGCCCTAGCCTCAAGAAACCCTTACCTCTTAAATATAGAATACATATAGAAAAAGAAGAAACCCTTACCTTGAATCAAGAATCTCAAGCAAGAATCCAAGCTCTAAAGACTTCTTTCCTCCCTTTTCTTTCTCCCTTAATCTTCTTCTAGGGTCCTAAGAGGTGTGGGGTGAGAATGGAATAGAAGAATGGGACAAATAAGGTTTAGAATGGTGTTTTAAAATACAAAAATTCTGACTTTTTAACTGTTTGGGAAGCTTCAGACAATGCGTACCGGTACGCGTACTAGTATGGTTTATCAACTGGAGTTTGGGGTACCGGTACATGGTTTGATTGACAGATTTTTGCTTCAACTTCCTGTGCAGTTTTGACCCATTTAGAGGTCGAATTAAAATTTTTTCATGAAATACACTTTTGTAGCCCTAGATGTCTACTATCTACTGTCTAAATTTCAGATCAAATGGACATCATGTTTCTCTTTGAAGGTGGGAATGGTCCCATAAAAATGATGCTCCAACAGTCAAAAATTTCCATCACTAGGATGGGGTTTAAAGGCATCATATTTTTTTTTGAAATGTTTCCCAATCTTTGGCATCTATCACACGTTAAACAAAAGACATTAACGTCATTGAAAAGTGTGGGCTAGTGAAATCCACACTGTAAGATTTTTCTAGCGGTTTTTCTTGATGAAAAGTGGTCACCACATGCTTCAGAATGACAAAATGCTATTACTTGGTTGCTTTCAGGAGCAGGGATGCAACGCCTTATGATCTGATCCTTACAGTATTTAAATACGTACGGATCTTCCCAAAAGATGTTACGAACCTCTCTCAGAAATTTCTTTTTATCCATGGGAGTGAATGATGGTGGGAGTATCCCAATAGCTAGGAAATTAGCAATGTCTGCGTACCATGGAGTCTCATCAATTATGATCAGTTCTTCATCAAGGAATTTCTCATTGATTGGCAATCCATCCACGTAAAATTCATAAGTCAATCTAGACAGGTGGTCTACCACCACATTTTCAACACCTTTCTTATTTTTAATGACAAAATCAAACTCTTAGAGTAAGAGTATCCATCTTAAGAGTCTTGGTTTGACATCTTTCTTTATGAGCAAGAATTTTAGGGCTGCATGGTTAGTGAATACAGTAACAGAAGAACCAACAAGATAGGAACGAAATTTCTCCAAAGCAAAAACTACAACAAGCAATTCTTTTTCAGTTGTTGAGTAATTCATTTGAGAATCATTCAAAGTTTTACTTGCATAGTAAATTATATGTGGTTTCTTATCATTTCTTTGTCCCAAAAAAGCACCTACAGTATAATCACTCGCATCACACATTAGTTCAAAGGGAAGAGTCCAGTCAGGGGGTTGCATTGTTGGAGCAGAAATTAACATGCCCTTCAGCTTGTCAAAAGCTTTTTGGCATGCTTTATTCCAGTCAAAGATTACATCTGACTCAGGAGATGACACATGGATTTTGCTATGGTACTGAAATTTTTTATGAATCTCCTGTAAAAATGTGCATATCCTAGGAATGATCGGACATCCTTTACAATCCTGGGTGGTGGAAGATTTTCAATTAGATCAATTTTTGCCTTGTCAACTTTCATGTCCTCAGACGACACAGTGTGACCTAAGATGATGCCTTGTGTTACCATGAAATGGAATTTTTCCCAATTAAGCACAAAATTAGCTTCCTTACACCTTATTAACACTTTTTCTAAGTTTACCAGACACAATTCAAATGAGTTACCATAGATAGAGAAATCGTCCATGAATACTTCCAAAATTTTTTCAACCATGTCACTGGACAAGCTTAGCATGCACCTTTGGAATGTTGCACAAGTATTACAAAGTCCAAATGACATCTTTTTGAATGCAAAGGTGCCAAAGGGACATGTGAATGTGATTTTCTCCTGATCATTTAAGGCTATCTCAATTTGATTATACCCGAAATATCCATCCAAGAAATAGTAAAATTCATGTCCTGCAACTCTTTCCAGAACTTGATCAAGAAATGGTAGAGGAAAAAGGTCTTTCCTAATTACTAAATTCAGTTTTTGGTAATCAATGCGCATTCGCTATCTTCTAACGACTCGTGTTGGCATCTGTTCATTAGCATCATTTTTTACCACTCTAACCCCAGATTTTTTGGGCACAACTTGGGTTGGACTTACCCACTTGCTATCAGAGATGAGAAAGATTATCCCTACATTTAAGAGTTTGAGTACCTCAGTTCTCACAACTTCCTTCATGTGAGGATTCAACCATCTATGCATTTTACAAGAGGGTTTCGAATCCTCTTCAAAGTATATTGCATGATTATAGATCAATGGGCTTGTACCTTTTAAGTCAGCGATGGTCCACATAATGGTGCTTTTATGACTTTAAAGAACTTCTATCAGTTTAGACTCTTGCAAGTCTGTGAGCTTAGAGGAAATTAGCACTGGGTATGACTCGTCTTTACCTAAAAATGCATACTTGAGTTCAGATGGAAGATGCTTTAGTTCAGGCTTTGGTGGCCTGTCACTTGATGAGAATGGCTTCGTGCCTTTTGGTGAAATTTCTTCAAATTTTGGGGTCCATGTCTCAACAACATGAGTAGGGCAACATTTTGTTTTTGGGTCATCAGTTAAATCAGATGCAATAGACTCTAGCATAGATGATTTAGTCAGTTTCTCATAGAATGTGTCACTCAGATGCTCCTATATCAAAGATTCAACGGAGTTTACTTCCCCTTCCTCCTCATCTTCTCCTGGGTGTTTAATAATATTGAAAATATTCAGTTCAAGAGTCATATTCTCAAAAGTCAATTTCATGACTCCATTCCTGCAATTGATTAGTGCATTGGAAGTTGCTAGGAAGGGTCACCCAAGAATCATGGGCATTTGGTTCTCCGAATGTAATGTTGGTTGAGTATCTAGAATAATGAAGTCATCAGGGAAGAGAAAGTTATCCACGTGGACAAGCACATCATCAACAATGCCCCTAGGAATTTTTACAGACCTGTCTGCTAACTGGAGTGTGACACAAGTGAGTTTGAGTTCCCCCAGGCCCAACTACTAGTAGACAGAGTAGGGAAGTAAATTAACATTGGCTCCAAGGTCTAACAATGCTTATTATATTTTGAAATCTCCAATGACACATGACACAGTTGGACACCTGGGGTCTTTGTATTTTGGAGGGGTTTTACATTGTAACAAGACACTGGCTTATTCTGTCAGAAATGCTTTTTTTTTTTGGACATTCTAGCTTCTCTTGACTGTGCACAAGTCTTTTAGAAACTTAGCATAAGATGGTACTTATTGGATTGCATCCAGAAGTGAGATGTTGATTTTTACTTGCTTGAAAAGCTCGTAAATTTCAGGCTGATGATTTAACTTTTGGGTAGCTTTGAGTCTATGTGGAAAAGGAGTGGGAATTGAACATAAATGTTCTCTTTCCTTGGAAGGTTCTGGCTCTTGATCTATTATAGGCTCAAGCTCTTTTTTAATTACATGTTCAGGCTCAACTGATGAGTTGATTGGGATTGACTCAAGTTTTGACTTTGGAATTAGCATGTCTCTGACGGTTTTGACAATCACCTTGCCACTTCTCAGTGTAGCGACAACTTGGGTTTGGTTTTGTGGAGGTTTTGGTTGGGCAGGAAACTTGCCATTTTCTTGTGTGCTAATGGATTAAGTCAACTTTTGAATGTGACTTTTAAGATGTGCTTTGAACACGGTGAAAGATTGGGTGGAGTGTGCATTGAAGTTCATTTGAGTTTGCATGAACTGATTCAGTGTATCCTCAAGGTTCCTCTTGTGTGGTGGTTGGTATGGTTGGTATGCACGAGGTCCTTGAGGTGGTGGATGTGAACCTTGTGGTTGGTTCATGGGAGTTGGTTGTGTGTTACTCCAACTGAAGTTCGAGTGGTTATGCCACCCTGGATTGTATGTTTCAGAGTATGGGCTGGAGTAAGACTTGTTAAATTAGAGATTGCATTTGTTTGTTCCAACAAGACTTCTTTGAATGCGGGATGGTAGGACATTCCCCAGTAGGGTGTCTTCTCAATGCACATCCACACATTTATTCTGTGGAAGGGCCCATTTGGATTTGATGAATTTTTTTCATCCCTAAAGCTTCAAGCTTTCGAGATAAAATAGACATTTTTGCTCTCAGGTCATCATCTTCTCTCAAGACATACTTTTTCTCTTGGAAAGTGGATGGTTTGGCTTCAACTATGGTAGGGGAGGCTGAGTCCCACATCTGAGAACTGTCAGATATGGTGTCAAAGAAATAAAATGCCTCCTCTGGACTTTTACCCATAAATTCTCCTTGGTCCATCATTTCGACAAACTGACTCAGTTTAGTGGTAAGGAGTCATAAAAAAATCCTACTAAAGTCCAATTTTCAAAAGTATGGTGGGGGCAGGCTTGGATTAGTTCTTTGAATCTCTCCCAACTTTGGTAAAATATTTTCCTTTCTTTCACTGAAAAATTTTGTAACGCCCCAAATACTCCCTTGGATGACATTACATGCTAATCACCATTCACATCATGAGAGCACAAAGTAAATCCATCAATAAGAAAATGTTTCATTCATCATATATAACATTAAAATTATCATTCCAAAAGAATAAGACAAGCTATGACGTTTACATCCCCAAAAGAATTAAAATTAAACTTGTAGCGGAAAAAAAAAATACTAACATAGACCTTATCTCAAAAGGATCTCCTATTCTAGAACAGAAGGAATAATCTAGAACATGAGGGTTTATAGCCCTTCACATCCGTCTCGGGATCCATGTTCCCATCTATCGAAACGTCCCAATGCACTGGCTCATCAGCTTATGGAATCCCATACTTCCACAAGTACTTGTAGGAAACCATTTTCCACAACAATCCAATAATCCACAACTTGAATATTCCACAACCATAGGTATATGTATCTCAAACATGATGTGAGGTAAGCCCCATGAATCAACACATTGAGTAATATCTAGCCCACACAAATCTTATCAAAGATATCCATCCTTTAGGAAGGACGTATGCCATACCAATGGCAGTGACATATCCAACCTAGGCATTAGTATACTAACCCTTTTCCATGATACCCCGTGAGCGATAGTAGTTTAGTCTTACCAAAGTACTAACCCCACTACGAGTGGTAGGAAAAATGCCAACCCACACAGAGCAAGCAAAACATCCACCCACTCTATGATATCTTGTCAAAGGCCACCCATGGTCATCCCACACTCATAAGAGATACAATACCAAACCCATTTCCTCAATTTACAAGCATATCTAAAAAATCTTCAAATTAAGCATATGACATTTTCAATAACCAACTAAGAAATATGCAAGAGATCACAACCATGTCATTTTATTAATCAACACAAAACACTATGGTTTCGAAATCAAGAATAAAGGAAGAGTTCAAGAGGAAAACCCATCACTCTTGAAAACTAGGGTTTTTCAAACAAAAGAGGGATTTCATGGGTATACAACCCTAACTTTGTTTGAAATATGTAATCTTTGCCAAAATATTAAGAGAGGATAATTTTATATCATATATATCACATTTAGAGCAAAACATACATATATACATAAGCCCTAATCTCAATATAAAAGAAAGAGAATAAATCCCTACCTTGTGTTCTTGAAAGCTAGGTTTTGATTTTGAATCAACTCTTTAAATTCTTGTTTTTCTCTTCCTTTCTTCCTCTCTTGTGTTTTCTAGGGTTAGAATGGTTGAAATGAAGGCTAAGGAGGCGTCCTAATGTATTTATAGTGGAGAAAGGATCAGCTGTTCGCAACTTAAAATTTTCAGATTTCTACAGCGACTACCGGTAGATTGGGTACATTGGACACTCGACTACCTGTTGACTATCGGTTGTTCAAGTACACTGGACATTCGACTATCGGTAGTTCGAGTAAACTAGACACTCGACTACCTGTTGACTACCAGTAGCTCGGGTACGCTGGACATTCGACTACCGGTAAGTACAACCGGTAGTTCGGGAAAACTAGATACTCGACTACCTGTTGACTACCGGTAGCTCGGGTACACTGGGCAATCTTCTACCGGTAGTTACTATTGGTAGTCACTGCCCAGATTTGCCTACTACACCCATTTTTTATTTTCAATCCATTCCTAACCCTTTCTAGGCCATCCCATACATGTCTAACAAGGTTTTTCACATAAACCTTGATACCTACAAGTTTTTTTGAAAATGTTTTCAATTCTTTATAAGTCGAAACTAAATATTTGCTAAATATTTACTATTATCAAGCTTAATACTTCCCAAATATTACATCACCTATACTTTCATGTGAAAATCAATTAATAGACAATTATATCACTATATGCATATAAACATGTAGGGTTTACAATCCACCCCCCTTAAAAAAAGTTTCATCCTCGAAACTTACCTCAAATAACGAACAAATACGGATACTTCTCCCTCAGACTGTAGTAATCCTCTTGACTTTTGATGTTTGATCTTCACCTGGCACACCGCACATCGTGCTATGAACCTTGCCACATCATTCTTCATTCCCTTTCACCAATACTAGTGCTTCATATCCCTATTCATTTTTGTGCTACCGGGGTGGATAGCAAACTTAGGGAACACATAGTTTCTCCTCATCGTTAAATTCGCCGTTTCTCAAAGACCAACCCTCCATAGTTTCTCCATTTTCCAATTTTGCTCAAATTGACGCTAATTCAGGATCCAAGCATTGCAATTCCATAACCCTACATTAGAGAGTAGGTTGAGCTACAAGGTTGAACAAACATGGTCGAGATCCATCTTCTCCCACCCACAAATCATAATCTCCAAGGGAATCCCTCAACTTCCATTCACCTATGGAGACATTAAGTTCACCACGAGACTTCCTGTTAAGTGCATCCACAACTACATTTGCCTTCCTTGGATGGTAGTTGAGTGTGAAATCGTAGTCTTCTATGTACTCAATCTACCTTCTTTGCCGGAGATTCCAGTCTTTCTGTGTGAAGATATACTTGAGGCTCTTGTGGTCCGAGAACACGAGAAATTTCTCTCCGTACAAGTAACACCTCCACAACTTGAGAGCAAAAACCACAACGACAAGCTCTATGTCATGGGTGGGATAATTCTGCTTGTGAACTTTGAGTTGCCTCGAGCCATAAGCAACTACCTTGCCTCCTTGCATTAACACGCATCCCAAGCCTCGTATTGAAGCATCAGTATAAACATCGTATCTCTCCCTAATACTCGAAATAATGAGGACAGGAGATGTTGTCAATTTCTCCTTCAAGGTGCAAAAAGCTAGTTCACACGCTTGAGTCCATAAAAATTTCTCTCCCTTCTTTGTAAGACGAGTCATCGACATCTCAAGTTTTGAGTACCCTTCTACAAACCTCCGGTTGTAGCCTGCTAAACCCAGGAAACTACGGACTTCTGTTACATTCTTTGGTGGTTCCCATTTATTATGGCTTCAATCTTAGCGAGATCAATAACTACACCCTGTTCTGACACAACATGGCCAAAAAATTTCACTTCCTTCATCCAAAACTCACACTTACGCATCTTTGCATATAACTTATGGTCTCTCAATGTCTGTAGTACAATAGAGAGATAGCGTCCATGTTCCTCGTGAGTCCGTGAATATATTAGTATGTCATCAATGAACACAATGACAAACTGATCTAGGTATGGTCGGAATACCCTCTGCATCAAATCCGTGAAGGCTGCAGGTGCATTTTTCAATCCGAACGGCATTATCGTATACTCAAAATGACCATACCGGGTACAGAAAGCAGTCTTAGGAATATCCTCCTCCTTGATCCGCAATTGATGGTACCTTGTGCGAAGGTCAATCTTGGTGTAATACTTAGAACCTTAAAGTTGATCGAATAAGTCATCTATTCGTGGCAACAGATACTTATTCTTCAGTGTCACCCGATTCAACCTTTGGTAGTCCATACATAACTGAAGCATTTCATCATGCTTTTTCACAAAGAGGACCGAGACTCCCCAAGGTGAAGTACTCAAATGGATAAACCCAATAGCCAATAGATGATCCAATTGCTTCCTTAGCCCCTTTAACTTCAAAGGTGCCATCCGATAGGAAGCTATAGATATGGGCTCGGTTCCCGGAAAGAGATCAATCTTGAACTCAATTTCTCTTTATGGAGGTAACCTTGGTAATTCGTCTGGGAAGACATTCAAAAAATCTGATACTATTAACACCACGTCCGTATGGAGTTTGTCCCGGTCATCTCCCATTAAGCTGGCTAAGAAACTTAACTGGCTCCTCGCCTTAGCTTTCAAAAATCTACTACCTATAGTAAGAAATAGATGGGAAGAATTACGATCATTCATGAAAGTAAAAACTACCCCTCCCGGTAATTGGAATGAGATCTGCTTGCGAAAATAATCCATCACTACACGGAAAGAGGACAACAAATTCATTCCAAATATAACGTCGTACCCCTTCATGTCTACCATAACTAATTCTACAATCAATTCTTGCTCCCCAATGCGAAGCACACATCCTTTACACCCTAGTTGTATCCAACCATTCTCCCGTCGGCTTATCAATACTCAAAGCATGTTCAAGTTTCCCAAAATCCAAACCTAGATTAAGTGCATATTTCGTGCATATAAATGAATGGGTAGCACCGGGGTCAAATAAGATGCGGGCCCAAGAATTATAAAAAAGTATAATACCTTCCACTACGGCATTGGAAGCATCCTTCTTCGGTTGAGTCTAAGTAAAAACCTTGCTTGATTGGTGCCGCCGGGGGCTTAAACTTGTAAAGGTCTTTGCTGTGCTGGCCATTGTATAGGTGGCCTGTTTGTTTGTACTTGCCCTGCTGTCTGGTTAGTCCTCTGAGGTGAAAAAATCGGACAATGCATCCGAATATGTCCCACACCTTCACATGCAAAGTAGGATCATGGGTTAGTGCCTAATCCCTCTGGTATACCTCCGGCCCCTCGGGTTATCTGAGGTCTCTGTCCCATCGCCTGATCGAGGCAATGGTAGGGTAACACCCTCTGTGCTCCATTGGTCCTAGGGCCCGTCCTAATCAGTCTTCCTCTCGTTAAGCTCTGTCGTCGCTGGTTGTCCTCTATGTCTCTCTCCACTAGTGTAGCTCTATCAACAATATCCCCATACTCGCGAATCTTGAGAGCCACCAGCTTCTCCCTGATAGTCGGCCTCAAGCCCTGCTCAAAGCGCTTGGCCTTGTCGACCTCAATAGCTATAAACTCTGTAGCATAATGGGATAGCTCATCAAACCTTCTCTCGTACTCGGCCACCGACATGCTGCCCTGTCGTAAAGCCAGAAAATTGGCCTTCATCCGGTCTTTGACTGATTCCGAAAAGTACTTGTCTTGGAAGATTTGGTCGAACTCTTCCTATAAAAACTCAGGTAAATTTAAACTTTTATAAATAAAGGACAAAACGATAAAATTGTCACCATGGTTCAGGTTAAAAAATTGAAATTTTCTAAAGCTCGAATGACAAAATAGACCTCACTTTTGAATTTATCTCATGAAATCTAGTGATTATGTCAATTTTTATCGAATTTTGAGATAGTCAAATTTTTTGTATTTTACGAGGCGGTCAGACCCCGAGAGACCCAAATTCAAAATTTTTGGGAAAATTATGAGATTTTTGAAATAAATGAAGTCAAGACAAATTAAAGATATTTTCAGCTTGAACCAGAGTGAAATTTAATTGTTTCATGATGAAAACGGATCCAGAATAAAAAGGGACGTGTGGCGCGTTGCGGACCAAGCATCCAAAAAATATAAATAGGAGGAAAATTAGATTTTTCCCCCATTGTTCAGTCGATACACAGCCGATAGGGGGGAGAGAGAAGCTCCAAATTTTCTCTAACTTCTCTCTACGATCTACGAAGCTAGAGAGCTCAAATCCACTCGGACCAAGAACTAAAGTTGGTCTCCTCGACAAGGGCTGTGCGCACACACCAAACAAGAGGGCTTTCACCAAAGGTTGAAAACCAAAATTTTGGAGAAGAGCTTGGGATTGAGTTGGGTTTGTCCCTTGGAGCTTCTACAACTTGTTTCACGCTTCAAGAGGTAGGGTTTTTCTCCTACTTAGGTGTATTCACAACCTAAAATGTTATATTAAAATGGATAGGTTGATAGATGTGTATATCACTTGCCTATTAAAGGAAAATTTAATGAAATGGGTATGAAAATGAGAATAGAAATAGATTACGATAAATTCCTAGCTTGAAAATGAAATGTGGTAATTTATTTTGGAAAATTCCATGGGAATTGGTGTTATATGGGCATGTTGTGTGCTTAAATTATTCCTTGGTGAAATGAGTATTGAAATTAGGTAGAATATATTCTATCTTGAAATGGGTATGTAGAAATTGCTTAATGTAATTTCTTGAAACATGAGAATTGTGTGCATGTTATGTGTTTACATAATGTCTTGATTTGAAAGTGTGTTATTGCTTAATATGAGATAACATGCTTGGATATGAGTTTGGATAAAATGTTGATAAATGCATTTTGGTTATTGACATGGGGAGACATGAAAATTATATGCTTTTGATATAATTTGGCATGGATTATATGAATTGGGTTTGAAATGGTTCATTTGACATACATTGCATATTGAACATTATAGTAGAGTTGCAATGAGGTATTACATTGCATATGCACGGGAACATTTTATTAAATGGGTGGTTGTGCATGAAAGGAGTCAACACTACATGGGTGGATGACGAGTAGCCTCGCGGGAGCTAAGTCAATGACTTCATCGAGTCGCACGGTTTACAAGGTGTGAGGGTCGGGGTTAGCAAGAAGGGCTAGAAGATCCCTCGGGTGTAAGGCCTGGTGATTTGGATACACACTTTCATTGGTGTTAGTCCATAAAGTGTGTCGGTGTACGTGAGACAGTTGGTGAAAGTCCATAAATCCCGTGTCGGTTGAGTGCCATTGGTGTAAGTCCATAAATACTCACCTCATGCAAGACCCCGGACTAAAAATTTTATTTGATGTATAACATAAATGACGGAATTGTACACATGAGAAATTGCAAGTGTTGGAGAGCCGGAAAGGGCTCGGGATCATGGATGACGAGCAAATGCGCTTTAGCGCTTTAGCAATTGCACGTGTCAAAGAGCTGGGAAGGGCTTGAGTTGGGTAGTGAGAGTGAGTCTTATCTCATTCCATTGCATTGCATTGCAAATTTCCAGCATTGATAGCATTTTCATGTTTGAAATGTATAAATGGTGAATTGGTTGCAAATGAGCATTTCATGTGCATTTGGGTTGAGGAGTAGCCTATTTAGGAAATACTCTATTGAGCGTAGCTCACCCTTTATGGAAAAATATTTTAGGTACGGGGTTCGTGCCGGTGGATGGTTCACACTTTGAAAATAGCCTGAATCTGATCACGTGGAATTTTCATATTTTAGTTGTATATTATCTTAATATTTTTGTTTAAACTTACTTTTATAAGCACATATAGATTTCTTTATTTCAAAGACCTTGTGAAATATTACACTCTTTGCATATATAGTGGAGATATATAACCAATTGAAGAATTTGAGTCAATCTTTCTTGGAGAGATATTCTACATCTACTCAAGTAAACATCTTCGATTCTACGGTAAATTTTCTTTGAATAATCTCATTAATTTTATTTTGATTAGCACTTGTTAGATAATATTATTAGCATTGTCTTAAAATTCTTTTATAGGAATTATACAAAAGTATGATTTATTGTAAATGATCTTAGGTCATCTTTGATTAATTTTGAGCCTTGCCCATATTTTTTACAAAATTATATCCTTAGTCAGCCATGATTGAGCCTGAAAGAGTATAAATTATTTTGATGACACCTGAAAAATACCCGAGCCACATAAAATATTTTAAATCCATCTTCACTACATCATTTTCTTACACCCTCTTCTAAATCAGTATGATATTGAAAAATAAAAGCAAAAGAGGAAGAAAAGGGTGGAAAAGAGAAAAGAAAAGGGTATTGGCTATTCAAAAGAAAAGAAAAACTCATGAACAAAATTTAGAAAAGAAAAACATAAAGAAAAGAGCTAAGAAAGTGAAAAATGGAAAGGATAAACATTTAAAGCCTTAAGAAAGAGGTGTGCCACAATGTAAAGGGTAGCTCTTGAATCGTACTGACGTCGTTTCTTAAACCCTAAACCAATGGCCACATTACAACCCAAATAAAGTCCTTTTTGATTCCAAAAATCATGTATCTATATTAATCCTATATATCCATAAAGGGAGAACGTTAATAATATATCTAATATAGTGTTGATATCCAGTCATGAGATTATGTCAAAATTTAATTTTATTCAAATATTCGTTCTTCAAATATAGCACATGTGATATTATTTACTTTGTTAAAAATATTTTAAAATCACATGTAGTAATTAAGAAAATAGTCATTATAACGTATGTGTATTCTTTACTGAGTATATTTCAAGAAAGAATTGACATCAAGACTACTGTGAAAAAAGGTAATATTTCTCAAGTGATTTCTGTTATAAAAGAAATCATTCCACACACATAAGTTTTTATAAAAAATATATAGATAATGTTACAACTAACGTGTGTTACTTTTGTAGTGATCAAAAAAAGGAAGTATTGTAGCAATACATAGAAATACTGATTTAATTTTAAATGTGAAAAGTATGAGTTATAAACTTCTAACTGCTGTAGTTTGTAGGTAGTTTCACTGTTTTACGAGATAAAACTCGTCCACTAGGGATCACCTAGGGGTTTAATGGCTTGTTGCATATGCTAAATGCAATCGTGAAAAGATCTATGAAAAAGATTTTACCTCTGTTTTTATTATATTTTATGAAATAGTTTTTATAATTTATGTTTACTAGAGACTAGTAAAATCTAAGTTAGGGGTGTGATTAATCCTAATTAGTATATAAATTAGAATTATTATGCAAGTCATATTTGTAGGTTAAATTAACTAAAAATTGCCAATTAGGGTTTGTGCATAGATTAAAGTTTTAAATACTTTATGTTCAAAATTGCAGGGTTTAATATAGAATTACCGGAGAATATGAGGCAACATTGCAAATCTTAAAACAACGAAGGACCAAAGTGTAAAAATCGGGTAAATTTAAATTTTTAAGAATAAGGACAAAACGGTAAATTATCACGACGATTCGTGTTGTAAACCTAAAATTTTCTAGAACTCGGATAACGAAACGGACCTCACTGTTGGAATCTTCTCGCGAAATCTAGTGTCCAAATCAAATTTCATCGAATTCCGAAATAGTCAGGTTTTTTGCGTTTTACAAGGCGGTCGGGCCCCGGGAGACCCAACTACGAAGATTTTGAGAAAATTATGAGATTTTTAAAATAAATGAGGTTAAAAAAAATTAAAAATATTTTGAACTTGAACCTAAGCGAAATTTAATCGTTTCGGGATGAAAACAGATCCAGAATAAAAATGGATGTGTAACACATTGTGGGCCAAGTGTTCTAAAATTATAAATAGGGGAAAAATCAGATTTTTCCCCCATTAGTCAGCCTTGTTCAGTCGATAGAAAGAGAGGAAAGAGAGGAAGAAATCTCCAACTTCTCTCTACGATCTACGGAGCTAGAGAGCTCGGATCCGCTCGTGCCAAGAGGAAAAATCGATCTCCTCGACGAGGGTTGTGCGTACACACCAAAAACTAGGGCATTCACCAAAGGTGAGAAAACCAAAAATTTGAAGAGAGGGATTTGGAGCTTGGGTTGAAGCCTTAGAACTCCTACGGTCGCTCCCTCACGCTTCAAGAGGTAGGGAATTGTCCTACTTGGGTTTTATTCATAACTTTAAATGTTGTATGAAATGGGTAGGTTAATATAGATATATATGACTTGCCTAGTGAAATAAAATTAATGAAATGAGTATGAAAATGAGAATAGAAGTAGATTACGACAAATTTCGAGCTTGAAATTGAAACGTGGTAATTTATTTTGGAAAATTCCATGGGAATTGGTGTTATATGGGCATATTGTGTGCTTAAATTATGCCTTGATGAAATGGGTATTGAAATTAGATAGAATACACTCTATCTTGAATTGAGCATGTAGAAATTGCTGAAAGTAATTTCTTGAATTATCTGAAATTATGTGCATGTTATGTGTTTACATAATGTCTTGATTTTTGGAAGTGTGTTATTGCTTGACATGAAATAACATGCTTGGGCTTGGGTTTGGAATATAATGTTCATAAATGCATATTGATTTATTGACATTGAGAATTATGAAAATTATATGCTTTGGATATAATTATCATGGATTATGTGAATTGCATATGAAATGGTTCATATGGCACACATGACATATTGAACATTGTTGTAGAGTTGCAATGAGACATTACATTGCATATGCATGGAAACATTGCATAAAATGGGTGGTTGTGCATGGAAGTAGTCATACACCACACGGGTGAATGACGAGTGGACTCGAATAAGCAAAGTTGATAACTTGGCCAAGTCGCACGATTTAAAAGGTGTGAGGGTCGGGGTTAGCAAGAAGGGCTAGAAGATCCCTCGGATGTAAGACCTGGTGATTGGATACGCACTGCCGTTGGTATTAGTCTATAAAGTGTGTCGGTGTACGCGAGACCATTGGTGGAAGTCCATAAATCCCATGTCGATTGGGTACAATTGGTGTGAGTCCATAAACACTCACCCCATACAAGACCCTGGATTGAAAATTTCATTTGATGTGTAACATAAATGACGGATTGATACACATGGGAAATTTCATGTGTTGGAGAGCCGGGAAGGGCTCGGGATCAAGGATGACGGGCAATTGCATGATTGAAACTTGCATGTGTCAAAGGGCTGGGAAGGGCCCGAGTGAGAGTGAGTCTCATCTCATTCCATAGCATTGCATTACAAATTTCCAACATTAATGACATATATATGTTTGGAATATGTGAAAGGTAGATTGGTTGCATATGAATATTTCATGTGCATTCAGGTTGGGGAGTAGCCCAATTTGGATGTTCTCTATTGAGCGGAGCTCACCCTTTATGAGAAAACACTTTAGGTGCGGGATTTGTGCCGGTGGATGGCTCTCACTTTGAGCCTCAAGGATGAAGAAGCCGGAATGTGGCTCATTTTGACAAAAATTATAAAATTGAAATGAATATTTATTTTTGGCATGTAATTAAATGAGATTGCATTCAAATGTTGTAATAGATTTTGTATAATCTATGTGAAATGCCCAAAAACATGTTATGAAAGTGTTGTGTTGACTTGAGTAAGGATTTGAATGAATTAGAAACGAAAAACAGAAGAAGTGGGTAGACTGTACTGGTTCACTTTGGTCCAGAGAGTTCGACGTACTGGTACTGCCGAAATATTTTGAAATTTAAATATGAGCTTTCTTATGCTTTTGGATCTCGTTTTCCTTGATTCAAATGATGCAAAGGGACACTAAATGAACTATTTTGAGGCATATAACATCTCTGATGAATTAAATGACCAAAAAGGACACGGGATTTACACATGTGTTAAGGTCCCAATTAAAGGGGTTTGTTTGGACTTAAGGTCCGGGATTGGGACAAGAAATGTTATTTTTCGTGGGTTGATGGTTGGTCAACGGTTGATAAGGGACCCCAAGATTTCGGAGTGTCACACAAAGTGTAAAACGACACATGAAACAACAAGGAAACAACACATGGAAGCTCCAGCATGCAACACGTGGAACCTCCTACAAGGTACCGTCGTCCGGACGGGGGAGTTGGCGTCCGGACATCCAACCTCCACCTCGTGCATCCTTTTGCCTATAAATAAGGGTGCCTTTCTTCATTCCAAGGAGGCTCGCCACACTAGAGCTTCAAGAGAGAAATCCTTAGAAAGAGATAAAGAAAGAAAAGAAAGAGAGAAAGAGAAAGTGACGCCCCAAAATCCGGTTCGTAATGTGATGCCCCAAAATTTAAGGGTCCTTAGTCAACCCTTTGATCACCTATCAACCCATGGACATATTTATGGATACCGTGTAACTCAATATCACACGTTATGCCCATTTACTGGGATCCATAATTTAACAAAATTCGGGTAGAGTCTCCTTTGTACAGGGAGTTCTACCCAAAACACAACTTGTGAATCATACAATCACATGACCCATCAGAGATCCAATATACAACATTGACCACATCGGGTCCATTTATCCATACTCATATAACAACATTTAATCACATGTCCCATTTGAGGTCCAATATACATCAATTCATACTACCACATCATGATTTTATGCATTAAACATAGTTAATGCAAGTTCAAAATTACAATTCTTTTACATACATTACATGCCCAAAAACTAACTTTGCAAAAGTTTTACAAAAAGGGACTAAAAGCCACAAGTCGGCCTTTCTTCGTCACTAGGGCCCCGAATAGGCACTGTCCAACGATGTGTATCCCTTACTTGAAATATTTTCCCGTATAGGGTGAGTTACGCTCAATAGAGTATCCTTTACAGAGGCTACTCCTGTAACGCCCCAAGAACCACTCTAGACGACATTACATTCTAAAACCATTTACATAATGAGAGCACTAAGATAATACATTAATAAATAAATTTCATTCATTATATATATATATATATATATATATATAAATGTCTACTATATTGTCCCCAAAAGAATAGGCACA
>CM042196.1:17122758-17133818 GCA_023539305.1 Ilex asprella
TATATATATATATATATATATATATATAAATGTCTACTATATTGTCCCCAAAAGAATAGGCACACCTAAGCCCTTACATTCTAACCAAAATTAACTAATGTAACGCAACGGAATATAACAAAAATAAACTAGGCTTTACATCATTTTTAAAAGAACATCCTAGTCTAGTGCACAAGAATGTGGTGCTCTAAGCATCCACCTCGGGATCCACACTCCTGTCTTGCGGAGTCTCGCAGTATACTGGCTCTTCTACTCCCAACTTCTCCTCTAGCACAAAATCTAAAAATATGTAATTGTAGGGGAAGAGCACGAAACTCTGTAGCAAAATCTTCCCAAACTCCAACAAGGTTTAGAAATGTGTAAAACAGGTCGGTCTCGTGTAATAAAATAACATATATAGCTTTTGAAATAAAACAAGGACATTTAAATAGATATCAAGTTTACACCACAACAATACTTTAAATGGAAACAGTAAAAGCATTTCTCAAAAGAACTCATTTCCAAATGGTTCGAAAAAGTGTCTGCCGTTGCATTGTCACATACCAATGCACCGGCCCCGACTTAATCCAATCCATGCTCTTATCTAGATATATAGATATATATTGGTTCATCCCATACTATGTACATTGATTGTTTCTCAAGAATCTACCCAACGACTATACCTAGTTCACCAATCATAATCAAATCACAAGCACTTTAGGAAAGGGCAACTACCATACCAATGGCAGTGACGAATCTCTTTCCAGGACATGTATACCAACCCTAGTTCGAACTCTAGTGAACAATAGTGATCTCACTACCAAATGACAACCCACTACAAGTGTTAGGAAACCATCTCACCCCATTGGGGTAGACTAACCTCTAACACTCCACGACATCTTTCGATGAAAATTCAAGTCCCTCACAACAACCATACAATAAGGAAACCAACATATTCTCAATTAATTACAAATTCCAAAGTATTGACAAAATCCCCAAATTCATCATGGGACAATTTCAATAACCAAGTACAAAAAATGCAAGAGACCACAACAACATCATTTTATTACTCAACACAAGTTCTATAGTTTCAATTTCAATAATAAAAGAAGAATTTAAAAAGAAAATTCATCCCTCTCCTTAATCTATGGTTTTTCAAACAAAAGAGAAATTTCATGGGTATTCAACCCTAACATTGCTAAAATCATGTAATCTTTGCTCAAAAGATTAGGAGATGATGATTTTATTTCATATATATAGCATTTAGAACAAAACATATATAGGTACATAAACCCTAATCTCAATGAAAGAGAACGAGAAGAAATCCCCTACCTTGTGTTCTTGGAAGCTAGATTTAGATCTTAGATAACTCCTTTAAACACTTATTTTTCTCTTCCTTTCTTTCTCTCTTAGGGTTTCTAAGGTTGGAGGGGCCAAAATGGAGCCAAAAGAGGCGACATAATGTATTTATAGGGCAAAAATTGGACCAAGATCGCGACATTTAAGTTTCAGAATTCTTTCGGCCGTACTGGTACGTTGTATCGATACGTCGAACTCTCTGGACCAAATTGTTCTGGAACGTAGTACCGGTACGCTTTAGTACCAGTACATAGTACTGGTACGATTTTGCCCAGTTTTTCCTATTTCCTCCATTTTTTATTTCCAATCCATCTTCAACCCTTCCAAAACCATTCCATGCATGTCTAACAAGGTTTCTCACATAAATCTCAATACCTACACGTTCTATTGAGCATGTTTTCAATTCTTTACAATTCAAAACTAAATCCTAGCTAACTACTTACTATTTCAACCTTAACACTTATATTTTCATTTTCAATTTAATTAATTTACAATTATACGACTATGTGAGTATAAACATGCGAGGGTTTACAACTCCCCAACCAAGATGCATATGAAATGTGCACATGTTACAATTAACAACTATTATCCTTTCTGAACAAGAATATGTAATTCAAGATTGGAATTCTACAATGTCATGTCATGATATGAGATGATACTCACTCATGCACTTTAACCCGAGTCGTCACCGACTCCCACAACACAATGCAATGCACTTGTGTAATACATTTGTCATTGATGAAATACATCTAATGATTGTTTGAAATAAAAGTCATGTGTTTAGAAAACCAAGTCATTGTTGGATGTTACATATCAAATGAATATTTTTATAAAATAAAATCTTTTGTCTTTGTTGGGCAATGTATTTTGGTATCACACCACCGGTTCCGTACACCATTACACTTTCCCAGAATTTCACCTCAGGAGAGTGTACAAACCAAGTAGTTGGGTCTTGCACCCGAAGGAGAATCTAGCCCTTTTTTCTATACCTGACACAAGTTTTTAATGCAACCACGTAACTCAGCTGGATCTTCGATCCAACCTTCCTAAGTCCACTTATCAAACACCAAGGATGGTGTTTGATCAACCATGCACCCACAACAACATTCATGCTTTATGCCCACGAATGTGATGCCAATATCATGCCCAAGATGCAATGAATGTCAAATGAGTAATTTAAACGTATATAAATATACCAAGGACAATTATATCATGTGCATATAATTACCTTTATCCATCTCAATGGTAATATATCAATGAACATATATCAACATTTAATACTTAAAAACCAAACATAAGCATGTTATTACATAATCTATGTCAATAACACACCTTATTCACAAAGACACAATATAAACACATAGCATGCCCACTAATACCAAATTCCAAGAAATTACACAAGTAACTTTAATACATCTAACCCAAGCTAGGAATTGATTAAAACCATTTTTATACACCTAACCCTTTCCTATGGACACCATAGGATGGAAATAAACCAAATTAGGAGGGAATCCTACCTCTTGAAGCGAAAGATGAAGGGTAGAACCTTCAAGAACGCCAACCACAAATCTAAATTCTTGATTTTCTAAAATCTCTTCTTCGGATCTTTGGTGAAATCCTTTATTTTTGGTACGTAAGCATAGCCCTCGCAGTGAAGATCGACTTTGACTCTTGGTTCGAGTTGATTTGAGCGATGGAGCTTCATAGATCATAGAAAGAAGTTTTGAAATCTCACTTTTGTTCTCTTTTTCCTCTCTTGTCTTCCTCACATGTTTACACACTAATTTTAGAAGATATTTCGTCCAAAAAATCAGATTTTTATTGATATTTATAGCTCTTAATGCTTGGTGCACGTCGTGCCACACGCCCCCTTATGCGGGTCCCTTTTTGCCCCAAAACGATTAATTTCATCCCGGTTTAAGTTCTAATTATTTTTATTTGAACTTTCATTCAATTATAAGGAAATTTTATAAATTCTATTTTTGGGGACTTTTGTGAGGTCATCTGACACCCAGTTGTCTGGTAAAACATGAAATATCCGACTATCTCGGAATTCGACGAAAATTTTCTGGGCAACTTAGTTTCGTGATACGAATCCAACGGTGAAGTCCATTGTGCCATCCGAGCTCTAGAGAAATACATAATTTAAATTTGCATTATCATGGAAAATTACCATTTTGCCTTTTACAAAAAAAGTTCTAATTTATCCGGGTTTTACATTCTTCCCCCTTAAAAGAATTTCGTCCTCAAAATTCACACACACACATACACCTTCAGCCACATACATATGCGACAAGTATATCATACTCATAACTTCAAAAATGTACCACCATCCTCGAATAAGAAAGGATAACTGGGCAGGTAGTGTCCTCACACTCCTATGTTGCCTCCTTTACTCGGTTCTGCCACAACAACTTCACTAGCCTCACGGTCTTGCCTCACAAAACCTGATCCTGACTGTCCACGATACGCACTGGTCTCCCCTTGAAGGTCCCATATGCATCAACAACAAGCTCGCCTTAATCCACCACATGAGTCAAATCTGGGGTGTATTTTCGGAGCATGAAGACATGGAATACCGCGTGAACACTCAATAGATTTGGCGATAAAGCTAATTAGTAAGAGACTATACCTACCCTCTCAAGTACTTCGAAGGGCCCGATATACCTCAACGACAGCTTTTTCCGCTTGTAGAACCTGACCACTCTTTTTTTAGGCATCACCTTCAAGAATACATGATCTCCCACATCAAACTCTAGAGGCCGCCGCCGTTTGTCGGCGTAGCTCTTCTGTCGGCTCTGAGCCGTGAGAAGACGCTTTTGTATCAAGTCTACCTCTTTGGAGGTGTCTCTTACCAATTCCAGACCCGTAGAGGGTCTGTCACCTACCTCCGTCCAACAAACCGAAGAACAACAAGGCCTCCCATTTAGTACCTCATAGGGTGCCATCAGTATGCTCGTCTGATAACTGTTGTTGTAGACGAACTCCACTAAGGGTAGGTGCTCTTCCAAGCTAATCTTGAGATCTAAGACGCATGCCCGTATCATGTCCTCTAAAGTCTGGATGGTCCTCTTTGACTGACCGTCCTTTTAGGGATGAAAAATAGTGCTCATCATCAACTTTGTCCCCATGGCTTGTAAGAAACTCTCATAAAAATGAGCCATAAACATGGGATCCCGATCCGATACTATAGATACGGACACCCCATACAACCAGATAATCTCCCGTATATACTACCTGTAGAATTCCTCCAGCGTGAAGTTCATCTGCACCATCAAAAAGTGTGCCGACTTTGTAAGTTGATCCACTATCACCTATACCGAGTCATACCCTCACGATGTTCGTGGCAAGTGAGTCACAAAATCCATTATGACATGTTCCCACTTCCACTCAGCTACCTCCAAAGGTTGGAGTAACCTTGTTGGTCTTTGGTTTCAACCTTCACCTGCTGACACGTGAGACATTTGCTAACAAAATTCCTAACGTGTTTCTTCATTCAGCTCTAATAATACTGGTGACGAAGATCATGATACATCTTCGTGCCACTTGGATACACAATAAAATGGGAGAAATGGAACTCTCTAAGGATCTCCTCTCTCAACTCTGCAGACTGGGGAACCACAATCCTTCCCCTAAATCAAAGACTACCATCCGTATGAATGGTCTAGCCCTCGGCCCATATGCCTAACTGTACTCGGTCCCTAATGCACAAAATCTCTGTATCCTGCCCTTAGACTAGATCACTCTGCTCAGTAGGGAAGACGTAGCCACCAAACTCCCTAAAGTGCCCTGATCCGAACCTATATAGCTTTGTCCGAACTGTCCCACAGTCTCGAGCATCTGCTATTCCTGGGAAGCCACACTAGCCAAGACTTCCCGTGACTTCCAACTAAGTGCATCAACCACCACATTTTCCTTACCGAGATGGTAGTGCAAAGTAAAGTCATAGTCCCCTAGATACTCCATCCACCTGTATTGCCTCATGTTGGGGTCCTGCTGTGTAAAGATGTATTTCACACTTTTGTGGTCCTAAACAACTCGAACTGCTCACTGTATAGATAGTGGCACCAAGCCTTTAAGGAAAAGACAATGGTCGCCAACTCCATGTCATGCGTAGGATAGTTCTATTCGTGATTCTTTAACTTTCCAAAACCATAAGCCACCACCTTTTTCGATTGCATCAAAACATTACCAAGTCCATCCTTTAAGGCATCACAATACACTGTGTACCTCTGTCCCCTTTCCAGGACTATCAAAATTGGGGCGAAAGTAAGCCTTCTCTTTAACTCCTATAATGCCTTCTCACACGAATCATTTCACTCAAACTTCACCTCTTTTCGGGTCAACTTGGTCATAGGTGCAGCTAATCGAGAGAAGTTTTCAATGAACCTCCGGAAGTACCCTGCTAATCCCAAGAAATTACGTATCTCGAAGAGTGACTTTAGCCTCTCCCAATTGATGATTGCCTCAACCTTCGGATACACCCAAAGCCGACACTATGTCTCCTAAAAATTTCACTTCTATAAGCCAAAATTCGCACTTGCTAAATTTGGCGCACAACTGATGGTCTCTCAAGGTCTGGAGAACAACCCTTAAGTGACCCTCATGCTCCTTCTCAGACTTAGAGTAGATCAAGATGTCGTCAATAAAGACCACAACGAACTGATCTAGGTAGGTTTGCAACACCCTATGCATAAGATCCAAGAATGCTGTCGGGGCATTCGTCAACCCGAATGACATCACTGTAAACTCGAAATGCCCATATTTAATCCTAAACGCCGTCTTAGGGATATCTGCCTCCCTAACCCTCTACTGATGGTAATCGGTGCAGAGATCTATCTTGGAGCAGACCCGCGCCCCTCTCAACTGATCAAACAAATCATCAACCCTCGACAAAGGGTACCTATTCTTGATAGTAACCCTTTTTAATTATCGATAGTCTACGCATAGTCGTAGGTTCTTGTCCTTCTTCTTAGCAAACAACGCTGGAGCGCCGCAAGGTGATGTGCTTGGTTTAATAAAACCCCTATCCAACAATTCCTATAATTGGACCTTGAGTTCTCGCAACTCAACAGACGCCATCCTATGTGGAGTCATAGAAATGGGCTATGTACTGGGGTGCAACTCAATAGTGAAGTCTACATCTTTATATGGAGGTAATTCCAATAGTTATTTCGGAAAGATATCCTTGTACTCACAAACCACCCGAGGTAGACCTAACTTCTGTCTCGCCTCGTTCTCCAAAGTAAGGCTAGCTAGCTAACCCATCAACTGCCCATGCCAACGGGAGTCATACACTACTTGGAGTAAAGAGTCATGCTTTTTTCCTTGGAACTTGAAATAAACACCCTCTGGTGTGTAGGCGGTGACCCTCTTGCGATCACAATCAATAACTACTCGGTGTGCCGCCAATCTATAGATACCAAGGATGACATCAAACTCTGACATGTCTATGACCCTAAGGTGCATGGTGAGTAGAATCCATGAGATTTCTAACTCATAACCCCGAGATATCTGATCAATACTCACCCTAGCTCCTAGGGGAGAACTCACATGCAATGGATCTTCCAAAGTTCCACCCTCTAAGCCCAAGTCCCTTACACAAGTCAAATAATAATAAAGCACTAACTTAGTATCCCAAAGTAGGGATCAAAGTTAAATATTTGAGATTTCTCTCATTGTCTCACTAGTAGAGCGTGTGCCACCACTAGACATTTACACCTTGAACTATCTCGTCCATTCTCTTTTCGACCCCCAAGGATATGTTTTCTAACCGTAATGTCTCATTCCTGTATACATTTAATCATGGATATAGTCTCATAACACATAGCATGTAACATTTAATACATTTATCATGCAATGCACCATGAATGCAATGGTCTAGACCCATGCTCCCTCAAGCCTTAGGTAAATTGTATACCTTGGCATTGATACCAAGCTGTGATGGTATCAGAGCATAAGCTACCCATGGACTCTAAACCTCTTTCACTCTCGCAATGGAAGTGATAGACTCAATTCCCACAAAGTTCATATAAGATCTATGGCCTATGCTCTAATACCAAGCTGTGATGCCCCAAAATTCGGAGGTCCTTTATCAACCCGTTGATTGCCCTTCAACCCACAGAAATACTCATAGATACCGTGTAATTCGATATCACACATCATGTCCCATTTAATGGGATCCATGAATTAACAAAATTTGGGCATAGTCTCGTTCATACGGGAAACTCTAGCCAAACACTACGTGTGCATCATACAATCATATGACCCATCCGAGGTCTACTATACAATATTGACCACACTGGGTCCATTTATCCATACTCATATAACAACATTTAACACATGACCCATCCGAGGTCTAATATACATCAATTCATACTCCCACTTCATGATTTTATGCATTAAACATAGTTAATGCAAGTTCAATATGATAATTCTTTTATGTACATTACATGCCCAAAAACTAACTTTGCAAAAATTTTACAAAAAGGGACTAAAAGCCACAAGTCGACCTTTCTTCGTCACTAGGGCCTTGAATATGCACCCTCTAACGGCGTGTATCCCCCACCTGAAATGTTTTCCTGTATAGGGTGAGCTACGCTCAACAGAGTGTCCCTTATAGAGGCTACTCCCCAACCTAAATGCATATGAAATGTGCATATGCAACAATGAACAACTATTATCCATTTCGAACAAGAATATGTAATTCAAGATTGGAATTCTACCATGTCATGTCATGATATGAGATTATACTCACTCATGCACTTTAACCCAAGTCATCACCAGCTTCCACAATGCAATGCAAAGAACGTGTGTAGTACATTTATCATTGATAAAATACATCCAATAATTGTTTGAAATAAAAGTCATGTGTTTATAAAACCAAGTCATTGGTGGATGTTACATATCAAATGAGATTTTTTATAAAACAAAATCTTATGTCTTTATTGGGCAACAAATTTTGGTATCACACCATCGGTTCTATACACTATTACACTTTCCCAGAATTTCACCTCAGGAGAGTGTATGAACCTAGTAGCTTGGTCTTGCACTCGAAGGAGAATCTAGTCCTTTTTGCTATACCCGACACAAGTTTTTCATGCAACCATGCAACTCAGCTGGAACTTCGATCTAACCTTCCGGAGTCCACTTATCAAACCCCAAGGATGGTGTTTGATCAACCATGCACCCACAACTACACTCATGCTTTATGCCCAGGAATGTGATGCCAATATCATGCCCAAGATGCAATGAATGTCAAATGAGTAATTTAACCGTATATCAATATACCAAGGCCAATTATATCATGTGCATATAATTACCTTTATCCATCATAATGACAATATATCAAGGAACATATATCTACATTTTATACTTAACAACAAAAAATAAGCATGTTATTACATAATCTATGTCAATAACACACCTTATTCACAAAGGCACAATATAAATACATAGCATGCCCACCAATACCACATTCAAGAAATTACACAAGTAACTTCCATACATCAAACCCAAGCTATGAATTGATTAAAGTCATTTCTATACACCTAATCCTTTCCTATGGACACCATAGGATGGAAATAAACCAAATTAGGAGGGAACCTTACCTTTTGAAGCGTAAAAAGAAAGGTAGAACCTTCAAGAACACCAATCAAAACTCTAAACTCTTGATTTTCCAAAATTTCTTCTTTGGATCTTTGGTGAAATCCTTCATTTTTGGTACGTAAGCGTAGCCCACGTAGAGGAGATCGATTTTGATTCTTGGATCGAGTTGATTCGAGTGACGGAGCTTCGTAGATCGTAGCGAGAAGTTTGGAAATCTCGCTTTTTTTCTCTTTGTCCTCATCTCTCTTCCTCACATGTTTACACACTGATTTTAGGAGATATTTATTCCAAAAAATCAGAGTTTTACCGATATGTATAGCCCTTGAAGCTTGGTGCACGTCGCACCACACGCCCTCTTGTTTAGGTCCATTTTTACCTCGAAACGATTAATTTCATTCTGATTTAAGTTCAAATTATTTTTATTTGAAATTTCTTTCAATTATAAGGAAATTTTATGAATTCTATTTTTGGGGACGTTTGTAAGGTCACCTGACACCAGTTGTCTGGCCAAACGTGAAAAATCTGACTATCTTGGAATTCAACGAAAATTTTATGGGCAACTCGGTTTAGCGATACGAATCTAACGGTGAAGTCCATTACATCATACAAGCTTTAGAGAAATACATATTTTAAATCCGAATTATAGTGACAAATGACTGTTTTGACCTTTTTCAAAAAAAGTTCTAATTTACTCAGGTTTAACATTTTTCCCTCCTTAAAAGAATTTTGTCCCGAAAATTCACACACACATACACCTTCAGCCACATGCATATGCGACAAGTATATCATACTCATAACTTAAAAAATGTACCTCCATCCTCGAATAAGAAAGGATAATTGGTAAGAATAGTGTCCTTGCGCTCTCATGTCGCCTCCTCCACTCCTCGATGCTGCCACAACACCTTTTCTAGCCTCACGGTCTTGCCTCGTAAAACCTGGTCCTGATTATCCATGATACGCACCGGTCCCTTCTCGAAGGTCTCATCCGCGTCAACAACAAGCTTGCCTTAATCCACCACATGAGTCGGATCTAGGGTGTATACCGTGTGAACACCTGATAGATTTGACGATAACGCCAACCGATAAACAACTGTACCCACCTTCTCAACTACTTCAAAGGGCCCGATATACCTCGACGATAGCTTTCCCTGCTTGAAGAACCTGACCACTCTTTTTTTAGGCATCACCTTCAAGAAGACATGATCTCCCACATCAAACTCTAAAGGCCACTGCCGTTTGTCGGCGTAGCTCTTCTATCAGCTCTGAGCCGTGAAAAGATGCTTCCGTATCAAGTACACTATTTTTGAGGTGTCTCTTACCAATTCCTGACCCGTAAAGGGTTTCTCTCCTACCTTTGTCCAACAAATCGGAGAACGACAAGGCCTACTATATAGTGCCTCATAGGGTGCCATCTGTATGTTCACCTGATAACTATTGTTGTATGCGAACTCCACTAAGGGTAGGTGCTCTTTCCAGTTATCCTTGAGATTTAGGACGCATGCTCGTATCATGTCCTCTAAAATCTGGATGGTCCTCTTTGACTAACCGTCCTTTTGGGGATGAAAAGTAGTGCTCATCATTAACTCTATCCCCATGACTCGCTGAAAACTCTCCCCAAAATAAGCCGTAAACTTGGGATCTCGATCCGATACTATAGATACGGACACCCTCATGTAACCGGATAATCTCCTATATATACTACTTGCATAATTCCTCCTGTGTGATGGTTATCCGCACCGCCAAAAAGTGTGTCAACTTCGTAAGCTGGCCCACTATCACCCATACCACATCATGCCCTCACGATGTTCGTGGCAAATGGGTCACAAAATTCATCATGACATGCTCCCACTTCCACTCAGCTACCTCCAAAGGTTGGAGTAACCCGGTTGGTCTCTAGTGTTTTGCCTTCACTTGCTGACACGTGAGACATCGACTAACAAAATCTCCAGCGTGTTTATTCATTTAGCTCTAATAATACTGGCGACAAAGATCACGGTACATCTTCGTGCTACCTGGATGCACAACCAAATGGGGGAAATGGAACTCTATAAGGATCTCTTTTCTCAGCTTCGCAGACTAAGGAACCATAATCCTTCCCCTAAACTGAAGACTAA
>CM042196.1:17141400-17190986 GCA_023539305.1 Ilex asprella
TTTCTACTCTGGACCACTTTTTGTAGAATTGACATAACTTTTGATCCAATGGTTATATTGTGCTGAAATTTTGACACAATAAAGAAGACATCCAGATCTACAACTTTTATGTTTTGTAACTTTTCAGATTCAAAGTGGATCATGGTCAAAATGGAGGAAAACCGAGGCTTTGGTATCAGATGGTGTGGGTGCTGGTGCCTTTGTTATCCAAGCACCAATACCTCCTTGATTTCTTCATTTTTAAGTCTCCAAATCTTCATGCAATGTGTCCATGCCTTCACCACACATCCAACATAGTTGCAAGGTCCTAAAATCTATCATTTAAGCTATAAATACCTGTAACATAAAAAATTCAACATTATTCATAATTTCAGTTAACTCTAAGTACTTAGATGCAAAAGTGAGTTAAAATGCATGTAATGAGGCCGTTAAATATTCAATATTTTGTGCTCATCACACCCTTCAACTTAAGCTTTGTTAGTACCTAGGAAACAAAATGTAAAAAACAAGAAAACAAAGATAAACATATTCTAATTCCGCAATTGCATTTAGCACATGCAAGAAGCCTTTAAATCCCTAGGTGATCCCTAATAGACGAGTTTTGTCTCGTGAAAGTTTTTAGTGAAGGTACCTACAATCTTCTTTTCCTAGTATCTAGTATTTAAAGCATATTTCCTTATCTTAACTAGCACTGAGATCTCAACAATAGCTTGCTCACACACCTGAACTAATCACACATGAAATACATCATAGCCTTAAATGATATTCTAGAGTATTTGCATACACATTTATTTTCAAAACTAGTGTGTGTGTGAAATAAACATGTAATTTAAGCATTTACACAACAGAGTTCACATTCACTTTGGCTATCCAAATTAAGCTTTGATGTAAAACTCACCAAGGGTTTCTCTCAACAAAGAATAACTCACTGATTATCCGAGCATGCATTCCATGTGTATATGTGAGATAGAATATTATGCAAAAACAAAGTATGCTCACATATAATCAATAAAATGAAGCACATGTATAAAAATGAAACAAACTTGGCATAATCTCATGAAAGGGATGCTAGGGCATTAAATAGCAAAATTAACCTTTCTTGTTCTTTTAAAAGTATGCATCCCTCATACTTCTCTAGATCATTTAGGACTTTTACGGGTTATAACGGGGCCTTAGGGCGATATCTATGCAAATGAAATGAAGGATATAGAATAACAAAGAGGGTTGTTTCGAGTGAATGACCTTTATTTCAAAAAGATCTTTATTTTATAGGATTTCTAGGCTAACACCATCACTTCACTCTTTGTTTATTTTTTCTTCTTTTCCTCAACATTTTTCTTTTTTCTATGATCATTCTTTCTTCCTTCACCCCCTTTTTTTTCTTGGATTTTCATTCTTTTTTTCATTCAACTCTTTGAGTTTCAACTTCATTCATTCCTTTTGTTGAGTTTCCACATCACCATTCCCCCTTTTTCATTATCAATCATACTAAGCACAAGGAACAACCAAGGTGAGGTCAAATTTATCATTTTCCATTGGCTTGGTCAAATGTGTGGCATAAAAACGAATTTCAATTGGGCTCAATCACTGATTGATGGTTTTCTTTACTTTCCCTTAACCCCTAAATGCTATCTCCCAATGGATGTGTGATGTGTGTTCAAATAGGGAGGGAGTGTCACGCTCCCTTGAGATAGTGTCAAAAGAAAGGGCAAAAGAAAAGAAAAGTGGGATGATGTAAATATGATGTATGAATGCACAAAAATGCTCCTCAATTGCAAGGCGACCTTCGTGTGTCGGTGTTTTACTTGGAGAAGTATTCCAAGGTCGTTTCCACGGGAAAGAAAGTAAACCAAGGTGAAGGTGATTGTGAATCAAAGAAGGTTTAAAAATCTTTATGGTTGAAACTTGTTTGGTGGAGTGTGTTTCGGGAAACTGCAATGAGAAACAAATGTTGGCAAACCCAAGAAGTCACTCCAATGGGAATACTGTTTCAACTCCAATCCTTCCTCTGATAGAGCATGAATGAACGATTGATTCGGGGTAAGATAGGGACAAGGTGGGTGAGTATCTAAGCATAAACCGTGGCTAAGCCTACATGTAATAACCCGGATAAATTTAAACTTTTTAAAATAAAGGGCAAAACGGTAAATTGCCATAACGATTCGGGTTGTAAACCTAAAATTTTCTAGTGCTTGGATGGTGAAATGGACTTCACCGTTGGTTTCGTCTCGCGAAATCTAGTGACCATGTCAAATTTCATCGAATTACGAGATATTCGGATTTTCGCGTTTTACGAGGCGGACGGGCCCTGTGAGACCCAAAGACGAAATTTTTGAAAAATTATGAGATTTTAAAATAAAAAAAGTCAAGCCAAATTAAAAATATTTTGAACTTGAATTGGAGCAAAATTTAATCGTTTCAGGATGAAAACGAAACCGAAATAAAAAGGGGCGTGTGGCGCGTTGTGGGCCAAGTATCATAAAAATATAAATAGGGGGAAAAATTAGATTTTCCACCATTATTCAGCACTTGCTCAGCCGATAGAAAGAGGGAGAGAGAAGAGAGGGAAAAGAGGAAGAAAACTCTCCTTCTCTCTACAATCTACAAAGCTAGAGAGCTCACATCCGTTCGGGCTAAGAGGGAAAGTTGATCTCCTCGACAAGGGATTTGAGTACACACCAAAAATGAGGGCTTTCACCGAAGGTGGGGAAACCGAATTTTTGGGGAAGCTTGGGATTGAGTTGGGTTGGATTCTTGGAACTTCTACGGTCGTTCCTCACGTTTCAAGAGGTAGGGTATTCTCCTTCTTAGGTCCATTCACAACCTTGAATGTTATATTAAAATGGGTAGGTTAATATAGATATATATGACTTGCCTATGGAATTGATTTTGATGAAATGGGTATTGAAATTAGGTAGAAAATATTCTATCTTGAAGTGGGTATGTAGAAGTTGCTTAATGTAATTTCTTGAATTACGTGAATTGTGGGCATGTTATGTGTTTACATAATGTCTTGACTTGAAAGTGTGTTATTGCTTAATATGAGTTTTGGATGAAATGTTGATAAATGCATTTTAATTTATTGACATCGAGAGATATGAAAATTATATGCATTTGATATAATTTGTCATGGATTATATGAATTGGGTTTGAAACGGTTCATACGGCATACATTGCATATTGAAAATTGTAGTAGAATTGCAATGAGACATTGTATTATACATGCACGAGAACATTGCATTAAATGGGTGGTTGTGCATGAAAGGAGTCAACACCACATTTGGTGGATGACATGTGGGCTCGGGTAAGCTAGGTCGATGACTTGGCCGAGTTGCATGGTTTACAAGGAGTTGAGGGTCAGGGTTAGCAAGAAGGGCCAGAAGATCCCTCGGGTTTAAGGCCTGGTGATTTGGATACGCACTTCCATTGGTATTAGTCCATAAAGTCTGTCGGTGTACGCGGGACCACTGGTGCAAGTCCATAAATCCCGTGTTGGTTGGGTGTCGTTAGTGTAAGTCCATAAATACTCACCCCATACAAGACCCTGGATTGATAATGTCATTTGATGTATAACATAAATGACGGAATTGTACACATGGAAAATTGTATGTGTAGGCGAGCTGGGAAGGGCTCGGGATCCTAGACGACGGGCAAGTGCACATTAGCAATTGCATGTGTCAAAGAGCCGGGAAGGGCTCAAGTTCGTTATTGAGAGTGAGTCTCATCTCATTCATAGCATTGCATTGTAATTTTTTAACATTGATAGCATATTTATGTTTGGAATGTATAAATTGTGAAGTAGTTGCATGTGAGCATTTCATGTGCATTTGGGTTGGGGAGTAGCTTATTTAGGAAATCCTCTATTGAGCGTAGCTCACCCTTTATTGGAAAACATTTCAGGTACGGGGTTCATGCTGGTGGATGGTTCACACTTTGAGCCTCATGGATGAAGGAAGCCGATTTGTGGTTTTTATAGTTCATTGTGTAAAGTTTTTGTTATATTTTCATTTTGATGTATAAATATATGAAATTTTATGTAATGGAACTAGTATGGATCATGTTTTAGGTGGAAAAACCTTAATGAACATGTTTGGGGCGGTTGTGGAATTGGTTGGAATGAGTTGGAATTGAAAAAGGAAGGATTTGTGGAAACACATGCAAAACCTTCCGGCAGATCTTGCAGGATAAGCAAAATTCTTTTCTAGTGGGCAAAACCTTCTGGAAGATTTTGAAGGTTAAAGGTAAAATTCTTTTCCAGTGGAAAAAACCTTCTGGAAGGTCGATCAAAACCTTCCGGAAGATTTTGAAGGTTAAAGGTAAAATTCTTTTCCAGTGGGCAAAACCTTCTGGAAGGACGATCAAAACCTTCCGGAAGGTTTTCCAAAAATCTGAAATTTTAAAATTGTTTTGTCATGCATTTAGACTTTGATTCTTTTAGCTCAAATGATATAAAAGGACATTAAATGAGGCATATTGAGGCACAAAGGACCTCAGTTGAATTAAATGATTAAAGGAATCAAGGGTAGTACGTGTGAGTTATAATTCCAGAAAAAGGGGGTACTATTAGCGTGATGTCGGATTTTGCTGCATTCACGAGTATTTTTGCGGGTTGACGGTTGGTCAACAGTTCAAAAAGGACCTCCGATTTTAGGGGTGTCACACTACGGGATATCAAAGGCTCACCAATTTATCCACTCTCTACCCCGTCAAACCGAACCATTAGACTCATCAGGGAAGGGAGAGAATGAGTTGAAATAATATTTCCAAGTGGAGGTTTCCCTTGGTTTTGCCAACTTTAAGATTTAGCTACTCATGTTTGAAATGGAAATGACAATGGAATGATGGAGCATTGCAAAGATATGAAGTTAAAGCTACTAAGTGCAAGAAATCATAAGCTGAAAGTGAACGAATTTAATACCCATTTTAAGCTAAGACAATGAAAGACTTTGATGCGTTAATGGTAGAAACTTAAAGAGAGTATTACACTAGCAATGACTTGAAATAGAACAACATTAAATAACGTTTTACAAGTTCTTACAGGGGCATCCAAGACAATGCATTGAAGAAAACATCAAAAATTCAAATTCTCATACTAAAAACACTATTCATTGTCTTCTACCCAGCTCTCTCCTCTCTCTATATCTATCTCCTCTGTAAAATGCCTAGAAGTCTGAACCATGGAGAGTCTCCTTCCCAAAAACGTGCCCTTTTAGGTTTAGGGTAGCTTGGGGGTGTCCTTTTCATCCATAGGTTGCAGGTGGAGTGGGTTGGAAATGGGTGTGCAGAACTTGTCTGCACACCCAGCTCCTTTTCTCTTCTCTCTCTTCATTTATCACCAAAGCTCCAAACTTCCAATCAGAGGTTTGAATGAGATGAATAGTGTTATGGGAGTGTAAGGGGAGCAAGGGAGAGCTGATGGTGGGGCCAGCAAAGCGACAGAGCTTGAGATGTAGAGATTTGGGAAAAATTCGACAGACAGTATCGGTACTGCGTACTGATACCTCGAACTCCAGTAGCCTTTGCATACCAGTACTGCGCACTGGTACGGTTTCTGTTGTTTTTGCAACCCTTGGGCTTTCCTCTAGTCATTCTTTCATCCCCTTTTGTCTCAATCCTTGTTGAAGTGCCTTAAGGAGTCTTATTTAACACATTTTTACTGCAAATACCAAATGTCATCATTAATAACTCGACATATGTAACTCTCATCAATAACACCATAAAAATAGTTAATCATTGGATGGTTAGCACATAGAATTATGCAATGTTTTGTGCTAATCACATCCCCCAACTTAAGTGTTGCTAGTCCCATAGCAACAAGTTATTTGTAGTATGAGACAAAAAATCGTCATGCACACTCAATCCATTTAAACATCCCTTCATCCGAACAATTTAAAAGTAAAAATCATAATGCAATTTTCAACATAAACATGAACAAGATTTATCAAACCATGGTTTTCCATTAATGATTCATGAAGTTGGAGTACATAGAGTAGGACATCAAAACACAACAAAATAGCCTACAACCCTTTACCAACTACATCCTACCCATTCCAAAAAGAAACAAACAAAAAGAAAACACAAAGCATAATCCAATTACACAACCCTATTCTTCATCACTATTATCCTCATCATCATCCACTGATCTCGAAGTAGAAGTGGCACCAACTGAAGTAGGGGGTCCACTGGGGATGGGCCTTCTAGGGAAGGTATGCATGAATAGCTCTTTCATCATAGCCATCATCCCCTGCATTGATACCTCCAATGCATCAAGACACTGGTCTGTCAAATGTGCTGGAACAGATGTGAATGGCCTAGTGGGAGCAGTTGGTAGCAGGTCATCAAAGTCAGACTCCAGTTGAGCTCACTCTTCTCGACTCATTGCTTTCCTTTTTTTACTACTGGTCTTGCCAATAGCTCCTGTCTCTGGAGGGGTGAGCTTGTCAAACGCATAAGCTTTCACTTTAAAGTGCTTGCACATCCGGGTTACCAGACTCCCCGTATGGCAAGTTGGTCATTGGCTTCATAGTTGTAGCAAAATCCTTCATCACTTCCCAGATAAACAGGGCAAAGTCAATCATTTTGCCTGACACAACAACATCGAGAAGAGCTAACTTCTTCATATTTGGTTTCTTTTCTGCAGCTCTTGGAAGAAGATTATAATGGAGAAGTTTGTTCAGGAGCCCATACACGTGCTTTAATCCCCCACTGTGCACAGTTCCCTTGAATTTTGTAGGGTTTTCATACATCATAGCAACAAACTCAGCCTTGGTCTTTGCTTTATCAACATTGTGAGGATAGATAGGTGGGGAGGGTGGTGGTCTCTGATAGTCCCCTAGGAGGGTGACGATGAACATCTTGCCCCTCACCTTTGCTCTCAGTGCCTCCCCATTTCCCACTGTCAGCACCCTGAGCGTCTGGTAGAATTCTCTGCATAGGGATAGATTATACCCCTAAACCGGTTCAAACCATAATTGCATCTCATGTCTTTCGACGACTTTCACAACCTTATTTCGTGGGGTGAGCGAAATGAAATCAAGATGCCACTCACACGTTACGCCCTTATCCCCAATCAATTGGAGTCGCGCCGTTGTCCTCGCTTTTTTTCTTTGCTCCTCAGGATCAATGCTTGACCCTTCAATGCTCCTCTTGCGGTTACTGGGCTCTTCGGGTGGAGGAGACTTAGACCCCGTTCTCTTGGTACGGGCCATGGACTGCAACAGTGCCCATGTCGAGAGAAAAGCAAAGATGAACCACAACTGACCCTCGATCGAGTCTATTGGTTCAAGCACAACTCCAAATCGATGAGCCATGTGAAGGTACTTGAGGAGACTTAAGGGATTTGGGGGATTTAAAGGATTCGGCAGCAAGGGTTTCAGGAGAGGATGGAATAAGAAATTGACTTAAAGAAGGGAAGGAATTAGGGCCTTGGGTGCTTTCGAGTGAGGGATAGGGAGAGTTAGGGCTGTAATTTTAGGTAGGAAATGAAAGTTCATCGATGGATTTAAAATAAAAAGCCCTATTTTTTTTTGGTTCAACAAACAGTACCAGTACAGCGTACCGGTACTGTACCGTTATAGCGTACCGATACGCAGTACCATTACAGCGTACCGATACGCAGTACCAGTACCTCGAACTCCAGTAGCCTTTGCGTACCAATACGATTTATTTCTGTTAGCTACAATAATTCTATTGTGCTCTCCTCATCATACCATTTCAACTAAGGACCTCCCTAGACACTTTTACCACACTCCTAATGACCACTACTCCATACCAGAAATGTACTTTTGTTAAAAACCACAATTCGAACCATCATGCCCAATTTAATGTTGAAATTGCACAGTGATTTAAACCTTTGATACATTCAACCTACATGGAATGGATTTCTATTTTCAACTTATCAAAAGGAACACCCAAAATACACATCATCAATTTCATAATCAGGGCATTCCTAAGTCATGTCAAATATCAAAAACTTGAGACATATTCCTCCATTCCGGAAGCATGAGTTATTTAACACATTTCTCAAATGACTAAACTAAACATACATGAGAAAAACCATAGTCTCCAACACTAGTCTAAAGTATGCATGTACAAATTGATTTCCAAGTTGTTTGTGTGTGAGTTAAGCACATAATTGGAGTATTTACACAATAGGATTCACATTCAAATAGCTAGGCAAACTCAACTTCAATGCAAAACTCACCAAGGGACACTCTTAATCAATAAACACACTCAAGTTATCTTGGTATGCACTCCATGTGTACATGCGATATAAAATCTTGTGTTCAAAACGAAATGCTCACATGTAATCCCAAAAATGAAGTACATATATGAAAGTGAAGTGGCCTTGGCATAGTCTCCTGAATAGAATGCACATGCATTGGATAGTAAACATAACTCATCATTTTCTTTGAACTTATGCACCTCCCATGCTTCTCTAGATCACTTAGGAATTTAACGGTTATAACGGGGCCTTGGGGTGATTTCTAGGTGAAAGAAATGACGGAATAGGATAACAAAGAGGGTTGTTCCAAGTGAGAGACCTTTATTTTAGAAAAACACTTCCCTTTTCATGGGATTTTGATTCTCGTATCATCACCACTCCCTTTGTCTCTTTTCTTTATTTTCCTTGACATTTCCCTTTTCTTTTTCTCTTTCACCTATTTTTCTCCTTTTCTTGTATTTTTCATTCTTATCTGTTTGACTAATTGAGTTTCAACCTAATTCGTCCCTTTTGTTTACAATTTCACACCACAGTTTCTTCTTTTGCAATCTCTTATATCCGCCTTAGGAACAACCAAGGTAGGGTAGACATTTCTTATTTTCTTTGGCTTGGTCAAATGTATGGCATAGAAACAAATTCAATTAAGGCTCAATCACGGCACTAGGGATAAAATTCGTACAAGAGAAAGGTAAAGGCTCGACATGTACAAAGATGGCCTAAGATCACTTCCAAGTGTGCTTGAGGTGGCATTATATGATCACAACAAATCAGTCCACTAACCAAATGCACCGAACCGAAACAAGCATAATGAGACTATTGAACAAATTTGACGTTGAAAAATAGTTCTTTGAGTAATTGTAATTTCCCTCCAAAAAGGATTTGGCCCTAAAGCTCTCATGGATCCAAACTCATCTCCGCTTCTTATGTCAAGCTTAAAACATGAATCCAATCCGTAAACCACCAAAATTACACGTTCAAGAGTCACATACAGATGAGTTTGAAAATTAATACATATGTGATACTCATGCATATGATCAACTTCTATAGAATGCTCATGTGTACAAAGTTCACAACAAAGATCAGCATGTCCTCCAACACATAACCTTTTCATGAAGGAATACAAACCAACTTTTAGATTTATTTATCAAAACTTTTCAATAATTTCAAAAATTTCACATATTTTTTAATGCTGCAAGCAACAATCAAAATTTTTCAACAACCTTGGTGTATCATACAAATGGTGCACCTCACCCCCAACTAGAATCATGCATTGTCCTCAATGCAACAACAAGCTATAGTATGCAATGAAAGATAGTAAAAAGATGAGTAAGGTAAGAAAACACCTCGTAATTAAGCTTTTGAAAAAAGCATCAAGATCTGAATCTAAGAGAGACCAATATATACAACCAAATAAAGTGAGTGACATAAAAATAAAATTGACATAAGTAAATAAAAGGAACTGTACACTAGAAAAAGATAAAAAAACTAGCTAATCCTCCACAACCTCCGGATACACCTGGTCAATTAAATCTACCTCCACCATCTGTTCTTCAAAGAATGTCTTAAGTCTTTGGCCAATGATCTTGAATGTTTGGCCATCTTTAGGGTTTGTGATATCCACCGCTCCGTTGGGGTAGGCCACCTTGACAAGATAGGGGCCATCCCAACGGGACCTTAGTTTTCCTTGAAGGAGGGAGAAACGAGAATTATACAAGAGCACTTTTTGCCTAGGCTCAAATGCATTTCTTGTGATGGAATTATCATGAAAAACTTTAGCCCGTTCCTTTGAAATTTTGGAACTCTCATATGCATCTCTTCGGATCTCATCCAATTCATTCAGTTTCAACTTTTTCTGCTTACCAGCCATTCTTAAGTTAAAATTCAAGGTTTTTATGGCCAGTAGGCCTTGTGCTCTATTTCAACCGGCAAATGACAAGCTTTTCCATAAACTAGGCGGTAGGGAGACATGCCTAAAATAGTCTTATAGGCAGTATGGTACACCCATAAGGCATCGGTCAATCTGACTGACCAATCCTTCCTGTTTGGGTAAACCATTTTTTTCAAGATATTCTTAATCTCCCTATTAGCTCATTTAGCTTGGCCATTAGTTTGTGGGTGATATGCAGTGGATACTTTGTGTGTAACGCCATATTTAAACATTAATGATGAAAATGGCCTATTACAGAAGTGGAATCCACCATCACTGATCATTGCACGAGGCATCCCATGCCTTAAGAAAATGTTCTCTTTGAGGAATTTAACTACGACTTGGTGGTCATTAGTCTTGGATGGGATAGCCTCTACCCACTTGGACACGTAGTCCACTGTCAGAAGAATGTACTGATAACCAAAAGACATGGGATATAGACCCATAAATCGATGCCCAACAGTCAAATATTTCTATGACAAGGACGAGAGAAAGTGGCATCATATTTTGATGGGTCGCACTACCCAATCGTTGGCATTTGTCACATGCCTTATAATATGAAACACTGTCTTTAAAAAGAGAGGGCCAATAGAAACTTGATTGAAGAATTGTAGCTAAATTTTTCTTCGCCGAGAAATGTCTGCCACAAGCTTGGGAGTGGCAGAATGCAAGGACGTTTCGCTATTCATTTTCGGGCACGCATCTCCTCATGACTTGGTCTGAGCAATATTTGAACAAGTACGGATGGTAGAAGTTAAAATACTTCACGTCCGCCATGAATCGTCTTGTATCTTTCGGGCTCTATTGTGGTGGTATTTGTCCTGTTACAATGTAATTACAGATGTCAGCATATCAAGGACAAATTGAATGAATTGAAAGTAAATGTTTAACATGAAAAGAGTCAGGAATGGGAATATGCTCATTAGTCCCTTGCACCACCAGCCGGGATAAGGGATCCGCCACAATATTCTCTACTCTTTTCTTGTCTTTAATTATCAAATCAAATTCTTGCAAGAGCAGGATCCACCTAATGAGCCTTGGTTTCGTATCCTGCTTAACTAACAAATACTTCAAGACAGAATGGTCAGTGAAGACAACAATAGGCGAACCAATGATATATGAACGAAACTTATCTAAAGCAAACATTACGGCTAGCAATTCTTTTTTCGTGGTGGTTTAATTCATTTCAGCCTCATTAAAGTGTCTTGCTAGCGTAGTGAATGACATACGATTGATTTTCCTCCCTCTGACCCAGCACAGCGCCAACCGTGTAATCACTCCCGTCGTACATAAGCTCGAATGGAAGATCCCAATTAGGTGGTCGCATGACAGGAGGGGTGACAAACATGCTTTTTATTTTTTGAAAGGATGCCTCACAATCATTCAACCACTCAAAGGGGACCTCTTTAGACAGTAATTAGGTCAGGGGTCGGGCCAATGCACTGAAATTTGTAATAAATCGACGATAAAAACCTGTATGACCCAAAAATGATCAGATTCCCTTGATTGTTGTCGGTGTGGAAAGGTTGGATATGGTCTCCACCTTGGATTTGGCAACTTTAATGCCCCTTGCCGATACTATGCGGCCCAACACGATTCATTTTGTCACCATAAAGTGACACTTTTTCCAATTCAATACAAGATTCTTTTCTTCACATCTCTCCAATACTCTCTCCAAGTTCTCCAAGCATCCGTCAAATGAGTCACCAAAAACGAAAAAAACATACATAAGCACCTCCACAATTTTTTCTACCATATCACTAAAAATCTCCATCATGCACCGTTGAAAAGTCTCAGGGGCATTGCATAATCTGAATGACATACGATGATAGGCGAAGGTACCATATGGGCAGGTGAAAGTCGTCTTCTCTTGGTCCTCCAATACTATCTCAATTTGATTGTAGCCAGAGTGTCCATCTAAGAAACAATAGAATAGCTGCCCTGCTACCCTTTCCAAAACTTGATCCAAAAATGGCATTGGGAAGTGATATTTCCTTGTGCAAGAATTAAGCTTCCGGTAGTCAATGCAAACTCTCCATCCGGTTATGATTCTTATAGGTATGAGTTCATTTTCCTCATTTTCCACTACCGTGACTTCGGATTTCTTTAGTACTACTTGTGTGGGACTTACCCACTTGCTATCGATGATCGAAAAGATGATGCCCATATCAAGTAGTTTTAAAACCTCCTCCTTCACCACTTCCTTCATGTTGGGATTTAATCTCCTTTGAGGTTGTCGGGAGGGTTGGCATCCTCCTCAAGGTAGATATGATGGGTGCAAATGATAGGGCTAATCCCTTTGATGTCCGCGATAGTCCATCCAATTGCTCCTTTGTGCTTCCTCAATAAGTCCAAGAGTTTTTCTTCTTGTTCCTTCTTCAAGGTTGAGCTTATGACTACTGGGAACATCTTTCCTTCTCCAAGATAGGCATATTTCAAGTGGGAGGGTAACGGTTTCAATTCTAGTTTTGGTTTTTGTTCATTTGATGGAAAAATTTTCCTTTCTTGCTTAGGTAACTCCTCAAAGGTGGGAATCCAACTTCCGATCTCCTTCAAGTCTTCACTCTCCTCTTACTTTTCCAATTCCTCAAGGCCAACAATTTGTTCCTCCTTTAATTTCAACATTCTTTCCAACTCCATTTGCTCCTCGACCAATGTGTCAATTCGATTTACCTCATTCACCTCCTCGTCATCTCCCGGTTGTTTTACAAAATTGAACACATTAAGCTCCATAGTCATGTTCCCAAATGCAAATTTCATTAAACCATTCCTGTAATATATCACGGCATTAGATGTAGCAAGGAAGGGACGTCCAAGAATAACAGGGATTTGGGAACTCAGATTAGCCACGGGTTGTGTATCTAAGACAATAAAATCAACGGACAAGTAAAAATTATCAATTTGAACTAGAACATCTTCCACTACTCCCCTTGGTGTGTGGATGATATGATCCGCCAGTTGGAGTGTAATTGAGGTGGGCTTCAACTCCTCAAGTTGAAGTTGTTGATACACCAAGTAGGGGAGGAGATTGACACTTGCTCCCAAGTCAAGCAATGCTTGCTCCACCTGGCAATTCTCTATGGTAATGGCAATTGTTGGATAGTCGGGATCCTTGAATTTCAAAGGAGTGTTGGTCCTCAAAATGGAGCTCACTTGCTCGGTTAAAAATGCCTTCTTTCGAACATTCAACCTCTTTACGCTGCATAGATCCTTCAAGATTTTAGCACATGATGGTATTTGCTTGATAGTGTCGAGGAGAGGGATGTTAATTTTCACCTGCTTGAACATCTCCAAAATGTCATTATAATTAGCCACCTTGACCGGTGACTTCAAATGATGGGGAAAAGGGGCAGACATAAAAGAGATAAACATGTGCTCATCCATCATATTTTCTTTTTCAACCACGACTTCATCTCTATTTTTGCTCACCTCACCTTTTTTGGCCACACTTTCTTTGGCCTCACCCTCTTTTTCTCCTTGTATTGGCATGGAGATTTGGGCGCAACCTTTGGCACCATGGTCTTTTCAAATTGTTTGCCACTTCGAAGAGTGGTGACCGCCTTGAGTTGTTCACAACTCTCTTGGGTGGGTGAGGCCACTTCAATCACATGTTAGCCCTTGGAATTCTCTTGGGGTTGAGCGGGGAATTTCCCCTTCTCTTGTTGAGACAACCCAATGGCATTGGTGATCTTGGTGAGTTGGGTCAAAATATCTTTATTGATGGTGGTTTGACTTTGGATGAAGTTGTAAAGTACATCCTCCAAGTTCCTCTGATGGTCCTTGATTAGAAAAGCCTTGTGGATGAGGATTTTGTGAAAAATTCTGCGGTGGTGGTGTCGATTGATAACCTTTCGGATTTGCCCGTGGGTATTGGGAGCTAGACGCTTGCCCATGACTTGGATATTGACCTTGTTTAGGTGGTACGGGAGATAAATATGCATTGGACCCATGAGGAATGGGGTTCTTATTTCTCCAACTAAAATTAGGGTGGTTACTCCACCCCGGATTATAAGTGTTAGAATATGGAGAAAATGATTGCCTGGGTTGATTGAAGGCTTGAACTTGTTCATGGTATGCTTCCTTAGGCGCCGCGCCGAAATGCTAGGACACTCCGATGTGGAGTGCTCAACATTCTCACAAATAGAACAAACCTCCTCGATTCTTGACACATGGGACACCTCTCGTCTTCTATTCACCTCAAGATTCTCTACTTTTGTAGACAATTTAGAAATTTGTGAAAGTAGGTCTTCCCAGTCTTTTAGATCATAAATCCCTCCCCCTTTCTGTTGGCTACTCCCCTGACGCAAAGATCATGGCACATCGGTAGGATCAGTAATGTGCCATAACTGTGAATTTTGGGACAAGGTATCAAAATAGTCCAACTCCTCATCGGGTTCTCTGTTCAAGAATTCCCCATTACACATCATGTTGATAAACTGTCGATGGCCCAGTGTAATTCCTTCATAGAAGAAACTCACCAATTTCCATGGTTTAAAGCCATGATGTGGGATGGACAGTAGTAATTCTTTGTACCTTTCCCAGCATTGGTAAAATTGTTCGTTGGGATTCTAGAAAAAAATTTTAATTTGCTTCTTAAGGGTGGTGGTTTTATACACCGGGAAAAATTTATTCAAAAACACAGAGATCGCTTCTTCCTAAGATGTTACGGTCCGAGGTCTTAAGGACTAAATCCAAGTTTTTGCCTTATCACTCAGGGAGAATGGGAACAATTTCATCCTTGATATCTCTTCCATATTATAGTTAGGGGTAAAAGTTGCAACTATTTCTTTGAAATTCCTTATATGTGAATAAGGGTTCTCACCCTCGATTCCGTGAAAGTTGGGAAGTAAGTTCAACATCCCTGGTTTTACTATGAAGAGATTAGCCTGGACCGGGAGAAGAATGCATGAGGGTGCGGTGCATCGGGCTGGTTAAAGGAAATCACGCATTGACCTAGTCGGAGGGTCAAGGGGGTTGTTGTTCCCCTCATTCCTAGGTGGGGAAAAATGCACTTGGGGGTTGGGCCTTCTAGGTTGTTGCAATCCCCAATCCTCTTGAACATTAGGGTTGACACCTACATTATCGAAATTGTCACCCGCATACTCGGCTGGGTTTTGGTTCGTATTCATATTAGGGTCCATAAATTGCCTAACCAATCGATTTTGCTTGTCCCACCCCCACATACAACAAAAGATCTAAAAAAAATGAAATGAAATTATAAACAAACAAAGATATGTACAGGAATCACGTACCTCAGCCCATGATGAATATCATAGGACTTACCTTCGTAGTCTGGAAATCACCCTTTTGGTTTGACCCTTGTCTTCCTCAGCAACGACGCCAAAAATAATTGATGGTTTTTTTTCTTTACCTTAACCCCTAAATGCTATCTCCCAATGGATGTGTGATGTGTGTTCAAATAGGGAGGGAGTGTCACGCTCCCTTGAGATAGTGTCAAAAGAAAGGGCAAAAGGAAAGAAAAGTGGGATGCTGTAAATATGATGTATGAATGCACAAAAATGCTCCCCAATTGCAAGGAGACCTTCATGTGTCGGTGTTTTACTTGGAGAAGTACTCTAAGGTCATTTCCACGGGGAAGAAAGTAAACCAAAGTGAAGGTGATTGTGAATCAAAGAAGGTGTAAAAATCTTTGTGGTTGAAAGTTGTTTGGTGGAGTGTGTTTCAGGAAAATGCAATGAGAAAAAAATGTTGGCAAACCCAAGAAAAGTCACTCCAATGGGAATACCATTTCAACTTCAATCCTTCCTCTGATAGAGCATGAATGAATGATTGATACGGGGAAGATAGGGACAAGGTTGGTGAGTATCTAAGTATAAACCGTGGCTAAGCCTATGGGATATCAAAGACTCACTAATTTATCCACTCTCTACCCTGTCAAACCGAACCATTGGACTCATCAGGGAAGGGAGAGAATGAGTTGAAATAATATTCCCAAGTGGAGGTTTCCCTTGCATTTGCCAACTTTAAGATTTAGCTACTCATTTTTGAAATGTAAATGACAATGGAATGATGGAGCATTGCAAAGATATGAACTTTTAAAGCTACTAAGTGCAAGAAATCATAAGCTGAAAGTGAAGGAATTTAATACCCATTTTAAGCTAAGATAATGAAAGACTTTGATGCATTAATGGTAGAAACTTAAAGAGAGTATTACACTAGCAATGACTTGAAATAGAACAACATTAAATGCATTAAATGACGTTGTACAAGTTCTTACAGGGGTATCCAAGAAAATGCATTGAAGAAAACATCAAAAACTCAAATTCTTACACTAAAAATACTATTCATTGTCTTCTACCCAGCTCACTCCTCTCTCTCTATATCTATCTCCTCTGTAAAATGTCTAAAAATCTGAACCATAGAGAGTCTCCTTCCCAAAAATGTTCCCTTTCAGGTCTAGGGTAGCTTGGGGGTGTCCTTTTCATCCATAGGCCATAGGTGGCGTGGGTTGGATAGGGGTGTGCAGAGCTTGTCTGCACACCCAGCTCCTCTTCTCTTCTCTCTTCATTTATCATCAGAGCTCCAAACTTCCAATCAGATGTGTGAATGAGATGAATAGTGTTGTGAGCCCACAAAACGATAGAGCTTGAGATGTAGAGATTTGGGCAAAATTCGACAGACAGTACCGGTACAGCGTACTGGTACCTCGAACTCCAGTAGCCTTTGCATACCGGAATTGCGTACCAGTATGGTTTCTATTGTTTCTGATATTTTTGTTGTTTCTACAACCCTTGAGATTTCTTATAGTCATTCTTTCATTCCCTTTTGTCTCAATCCTTGTTGAAGTTCCTTAAGAAGTCTTATTTAACACCTTTTAACTGCAAATACCAAATTTCATCATTAATAACTCGACATATGTAACTCCCATCAATAACACCATAAAAACAGTTATTCATCAAATGGTTAGCACATAGAATTATGCAATGTTTTGTGCTAATCAATCACAGCACTAGGGATAAAATTTTCAAAAGAATAGGCTAAGGCTCAAAACAAAACAAAGATGGCCTAAGATCATTTCTAAATAAGCATAGAGGAACATTGTGCATTTCAAGACAAATTCAATCAACTATCCAAATGCACCTAACCAAAACAAGCATAATGAGATTATTGAACACATTTGAAATTTGAAAAATTGTTCCTTGTGTAAATGTAAGTTCCCTCCAAACAAGGATAAGCATTAAAGCTCACATGAATTTTTACTCATCTCCTCTATTCATGTCAAGGACTAAAATGTGAACTCAATCTATAAATTGCCAAAATTACAAGTTCATGGTGCACTATGGTTGAGCACAAAAGCAAACAAATATGTGATATTCTAGCATTGGATAAACTTCTATAATGTGCTAATGTATTCAAAGTTCATAATGAAGATCAAGTAATCATAACTCCACAACAATTAGAATAGGGGAATATAGATCAATATTGGAACTAAAATTTTTAAAAATTTCACATTTTTCATTATTCTATACAAAAAGTGGTGGAACATGTGAATGGTGCACCTCACCCCCAACTTAAACTATGCACTGTCCTCAATGCACAAGAAATCATACAATGAGATAAATCAAAGTAATATGGGAAATGAGATACCCCATTTTTTCATTTTTTTTATATATACATCAACAAAAAAAAATAAAATACAAAAAGCTTGTTTACACCCCACAACTTAGACTAAAACATGATACAAAATAAGATTTTTTACAATGATGCTCAAGTGAAATGAGTCCAAATTAGGGAGCGGTAAACAACCTTCGTGCTAAAATCTACACTACAACATTGAAAATGAAAATATAACAACAATAGAAATCTAACTACTATGGACAAGGAAACAAAACAAAAAGGGCTCATGTCAATCCGGCTTCAATTCGGATATGAGCATGTGCCCATTGATTTTTTTGGTTTTAACATTTTTTTGGTGTATGAATGCCCTTCTTAAGCCATCTATGCAAACATAGAAAGGATGTTATTCAAAATTCTTAACCAAATAGATGTGTGGACAAGTTTAGGCAATTCAAACAATGGAGTATACATTTTTTTTTTAAAGTTTCTTCACTTAACTCCATTGCAATGCCCTCTCCAAGTTGAGAAATTTGAATCTCAACACCACTCATAGATGACAAAATGACCTTGGGCTCATTAGCCTCTTGTGAGATAATAACTTCATCAAATTTTTCACAATCTAGAGTGGTGGGAGATTCAACATCAATGTGGATTCAATTGGGATGATCATCCTCAATACATTGACTATGCTCAAGATGATGTTCTTCATGCATAGCAATTATAGCATTAGTCAATGTATCAAGTTGTTGGGTTATTTGGGCATTGAATTCCATTTGGTATTGTATAAAATCGCACAAAATATTTTTCAATTCTTCTTCGGTTGAGTTCTCATATGTTGGATAGTGGCAAAATTTATTTGGTGGTGTGAGATTGGATGAAAAATTAGAGGGTTCATTCTCCCAACCATAACTCGGATAATTCGGTGTAACATAATGGTTGGGGTAAAAATTTTCGGAGGCCACAAATGAATTTGAACCTTTGCATACAAAGTCTTGAACTTGATAATTTATTGAGAACACACAAGAGATGAGCTCATAGTCATCACAAATCTCATACACATTTTCAAAATAAGAGGCATTCGATACATTTTCATAATAATTAAGAAACATAACACAAAACACATATTAAAATAAATTATTTACAAATTAGATGACACACCTTGGCCTGTGATGAAAATCACGAGACTTACCTATGCCGTCCAAAATCACTTTTGAACTCGACGCTTTACCTTCCCCAACAACTGCGCCAAAAATGATTGGCAAAATTCCTTCTTGTTCCTAACCTCTAACAACCATCCCTTAAAATGTTTAGTGTAAGGATGAAGGGGAGTCTCACTCTCCCTTGGGATAGTGTCAAAAGAAAGGGCAAGGAAATGGGGGATAAATGAAATGTACAAAATATGTGGAATGAAATGCGTGTGCAAAATTGATCTCCAAGTGTAGAGAGAATCTTACAATGTCGTTGTTTTACTTGGAAGAGTATTCCAAGGTCGTCTTCTCAAGGAAGGAAGGGAGTTATGTGTGAAGGTGATTTTGTTGTAGAAGGAAAAAAATGTAAAATCTTATAGTTGGTTTTGATGAGTTTTGTTCTTAATCAAAATGCAAGAACACAAGTGCTGGCTAATCCAAAAGGTTCACTCCAATGAGAATGGCCAATCAACTCGAAACCTTCCTCCGAGGATTTATAGATGAATGATTGATTCGTGGGAAGCTAGGAATGAGATGGTGAGGATCCAAGCATAAACCGTGGCCAGGCCTACGGAATATCAAAGACTCAATCTCATCCACCCTCAACCTAGTCAAACTGAACCATTGTGCATCGAGAGAGGAAAGAAAATGAGTTGAAATGAAAAACTCAAGGGGATGTCTCCCTTGAATTAGCCAACTAAAAAACTATCTACTCATAGTAAAAGGAAAGACATGCATAATGTAAAGAGATAAAATGAAGACATGAAGCATAAAACTTTAATTAAGGCAAGAAATCTTAAGTTATGAAGAAAAATATACAATACCATTTTAAATCTAGGAAATGAAGAAAAATTAAAGCAATAATTGTGAAAGCTAGAGTAAAGGATTAAACTAGAAATGAACTTGCAATAAATGACATTAAAGAATTTAAACAAAGTTTAGAAGATCCTTACAAGAGATTACAAGACATTGGAATGAAAAAAATGCAAAAATATACACTTCTAGCATTATTCATCTTATTCTTCCTTGAACTACTCCTAAGCTTAGGTAGCCCCCCCTTGTAATGCTCTTCAATGCTGAATATAATGGAGTGTATGCCTTCAATTTTTGTGCATAGTGGTCCCCCCAAGGTGTGTGCAGGCTTCCCATTAATGGGAGGTGAGATGATGGCCCTTGACAGGCAAAGGAAGAGCTAGCCTGCAACTCACATGGCTGTCCATTCTCTTCCACCCTCCATAAATGTCAAGCCTCAAAAGTCTTCAAATTGTGTAAGGGAGGCATGGAAATGTGTAAGAAAATGTTAGAGGCAATGAGAGAAGTGTAGGTGGGACCCCCTAGCAAGTGGAGCAAGAACCCAGTCATTCTAGGCACTTTTAGGGCAGCGTATCGGTAGGCGTCCAGTACCACGCACTCCAGTAACAATAAAGAGGACATATAGATCCACAACTTTTATATTTTGCACTGTTTCAGATTCAAAGTGGATCATGGTCAAAATAGAGTAAAACCGAGGCTCTACTACCAGATAGTGTGGGTGCTGGTGCCTTTGTTATTTTAAGCCTCCAAATCTTTATGTAATGTGTTCATGCCTTCACCACACATCCAACATAGTTGCAAGGTCCTAAAATCTATCCTTTAAGCTACAAATACCTGCAACATAAAAAATTTAACATTATTCATAATTTCGGCTAACTTTAAGTACTTAGATGAAAAAGTTGAGTTAAAATACATGTAATGAGGCCGTTAAATATTCAATATTTTGTGCTCATCACCCTACAAGATATATAAATTAATCATTAACCCTAATACTTCATAAACTAATCAATTTAATTCAATTTATGCACGTAAGTATGTGACGCCCCAAAATTCGGGGGTCCATTGATCACCCATTAATCCGTGGAATACTCGTGGATATCATGTAACTCGATATCATGCCATTATGCCCCATTTATCGGAATCCATAATTTAACGAAATTCGGATAAAGTCTCCTTTGTACGGGAAGCTCTACCCAAAATACAACTTGTACAATACAATCACATGACTCATCCGAGGTCTAATATACAACATTGACCGCACCGGGTCCATTTATGAGTAAACAATGACCACATTGGGTCCATTTATCTATCCTCATATAAAAACATGCAAGGTTATATTTAAAATAGTCCATAACAATTTGATCACAATTCTTTTACATATATTACATGCCCAAATTTTTGTTTTAACAAAAGTTTTACAAAAACCAAGGTTAAAGGCCACAAGTTGGTCTCTCTTCACCATTGACACCCCAAATAAGAGTCATCCACCGGTGTATAGGGTGAGCCACGCTCAATAGAGTATTTCCTACAAAGGCTACTCCCTATCCTAGATGCACATGAAATGTATACATGCAACAATCAACACATTTATCCATTCAAGCATTCCAATCAAGAATATGCATCCAATGATAGGAATTTTATGTCATGCCATGAAATGAGATGAGACTCACTCATGTACTTTAACCCGAGCCCTCACCTGCTCCCATAACACAATGCAATACACTTGTGCAATCAAACCGTCATTTGACGAAAATCCATCTAATGAATGTTTGAAATAAAAGTTATGTTTTTATAACACCAAATCATTGATAGATGTTACCCTTGAATGGGTGTTTTAGAAAAAAAAAAATCGTGTGTCTTTGTTAGGCAACGGATTTTGGTATCACAACTACCGGTTCCGTACAACATCACACTTTTCTTGAATTTCACCTCAGGGGGTGTGTGAACTAAGTAGCCGGGTTTTGCACCCGAGGGAGCATTTAGCCCTTCTTGCTATACTCGACACAAGTTTTTCCATGCATGTAACCGTACGACTCAGTTATATCTTCTATCCAACTTTCCCAAGCCCACCTATCAAGCACCAAGTATGGTGTTTGATTAAACCATGCACCCACACACCCACACTCATGCATAAAGCCTATGAATGTGATGCAAACACCATGTCCACTATGCAATAATGCTTAATGAGCAATTTATCTTACATGCATCTATCACCAAATGCAACATCCATCATGGCAAACTATATCACATGCATATAATTTTCATGATCATCATAATGCTAATATATCATAAAGTATATATCAACATACCCATTTCCAATTGTAAAGCACACACTAAGTATATGATTTCAATTCCCCCAAAATAACAACTTTGGTCATTCAAGGCATTCTATCAAACACCTTCAAAGCAACACATCAAATTATCACATAAAATTGTCCTCATAACATCAAATGTCAAGAAATTTCACAAATACTCCCACCTATCAAAACCAAGCTAGAAATTAGTCTAAGCTATTTCTATACTCAATTCTTCATTTCCATAACAATAGACAAGTGATATATAATAACATACACCTAACCATCCCTTATGGACATTCTAGGTAGGAAATGAACCAAATTAGGAAGAACCCTACCTCTTGGAGCATAGAAATGAAGGTAGAACCTTCAAGAACACCATTCTCAATGAATCTGGTATTACTGGTTTCAACAATTCTTATACTATGAGTAGGATAGTTGTAAACCCCCACATGTTTAAAAGTAATATAATGATAAATTGCTTAGTAATTTAATATAGGTAATGGTGTAGAAATGAACCCCGTGGGTTATAACTGTAGGAAATGTTAATATTATAAATATTAGTCAAAACTTGGTTTCAGCTCATGAAGATAAGAAATAATTTGTAATAGAACTTATATCAACTATGTGTGAGGTGTAAATATATATTGTATAGGTTTAGGTTGGTTTTGGAAGCGTTTGAAATGGATTGAAAAGGAAAAACAGAGAATATAGGCAAAACTGGGCAAACCCTTCTGGAATAGCCTTTCGGAAGGCCCGACATCAGTAGCTAAACCCTACCGGAAGAGCCTTCCAGAAGAGAACCCTACCGAAAGGGCCTACTGGTAGACTTGAAAGAAATTCAAATTATGCACAACAAAAGTCAGAATTTGGGCCATTTAAAACACCCATTTTCACTATATTTTACCACATTCTTATATTTCACTCTCACCCTAAACACTTTAGAACCCTAAGAGAAGATAAAGGAAAGAAGAAAGAGGAGAAATGAGGTCTCTAGAGCTTGGGCTTTTGATTAGAACTTTGAAATCTTTGATTCTAGGTAGGGGTTTTCTTTCTATTCTCTTACATTGAGGCTAGGGCTTATATATATGTACTCTTTTCACTCTAAAGCTTATGTGTATGATATAGAATCATTAATTCTTGATATCCTTGTGAATATTACCATGTTTTGAACAATACTATGGTTGGTTAACCATTAAATCCGTTTCTTAACACAAAACTCTAGTTTTCAAGAGAGATGACCTTTTCTCTAAATCTTTCTTTTATTCTTGATTTCAAAATCTTAGTATTTGAACAATAAAATGGTATTTATGATGGTCTCTTGTACATTTTCTTATATTGCTCATGGTACATCTACATGATAAAATTGAGGATTTTTGAGATATACTTGTAAAATGAGAAATTGTGGATTTTGTATTTATTTGGAATTGTTGGTGAATGGAGAATATTTTGGTTTCCTAATTTGTATGGTTGTTGTGATGGACTTGAATTGCCATCGAGAGATGCTGTAGAGTATTAGAGGTTAGTCTATCCCAGTGGGGGTGAGATGGTTTTCTAACACTTATAGTGGATTGTCATTTGGTAATGCAACCACTATTGTTCACTGGAGTTTGAACTAGGGATTGTATACCTTTCTTGGAGAGGGATTCGTCACTGCCATTGGGATGGTAGACGCCCTTTTCCGAAGTGATTGTAATTTGTTGGTTGTGATGGGTGGACTAGGTATAATCGTTGGGTAGATTCCTGAGAAGCAATCAACGTATATGACAACGGGGATATTTATTGTTGAGGAATGTAGTTTATCATTTTCGTTTAATTATTGTTACTGTTTAAAATTAAAATCTTTTTAAATGTCCTTGTTTTATTTCAAAATTGATATATGATATTTTCGAAAGGAAACCGACCTCTTTTATATATTTCAAAAACCTTGTATAAGTTTAGGGGGAATGTTGCTACGGAGCTTAGTGCTCACCCCCTACTTAAGAACCTTTTCAAATTATTCCCTCGAGGAAGAGCTGGGAGTTGATGAGCAAGTGCATTGGAAAGCTCCTATAGAAGGGAACGTAGATCCCGAGGGAGATGCTTAGTGTTCTATTTCCTTCTGTGATAAACTAGAAAATTTCTTTTAAGGCAATGGAAAGTCTAACATTATTTTTATGTTTCCGTTGCCAATTGTAATTTAATTCTTTTGGGATGTAAATGTCATTGTTTTGCATATTCTTTTGGATAATGTTGTAAGTATTTTATGGAGGATGAATAAAGTCTCATTTATTAATAGATTATTTTAGTGCTCTTATGATGTAAATGATTTTAGAATGTAATGTCGTCCAGGGTGATTTTTGGGGCGTTATAGAAAAAGATAGCAAGGGTTGGACAAATATACTTGCATTGGTTCGGTTAACATACAGGTTTAAGAAAAGAAATTGTACTTTTAGGCTTAATCACGACTTACTAGGGGTATAATTTTTGCAAAAGAAATGAATAAGGCTCAAAATAAAATTATAAATGACCTAAGATCATTTTCAGAATTCATACACCTGCATGATTCTCATAAAGATTTAAAGGAGAATGTTAACATGTCATTCGACCAGTGCTAATCAAAACAATATTAATGAGATTATTCAAAAAAAAAAAAAAATCACGCTAAACTGAAATTCTTACTTGAGTAAATATAAAAAAATCTCTCCAAGGAAGATTGGCTCAAAATCTGCACAAGGGCTTCACATCTCCACTATATATGTAAGCTTTGCAAAGGATTATGTTATTTTCAAAAGGTTTTCAAAATAAGAAATTATTACTTTTTTATGAAAATATAAAAATAGTGCACAAATAGTGTGAAAATCACCCGTGATTTGGTTAAGGCTATATCTACAAATTAATAGAATGATAATGTAATTCTTATCGTGAACCATATGAACTAATTATCTTAACATCACAAAATTTATATAAATACCATAATCAGCTAGGCAATTGAAGTTATACCATAATTTAAAACATAAAATCATCCAAGATTACTCAAAACCAAATGCATAAACTTAAAATGTAAATAGTTTGATAACTATAAAGAGAGAGTAAAAGATGTAGGAACTGCGGATGGCTAGGATGATGGTGACAGGCCACCTCCGTATCTCCTTCCAAGAAGCCTTAGAATCTCGTTCTGGTTTTCCTCATACTTAGTCATCCTCTAATTAAATTGGGTCATTCTGGACCTAGCAAAATTTGTTTGCCAGTCTGATCATCCACTAGAATGTAGGGTTGCGACTCTTCCTATTACTGGGGCTCCTCTGGTGGCCAAAAATTTGCTCCTTCTGGGAATGGATCTACTTGTGGTTCTAGTGGCACTTCCTATTGTGCTTCTACATGCACTCTATGGCTCTTCTTTGATGAGGTTTTATCCAAAGGTGTCAAATGATCCACTATCGTCCGTGTTGGATCTGTTATCACTTCTTTTTTTCTACATAATTCAAATACTAAAACAGTAAAAAGGAATGAAGGCTTTTTATTCTTGACTGTTATCATTTGATTGATTATTAGCATTGGCATGTCAATAGTGTATCACATTCCAAAGGAATACAGAAAATAAGCTCTTTTAGTGAAAATTTGATTTTTTTTAGACTGGGGCAGCAAATTATTTACAGTTATCAAATTCAGGATTCTATATTTTTCAGTCAAGTCTCCTTGCTTAATATACTTATTTGGCCTATCCCAGACAAAATTTAGATTCCCAGTCAACTAAATCCTAATGGTAGACATAGTGAGCAATATAGTAAGGGGATATTGGGGATGTTGATGCCTTGGTATAGGGTTCAAATAGTTTACGATTGTAGAGGGTGTAACCTGAAATACAATTCCTCTAACATATGCACGCAATTTCCATGGCCCAGATTCTTGTACATTACTATAGATTTTTCCTAATCTCAATGTGTTCAAAATCCTCATATATCACAGGCCTTTCATAAGTAACAGTCTTAGATAAAAAGTGAGTATCATACCAAATTTGCTACTCGATATTCTCAAACATATTATTGTTGAACAAATTTTGAATCTGGGGTTGTTCTTCCTCTTGTGGCACGACCATGGGTGGTGGAGAGGTTTCTCACCTTGATCGAGTAGATGAAGATCTTTCTTCTTGTCTCCACGAATTCTTGATTTTCTTGATCAATAAAATATTTCACAGGGTTCCAATCGGTAAAACCCTATAAAATATGATGGGTAAGTGTTTGATTGGAATAAAATTGAAGAAAAACTAGTTAGTGAAGCAGACCTGCAGAGAGAGGGTGGAGAAAACTGCTAGTTTTTATAGTGGGCAACACCATCCAAATGCCACCACCACTGTCCGGATGGTAGTGATTCTCTGAAAATTTCTCTAGTTCCTCAACTATTGGGCCTTGGTTTTCTCTTGCTTTCCAGTTGCAGTTTCAGACATGCAGTTACACAAAACAATTTCAAATTCAAAAGTTTTTCATATTCTCATAATTAATCATCTTATACTTAAATTAATACATTAAATCTACCTATATTAATCCATACTTATTCTTGTAAACCTTTAAAATTATAGATCTTTGATCATAATCAATTTAATCAGAATAGTCTAAAATGAGAACATCAGTGCACCAATTAATTTCACATCGCACATACCTTGAGAGCATTGGACTGGAATAAGATGGCATTTCAGGATAATCCTTACTCTACCCATTCTTAATCTAATCACGACGATCTAATTCTTAACCTGAAATTGGTTCGGCACACTAATTAAATTCTCTCATATACATTAATCGACCACATTTTACACAACCACCGAGTCGGTTTGCTCGTCGGCATTTGGCAAATGAACTTTTTTCATAAAACGATTTTTCTTGACTAGCAAAAATTTGTAATTTCCTCACAACTTTTACTTTTCCTATGATCAAAGAGTGTATATCTTTTGGGAAAATGCATAACACACCCAAACTAAACCAAAAAATTATTTCATCCATTTTAAAAGAAATTTGAAAATTTTAGGAAAGACTCTCTATCCGGTTCTTTAACGTCTGTCAGTCACAAAGACGAATATGAATTGTTCCCTACTCCCAACCTAAATTTAACATTGTCCTCAATGTATAACATTATAACGCAAAATTTGAAGACAGTTGCTAATAAGGTCTAGAGATGAGACAAATCCATTGTGCAAAACCCTAATATGTAAAACAAACAACATAATAGTTAGTCCTACTATTTACAATCAAATATTCATAACAACTTTTCAAGACATATATTCTAGTTCCATTAACTGCATGGAATCCACATTTTGAACAAATTCATCATGGTATGGCTTAAGTTTTTGACCATTTACCTTGAAAATATTTTCATTTAATGGATTTTTAATTTCAATTGCCCCATGTTCAAAAACTTGTTTAACAATGTATGAGTATGCCCATCTTGATCTTAACTTTCCAGAAATTAGGCAGAGCCTTGAATTATATAACAGAACTTTTTGAGAAGGTACAAAGGACTTCTGCACAATATTTTATCATGAAAATTTTTCATTCTGGACTTGTCAATCTTTGCATTTTTATATGCTTCATTTCCTTGTTATTTCAATTCATTAATCTGATGTTTGAGGAATAAACTTGCTTTGTCAATATCAAAATTTATCATTTTAATTGTCCAGTATACTCGATGTTTCAATTCTACAGGCAAGTAACATAGTTTACCATAAACTAGCAGATAAGGAGACATTTCCAAAATACTTTTGTATGCAGTTCGATAAGCCCAAAGCACATCAATAAGTCTTAAACACCAATCCTCATGATCTAGGCTAACATTTTTTTCCAAAATATATTTTATGTCCCTATTGACTAATTCAGCTTGTCCACTTTTCTGGGGATGATAAGGGGCATATACTTTATGGGAAATCAAATATTTTTTTATCAAATTTTTAAAAGATTTGTTGCAAAAATGTGTACCCCCATCACTTATGATGGCTCAAGGAATTCCAAATTTAGACAAAATATTTTCTTTTAAAAATTTGATCATGGTGCGATGACCATTATTTCGACAAGGAATTGCTTCAACCCATTTGGAAACATAATCAATGACAAACAAAATGTATAAATGTCCAAAGGAGGGGGAAAATGGTCTCATAAAATTGATACCCCAATAATAGAAAATTTCAATGATCAAAATAGGATTTAAAGGTATCATATTTCTTTCTGAAATATTTTCTATCCTTTGACATTGGTCACAATTTAGAAAAAAAAAACATGTACATTATCTAAGATTTGACCTATTAAATCCACCACAAGCTTCAGATTGACAAAATTAAAAGATTTGACCTATTTCATGATTGGGTATACAACACCTTATTATCTAATATTTGCAGTACTTAAACATATAGCGATCTTCCCAAAAGAAATTGCATACCTCTCTTAAAAACTTTCACTTATCGGTCGAAGTATAATGAAGAGGAACGGTACCTACTAGTAAACAATTGGTTATATATGCTTACCATGGAACCTCAATTACTACAAATAATTGCTCATGAAGAAAGATTTCTTTGATTGGTATTGACTCTTCTTTTATATCATAATTTCACATAGATAAATGATTAACTACCACATTTTCAACTCCTTTCTTGCGTTTGATAATGAGCTCAAATTCTTGAAGTAATAATATCTATTATAGGAGGCGTGGCTTAGCATCCTTATTTGTAAGTAGATATTTCAAGGCTACATGATCAATAAACACAACAATTAATAATCTAACCAAATATGGTCGAAATTTATCTAAAGCAAATACTATAACAAGTAACTCATTCTCTGTGGTAGAATAATTCATTTGTGAATCATTCAGAGCTTTGCTTGTGTAGTAAATTACATAGGTTCATTTATCTTTTCTTTGACCAAAGACATCTCCTATTGCATAATCACTAGCATCACACATCTATTCAAATGGTAAAGATCAATTAGGACGTTTCATAATTGGTGTAGAAATAAGCATGCTTTTGAGCTTATAAAATGCTAACTCACATGCATCATTCCAATCAAATGATACATCCTGACATAAAAGATTACACATTGGTTTGATATCAAACTAAAATCTTTAATGAATCTTTTATAGAATCCTGCATGACCTAGAAAGGATCCAACATCTTTTCTAGTCTTTGGTGGAGGGAGATTGACTATTAAATCAATCTTTGCCTTATCAACTTTAATTCCCTCTACAGAAACTACATGTCCTAGAACAATGCTTTGTGTAACCATGAAATGATATTTTTTCTAATTCAAAACAAGATTTGTTTCCTCACATTGAGTAAAGAATTTTTCAAGATCTTCTAAACACCATTCGAAAGAATCACCATATATAGAAAAATCATTCCTAAAAACTTCCAAAAATTGCTCCACTATATGACTAAAAATGCACTACATGCAATGTTGAAAAGTGGTAGAAGCATTATACAATCCAAATGACATTCTTTGCATAAGATAAAGTTCCAAAAGGACATGTAAAAGGTGTTTTCTCTTGGTCATCAATTGATATTTCAATTCGGTTATAGCCAGAATAACCATCCAAAAAAAAATATGATGCATGTCTGATTATTCTTTTCAAAACTTGGTTCAAGAAAGGTAAGGAAAAATGATCTTTCTGGTAAGAGAATTTAATTTTCGATAGTCAATACACTTACGCCAACCAATGACTGTACACATAGGGACTAATTCATGTTCTCGGTTTTTTACTACAGTAACACTAGACTTTTTGAGTACTGCTTGTGTAGGGCTGACCCATTACCTATCAGATATAGGAAATATAATACCATCGTCTCATAGTTTAAACACTTCAGCCTAGAAAATTCCTTTAAATGTGGATTTAATCTTTTTTATGGCTATCACGATGGTTTAGAGTCTTATTCCATGTATATACAATGAATATAGAGAAGAAGACTTATTCTCTTAATATCAGCTACCGTCTAATTGATTACACTTTAATGATTTTTGATAACTCTTATCAATTGCTTTTCTTGGACTTCTGATAATTTTAAAGATATTACCACTGGATAAGTTTCATCCTTTCCCAAGAAGATATATTTCAAGTCAGTCAGCATTTTCAAACATATTTTTAGTTAATGATTCAATGCAGTTTACTTCATGCAATGTTTCTTCCTCTCTGGGTTGCTTAGGAATATTAAACACATTCAATTCCAATTTCATATATCCCAATAAAACTTTAATGATTTCATTCCTACAATTGATCAATGCATTTGATGTAACTAGGAATTTTTTCCCTAGAAGGATAGGAATTTGGGTAGAGACATGCAAGATTGGTTGTGTATCTAAAATAATGAAATTCACTAGAAAATAAAACTTATCAAGTTGAACAAGTACATCTTCAATGATTCAACATGGAATTTTCATAGAACGGTCAACTAACTACAATGTGACATTTGTGGGTTTTAACTCACCTAACCCTAACTGCTCATTGACTGAATATGGGAGCAAATTGACATTGGCTCTAAGATCAAACAAGACTTGCTCAATCCTGAACTTCCTGATTAAGCATAAAATTGTAGGGCTCCTAAGATCTTTGTACTTTAGAGAGGCCTTGTGTTGAATGATAGTACTAGTTTGTTCAGTTAAAAATGCTCTTTTATGTACATTGATCATTCTCTTTACTGTGCATAGGTCTTTCAAAAACTTGGCATTAGATGGGACTTGTTTTATTGCATCCAACAAGGGGATGTGCTTGATGCGATTCACCCTAATCTCCAAAAATGAACCCAAATTGTGTGTATATGGCTTATATGAGTAAGTGAGTGTCACTCTCCCTTGGGTTCAAATACAATAAATAGGGAAAATCGTGTGTGTGAACAAAAACGTGTATGTGTGTGTGTGTGTGTGCAAAAGTTCTCCCCAAGCGAATAGAGACTTGCAATGTCGTGTTTTACTTGGAAATGATTATTCCAAGGTCGCCTCCTCAAGGAAGGTAGGTCAAATTATTGTAAATGGTGATTTGTAAAGAAATGAAAATGAGAAAATCTTTTGAATTATATTTTGGTGAGTTGTGTTTCTGGTAAAAATGCAAGAACGCAAGGTTAGCTAATCCGTAGAGGTCATTCTAATGGGAATGCCAAATCAACGCAATTCAATTGACCAATGGTGTCTCAATGTTTGATTGATTCGTAGGAAGTGAGGGACTAATGTGGAAGTGTAGGCGTAAGCATACCTTGTGACAAGTCTACGATGTATCAAGAGCTCACAACCAAGTTCGCACTCAACCTAGTCAAACCAAACAGTTTACACTATGAGGAAGAATGAGAGGGAGTTGATTTCACATACCCAAGAGAAAATTCCCCTTGGATTTGCCAACTACCAGTAGATGCCCAAATCATAGACTTCCCCATCATTTGTTTTTCTGACCCTAAGGTGATTTTTTTTAACTCTAGTGTCTCATTCATATACACATTTACTCTTGTATATATAATATCAAACCACATTACATGTGACATTTAATACACGTAACTTGAAATGCATAACAAATGCAATGGCTTAACACAATCTACCCTCAAGTTCCAAGGTAATCGAGAACCTATGCTCAGATACCAAGTTGTGATGCTCCAAAATTCAGGGCTCTTTTCTCAATTCGTTGAGCACCAATCAACCCGCATAGTACTTTTGAATACTATATAACCCGATACCACGTCATTACACCTCATTCACTGGGATCATAACAAAATGAAATTCCGATAAAGTCTCCTTTGTACGGGAGTTCTACCCAATACATACCTTGTGCATACATTAGGAATAGGACCATTTCGAGGTCCACATCCCAAAGTCTAGGATTTAAAATTTAACCATTAATATCATCCAAAGAAAAGAACTCAAGATACAAAGGCTCCAATCATTAAACTTTAAATATTGAATTTAGGGAAGAGGTTCCACTATGATAAGGAGTACTGGTACATAAGCCCTCTGAAAGGTAGGTACTGGTACCTATAAGCCTTATTACTAGTACTTGGGGCCACTAGCAATGGGGTGCCAGTACCTTGAGCATAAGTACCGGTATCAGAGTCCACTGGTTGCTAGGTACATGTAAGGTATCAGTACCTGAGGTCCAAATTTCCTAGATTTTAACATCATACCACATCCAATCATAATGAAATTAAATGTCCAAGTATAAAGTACATTTATAAGCCTTTATCAAAATACAAGTTTTGTATTACAAAATGTACAAGGCCAAAAAATAATATTTATAGAAGGATCATCAATTCCAAAATCTAGAGCCAAGTGAGGGCCATCAGCTAGAGCTTGTCCAACACTTGAAATGTATTCTCATAAAAGGTGAGCCACGCTCAATAAGGTATTTCATAAGGAGATCACTTCCCAAACCGGATGCATAAGAAATTTCATATGCAAATCATCATGTCAAGAAATCATTCAAACACATATCTTTCATAAATGAATGCTACAATTTCATGTCATGGCATGAGACGAGAACTCATGTATGCAATGCAACCCGAGCCCCATTGACTCCCATAACACATGTTATGTCATGGGTATACATCCGGGCATTTCAAGCCCCTACCATTGATGGGAGACTTCCAATCACTATTTTGTAAAATCTGTGCCTTCTTGGAGTAGGTATTTATGAACTTTCACCAACGGTTAGCTAATCGACACGGTACCTATGGATTTTCACCAATAATTTTGAGTACACCAACACACTTTATGGACTCAATACCAACGGGAGAGCGTATCCAAAATTGTCGGGTCTTGCACCCGAGGGATAATCTAGTACTTCTTGCTAACTTCGACACATATTTTCAATGTAAACTCTTGTAACTCAGTCAGACCTAAGTCTAACTTTCCCGAACCCATGTATCGACCCAACAAGGATGGTGATTAACCCTAAATAGTTCATTATTGAATTATATTATTAGGTTAGATGTGTTAGTGAAATGAGTTAAAACAATTAAGATAAGTGAAATTAGGGTTAGTGCATAAATTAGGATTAATGTGCTATACTTAAGATTTTTTAGGGTTTTGTGCAAAATTATGTAAAGTCAAGGGGAGTAAAGTATACAAGCTACATCAACAAGGGGAAGTAAGTGCAAATACTACCTTAATACATCAAGCTAACCAAAAAGGAAATCAGAGATTTAGCACCGTCTAAACAGTGGTGATGGCGTCCGGATGGTGGCTAAACTACCTCACCTCCTTCCATGCATCCTGTTGGTCCACAAATATAGTAAAGGCCTTGATTGGCCAGTTCCAAGTTTGTTGCCTCAAGACTAGCTTCCAGCTTCTATAAATAGGCAGATCCGGCTCAGTTTCAAGGGATTCTCGAAGAGAGAGTTTAGGGAATGTAAGTGTCATCGCCAGATAGTCAAAGACATTAGTGGTATAGAGAGACGGTGAAATAAAACCCTGCCAAACCAACTTTCCAATCAACTTTTCTTACTTCTACATGTCTATTATTCCTTTTTACTTTGAGAGATGAACCAATCCTACTTTTGTCTCCTAACCAGTAATAAGAGTGGTGGTGTTTTAACTATTCATTGGGGAAGGATTGTCTTGTATTTTATTTTGTTTGTAATGGAACTATATCGCACCTCTAGCTCATCCATAGCAATAGGACGTGAGTAGTCTACTTATACCCTTCGGTGAAGGGTGAACACATGTAGGATATTGTTTAAGTTATGAAAATGCCAATGTTTTAACTATGTTTTAATATTATATATACCTCCCTTATTGATGGATGGTTACATTTATAATATGCTCATTGTTATGAACACCAAATAGTACCTAATGCTATATACCACACTATCCCTACTAATTATTTACTTCATGTATGATACATAGAGGTACATGATTGGGCTTTATGTAACAGTCGATAGATTGATTATAAATGGGTTAAGTCTCGACATAGCCAATACTTTTGATTCAATGTATAAACTGGAATCTCATCATCACTAAATCATCAACCTGCCAGTTGAATAACAATAGTATTCTGCCTGAATGGCTTTCCTTGTGGTTTACTAGGGTTGTTTAACTAATGCATGGTAAAGAGATGTCGATCGAATAATTTAAGTGAACCTCATGAATGACTTGCCTTCTAGTTTACTCAAATTATTGAATTGTTGCATATAACATATACCATCCGGCTAACCTAATCAGTTGTTGTGTTATGGTTTAATATTCATCAAACCTACCAGTTGAATTTTCAGTAAAATGGAAGTTAATTTATGTAAGGTGGCATTTCCAATAATCGAAACAACATAATGCCTATGGAAACCCCAAATTGAGGGGTATCTTTTCAATTATTTCATTTCCATAGTTTAATAAAGTATTTATTTTAAATTTTTCTAAGCTCACACCACATGCTTTTTTTTTACATTTTCTATCTATGACAACTTCACCATTTCTGTTTTGAATTTCGAAAATTATATTGCAATTTGACCACTTATACTTAAGTGTATGACACTATTCTGGTGGTAGATCAAGATTTTTGGCGCTGTTGCTAGGGAGTTACGGTGATTTCAAATCAAACAGGGAAGTTGTCTAGTTTGTATTATATGTATATTTATTGTCTGTTGCATGTTCATTGTTTATGTCTATTAAGTCATCAGTAGGATCTATCAATCAATCTAGTCCTTCATCTCCATCACAATAATCAACGGGAACAAGAGATAGTTCAAAATGTCCAACCTTTAAGAGAGGTAGTGTCCTGTCATGTTTTTTTTCCCCACAAATGCTCCAAATTTTAACATTAAGGCTTGGACAATATAGTTGTTACCACAATTTCACGGTCTGGATTTTGAAAACCCATATCTGCATGTTAAAGAATTTGAAAAAGTGTGTGGTGATTTGCAAGATAATTCTGAAATAGACCGGTTGAAACTTTTTCCTTTCTCTTCGAAGGACAAAGCTAAACAATTGCTAAATTCTTTAAAATCTCAATCTATTCCGAGTTGGCAAGTTTTACAAACTGAATTTTTTTAAAAAAAAATTCTTAAACGTCACACTAATGCATTGAGACGTCAAATCATATTTTTTTTGTAAAAGAAGGGGCAACTTTTTATCAATGTTGGGAGAGATTTAAGAATCTTTTCCAAAATTTCCTGCATCATGCATTTGAGAGTTGGACGCTAGTAGCTTTTTTCTATGATGCACTCCCGTCTGTATTACGTCAGTTTGTTGAAATGATGGCCTAGGGAGAGTTTATGAGTAAGAGTCCCGAGGAGGCATTCGAGTTCTTTGATACCATTTCTCATAGTTTCCAAATGTGGGACTCGGCCTCTCCAAATATTATTAAAACCAAGTCATCTATATCTCAAGGAGGTAAGTATCTGTTAAAAGAGAATGATGGCCTAAGAGCCAGAATGGCTACCTTGTCCCAAAAGCTTGAAGCTTTAGAAATACAAAAAATGAAGGAAGTGTATGTAGTGTCTACTTATGAGTGCATAATATTGCATATGTAAAGGCCTCATTACATGTATTTAAACTCAACTTTTGCATCTAAGTACTTAGTGTAAGCTGATTTTATGAATAATGTTGATATTTCGATGTTACATATTTTTATAACTTAAATCATTGATTTTAGGACCTTGCAACTATAATGGATGTGTGGTGAAGGCATGGACACAATACATGAAGATTTGGAGGCTTAAAAAAGAAAAAATCAAGGAGGTATTGGTGTTTGAGAACAAAGGCACCAGCTGCCACATCATTTGGAAGCAGAGCTTCGGTTTTCCTCCATTTTGACCGTGATCCACTTAGAATCTGAAAAAGTTAAAAAACATGAAAGTTGTACATCTGGATGTCTTCTAAATTGTGTCAAAATTTAAGCTCAATCCAACGGCTGGATCAAAATTTATGCCGATTCTACTAAAAGTGGTCCAGAGCAGAGAAAGAACTGTACCGATACGCGGTACCGGTACTTCAAATCCAGTAGCCAAACCGTACCAGTACGTTGTACCGGTACGCTCCACTGAAGCAGCCCCAAACCTCCTGCAACCCATCTACACTTTCTTGGGGGCCCACCTACACTTCTCCCACTTGTCCCTCAACATTTTCTTACACATCTACATGCCTCTCTTACACAAATAGAAGACTTTTGAGGCTTGGCATTGATGGAGGATGGGAGAGAAGTGGGCTACCTAACTAGCTGATGGGTAGGCTGCTCCTAGCATGTCCAAGCCATCATTGAACCTCCCATTGATGGGAGGCCTGCACACTCATGCTAGGGGACCACCATGCACGAAAATTGAAGGCTCACACTCCATTATATTCAGCATTACACATCCATTTTGAGGGTGGCTACCTAAGCTTAGAAATCCAAGGAAGAAGATGATAAATAGTGATTAGAAAGTTTATGTTTTTGCATTTTCCTCTTCATTCAAGTTGTAGTAAGTTTTTAATCTCTTGTAATCTTTAACTCTTAAACCTTAATGTCATTTATTTCAAGTATATTACAAGTTTAATTACATGTTCTTCATTTCACCATTGTTGTTCATGTTTTTCTTCATTTCCTAGCTTTAAAATGGGTATTGTATATTTTTCTTCATAGCTTAAGATTTCTTGCTTTAAGTTAAGTTTCATGCTTCCTTTCTTCATTATGTCCATTTATATTATGTATTTCCTTCTTGCTTTCATGAGTGGCTAGATTTTAGTTGACTAATCCAAGGGGTATTTCCTCTTGGGTGTGCTACTTCAACTCATTTTCTCTCCTCCCCTCGGTGTACGATGGTTCGGTTTGACTGGGTTGAGAGTGAACATGGTTGTGAGTCTTTGATATCCCATAGGCCTAGTCACGGGTTATGCTTGGATCCTCACCTCCATTTGAGTGTGAGTTCTTGATACACTTTAGGCATTGTCACGGTGTATGCTTGAATCCTCACTTCCATCTCGTCCCTAGCTTCCCACGAATCAATCGTTCATCTATGCACCATTGGAGGAAGCTTTCGAGTTGAGTTGGGATTCCCATTGGAATGACCTCTTTGGATTAGCCAACTCTTATTTTCTTGCATTTCATTAAGAACACAACTCTCCAAAACAGAAACAAAAGATTTTACACTTTCTCTTTTTAACAAAATCACCTTCACACAACTTGAATTTTCCTTCCTTGAGGAGACGACCTTGGAATACTTTTCTAAGTAAAACACCGACATTCAAAAGACTCTTTGCGATTTGGGAGCACTTTTGTTCACATTGCATATTTCACACATTTTGTTCATTCCACTTCATACCACCATTCCGTTGCCCTTTCTCTTGCATGAATCTGAATGAGAGTGACACTCACCCATATACATAAGCTATGTACATATTTGAGGGTTCATGTTAGGAGCTTGGGAACAACAACGTTTTCCAACAATCATCTACCACTGAGCAGTCATGCGAAATCTGTACATTGTTCGAACACCTCACGAGGGAATGTCTCACCATTCCAGCAATTACAGAGGTCTAGATGGAACAATCCAATATCATTTCAAACTTTAACAAGTCCTATTCCAATCCTTATTCTGAAACCTATAAACCAGAATGGCAAAATCACCCGAATTTCAGTTGGAAAAACACAAAACCTGTGAGTCAACAACCAGGTCCACCCTCAGGTCAACCACAGAATCAACAACCATATCCGCCTTATCAACCTCCACACAAGAGAAGTCTTGAGGACACCATGAACCAATTCATTCAGAGTCAAATGAGTTTCAACACTCAGCACACCCATGCATTTAATGTTTACAATCTCAAACTTCACAGAGTATTGAGGATATCAAAATCCATTTAGCCAAATTAACCCAGTCCTTGAGATATCAGAGAAGGGAAAATTCTCATCTCAACCAAAACTCCCCATAAAGTCGAAACCAAGCTAATGTTATGTCTTTCGAACCATCTTTGAGTGAGGTCCAAGTAATTACCATATTGATAAGTGGTAAGGTGATAAACAAAACTATTAAAGATATGTTAACTCCTACGCCAAAACCTGAGTCGATCCTAGTAAATGAACCAGTTGAGCCTAAACCTGTAACTGAAAAAGGAACCAGAACTACAAAATGAAAAAGAACCTTCAGATCTTATTCCATTACATTTTCCTCAAGAAGTCAAGAAACCTAATGTGACACCCTAAAATCCAGGGGCCCTTTTTAGACCGTTGACCACCCGTCAACCCGCGAAAATAAAAGTTCTTTTCTCAATTCCGGACTTTAAGTCCAAACAAATCCTCTTAAGCGGGACTTTAATGCAAGTGTGAATTCCGTGTTCTTTTTGTCATTTAATTCATTCGAGTTGTTAGGTACCTCAAAATACATCATTTTAAGTCCATTTGCATCCTTTAAATCAAGGATGACAAGATCGAAAAGCATGAAAAAATATATATAAAAATTCAACATCTTTCAGCAGTACCGGTACACCGTACCGGTATGCAGTATCGGTACGTCGAACTCTCTGGAGTAAGTCGTACCGGTATGCAACCGTACCGGTATGCAATCGTATCGGTACGCTGTACAGGTACTATCTACCAAGAATTTTCCATTTCGTCTAATTTTTTTTTTGTTTCCAACTCATTCCATTGAATACAATCTCAATTAATTACATACCAAAAAGCAAATATTCATTTCAATTTTATAATTTTTATCAAAATGAGCCACATTCCGGCTTCTTCATCCTTGAGGCTGAAAGTGAGAGCCATCCACCGGCACGAACCCCGCACCTGAAATACTTTCCCATAAAGGGTGAGCTACACTCAATAGAGAACCTCCTAAATAGGCTACTCCCCAACCCAAATGCGCATGAAATGTTCACATGCAATCATTCCACCATTCACATATTCCAAACACATATATGCCATCAATGTTGGAAATTTACAATCCAATGATATGGGATGAGATGAGACTCACTACCTATGACCAACTCGGGCCTTTTTCGGCCCTTCGACACATGCAAGTTACAATCATGCAATTGTCCAGCATCTGTCATTCCAAGCCCTTCGCGGCTCTCCTATACATGCAATATCCCATGTGTATCAATTCTTCATTTATGTTACACATCAAATGATATTTTTAATCTGGGGTCTTGTATGGGGTGAGTGTTTATGGACTTACACCAACGGTACCCAACCGACACGGGATTTACGGACTTCTACCAATGGTCCCGCGTACACTGACACACTTTATGGACTAATACCAACGGCAGTGCGTATCCAATCACCGGGCCTCACACCCGAGGGATCTTCTAGCCCTTCTTACTAACCCCGACCCTCAACCATACAAATCGTGCGACTCGGCCAAGTTATCAACTTAGCTTACTCAAGCCCACACGTCATCCACCCATGTGGTGTATGACAACTTCCATGCACCACCACCCATTTTATGCAATGTTCCGGGGCATATGTAATGCAATGTCTCATTGCAACTCTACATCGTAGTTCAACATGCAATGTATGCCATATGAATCATTTCATGCCCAATTCATACAATCTATGACAAATTATATCATAAAACATATAATTTTCTTAACTTCCAATGTCAATAAACAATTTCGCATTTATCATCATCACATCTAAACTCGGTTCACAAGCATGTATCTCATATTAAGAAAATAACATGCTTTCAAATCAAGGCATTTTATAAACACATAACATGTCCACATTTTCACACAATTCAAAAAATCACCTTTAGCAATTTCTACATACCCATTTCAAGATAGAAGATATTCTACCTACTTTTAATACCCATTTTCTCAAAATCAATTTCATAGGCAAGTCATATATATCTATATAAACCTACTCATTTCATTTAACATTCTAGGTTGTGAATACCACCCAAGTAGAAAAATTCTCTACCTCTTGTAGCGTGAGGGAGCAACCGTAGGAGTCCCAAGAATTCACCCAAGCTCAATCCCAAGCTTCCTCCAAATTTTTGATTTTCTCAACTTTGGTGAAAACCCTCCTTTTTGGTGTGTACGCGTAGCCCTTTAAAGGAGATCGATTTTCGCTCTTGGCTCGCACGTATCCAAGCTCTCTAGCTCCGTAGATCGTAGAGAGAAGTTAGAGCTTTCCTCTCTTCTCTATCGGCTGGAATGGCTGAACCAAATGGGGGAAAAATCTGATTTTCCCCCTATTTATAATTTTAGAACACTTGGCCTATAATGCGCCACGCGTCCAATTTAATTCTGGGTCTATTTTTATCACAAAACGATTAAATTTCGCTCTGGTTCAAGCTCAAAATATTTTTATTTTATCTTAACCTCATTTATTTTAGAAATCTCATAATTTTTCCAAAAAAAATCGTATTCGGGTCTCCCGGGGTCCGATCGACTCGTAAAACGCGAAAAATTCGACTATCTCAAAATTCAATGAAATTTGACAAAGGCACTAGATTTCGCGAGACGAATCCAACGGTGTAGTCCGTTTCGTCATCCGAGCTCTAGAAAATTTTAGGTTTACAACCTGAACTATTGTGGTAATTTACCGTTTTGCCCTTTATTATCAAAAATTCAAATTTACCCAGGTTTTTACATTCTTTCCCCTTAAAAGAATTTCGTCCCCGGAATTCACTCACACATGCACACTTAATTACATGCATATGCAACAAGTAATCACATATTTAAAATTATCAATATGGTACCTCCATCCTCGAACAAGAACGGATAATGGGCAAGAATGGTGTCCTCACGCTCCCATGTTGCCTCCTCCACTTCCTGGTGTTGTTGCAGCACCTTCACCAGCCTCACAGTCTTGCCTCGCAAAACTTGATCTCGGCTATCCATGATACGCACCGGTCCCTCCTCGATGGTCCCATCCGCATCAACCATCAATTCACCCCATTCCACTACATGTGTCAGATCTAGAGTATACTTTCAAAGCATAGAGACATGGAATACTGTGTGAACACTCGATAAATTTGGCGGTAATGCCAATCTGTAAGCCACTGCACCCACCCTCTCGAGTACCTCGAAAGGCCCAATAAACGTCGGTGACAGCTACCTTTGCTTCCTGAATCTAACCACTCCTCTCTTAGGTGTCACCTTTAAGAAGACGTGATCTCCCATCGCAAATTCTAGATGTCATTGTCGTCTGTCGGCGTAGCTCTTCTACTGGCTCTGAGCTGTAAGAAGACAGTTCCTTATCAGGTTCACCTTCGATGAAGTGTCCCCAACCAAATCTGGACCTGTAGAAAGTCTATCTCCAACCTGTGTCCAACAAACTGGAGAACAGCAAGGCCTCCCATATAGTGCCTTATAGGGTGCTACCTGTATGCTCGTCTGATAACTATTGTTATAGGCGAACTCCACCAAAGGTAAGTGATCCTCCCAACTACCCTTGAGATCCAGGACGCATGCCCGTAGCATATCCTCTAATGTCTGGATGGTCCTTTCTGACTGATCATCCATCTAGGGATGAAAAGCAGTACTCATCGTCAATTGTGTCCCCATGGCTCGCTGGAAACTCTCCCAAAAGTGAGCCGTAAACCTAGGGTCCCGATCTGATACTATAGATATGGGCACCCCATGCAACCGGACTATTTCCCATATATATAACTTGCAGAATTTCTCTAATGAAAAGGTCATCTGCACCGCCAAAAAGTAAGCCAACTTGGTAAGCCGGTCCACTATCACCCACACTGCATCATGTCCCTGCGATGTCCGTGGCAAGTGGGTCACAAAGTCCATCGTGATATGCTCCCACTTCCACTCAGCTACCTCCAAAGGCTGGAGGAACCCTGCTAGTCTCTGGTGCTCAGTTTTGACTTGTTGACACGTGAGACATCTACTGACAAAGTCTCCAATGTGCTTCTTCATCCCGCTCCAATAATATTGGTGATAAAGATCTTGGTACAACTTCGTGCCACCTGGATGAACTGCAAAATGAGAGCAATGAAACTCTCTAAGGATCCTCTCTCTCAAGTCCGCCAACTGAAGAACCATAACCCTTCCTCGATAGCGAAGACTACCATCCGAGTGAATGGCCCACCCCTCGTCACCCGTACCTGCCTATACTCGGTCCCTGATGGGCAATAACTCCGTATCCAAACTCTGGGACTCAATCTCCCTACTCAGTAGGAAAGGCATAGCCATCAAATTCCCCAAAGTACCCTAAGCCTGACCCCTGTGATGTAGCCCGAACTGTCCTACAATCTCAAGCATAAGCCATTTTCGGGAAGCTACGCTAGCCAAAACTCCCTGTGACTTCCGGCTAAGGGCATCTGCCACCATATTTGCCTTACCAGGATGGTAATGCAAAGTGAAATCATAGTGCTCCAAAAGTTCCATCCACATGCATTGCCTCATATTGAGGTCCCGTTGTTTAAAAATGTATTTCAGACTCTTGTGGTCCAATAACACTTTAAACTTCTCGCCGTACAAATAGTGGCGCCAAGCCTTCAGGAAAAAACAATAACCGCCAACTCCATATCATGCGTGGGGTAGTTCTGCTCGTGGTCCTTTAACTGTCGAGAACCATAAGCCACTACCCTCTCGGACTGCTTCAAAGCACAACCGAGTCCGTCTTTGGATGCATCGCAGTACACCATGTACATCTATCCCCTTTTCGGGACTATTAAAATAGGGGCTGAAGTCAGCCTCCTCCTTAACTCCTGGAATGCTTTCTCACAAGAATCATTCCACTCAAACTTGACCTCCTTCCAAGTCAATCTCGTCATAGGTTCTACTAATCGAGAGAATTCCTCGATGAATCTCTGGTAGAACCCTGCCAATCCCAAGAAACTACGTATCTCGAAGATTGACTTCGGTCTCTCCCAATTCATCACTACCTCAACCTTTTTCAGGTCCACGGATACACTCGAAGCTGACACCACGTGTCCCAAGAATTTCACCTCATTCAACCAAAATTCACACTTGCTGTATTTGGCGTATAACTAGTGGTCTCTCAGGATTTGAAAAACAATCCTCAAATGACCCTCATGCTCCTCCTCAGACTTGGAGTAGATCAGAATGTCGTCAACAAACACCACGATGAACTGATCTAAATAGGGTTGGAACACCCTATGCATGAGATCCATGAATGTCGTCGGGGCATTCGTTAACCCAAATGGCATCTCTGTGAACTCTAAATGTCCATACCGCATTCTAAACGCTGTCTTAGGGATATCTGTCTCCCTAATCTTCAACTGATGGTAGCCCGTTCGGAGATCAATCTTGGAGTAGACCCTTGTTCCCCTCAGCTGATCAAACAAATCATCTATCCTTGGCAAAAGGTATCTATTCTTGAAAGTGACCCTGTTCAACTGCCGATAGTCTATGTACATTCGAAGGGTTTCGTCCTTCTTCTTGACAAACAACACCGGAGGCCCAAGGTGAAATGTTTGGTCTTATGAAACCCCTGTCTAATAGTTCCTATAATTGGACCTTGAGTTCTTGTAACTCAGCGGGTGCCATCCTATGTGGAGTCATAGAAATAGGCGAAGTACCCGGATGCAACACAAAGCTAAAGTCCACATCCCTATGGGGAGGAAATCCCGGTTTTTCGTCCGAAAAACGTCCGCATACTCACAAACGACCCGAGGTAGCCCAAACTCTTATCTCACCTCGTCTTCCAAGGTAAGGCTCACAAGTCAACCCATCAGCTGCCCGTGCCATCAAGAGTCATACACGGCTTGGGGCAAAGCATTGTGCTTCTCCCTGTGAAACTTAAAACAAATGCCATCCGACGTATAAGCAGTGACCCTCTTCTGTTCACAATCAATAACAACACGATGTGTCGTCAACCAGTCAATCCCTAGGATGACATCGAACTCTGGCATGTCCATGACTTGAAGGTCCATGGTGAGTAGAATCCCCGAGATCTCTGACTCACAACCTCGACACATCTGATCAACCCTCATTCTAGCTCTTAGAGGAGAACTTACATGCAATGGCTCTTCCAAGGTATCCACCTCTAAGCCTAAATCTCTAACACATGATGCAGATATGAATGAATGTGATGCCTCACTATCAAACAACACTTTAGCCCATAAGCGAGAAAGTAAAAATATACCCTGTATCACCGACTGATCTGTCGGCTCAGTTTATGGCACCATGGCGTAAACACGCCCTTGAGTCCCCAAAGTTTTGGCCTGTAAGCCCTGTCCTCGGCCTCGGCCTCGACCCATGCCCTGGCCTATTTGGCCTGATTGCGGAGTCCCCACTCGAAAAGTGGTAGGGGCCTGAGTAGCACCCTAGAACTGGTACTGACTTCCCTAGCCCATGACAGGGTAGGGAGGAATATGATGTGTCTGTGGCTGTCCCATTGAAGATTGGGACTGAGATGTCTCGTACCCCTGGGATACCTGCCTCTGAGGGCAATCCCGTTTTAGGTGACCCGGCTGGCGGCAACAAAAACAAGTCTTCTGTCCTGCCTGGTAGGTAGTCCCGAAGTTTTCCCCACCTTGGGAAAATCGACCTTGGCCTTGGCCTTGGCCTTGGTCTTCGCCTTGGCCTTGTTGATCGTGGCCCTGTCCTTGAGACCCTTGTGGGGTAGAAGTCCTTTACTTCTTCCCCGAGTTAGAAGAAGAGGATTGGCCCTCTTTCTTCTTGTCCTTAGCACCCGCCTCCCGGATGCTTCGAGCGTCTTCCACCTCTCTTTCAATGGCCATTGTTATTTTGACCATCGTATCCAAGTCTTATAGGCGGAGGCCCACAATCTTTCCCCGGATGGATAACTTTAAACCATCCTTAAATTTTCCTACCTTGACCATGTCTGTGGCCACGTAATCATCGGCAAAACGGGCTAGTTCGCTGAACTTGGCCACGTACTCCATCACCGACATTGTTCCTTGTTTTAATTCAAGGAATTTTCGGGCCTTTGCATGTCGAACGGCCGTTGGGAAATACTTGCCCATGAAAAGCTCCTGGAACTCTTCCCATGTCATTGTCTCCGAGCTCTTGGATTCCGTCACCCAATCCCACCATACTTGGGCTTCTCCTTCTAGCTAGAATGCAGCTAGTCTTATCTTAGAGGCATCTGAGGTGATCTCCATAGCCCTTAAGATCTTGTTTACTTGTCAGAACCAATGGTCGGCCACCATCGGATCCGCCCCTCCCGTGAAAACTGGAGGTTTGTGTGCCTTGAAGTGTTGCAGGTTACTCGTGCCTCCCTGATTGGCATTGGTGCTAGCTTGTGCAATAGTGGCCACCATCATGCCCATAGTCTCATTAAACGCTTGTTGATCAAAGGTCGGTGGTGGTTGATTATTGTTCCTCCCACCGCCTCGGCGTCCTCTTCCTCTTCTTGTCATCTACACACATGTCAAATGGCAACAACATGCTAACTTAGTATCCCGAACTAGGGATTAAGTGCAACTTTGAGAATTTTCTCATTATCTCACTAGTAGGGCACATGTCACCCACTAGTAGACCTTCGTACCATGAACCATTCGTTCACCCTTTTTCCCACACCCAAGGTTACGTTTTCTAACCCTAGTGTGTTCACTTCCATACACATTTTACCATGTATATAAATCACATAGCAAGTAAAGCACATAACATGAAATGCACATGGCATGCAATGGTTTAGACCCAATGCCCATCAAGCCCTAGGAAATTCATGTACCTAAGCTCTGATACCAAGCTATGACACCCCAAAATCCGGGGGCCCTTTTTAGACCGTTGACCACCCGTCAACCTACGGAAATAAAAGTTCTTTTCTCAATTCCGGACTTTAAGTCCAAACAAATCCTCTTAAGTGGGACTTTAATGCACGTGTGAATTCCGTATTCTTTTTCTCATTTAATTCATCCGAGGTATTAGGTACCTCAAAATACTTCATTTTTAGTCCATTTGCATCCTTTGAATCAAGGATGACAAGATCGAAAAGCATGGGAAACAAATATAAAAATTCAGCATCTTTCGACAATACTGGTACACCGTATCGGTACGTCGAACTCTCTGGAGTAAGTCGTACTGGTACGCTGTACCAGTACGCAACCGTACCGGTACGCTATACCAGTACTGTCTACCCAAAATTTTCCATTTCGTCCATTTTTTTTCCAACTCATTACAAACCTTATTAAAACCAACCCAACACTTACACAACATGTAATTGGGCATTTCACAAGGTTCATACAAAGTCCGTTGAAACATTTGAATGCAATCTCATTTAATTACATACCAAAAAGTAAATATTCATTTCAATTTTATAATTTTTGTCAAATTGAGCCACATTCCGGCTTCTTCATCCTTGAGGCTTAAAGTGAGAGCCATCCACCGGCACGAACCCCGCACCTGAAATATTTTCTCATAATGGGTGAGCTACGTTCAATAGAGAACCTCCTAAATAGGCTACTCCCCAACCCAAATGCACATGAAATGTTCACATGCAATCATTCCATCATTCACATATTCCAAACACATATATGCCATCAATGTTGAAAATTTACAATGCAATGATATGGGATGAGATGAGACTTCACTGCCTATGACCAACTCGGGCATTTTTCGGCCCTTCGACACATGCAAGTTGCAATTGTCCGTCATCCTTGATTCCAAACCCTTCCCGGCTCTCCTACACATGCAATATCCCATGTGTATCAATCCGTCATTTATGTTACACATCAAATGACATTTTGAATCTGGGATCTTGTATGAGGTGAGTGTTTATGGACTTACACCAACGGTACCCAACCGACACAGAATTTATGGACTTCCACCAACGGTCCCGCGTACACCGACACACTTTATGGACTAATACCAACGGCAGTGCACATCCAATCACCGGGTCTCACACCCAAGGGATCTTCTAGCCCTTCTTACTAACCCCGACCCTCAACCATACAAACCGTGTGACTCGGCCAAGTTATCGACTTAGCTTACTTGAGCCCACACGTCATCCACCCATGTGGTGTATGACTACTTCCATGCACCACCACCCATTTTATGCAATGTTCCCGGGTATATGTAATGCAATGTCTCATTGTAACTCTACATCGTTGTTCAACATGCAATGTATGCCATATGAATCATTTCATGCCCAATTCATACAATCTATGACAAATTATATCATAAAACATATAATTTTCTTAACTTCCAATGTCAATAAACAATTTCGCATTTATAACATGCTTTCAAATCAAGGCATTTTATAAACACATAACATGTCCACAGTTTCACACAATTCAAGAAATCACATTTAACAATTTCTACATACCCATTTCAAGATAGAAGATATTCTACCTACTTTCAATACCCATTTTCTCAAAATTAATTTCATAGGCAAGTCATATATATCTATATAAACCTACCAATTTCATTTAACATTCTAAGTTATGAATACCACCCAAGTAGAAAAATTTCCTACCTCTTGTAGCGTGAGGGAGCAAGCGTAGGAGTCCCAAGAATTCTCCCAAGCTCAATCCCAAGCTTCCTCTAGATTTTTTATTTTCTCACCTTCGGTGAAAACCCTCCTTTTTGGTGTGTAAGCGTAGCCCTCGTCTAGGAGATTGACTTTCCCTCTTGGCTAGCACGGATCCGAGCTCTCTAGCTCCATAAATCATAGAGAGAAGTTAGAGCTTTCCTCTCTTTTCCCTCTCTTCTCTATCAGCTGGAATGGCAAATCTGATTTTTACCCCTATTTATAAATTTAGAACACTTGGCCCATAATGCGCCACACATTCAATTTAATTCTGGATCCGTTTTTATCTTGAAACAGTTAAATTTTGTTCCGGTTCAAGTTCAAAATATTTTTAATTTATCTTAACCTCATTTATTTTAGAAATCTCATAATTTTCCCAAAAAAAATGGTATTTGGGTCTCCCAGGGCCCGATCGCCTCGTAAAACGCAAAAAATTCGACTATCTCAGAATTTGATGGAATTTGATATAGTCACTAGATTTCACGGGACTAATCCAACGGTGAAGTTCGTTTCGTCATTTGAGCTCTAGAAAATTTTAGTTTTACAACCCGAACTACTATGGCAATTTACCGTTTTGTCTTTTATTATCAAAAAATCAAATTTACCCGAGTTTTTACACCTAAATCTCCAACCAATCATTCTAAAATCTTTGATTTGTTTAAGCAAGTAAAGATTAACATCCCCTTGTTGGGTTCAATCAAGCAAGTCCCATCCTATGGAGAGTTTTTGAAAGACCTTTGCACAGTTAAAAGAAAGATTAATGTATAGAAAAGAGCATTCTTAACTAGGCATGTTAGTTCTATCATCTAGCACAAGGCCCCTTCTAAGTACAAAGATCTTGGAAGTCCTACAATGTTATGTTGCTTGGTCGCGTTCACCGTAATCTTCAAACATGATCCCGGTTATGTGTATATGGCTTATGTGTGTAAGTGAGTGTCACTCTCCCTCGATTTTGATGCTAGAAATGGAGAAAACGTATTTGTGAATAGAAATGAGTGTGTGTAGGCAAAAGTGCTCTCCAAGCGAAGGAAGACTTGCAAGTGTCATGTTTTACTTGGAATTGAGTATTCCAATGTCACCTCCTCATGGAAGGAAGGTCGAATTGTGGTGAAGGTGATTTTGTAAGAAATAAAAAGTGTAAAATCTATTGAGTTTGTGTTTTGGTGAGTGGAGATTTTGATAAAAATGTAAGAAAACAAAGTTGACTAATTCGAAGAGTTCATTCCAATGGAAATTCTAAATCTACTCAATTTATTCTACCAATGGTATCTCGATACTTGATTGATTCATAGGTAGTGAGGGACTAATGTGGAGATGTAGGCTCAAGCAAACCCCGTGACAATTCTACAGTGTATCAAGAGCTCACAACCATGTCTGCACTCAACCTAGCCAAACCAAACACTTTACACTATAAGGAAGAATGGAGGAGAGTTGATTTAGTATACCCAAGAGGAAATTTCCTTTGGATTAGCCAACTAAAAGCTTAGCTACTCATAATATATACAAGAACATACACAATGTAAAGAGACATGAACATGGTGAATAAATAAAGATAAAAACTTGTATTCATGCAAAGAAAGTTAAACTACAAAGATAAGTTCATTTCATTCCCAAAAATAAAGCCTGGAAGGAAAACCCAATTGTAAACATGGAATTTCGAGAACATAAGGCTAAACTTGATTGCACTTGGAATAAATGAGATTAAGATGCAAGAATTAAATATTACAAGTGAATTATAGCTTACTACAAGTAAAATAGTGGAGAAAATGCAAAAATCTAACTTTCTCTCTCTAAAACTTCATCTTCTTCCTTGGGACCTTCTCTCTCTAAAATTATGTATGTAGCTGAATAATTGTATAGGAATCCCTCCATTTTTGTCATGCCCCCTCCATAGTTTGTGAGAGTTGACTTGCCATCATTGGGAAGGGATTAGACACTTGCACAAGCAAGGATAGGGCATGCCTGCAACCCCCCATGCCTTCACCTACCACCTTCTTCTCTCTCTTCCTTTTCCTTTTCCTCTTCCATGTTTTTTCTTCCAAATTCAGATTTTAGGGGTAAGAAAGCATGCTTGTATGTAGAATGTGTTAGGGCATGTGTGGGTGAAGCAGAGGTAGGCCTACGAGGTAGTTGTAGTTGAGATTGCAGCTTTCTGGTGTTTTTGGGCAAAACCTACCTATAGAATGATGAAAAAACCTACCGGTAGGTTTTTTCCAGTGGGCAATACCTACCGGTAGGTTTTGGCA
>CM042196.1:17224186-17257639 GCA_023539305.1 Ilex asprella
TCCATGGTGTACTTTGGGGCGTTACAATTACAAGTCCTGTCGATTGGGCGTTTCAGATTGAATGATGAGTTTCAGATGGTGGTGGTTTTCGAAGGTGGTGGAGGTGATTTCAGATGGTGGTGTGGTGGAGATTTTGCATAAGGGTGGTGAGATTTCAAATTAGGGCTCAAAAACAAAAAAAGAGGGAAAATAAAGGGAAAGGCCGTTTAATTTAACATTTAAAAATATCGGTCAAAATGACGTTTCTAAAAAAAAATGTTTGTTAAAATGACGTTTTATGTTGTAAATAGAGATTAACCACGTCTTAAAAATATGAATCCAAATGATATTTTTACTTTAAAGGCCAATTTAACTGACGTTTTTAAAATCCATGGGTTTTGAAATTAGTTTAAAAACCACCCAATTTTGAATATAAATTTCCAAAACCGCCAGATTTTGGATAAAAGCTCATTTTTCACAATTTTGTCGTCTTCTCTTGCAATTTTTTTTACTGCAAATTATTTTTGTTTTATACAATATTTTTAAGCACGGGTCCATCGCTTATGTTTTAAATAAGAGGTCATATATGACCAAAACACATTCAACTCTAAAAGTCCCAAGTAATTCCGTCAGTCTTCAATTTGCACATCCTCTAAATCGTTTGAACAGGTCATGTATGCCAGAAACATATAATTTACAAACGAGATACAATCAAGTAACCAGTCACTCCACACTGTAAGAAACATTCTTTTTTCTGTTTGCTCTCTCTCTAAATCGTTCGAACAGGTCTCATATGCCAGTAACATAATTTACAAACGAGACATTCAAGTAACCAGTCCCTCCACACTGTAAGAATTATTTTTTCTGTTTGCTCTCTCTCTCTCTCTTCTTTTCCCTCTTTCTGGGCAGACGAATTACAGACAACACAGAATATAATATATATTACAGGAAAGAAAATTATGGCTCAACATTAGCAAGGATACTATAGTTTCTTCAGTGAATTTTTCCAAAGACAACTAAGCCAGTGTGTTTGCAGAGCTGCGGTATATCTCCTCAACGTGCGCTGCAGGCACGTATACTGCATCCATCAGTGAGCTGTGAGTCCGGCCGTAGAACGCATAAACAAATACCCCTAATACTAGCCATATCGACACACGGGTCCAAGTGGCAGCCCTGAAAATTGAGATAGAAAACGTACCATGTCAGAAATTGGAACAAAGGAACATCAACAAATGAGCAGCGATCAGTGGCAGCACAGTGGACAAAGTGTTTTAGAAGGCTGGTACCCAGAGCCCATTTAAAGGTCAAAGGGAAAAGAGAAAAACTGTATTCTTTAATATTTAGATTTATGTTCAACTCTTATTTTCCTTATTTTTTGTTTGAGTTGTAATGGGACAGCTTCTTATACCAAACCATATTAGTCAACTACATTTATTTGGTTACTAACAAGAGAAGGAACATAACAATCTTTTGACAACTTAACTTCAAGATACCGACATTCCTAGTACCACATAAATGAATCCACTATGTTTAACAGGAAAATGAGGCATTGGAAACTGTATGTCCATGCAATGTATTAAGAATACAGACTGCAGCAGACCTCCCATGTGGGTCTGAATCTCAGTACCAACCTCCCCCAAATACTTCGGATGATGCTATTCAAAGTACTCAAAAAAAAAATGTCACATATTGCAAATCTAAAGCTAACTGCCAAAAAAAACATAACTAAATTACTCACCCGAGGTTAATTAGTAAGTAGACATTGATGAGAATGCAAGCAATGGGTAGAAGTGGAACGAAAGGGCAAATGAAACCTGACAGAGATCAATAGTTCATCTAAGAATTCATTCATAATCTCTTGCACAAACAGGTAACTTAATTACCACCATATATAACCAACTATGGTTAAACATGATTGCAAGAACCAGAAAAGGCCTGACCGATGTATCACACAAATGAGCTGATTCATTTATGAGATCAGAAATTAGAGAACAGGAATCACTGCATGTCTAGCTTATGATCATGTAGAATATACTAGATACAAGAAAAGAGCTAGTCATTCTATCAAGCTCAACTAACTGGACAAAACCATATCCCCATGTTAATCAACACGACATACCTCCTGTGTGCCCAAAGTTGTGCCTTGCATCGTCTTGGTTGATACAACTGAGCACTATAAGACCAGTTAAAAGAAGAACACCACCAATTCCACAAAGAGTAAATCGAAGCACACTGGAAATGGAATCACCGAGTTAAGAGTTAGGAGAGTTTATACCAAAGCCACTTTCAAGAAAAATAGAACTCCCTTCAGCAATAAATAACATTAAGGACACAATGATGTCTCCGGAAAACTTTGCTACAATACATTTTCCTTTCCTCAAAGGTACATACCTGTAATCAATTCACGGGCACTCGCTACTTACTAGTGGGGAACCCTACCACATAAAGTGGATGAATTCAACGGAACTCACTATTTACAAGTGGACCCCCACCCACAATTGGTGGCTAATCTACCATTGAGGAAAAGTGTATTGGATGGTACTTAGTTCTCGCTACAAACGCACAAACGTATCGCATGGTCTAACTTCAGTCAACCCCATGTTTATTGCTTTCTTCTTGGCTTTAAAGCTGCAGTTATCAATCCTGTATTTAGACACATTATATTTTTCTCTGTAGGTAAGCCATGAGTAGTACACAAATCTCTCTGCCACCCTCCTTCATCAAGAGGTATTATTTGTGAAAATCCTTTGAACAAGACATTAAAAGACAACCAACCTAATGAGGCCCACACTTGAAGCAGCAGATGTAAGGACAAGCACCCCAACACATGTAAGCATAATGGTCCAGCCAGCGATCTTCCTCCTATTGTTGTCATTTACTAAGACTGCAACATATGCAAGAAATAAATAAACCATCTGTCCGATCCCACATAAAAGCAGCTTGGCCAAGATCAATTCGTAGACCACATTTTAAAAATAAAAATTATACAATCTCCAAAATCAATTTTTCAGTAAAATGAGTACATAAAAATATAGTTCAATTAACTAATGAATATCTGATACGTGATCTGCTTTGTATTCTACACTTTTTGTCTAGAATTTAAATGTTTGTATTTTCTGGCAAATAGAACATTTATAAAGAGATTTTTCTTAATCATGGAAACAAAAAGCTTTCAAAAAATGCTAATTGAACAACGGAAACGCCTATTGCATGCATAATTAATGAGCCTAACAAAACATGAAATGCATATGGATTAGAACTCTACTCTAATATGGGTCCGTATAAAATTTAGAACTACTGAAAAAGGTACTCAAAATATGTCAAAGTAATAAGTAATAGTTCATCCATTTGAACAGAAATTCCACATCAGATATAAACTATTAAAATAAGAATTCACAAAAAAAATACCCTTAGCTGTTTCTTTTGCTATAAGGGGATATCTATCTTGTGCCTGTGCCTTGCCAAATAAAAATGAAGTACTTTTCCCAGAGGTCCCAACATTTACTTCTGTGATCCCCACATCAATGTCTCCAGTAGCACTACTATATCTCAATAACACTGAATCTATTGCCTCCTGAAAGGATGGTGGAAGTGGAACAACATCCGGTGGAACATATCTAAGTATCAGCACAGATATTGCCACCATTGTAAATGCAAGAAGTGTACCCACACTGACCTGCACATAAAATGCAACTATCTAGTCATCTAGATCTCGAAACCCATAATATAAGGGAACTTATAGTTCTTCAATAAAAAATACAAAGGAATTTATAACATTGAAATTTGGTATGTTTTTCAAACTGCCATTCCAGAATCCAATAACCAACATGCTGTTTCGGTACCAAAAAACTCCGTCAGCATGTGACCAATCCCTGACGACACTTGGATTGGTGAATACAAGCACAAGGAAAATATCAATGGGATCTCATTCTTGTTCCCCCATGAACGTGCTATGCAAAAAATGATGCCCAAGAAACAATTGAGACCCTTGGACAGCCACCATTGCCAATGACTCTTAAGGCAAGAACTAAAATACTATCGAAAAGCCTAATGATTGGTGAATATTATGCAAATATATTTGTTATCTGGTCATGAATAGTTTTTTTTAGTTACTGGTTAACTGTTGTCCAGGTTTCAGAGTACCAATAGACATTCAGGGGTTCATTGGTCTGGCCACAGTCATGGTATTCTCATTTACAAGTTTATTCCCTAATCCAGAAGAATTAGAATCTCCATTTCCACATAATATAAACATACCATCCCTGCCAACTGTTCAACGTCCATGAAAAATGCCAAGCTTGCAGCAATCAAACCAGCCACTACAGTGCTCTTGACAGGAACTTGGGTGTGTTTACTCACATCCGAAAAAAATGAAGGCAGCAATCCATCTCTAGCCATTGCCATCAGTATTCGTGGCTGAGAAACACAGCAAGGATCAGCTATTTCTACATATTATTTGGGCAAAGAGAGGTAACATGGCCAAGGTAAAAGAGAAAAAATAATAAATTTGCAGAAGTATCACCAATTGAGCAATTTCATTTTTCTAAGTTAGAAGTACAACTAACAAGGAACAAAAAAAGATTTGATGAGTATACTACAACCCAAGAGATATGTCGGGGCTTCAAATCCGTGGATCTATGGATATAATTACACAAGTTACAGCGGTATCCTAGAATTAGCAGATCTCAAATCCCAAGCACTTGAAATCTGCTACGCATTATTATCTCCGTAATCAGCTCTACAAATTACCACATCCATTGTAATATTACATGACATAATGACTTTTCTGCAGGTCTTGGATCATGCCTCTAATGCTTTACCGTGTCCCAGAAGCATCTTCAAATTCACTCAAACCAATCCTTGGTGATGCATCATCAATATAAAAATGCAAAAAATTGACTTTCCTTCATCAAATCCTCAGTTGGTCCTATTTCTACTCCTTTTACAGGAATTGAGGACCAGTTTCCTTCTAATACAGCATTCGGCAGCATTAAAATGTTGTTATCACTTACTGAATTTCCACTCCCACGGTCCCAACCCCCTCTTAGATTTGGTTAAGTTCTTCTATTATTTGCATTAAACACGGTGATCTTGCAATCACTTTAACAATCCCCCCCTTTTTTTTCTTGTTTGGCGCTTTAATTTGGTTATGTTATTTCATTTTGTGCTACCTAAAATAAAAATAGTGGTGCAACATTTTTCTCCTGCTTCAGCAATGTTATCCACGTAACTCATTTTGCTTAAGTTCTTTATTCATTTTCTAATACCTAAAGTAAAAACAGTGGCACAACATACTTCTCCTGCTTCAGTAATGTACCCATGTGCCCTCATTTTGCTTCATTTCCTGTTCATATCCCAGAGGTTTCCTTTCTGATACATACACATTTTGACAAGTTGGTTTCACTTTTCAGGTGAATTAGCAAATTCAGTATAGTAAAAATCCCTTCGCAGTCACCAATATTTTTGTTGTTAGATTATTTTTATAATTTACCAATTTCGTGAAGTCCTTGTAAATCTCAATCTATTTTATGGTTATAATGCTATAAATATGAAGATCCGAAAGCATAAATTGAAGGGAGGAGATCGAACGTCAAAACTACATCAAAAGTACTCCGTATACACCTTCTTACTTAGGACAAGGTAATGACTTAGAGACGTGAGATGATTCTTTAGTTTAATAGACTTAGGAGGATTAGTGTTAAAATGGAATCGATAATTTATTCGAGTATGGCTTCCAGGTGTTTTTCAAAGAAAATATTTTATAAACCTTTTGTGTTTTGAAAACATAAATTTGAGCCCTTATCGGACTCTTCTTGAGCAATACCCTTTAGTGTTCAAGAGGACAATTTTTTTCCTTAGTTGAAGGCTTAAAAAACCAATAGACTATTCAATACTCGCTAGTCTTCACTAGAGCGGTTTCTTCATAACTCGGGAAAAAATCACGCAAAGGCAAAACAGAGGAATGGGAAAGCTCGCCCTCTAGGTCGCTCAAGCAATCTTAGAGGTCACTCGAGTGGTCCTCTAGTCACTCAAGTAGTCTTGGTCTCCTAGGTTGATTTGGAATTCATTTTTTATTCTAGCGACTACTGTCCTCCCATTGCTCAAACAGTCATTCGCAAATTTGTATTTTCTTGACCTCCATGACAAACCCTATTTCAAGCCTATAAATAGAGAGAGCATTTTCCAACCTAGGGTATCTCATTTATGAGCTAACTTCTTGCCTCATAGACCTTAGAGATCACACTGCAATCCTAGATCCCCAAATCTAAAGACTACCATCTTGTAATTCCTATCTAACTTCACACCTTGGAGAAGAAAAGTTTGCTTGTTTGAAGACTAAATCTATTGGAAGTATGCATACCGGGAATCTTAGTAGAGAAGATCGTTCGAGGCCTAAAAAACTCAATGTGGTGAAGAATCCAAGTGAAGTTATCCAAGACATCAGTGGGTGTAGCCGGTGGAGAGGCTTATTGAAGAAAATGAGCAGCTAGCCATGTTATTGATTGAAGTATAAGACTAGAGTATTTGTAAGTTGACTTTGGGATAGTGGATTAGGCTTTTAATGAACCCGGAGTGATTCACCACAATTTTTTCAAATGAGAAATTTTCCACGTCAACAAATCACATGTGTTATTTATTGTTTTTTTATATATACTTGTGATTTATATTATGCGCATCAACAAATCACGCACGCTATGTGTTTGATGGAATGATTGATCGAACATATTTATCATCCATACTCGCATGCTAGGGTTTGGGTCTTTGGAATTGGGATCATCAAGTATTTGTTCATTTAATTAACAAATCAATAATATCAATCTTTATGGGTTTAAAGGGTCGTAGTGTTTAAAAGGGGAATCTAAGGAGGAAAAGGAGAAAGGTGGCGAAACTGTGGTGGAATTGAAATCCCAAAGACTTGGACAACAGTCGAGATTGAATCGGCGGCGTGGAACTTTAAAGGCTTGTGTGTGATATTCAATGTCATAACATCTAATGAGTTCCAGAGGATTATAAATTGCAATATTTCCAAATAAACATGGGACATCTTGATAGTTTCCCACGAAGGGACCGTCATGGTGAAGATGTCCAAACTCCAAAGGTACACCTTTTAGTTAGAGACTTTGTAGATACAAGAACATAAAACATTCAGTGAATTTTATGCTAAATTGTGCAATATTATAAATTCATCTTTTGTATTAGATACTAAGGTTGATGACGCATCCATTAAATGAAAATTTTTGAGATCTTTTTTGGAGAGGTTTCATGCAAAGGTGACGTCCTTAGAGGGAAGCATCAACATGGAGTCAATGTCCATATAAGACCTAGTTAAGTCAATATTAACTTTCGATGAACCTTCTACTACCCAAAAAGATGAAGTGTGTGGCATTGAGTTCGACTAATGAAGAAAAGGGTAAATCCAAGTCACCCCGATTAGGAGAGGATAACAAACCTTCACTGCAAGGAAGTTCAAAGTGTACTTCAAGACTAGTAATGTAGAGTCCTCAAGGTCGAAAGGAAAGCTTAGTAGACCTATAAATCCTAAGGAAGAAAAGGAGAAAGGGGGAAGAAACTCTCGACAAAAAGTTGAGAGAAAGGAGCAAGGTTTCCATTGTTTTGCGGAATGCCCAAATTGAACAAAGAAATATTTGTCCAAAGAAAAGAGGAGAACTCTGAAGGCCAAATGGAGCGACAATAAAAGTGAGTCAACAATGAATGATGACTCCTCTTCTCATGATGATGAAGAAAATTTCACGGTGTTTGTAAGTTCACACTCCACTCCACCTAAAGAAACTTCAACTACTGGAGTTGAAGTAAGTTCTAGCACAAATAGTAAAAGACTTGAAAGAGGAAGATCTCACATGTGGGGAGGGAGAAGAGTTTTTTGAGGATATTCATGATGCATATGATCAACTAGATGAGCAATTTTTCAAACAACAAAAGAAAGTGCTTGCCTTGAATGGTTGGATAAACTTAAGTGAAGAAGATTGAAAAACACTACATGTGGACTTGTTGAAGTCCAAAGCTCAAATTTATGGGCTTGAAGAAGAGAATAAGAGTGTGTTTGGCATCACTTAAAAAAAAAGTGTTTTTGAAACTTTTAACTTATGAAAAATACTTTTTAAAACAAAGTAGTGTTTGACTTAACTTATTAAAAATACTTTTTGATAACTAAAAGTAATTTGAGCACTAAAATAAGTTAATAAAAAAAGTAAAAATAATTAACTTTTACTTTTAAAAATCACTTTTCATTTTTACTTCTCATTCTCTCCACCCTCCCCCAATCACCTCCACGGTCATCACCAATCCGCCAGTCAAGGTAAAGCTTCCGAAGCCAACCCTAACGTCGATGACGATGAAGAATACGAAGAAATTGAAGAAGAAGTGGAGGTAGAAGTAGAAGAAGAGCTCGAATAGTCTGGAAGTAATTCATTGCTTCCATAACTCATAATTCGAATAGTGGGTCCCACACGACCGATGAATAAGAGAAAACCAAAGTGGCTGAGTAATTTACTGCACAGCAAGTTCTTTGATGCTTGTGCTCATCACATTGATCTTCCAAAGAATGAAAAGAAAATATTTTGTATTGACTGCAATCTTAGCTTTTCTAAGCACTGCATCTCTTCTGTGACTCATTGCCTTCACCGATATAGAAGTGCACATATCAAGATGTTGTTCGGCTTGAAGATATGCAGAAACATCTTGATTGCTCCAAAATACAGGCCAGTACATCTCTATTTTCTCTCTCTTGCATCTTCAACTATACAAGCTTGCTTAATTGTCAATCTGATCTGAATTCCATATGTTGATCATGAATAATTTGTTACTCTAAACTTATAAGAAAAATTCCTTTATTAATAATAACTGTTAGACTATAGCCATTTGTTAATTTTACTTCCATAATTCATTGCTCTTTCTCATATTTAATTTTTAGCAAAACTGGACAGTTTCATAGAATGCCAATCAACTGTTTGATAAAATGACTTACATGTGCTATGGATTTTTTCTTATCTTGGGACTGTTAGTTTTCATGGGACAAATTAAGGATTTGGAAAGCACTAGCTGTTAATTTTTATGTTATGGTTGCATGCCCACCAAATGTTTGATAGAAATCCTAACTTCTATCAATTACGTGATGTTGTGTTTGTTGTCTTTTAATGTTTTTTCATTCAAGGTAAGGGGTTCCTTTAGATAATAGATTGCAGAGTGTGGGAGTGAGTTTGGCAAGTAGATGTTAGAAGGTTTGTAGCTAGTGTATTTTGATGCCCATTTAATGAATCGGTTGATTCGTGATGGCCTTGGCTTCAGACAAGAACGAAGATGAAAAAATTATTGATCTTTGTGGCAGAAACTCTATTCCTAATAGCATCTCACACTCTTTGAGAAGTGGAGATGTTGATCTTGTTGACATTATTATATATCTATTTTCCTTCACTATTGTTCCTGAAACATAATACATTACCCCTGAACTAATAACGCCCAGCATCCAAATACCATCAATGAGTATAAATGCAGAATCTTATATTAACTTGTGAATTGCATTATTCTTTGTTAATTATAAGATATAATGTGAGGTTTTTAATTTGTGAGGGGACAAAGTAAAAAATTCAAAATAAGTGTATATGTGTGTGTGCATGTGTGTGTGTGTGTCTTTGTTAGCTTGAAGTCTAACTCTTCATTGTGCCTATCATGCCCATGTTATAGAAGAAAATATGTATGGAATTTATACAAGGATTTGTTCAAGTTAATTATTATTATATGTATTGTGCTAATAACCTATGTATTTTGTGATGTTATTTGCAAGGTATGCTAATGAAGACGTGGAGTTAGAGGAGGAAGACAATGTAAATCAAATTGCTTTTGAAGAGGATATTGATTTGTTAGATACAAATCCAATGTATAGGAAGAGAGAACGCATTGCTTCAGCAATTCTAAAGGACAATCAATCATGATTTTTTATTGTATTTACTATTAACATGTGTTTTGCGACTTTAGTGTGTCATTGAGATAGTTGGAATATGTAGTTTTTTCGTATGATATTTTTGTGTATGATATATATATATATCTATTTGTATCATTATATGCGTAGTGTATGTTTGTATATATGCATTCAATTCTATCAACAATTGTGACACAAATAAGTGTTTTCACATCTAAACGTGTTTTTTATAAAGTACATTAATTTAAGTACTTTAAATTTTAAATATTCAAACAACACTTATTTAATAAAAGTGTTATTCTTATAAACACTTTTGATAAACATTTATTAAAAAGGTACTTTTTAGATTTCATAAGTCATTCCAAACGCACCCTAAGTCTCTTCAAGATAGAGTGAGCTTCCTTAAAAAAGAAAGAGTATCACAGGCTTGTAGAGTCTAAGAAGAGTCTCAAGTTTAAAATCGTCAAACTTAATAGAAATCTTCTTAAATCGAATGAACTCTCTAAAAGACTATCCCTAAGCACTAAAAAACTTGATAGAATGTTGTGCATGGGAAAAAATGTGGGTGATAAGCGTGGTTACACATATGAACACATTCCAAGACTACGTTTGTGAAGGATAATCTCAAATCATCACCCCACAAGTGAACACTAGTCCACCAAAGACTAAAAATAGTAAGGATAGTAACTTTAAAAAGTCGATTATTAAGAAAATCCAAGCTAATCATAAGTTGTATTCATGGTGTACATTATAATAAGGGTTAATTGCGATTGTGGTCCCAAAGTATTCAATTTGTCTCATTTTGGTCCCCAATATTCTAATTTCATCAAATTGGTCCCCAAAGTATTACATATGCACTTACCTAGTCCCCGCCGTCCACTCCATCTAGATTTCTGCCTATTCAAAGTCACGTGCCATCTGCATGACCAAGGTGAGGGGCTTATTTGATATTTAACATCCTCCTATTACTGGAGGGAAGCTCAGTAGACGAATCTTCATTGTGATTCCTATAGAGCTTCGGTTGGGCAAAAGACAATCACCATTAGGGCAAAACACGATCACCATTAGGGTAAAACAGAAGACCATTAGGGCAAAGCAGCACCAAGAGGGTACGTTCCAAAAGACGGAAGACTGGGAATCAAAATGCAAAAGAAGACATTCCCCATTATGGTATGTACTCATTCTTATAGATTTGAGTCTAAGGTTCATGGTTATGTCTGATTTGTAAAAGTCGGTATTCAATATTATATAGTTTATGTGTTTGTTCGAAACCGTGTGTTTCTTCGAAACCATGTGTTTGCTCAAAACCATTTGTTTATGCATTGGAAACTGTTAAGTAATAGTTAATGTGTTAGTTACAATATTTTATATTTAATGTGGTCCTTGAACAGGATCTTATTATACAAGAATCACAATGGAGAATCATCAGGTTGATAAAGGGAAAAGGGAAGCATCAGACTCTGATAGTGAATACGAACCTGATTGTGAATCTAGTGAATGTAGTGAGTATGATACGTTGGTTGACAGTGATTATGAAAGTGACTATGACGACATGTTGTATGATAGTTATGTTGATAATGAAGCAGAATGGACTGGGTTGAATAGTAATAGGCAGAAAGAAACAACATCTGAGCATGGGCAATAGGTAGAACTTAGTGATACAGATGGTGATTCTAAGTAGAATTTAAGTTGCTTCAGTTCATCTGATGGAGAGAATCATGCAAGGAAACATAAAAAATTTAAAGTTTATAGGGCAAAAAATGATGAGGAAGACCCACATTTTAAACTGGGTATGTTATTTAGTACATCTGAGGAGATCAAGGCTGCCATTAGACAACATGCTATCAAACATCAGAGAAATGTGAAATTAGTAAAAAATGATAAGAGGATGGTGAGGGCACAATGTGAAATGGGATGCAGTTGCCTGGTTTATGCTTGTAGAGTGCATGGTGAGAAAACATACCAAATTAAGACATACATGTGGGAAAACTTATAATAACAGAAATGTCACCTCAAAGATGATAGCATTGAAGTATATGGATGAACTAAGGGCCAACCCTTGTTGGCCTATAAAGGCTTTTAAAAAGAGGGTTAGGAGAGATTTTCATATTGATGTATCAAGGAATCAATTGTATAGAGCAAAGAAAAGGGCAATGTTGTGGATACATGGTGATGAAATTGAACAATATGATAGATTGTGGGATTACTGTGAGGAACTAAGGAGGACTAACCCTGGTTCCACAATTATCTTGGATGCACCTGGTGATGAGGAAAATGGTGAACTTATATTTCAGAGGTTGTATGTATATCTTACAACATTTAAGAGTGGATTTCTTCAAGGGTGCAGGAAAGTGATTGGATTAGATGGTTGCCACCTAAAAGGGGCATATAGTGGACAATTGTTGACTGCTGTTGGGGTTGATGCCAATGATTCTATGTTTCACATTGCCTACTGTATTGTTGAGATTGAGATGAAGGAATCATGGGAATGGTTCTTAGCAGTACTATGCACCGACATAGGCATAACTGATCAAAACCATGAGCAATGGACCTTCATCACTAACAGGCGGAAGGTATATTTGCATGTTTATTTTCTTATCAGTTTAAATTAACTCAAAGAATGTTGAAGAGGAGAGAATGAGTAAGGAATTATAATGGTGATATATGGCCTAAGATTCAAAAGAGATTAGAGAAATGGAAAGGTGGTAGCTTTGATTGTATTGCTGAGTGGCATGGTGATTTGAAGTTTGAGGTAAGGTGTATGAATGGAGACCAATACATAGTTGATTTACAGGAGCAGTGTTGCTCATGTAGGAAATGGGACTTGACAGGGATCCCATGCCCACATGTCATTGCTTGCATTCAAAATAGGGGACAACCAGAAGATTATATTATTGGGCAGTACAAGAAGGGGGCATTCATGCAGGCTTATGAACTAATTATAAACCCCATTAATGGACATAGGATGTGACCTAAAAGTGGATTGACCCCACCATTGCCTCCATTGATCAGGAGACAACCTGGTAGGCCAAAAAAATTACAGAGGAAAGAACCAAATGAGTTGATTAATAAAAAACAACCACAATGAAATGTGGAAATGTATCAATTAAATGTAGGAGATGTGGTAAAAATGGGCATAACAGGAGGACTTGTACTGTTACACTGCCAGAAGGAAACCAAGCTGAAGTGAGTCAATCTGCTATGAGCCAGTCCGCTGTGAGTCAAGTTAGAGTGAGTCAAGATGGAGTGACTGGAGCTGGAGTGAGTCAAGCTGGAGGGAGTGACGGTGCTGTGAGTCAAGCTGGAGTGAGTCAACCTACTATGAGCCAATCTGAAGTGAGCCAAGGTGGAGGGAGTCATAACTTCTGGCACTCATAACTTCAAGGTTCGACCATTGGTTCGTACGTGAAGAGATAAAATACCATTCAAGAGGAGCAAATCAACAAGCACCCATAACTGATCTACAGCTTCTCTCTTGTTTTTTTTTTTTTGGGAACCAATGTAAATGTGTTGCTCTCTTTTGGATTTGTGATGAGAGTCTAGTTGTGGCTTTTCTGCAATGTAACTGTGTTACTCTCTTTTGGGTTTGTGATGAGAGTCTAAGTCTAGTTTTTCTGTAAATGTACTCTTTCTTTCTTGCTCTCATTTTGGCTTTGTATTGAGAGACCAACTTGTAATTATGGATATCTTTTTGTCACATGTTAACTTAATGAAAATCAGCATTATGTACATTTTTTTGTCACAACTAACAGGTTGTTAACATATTTTCTGTGGCTTTTCTGCATTGGTTGGACAAGTAACACGTCCCAACTAACAGGTTGTTAACAAGTAGCAGTGATGTGGCTTTTCTGCATTGGTTGGACACATTCACGACCATTGGAAAATACCTAACACATAAGTTTTGAGGCAAACAGGTTGTTCCACTTCCAATTACATCAAACATAATAATTAAATTTACATAAAATGAAACTTTCACAACAAAACAACAGCTACCCTCCACAGACAAAAAACAGAGCACCCTCCACAGACAAAAATAAGGCACCCTCCTAAACAAAAACAGAGCACCCTCCACAGACAAATAGGGCACTCCTACTACACCCAAGTGAAAATAAAAAAAGTCCAAGAACAGAACAAAGAAACCATAATAATTTTTTCCTAGCTTTTGCCTTTCATTATTGGTTCTCCTATCTTTGCTTTGATCGTAACAATTCGGGTATCACTTGCTTCGCTCTATCGCACATTGACGGATCATACCAAGCAAAAAATCCACACCCTCCAGCCTCCTACAAATGAAACATTTTGTTAAATGCATTCAAAATAGAACACTCAGTAATGAACCTTCTTCCTGGGTTCATTACTAAACACTCAGCATTCAAAATAGAACACTGTTTTACCCCATATCTTTCACATCCAATGAACCTTCTTCCTAGGTTGATATCGGTCCATGAGGTTCTCATTTTGCCTATTTTTCTACAGTGGCATGGTGTTGCTATCATTCCAACCGTTGCCGATGCTTTCCCTTCCCTTCCCTTCCCCTCATTTTCTCTTTCTCTTCTCCTGTACTCTGTAACAAACGATGGCAATGGATCAGATGAATAGATATAATCGATGGCGGGAGAGTTTTCCTCCAGTAATGGGAGGATGGTAAATGTCTAATAAATCCCTCACTTGGGTCATTCGGATGGCACGTGACTTTGAACAGACGAAATCTGGATGGAGTGGACAGCGGGGACTAGGTAAGTGCATATGTAATACTTTGAGGACCAAATTGATGAAATTAGAATGTTGGGGACCAAAATGAGACAAATTGAATACTTTGGGGACCACAGCCGCAATTAACCCTTATAATAAATATAGAAATGTATTAAAATGGTCATCATGGTGTACATTGTAATAAATATAGAAAGGTCAAGTGAGTCCAAGAATACACATGCATCATCATCAAAAGGCTAATATGCTAAGAGTACACAAAGCTCTTTTTACTCCAAAGGTCAAGATTGATCTACACACTTCTAGCGAGGAGTTAGTCATCCACTCTTGTTAGCATCAAAGCACCGTTGGTGGGCCCAAATACTATTCATCAACATTATCAATTGTCAGTGGGCCCGTGCACTATTGATGAGCCTGAGCACTATTGATAGGCCCGAGCCCTATTGGTGGGTCAGGTACAATTCATCGACAATATTCACGATGAGTATTATTCATCAAGTTTTATCACTGATGTCGACATTTTGATTTTTGCCGCAACTTTAATTTGAGATTTTGCAATAGCTGCAAAGTTCGAGGTAAAAAAATTTTGAAGAAAGCAATGATTTTGGCATGTGGCATTTAAAGATGCATGCCTTGTTGGTACAACAAGGATTGCTGAATGGAATAGAGAAAAAGGATATTGAGGGCAAAAATGTCTTCCCCGCAACAATGTCAGACGATGAGAAGAAAAGCATCCTTTAGGTTGATCAAGTGGTCTCAAAGGTCGCTCAAGCAGTCCCCTAGTCGCTCGAGCAATCCTAATCTCCTAGGTTGGTTTGGAATTCATTTTGGGTGGGGCTATTCCCACCATACAATATTCATTCCCACCCCATTTAATTTCTCATTATCAAACTATTAAGCTTACCCCTTCTATACCCACTCCTATACCCACCTTATTAGTAACTAAGTCCACCACATACTACATACACCCCATTAATATTTAACCTCACTCATTCTATGTCCACCCCTTTAATAAAAGAAGTCATTATAAGAAAAAAATAATAAAAGAAGATAATTAGTTTGAATGTATAAATATATTTACGAAACAAGAAAAAAAAATGAAAAAAGAAGCAGACCAAAACAAAAAAAAAAGAACGAAATGAAGAAAAAACAGAAAGAAAGAAGCAAACCGAGACGAAAAAGGGGAAACAAAGTCAAACAAATATTAAACGAACAAACAAAACTATAAGACGTAAAACCGAATATGAAAAAAAAATAAACCCTAAGCACAGACACAAAATCGAGTAAGAAAAAAAATAACAAGCATAGATGCAAAACCTTAACAAGATTAAAAAAAAATAATCTGAAAGTATACATATATATACACACATAAATTCTAAATAAAAAATTATTAAACTTAACAAAGTTATCAAAACCTATAGTAAATAATGAAAATTCAAATAACAAACATAAAATCAAACATATAATTAAATTGAGAAGTAATATTAACATGTATTTCACTAAAAAAAATCATATTTAAAAAGTATTGTTGTGAGTGTATGAAATGAGATTGAGAATAAAACCCTAATTATAATAAAATATAAAGTGGGTTTACCTATTAAAAGGGGTGTATGTAGTATGGGGCGGGCTTAATTACTAATTGGATGGGTATAGAAGGGGAGGGCTTAATAGTTTGATAATAAAAAATTAAATGGGGTGGGAACGAAGATTTGTGGAGTGGGAATAGGCCCACCCATTCATTTTTTATTCTAGTAACCACCCCCTTCACACTGCTCGAGCGATCGTTTATGAATTTTTGTTTTCTTGGCCTCCAAGATAAACCTATTCAGCCTATAAATAGAGAGTCTTTTACCAACTTAGGGAATCTCTTTTGTGAGCTAAATTCTTGCCTCTAAACCTTAGAGATCATGCCACAACCACAGATCCCTAAATCTAAAGGCTATACCTTGTAATTCATATCCAATTTCACATCTTGGAGAAGAAAAGTTTGCTTGGTTGAAAGACTATTATGTTACGCTTTATATTTAGGTTAAGGGTATTATAGTATTTTGTAGTTTATATGCAAGCTAGGGATTAGTTGTGCAATTAACAAACAACCCTACACAATAATCTGACTACTCTCTTTATATTCTTTCTTCTTCTGCTTTTGTAAACCCTAAAACTTCATCATCAAACTCGGTATCAGAGCATGATTTAGATCTAAAGCCCTAAAGTTGTTAAACATCGCCCAAAATTGTCACAAATTATCATAGTGACCGGTAGAAAAATTCCGGTGTGCTAACGTTAGTGACTGACATGCTGACATCAACATCACACTTGGTTAGAATTTTTTGAAATTCACGTAATTTTCTCAAATTTTTTTGAAGCCATCTGATTGGGTTTTCGAATTTTTGCAGATTTTTGGCCCTATTTGAGATTTGAACTACGATTTCTGATTTTGGATGATTTCCACTGCTGTTTTGTTTGGATCTCACTCTGTGGGGTGCGATTTGGGTAGGTCTACATTACCAATGGATTTTTCTTGCATGTGGATCAATTTTGGGTAGATTTGAGTTTCAGCTACTTGTTTTTTGCCTTGAGCCAAGGTGCTTCAGGTCTGGTTTTCTTCTCAAGGCTGTTTGGCTATTTTTTTAAGGTATTTCTGGATTGTTGTCCAATTCCTGGGCCAGATTTTATTGTTTGATTTTACTCTATTGTATGGAGATGTCGGAAACCAGTGTAAGTTCTAGGGCTACTACCAATTCTGGAAACAACGGGTTGGTCGTCTAGGAGCTGTTGCGAACAATCCATCTCTCCAAATTAATCTAGAAAAGTTGAATGGGAACAACTATTTGGCATGGTCACGAGCTTGCTTGTTATTGATTCAAACTATCTCTCTAGATGGATATTTGATAGGAGAGACTAAGAAGCCTAGTGAGACTGGTTCTACTTTGAAATAGTGGATATCTAAGAATGTTTTGGTTATTTCTTGGTTGCTTAGTTTCATGAAACCCTCCATCAGTCAAGGATTTCTATTACTTGATACTGCTCATAAAATTTGGACTGCTATATCTCATACGTATTCTCAAAGGAGTAACGATGGTAAAGCATGTGACCTTCGAACTTTCTTTCGGCAAACTATTCAGAAGAATAAACCCCTTACAATTTACTATGCAGAATTGACTACTTTATGGCAGGAGCTTGATTATTACCAGAGTTTCAGGTTCAAGCAGATTGAGCAGATGACGTAGCCAAATTTCAATAGATGGTTGAGAAAGAACGGGTCTATGATTTTCTTGCTGGCCTTAATATTGAATATGATCAAATTTGGGTTCAGATTTTAGGTCGAAACTCATTTCCTACCTTACGTGAGGCTGATGCTCATATTCAGCAAGAGGAAAGCAGAAAGATTGCTATGGTTCATACTATCACTCAGGAAGAGTATGCTTTGGCAGTTATTCCTTAGCGTGACCTCAAACTAGCCCAACCTGGATCCACTGACCAGATTGGCACGGCTGACAAAGACACATTTAAGTATGACTATTGTGGGAAGACTAGATACGCTAGGGAGCTTTGTTGGAAGTTGACTAAACGTCCCACACATGGGCAAGGAGGTGGTTGCGGTGCTAATGTGCGATCGTAGGTAAAAATCCTTTTAACATTTTTCTTAAACTATACGCTTAACACCAACAAGGTAATCATTCACTTTTTGTTTAAAATTATCATTCTCGATCTTGACCTTTACCAATGTTCCAAAACTCGAACTCTGTACTTACAGTATTCCACAGAGACATCTTCTAGCAACTTGGTTTGATTATCTTCTACAAATCGTCACTTAAGTAGACTTCCATCCTTACATAAATCTAATAGCATCCAAGAAATGACGCAGCATGCCACATGGAAAATATCTTATTTGTTACTTGGTCTTCCCATGTTGCACGCAAAGGTCAGCAGATGCAACTTTAAGGAAGCACAAGCATGAGATGAAGACAAATTTAAAACCCCATTGTCCACAGCACCGTTTATAAACATTTCTACTCATTGTCCAGTGATCATGGGTGTCCCCATCATCAAGGATGGTGACTGATCACATTCTTTGTTTTTTTTTTTTTTTTTGATAGGAAACAAAACTTTCATTTCATTGAAAGATGAATGGTGACTGACCACATTAGAGACAAAATGCTGAAACAAAGTACAAGTGGAGTTACAAATAAGATGCAGAAAGAGATATCATATTGAACAAAATCCACATTCCATCCTACTTTACTATAATGTAGTTGTGACTCTCTGCCAAAGATCTAGCAAATGTTTAAAGCTTCGTAACGGGCAGTAAAATTATCCCCTGCCTGAATAATTTTCAAAGAATGACAGTAGAAACAGCCAATGAAAAGAAAAAAAAATATATCACAACAGACTAACTAATGCATCACGCAACAGGGAGAGGTTAAGATACTAAAAGGTTCATGGACATATGGATATTGGTATTTTGATCTGCATGGTATACGTCTCCACCAGATATAACATGCTGGCATAGCTTTTAGACATAGCAGCAAGACACCAAGAAAAATCATTTAGTAAGGCAGCTTTGAACATTCTACAGAGCAACTTTGCTGATCAACTGAGTTGACGCACATTGGGGATGGATATAAATATGTACACCCTTGGACTAAGCGATGGCAACAACGGCAGTTGACATCATCTAACGTCATCGAAATTATGCAGCATACATGTAAATTTGGAAGTCAATCAAAAGGTAAAACCATATATATTCTTGGCTTTTACCTGAGGTAGGAGTGAACCCATCAATGTCGAGCAAAGAGCAGTAATAGCTCCGATAGTTATTATGTACCTGCAACAAAAAAATCATGGGAAATAGATTTGAAGAACAACTCTACATATGTAAACTCAAATACCCAATAACTGACAGAAAACAAATGAATGAACTAATAAAAAACATTTTCTTACGCTGCCCACTGAACTCCATGGCTAGCAAAAGCAGAGGAGATGGGGGTGTCAGGATCCATCGCATAATAGGGTACTAGACCAACAATGACCGCAGAGACCAGCATATATAACGCGCAACATATAGACAGTGCAGATCCAATACCTAGAGGCAAATCTCGTTGAGGATTCTTCACCTGCCGGAATAGAGCAAACATTCAAAATCCTTCAAGTTACATTTTAATAGAACTGAAAATGTTATGGATATTAATACACACCTCCTCTGCAGTACTAGCAACTGAATCAAAACCAATGTATGCAAAGAAGACTGTTGATGCCCCCGCAAGCATCCCATCCACCCCAAATGGAAAATACCTATCAATCAAAATCAAAAAGATGAAGTACACCGACATCAAAACATAACGATATAGGAGCAAATAAGCAATAATGAGCGACCGTTACCCAGTAGGAAGTTCATAGCCAGGCCATCCAGTTTTAAGACCTAGATATCCACCAGCTATAATGACAAAAATCATGGCACATATATTTGCTGCTGTGGTTATTCCTTGCGCAAGTGTGCTCTACAAAAATTGCAATTGGTTTGGAAAGGTAAACAGCATAAACTTTAGATGGGCAAAAGATTTGTACTAAAATAAATTACAGGAGAAACAAAGAGAAGATTTAACAAAACTACCTCTTTGATTCCCACACACAAGAGTCCGGTGACAACAAAAACTAAGACTGCTGCACATGGGTCAACCACAACATTAAGCCCGGGAATATAGTGACGGGCTAGAAAAGCTGGCAGACTATCTGCACCCCCGAAAAGTAAGGCCTAGGCAAAGAAGATAGACAAAATGTTCACTACTGAAGCATGAGAACCAAATACTTTCTGCCATACATTAAAATCAGCACGCACACCTATTTGCCAAGAAACATAGAGCAAATCAAATACTCTTCCGTTGTCTCTAGCATTGTTTGGACAAAAACCACACTCAAATGCTCAAGCAGAAAGAGAAAAGTGTAACAGGAAAATCCCAGGCAAGCACAATTTTCTGCCACTTTATCATCACAGCAGAAGAGAAAGTTTCAGAAGGTCCTATTGTCACCAAAGTTGGATTTTCAAACATTGAAGAAAATTGGACACGGTGTATAAACGTTCATCCTACAAGTCTTCTTTCATTACACACGCGCACACACACACAATCTGCCTTCATAAATCAATATCCAAAATAACAAGATTACAGAAGAATAGCATTGCTTTATCTGTTCACTTTCATAGTGGTTCAATCATTTCTCATGCAATTATGGCAACCTATAGCTATCAATCATCTTCATCAAATTGATCACATTCCAGCTTCTATCGTTTGACTCAAAATTTTTGTCATAATAAGGAAATTCCCTTTGACTCACTATAAATTGCATACATAAAGAAGCAATCAGCCAAAAACATGCCACCAAGAGAACAGATCAATACAAATCATTTATGACTATAAGAAAATGACACGCCAGTGAATGAATAAATCAAATTAACTCAACAAAGAGACTCCAAAAGAACCGTGACAACATCAACTTAGAGATAACAGGTAGAGGGCAACCAATTCCAGCTTAGTTACAGAGACAACAAAAGCAGAATGCAATAAAAGCTAAACTTTGAGGGATTGCTTTGCACCAGATTTGGAGATATGCCACGAGCAACTGCAGAACCGCCAATTGTATATTCCAATATCAGAGCCCAACCAACCAACCAAGCAACACTGCAAGAAATTAGAGAGGTAAACTCGCAAACTGAAAAAGTATCTACAACATGTAGAGAGAAAAAGTAAGTTAGTGCTATAATGTCTTCAGCACCGAACACAAGAAGGATATAGCTAAAGTAGACAAGGGTAAACATTGCTGATTGGTACCACCTCATAGCAAAAGGGGCACACTGTTATATGAAAGACATACAAATACTTCACTAAGAAAGATATACAAATACTTCACTAAGAAAGATATACACAATAGCTAAAGTAGACCATAGGTGATACCCTTCTCCAACACATATGTACGAATAATGATAGGCACTCCCAGCAGATGGGCAACGACTTGCAAGCTCGGCATAGCAGAAGGCAGAAAGAGCAGCTGCTATCCCAGCTATTAGAAAGGAAAAGATAAGGGCCGGCCCAGAATGCTCTCTTGCAACTGTACCAACAAGAATATATACCCCAGCACCGATTGTTGAACCGACACCTGATAAATTCAATCATAAATAAAGTAACTGCAGAGTAACTACAAACTAAAACCAGGTTGAAACCAACCAGAATCAGTCAATTTAATCATGCATATGCACCAGTCAACACAATCATAACCAGGATAAATTTATTAGCATCCACCTATAAAGCACGGACACTCTCGAGAAAGTGACGTATCCTTGTCAGACACCGATACTCTTCGGACACGTGTCCGATACTTTTTTATCCGTGTCCATAATTAAATGATAAATTTTTAATTTTAGACATGTGTCAGACACTTTTATGGTGACGTGTCTAACACTTCTTTAAAACGTATCTACTACTAAACAATAGACATGTGTTGAAATGTGATTACAAAATTTAAAAATTTTAGAACATATAATTACTAATGCTAGACATGTTAAAAGTGTACACCAAATATAATAATAAAAATAAAAAATGCATAAAAGTTTTAAAAAAGAAGAATTGAAAAAATTAGAGCAATTATTTAAATTATATATTAGATACACATTGTCTACAAAAAAATTAATGATTACTAAAGATTCACAAAAATAATTAGACATTAGATTCACTTATCATAAAATACTTAATCTTTTATGAATTGTATATCATTGTCACTATATTTGTAATAAATTATATACTGCTATATATAAAATATAATTTTTTTTGTTGTGGATCCTCAACGTGTTTATGACCTACTTTTTTGAAAAATGTCGTGTCTCTGTGTCCGTATCGTGCTTCTTAGGCATCCACAAGTACTTATGTCAACCACAACTATAAATAAAAGTCAAAAGGATGTATACGCGTTGAATACCATTACAACGACGAGACAGACTAAACCAAAAGCTTCGAAAAGATAAAATACCAAAAACATGAACACTTCATCCAAAAAATTGAAGAAAAAAACGAATAAGAGTATAATTTAGACTTATACAAGGATATAGAAGAGCAATACCGAGCAGTTATTATATAATCACAAAATGAAACACAAAAGAACTCGAAGTCATGAACAGAAACCCCCTCAATTATCAAGCAAAACATAAGGACGCACAAAACCCAGGTCAAAAAGTAATGAATTCAGAAATTTTACCTATAGCAATCAGGTGAGGAACAGATAACTCCTTGGCCAATTGAAGATGACCACCAAGAACACCAGACGACTTTGCATGAATTGAATCAACCTGTTTTCTTCTTATCAAACTTTTGAACCCCACAACACAATCTCCTCCTCCACCATGACCATTCTTTTGCGCATCAGAATGAAAACCCATGAAATATAACAGAATTTCCCAAATGGGTATCAGAACTTCTCCTTGATTCTTATGCTTTTTTACTATATGCACAACCGTATATAGATACAAAGTCTTACGTTTTTATATTTGATTCATATAAAAAATCTAAGGAAAAAAATTATGAAGCTGCGTGCGATCCCAAAGGAACAATATAGATTCCAAGAGATTCGAGACCTTCGGGAACGGAGGGAAATGGGCAGATTCAGAGAAGGTCAGAGAGAGAATCTTGTGTCTGCCCAATAGGGAAAAGAGGGGGATGGAACCATGTTATGACTTAAGTAGGTAATCCGTACGTGATAGATTTTGGGACGGGGAAATTGAATGTGATTTTGAAGGGAATATTTATGGAGGAATATTATTTGAATTTAAAATATTAATTTAATTTGTTAGTATAATGATATGATTGTAGTAGAATTATTGAATTAACACTAAGTTTTAATGTTTGAAGGCCCCCCAAATTAACCCAAAAATCATAGTGAATTAAGTCAACAAATTAAGTCTGTAAATTAGGTCCTAATAGCATTGTTCAGTATAAATTTAAGAATTATTATTTAATATGAAATTTGTAATTAACTTAATAATTATATTAGATATTTGCAAGCGGAGACAGACAAGGATCTCCCTTTGATTGATGTGCCCGTTTTGGGGCTGCCCGCTGCCCGATATGATGATGGAAGGAGCTTCTTTATTTAAATAAATAAAGTATTGATTGCGGAAGAGTTGACTAATCTAAACCATCCAATCCGGTGGATTGGATGGTTTAGATTTAAATCTCAAATCTATCCGATGAAATTCCATGATGAATTAGAAAATTTGTTTTTATCTCACCCTTAATTTGAATAATAATTTATGCTATTGTGGGCTCTATGAACAGACTAACTTTTTTCTGTCAAATCTTACAATCTTGACATTAATTTACCATCTTATCATTAAATCTTATCCAAATCTATCTCATATTTTTTTGATCTCATATTTAATTTGACAATTCTTAGTTACCACTCTAACGCTGAATTCAAAATTTATAACTAGTTAATTATTATAAAAAATAATTTTGTGTATTCCACTATAAACAAATTTTAAAAAATAGATCACAAATATATGTGATCCACCTAAAATATTGTACTAATATTAATTAACAAAAGTTATTGACAAGTGTGTTCATTGTCTCATACTACTTTGTTGTTTCATAAATTATGTGTGCGTTACCCAACTTAAGGTATGTTTGGGTAGTGGGTTTGAATAGGGTAGGATTTCGTTTTTTATATTCTAACTCATCCAAGTCAAACTCACTCATCCACTTTAAATCCAATGTTAGAAAGTATATCCAATTCAAATATTTGTTTGGGAAACAAATGTGTAATTATGTGGGCTTCATAGATTACACCAAATATTTTGTAGTAGTTTATCATTTTACTCATGCCTCTATTCAATTAAATCCAATCCTATCATATGTTTGGATTGGTGACTTATCCTAACAAAATTAAACATTTTCCACATATACGTAATAACATTTGACAAAATGGATTCTCCCATTACATTTGACATCCCAAAGGATAAAAAGAAAAAAAAATGGTAGAGGTATGTAAGGTCTTCTAGACAAAGAAGAGGCACCAAAACAATAAAGTCCATAAGAGGAATTCTTTAACCAGCAGTCCAGAAGCAAGCAGCCAGCAACCAGAGCAAAACAGAGCACCGCCTCCTGAAAAAAGTCCAAGCAAAAAGCATGCATGGTTAGAACAGCAAATCCACCGACACACAACATTCAACATAAACAGCTCCTCGTTAACAACTGGACCCCAAAAAAAAAACATGATTTCCAAGCAATACACAAAAATCTTTTGCATGACATATGTTGCACTCACTTCCTACCCATACTTTTTCCTGTGATTGCATTGAGTAAACTCCAATGATGGCAATGAACAATCAGCAAAGACATACATGTAGACGATTAAATAAAAATTGAATAAAATCCAGATAGCTAAATAGGCTAAAAGAGCAAATAGATGCTTATGAGTGTAATTAATTAAGCACAATCAGACAAAAAAAAAAAAGAGATAATAGGACAAACAAATCTGAATTTGGTGTTAATCAAAGAAATTAGGAACACCCACATGAATTTTTTTTTGCCTAAAACCAATTTTCTTTTCGGCTATGACCCACATTTAATTTGAACATGAAGAAGTGATCAAAAGTTCAAAAGTTCACATATATAACCACTGTTATGCAATTTTTTGGTTAGAAGAAATCCCCTACCACCCCACCCCAGCCCTCCACCCTCAGCTGCCACCTCAAAAACAATTTAAAGAAGAAGAATAATTCTAAATAACTCACTCTCTCCCAAAAGCCCTCAAAACCATTAGACCATCCCCATCAACTAAAAAATACCCAAATCAAATCCCCACTTTTCTGATTCAGATAAATCAACAGGGACCTATAAGAGAAATCCTCACCCCACTGTTGCATCAAACACAAAAACAAAGAAGAAAAAATCTAAACAACCACATTCTCCAAAAACCACCACAATTGTCAACCCATCCTCACCAAAAAGTGTAAAAAAAAAAAACCAATTCAGAACTCCTAACCCACCCCTCAATTTCATAGCGCCCAACCCACCCCTGCACACCCCGCTGTCGCCATTAATAGAAAAATGAAGAAGCAATTGAAGAAGAAAGAGAGAGAAAGAGACATATTCGTCAAAGAGGGGGACACACATAATGTACCACTAACCTTCGTCGGAGAATAAAGAGAGTAAGAGACCTCCTAGAAGCTTCCCCTCCGCTTCCCCGTTGCCCGTTGTCTGTGCGTTTCTCCACTCCCTGCCAAGGATCCCTTTTGACGAATGGTTGGACGAAGTGAAAGGGTAGAAACGTTTGTCAATGTAGGGGTAAATATGTCATTGCGTCTCTTATCCTCTTGGCAAGGTTTGTAACGTAGGGTGGAGATGGGTTACATTTAGCCGGTGTAGGTAGGTTAAAAAATACTATAGCATCCGGGTCAAAGATAGACCCGAAATTTCTATCCACCCTCAATTTTTGATTCCCAAACAAGGGATATATGGGACCCACAGCCATATTAGCCTATCCAACTAGGTGTTAACCCACTTTAACCCACTACCCAAACATACCCTTAATATGCGACGGTGAGCTGTGAAGTGCCAGCAATGTAGCAAATGAAACGCACAAAGAGAGGGAGAAGGAGACGAAAAACCAAAGACGCAAAAAATAAGAGAGAGATGTCAACTTTATTTGATCAAAGAGATCAATCAAATCTTAATTCTAAGATCTAGAATAATCATGATTTTCACAAACTCATAATAATCATAATATAGAATTAAAAACATCATAATCAACATACCCGGAGCTATTATCGCAAACCTTGAATTACTTGATCAAGATTTGAATCATCTTTTGATGTAGCCCGAAAATCGATTTCTCTCTCCTAACCTTTATTCTTATAATACACAATTTGATGGGGTCATGTGTATATTTATGGGTAGATATAGGATCAGTTCCCTAGTTCAACATAAACTTCATTTTCCATCAAATAAAGACATTAGGAAATCACTTTTTCTCATTGACCAATCAAAAAATATTAGTTATACCGATTAGATTATGATTGGTAACCTTATCATTATCTAACCCAAATTAATTTCTAATAATAATTAGTAAAATCACATGTGTCAAATCAAGTGGGCCATAATTTTTATATTCTCCCACTTTGTCCCATATGATTATCTTACAATTGAGTCTAGCAAGGTTTACATAAACGCGCAATAAATCCAAATCATCACTATCTTAATTTGATCATCAAAATATATCACAATTAAACAACACATTAATGCGAATCATGGCGGTTGTACATCATTAACGCGATATAGTCTCTTCCATGTACCACAACACTAGAAACCTGTCTAACGCGATCTATAATTGAGAAGTATATATATAATAAGGTCCAACAATAATGTTTTGTACCGAAAACTATTCTTGTTATCATTCAATCTGTAACACCCAAAAATCCACCTTGGACGTCATTACTATCTAAAACCATTCACATCATGAGATCAACTAATAATTTTCATAATCAAAGAAACTTACATTCATCATCCGTAATATCTGCAACATCATTCAAAAGAATATGTCAAACCATGGTCATTACATCCAAAATAATATGTCCAACTATGACAATTACGCCCAAAAGAATATGTCAAACTATTATCTCGCAGCGGAATACAAACAAAAATATTAACATGAACATTCTCTCTAAATGAACCTCCTAGTCTAGAACATAAAAAGAACAATTCTAGACATCGCCCTCCGGATCCACACGCCCATCAACTTGAGCTTCCCAAGGCACATGCTCGTCAACTCCGAGCTCTTCCTCTAAACCAAAATCTGAAAAGAATATTGTTTGTAGGGGGAGTGAGCACTAAGTTCTGTAGAAAAATCCTCCCAAACTCGAACAAAGTTTAGAAAACATATAAACTAGGTTGGTCTCATTTCACAAATATCATACATAGCTTTTGAAAGGAAACAGAGGCATTTCAATGAATCTCAAGTTTGCGCAATAGCGATAATTAAATGAAAAAGTAAAACCAATTCCCAAACATGACAATTCCAACAAATTACCATTTTCAACAATGAACCATATCCCACTATTTGTAGCATTACCCACAATGTATATCGAGCCATAACTTGTATCTTTCCCAACATTATGTACATGTATCCCCAATGTACCTTAGGTATGATGTATGATATCGCATGAATAAATACATTGAAAATATCCTAGCACACACACACATCCAATCATCGCAAGGATACACAACTTTAGGAATGGCGTATACTCACGCATCAGTAGTAACGAATCCAACCCAAGAATATTATACTAACCCTTCGTCTCGGTACCATGTGAGTGAATAATGGTTTGATCCTCGCAAGGCACCAACCCTACTACAAGTGGTAGGAAAAAATAAAACTCATACGGAATAAGAAACACATCTAACCCACTCTATGATATCTGGTCAACGGTCACCTATGGTCATCCAAACATCTACAAGAGATACAATACAAACCAATTTTCTCAAATCACAAGCAAATCCAAAAATTCTCAAATTTCACATGTATTTTTTCAATAAAACAATTTCAGAGAATGTTTAAGAGGTCATCAAAATACCATTTTATCATTTAATACAAAACACTAGAGTTTTGAAATCAAGAACAAAGGAATATTGAGAGAAAAATCCATTTTTCTTAAAAACTATGGTTTTCAAGACAAGCTAAAGAGGTTTCATGGCTATTCCACCATAGTTTCCTTCAAAACATGATAATATTTGCAAGAACATCAAGAAACAAGGACTCCACAACAAATATATACTATTTAGAGTCAAAACCATTGCATATATAAACCCTAGCCTCAATGAACAAGAGTGAGAAGAAAGTCCTACCTTCTTCTTTAGTTTTGTGTGAAGAACTTTAGATTTTGATCCTCAATATGAAAATCCTCCTTGATCTTGTATTTTTCTCCTTCTTTTTTCCTCTCTAAGACCTTATAGAGTTAGAAATATTGAAATGGGGCTAATGGAGGTGTCCTTATTTATTTATAGTGGAAGAAATGGGCTCCCGTGCGCGATTCTGAAACCCAGATTTATAAGTCACGTTCAAACGTCATTTGGCGTTCGATTGTCGCGTGCTTTTAGTACTTTTTCTTTTTTCATCAGATCTCTGTAGGCACCAAAGTACTGGGACTCACTGTCGTTCGAACGTTCAAACGTTCAAACGTCTGCTGAAACTTCCAATGAAGTTTGGACCAATTTAGAGGTTTATTTGGAAATATTTTGTGAAATACACTTTTGTAGCCCTGGATGTCTAGTGTTCACTATGAAAATTTTAGCTCAAACAGACATTAGGATAAGAAGTTATGGTCCAAATACTAGGCAGTGTCTAAAATTCTTTCTACCCAAATTTTATCTAAAATGTGTTTGAACTCCAGAACACTTTCTAACTTCCAATACATACCCTATTACCTCACCTAAAATTTTTATTTCTACTCTTAAAATCTACATAGCTCATCATCACATATAATTGGCATTTTAAAACATAATTACGTTTCTATACAAAAATAAGAATATGGGGGTTTACACAATCAATCTCATACATGTACATATATTGAAAAACAAGAAATATTGTAAACAGTTCCAATAAGAACTGAAAGTGTCAAATAAATAATAATTATGCAAAATCCTCAATATTAAGTGAACAATCATCATGAGCTACAATCAAGACTTATTATGTTAACATTTTTAAATGTCTTTAGAAGCACTTTCTTTAATGGATTCGCAACCATGAACTCTATCCTATTATGCTCTATAGACACATAGTAAAAAGCACATATGCGAAATCATCACGATAAGTTCTTAGCGACTTGGCCACAAAGTCAACAATTTCAAGTCTTGAGATTAGAATTTCACATCCATAAGCCATAAATTGTAGCCTCAAAGCAAGCCACAAATTTAACTTTCATAATTGTCAATCACCACTAGATGATTAAACTTCTTAAATGCGATCATATAATCTTGCATACCTTATAAATATCTTGTAAGCTCGTAATGATCTATTTCAGGATCAGTTCGATATTTACATAATATACCAACTGCAAGAATAATATTTGATATTATACATGTAAATGCATATATAAAACATAAGGAATCCATTACATTCTTTGGACATTACATACTGCTGAACTTATCTTTTTTACTTAAATTGGAGTAACATTAGCATAATAGTTCTCTACATTAAATCTCTCTAGAATTCTTTCTATATATGCTTTATGAGACAACCCAAATAATCTGCGTGATCAATTCTGGGATATTTAAATTTCAATCACATAAGTTGTCTCAGTATATCTTTCATTTAATATTTATAGAGAGAAACTTGGTTTCATGTAATAATATAAGATTCCTACTCTTACAAATAATATAACAACATCAATATATAGAGTTAAAAAAAATTACTCCCAAAAACCTTGAGATATATACACACCAATAATTATGTTTTTCTTAATACTTAAAATTAATGGTATCATTGAACTTAAAATATCCTGGTGGAAAAAAACTATATATCTATATATTAACCTATTAAGTTTAAAGTCAAGTGTTATTTCTCTTATTGAGAACCCTTCAGGTTAATTTTATAGACTTTATTAAGAATAATTTTCACATTCATATGGTATAACTCTAAATTATAATGAGCTACTAACACAATAATGATTATTAGTGAGCCCTTCTTATATATATGATATAAGGTTTCTATGTAATTAATACCTCATTTATGAGTGAAACCGTTGGCCATAAGTTTAACTTCATATCTAGCAAGATTTCAAACTTCATTCTAGTCTGTTGATTTTAATTAATCATTCATGACATCAATTCAATTAGCAAAACCATCACTTTTCATGGCTTGTGAAAATGAAACAAGATCTTTACTTGTACCTATATCAACGTTAGATTCTTGTAGATATATCACATTATCATCCGAAATAGTTGATCTTCTTTCTCTTTGAGATCGTCTTAATGCTACTCCTTGTGATTCTTCTACTATTAGTTCAATGGTGACAACCTTATTATGGAGTGCTTGATCATTTAATTGTTGTTCAACGTTGTCATATTGTACAACAATTGTAGGAACAACAATATCATTAGAAGTTATGGGTGATGGGACTTTCTCCCTAACTTATTCAATAATCACATTTCATGATTTATCACTCCCACTAGTTTCACCATTCTCAATGAATCTGGCATTACCGGTTTCAACAATTCTTGTACTATGAGTAGGATAGTTGTAAACCCCTACATGTTTAAAAGTAATATAATGATAGATTGTTTAGTAATTTAATATATGTAATGGTGTAGAAACCCCATGGATTATAACCGTAGAAAATGTTAATATTATAAATATTAGTCAAAACTTGGTTTCAGCTCATGAAGATAAGAAAGAATTTGTAATAGAACTTATATCAACTATGTGTGAGGTGTAAATGTATATTGTATAGGTTTAGGTTGGTTTTGGAAGGATTTGAAATGGATTGGAAAGGAAAAACAGAGAACATGGGTAAAACTGGGCAAACCCTTCCGAAAGGCCCGACACCAGTAGCTAAACCCTACCGGAAGAGCCTTCTAGAAGGGAACCCTACCAGAAGGCCCTACCGATAGACCCGAAAGAAATTCGAATTCTGCACAACAAAAGTGGTGATTTGGGCCATTTAAAACACCTCTTTTTACTACATTTTACCACATTCTTACATTCCACTCTCACCCTAAACACTTTAGAACCCTAAGAGAAGATAAAGGAAAGAATAAAGAGGAGAAATGAGGTCTCTAGAGCTTGGGCTTTTGATTTGAACTTTGAAATTTTTTATTCAAGGTAGGGGTTTTCTTCCTATTCTCTTACATTGAGGCTAGGGCTTATATATATGTACTCTTTTCACTCTAAAACTTATATGTATAATATAGAATCATTGATTCTTGATATCCTTGTGAATATTTTCATGTTTTGAACAATACTATGGTTGGTTAACCATAAAATCTGTTTCTTGATTCAAAACCCTAGTTTTCAAAGGAGATGAACTTTTCTCTAAATCTTTCTTTTAATCTTGATTACAAAATCTTACTGTTTCATATTGAACAATAAAATGGTATTTATGATGATCTCTTGTAAATTTTCTTATATTGCTCATTGTATATCTACATGATAAAATTGAAAAATTTTGAGATATGCTTGTAAAATGAGAAATTGTGGATTTTGAATTTATTTGGAATTGTTGGTGAATGGAGAATATTTTGGTTTTCTCATCTGTATGGTTATTGTGATGGACTTGAATTGCCATCGAGAGATGCCGTAGAGTGTTAGATATTAGTCTATCCTAGTGGGGTTGAGATAGTTTTCTAACACTTGTAGTGGATTATCATTTGGTAATTCGACCACTATCGTTCACTGGAGTTCAAACTAGGGGTGGTATACCTTTCTTGGGGAGGGATTCATCACTGCAATTTGGATGGTAGATGCCCTTTCCTAAAATGATTGTGATTTGTTGGTTGTGATGGGTGGACTAGGTATAATCGTTGGGTAGATTTCTGAGAAGTAATCAACGTACATGGCAACGGGGATGAACCAATATACATGAGAATATGATTTATTGTTGAGGAATGTAGTTTATCATTTTCGTTTAATTATTATTATTATTTAAATTTGAGATCCGTTTAAATGTCCCTGTTTTATTTTAAAATTGATATATGATATTTGCGAAAGGAGACCAACCACTTTTATATGTTTCAAAAACCATGTAAGAGTTTGGGAGGAATGTTGCTACGGAACTTAGTGCTCACCCCCTACTTAAAAACCTTTTCAGATTATCCCCTCAAGGAAGAGCTGGGAGTTGATGAGCGAGTGTATGGGGAAGCTCCCATAGAAGGGAACGTAGATCCCGAGGGTGTAACGCCCCAAAAACCATCAGGACGGCATTATATTCTAAAACTATTTACATAATGAGAGCACTAAGATAATCCATCAATAAATAAGTTCCATTCATCATATATATATATATAAATATATATATATAATGTCTACAATATTATCCCAAAAGAAGAGATACATCTAAACCTTTACATTCAAAAAATTAACTAATGTAACGCAGCGGAAATAACAAAAAAAAAAACTAGATTTCACATAATCTCAAAATAAATTCTCGAGTCTAGTACAAAAGAAGCTATATCTCTACATGTCCACCTTAAGATCTAGATTCTCCTCAGGTGGGGCCTCCCAATACCCCTACTCGTCAACTCCAAGATTCTCCTCTAGCACCAGATCTGAAAAATGTTTAACTATAGGGGGTAAGCACGAAACTTTGTAGCAAAATCCTTCTAAACACAAACAAGGTTTAGAAAAATGTAAAACAGGTCGGTCTCATTCATAAATAACATATATAGCTTTTGAAATAAAATCAGGACATTTAAACAAATCTCAAGTTTAAGGAACAACAGTAATTTAATGAATAAGTTAAATCAATATACAATTAACAACCATTTCTAAACATAGTTCATTCCACCACAAACCGTTTCTAGCAAGTTCTTGTGGAATCTTATACTTCCCAAAACTCTTGTAGAAACCATTTCTGGTACAATAAACGATAACCCACACTGTATTCTGGTTTATTCCTAGTGCCATGTAGGTTGATTGTTTCTCAGGAATCTACTCAACGATTATACCTAGTCCACCCATTACAATCACAAATCACAATCACTTCGAGAAAAGACGTCTACCATCCCAATGGCAGTGACGAATCCCTCCCCAGGAAAGGTATACCAACCCTAGTTCGAACTCCGTTGGACGAT
>CM042196.1:17257739-17270350 GCA_023539305.1 Ilex asprella
GGTTTATTCCTAGTGCCATGTAGGTTGATTGTTTCTCAGGAATCTACTCAACGATTATACCTAGTCCACCCATTACAATCACAAATCACAATCACTTCGAGAAAAGACGTCTACCATCCCAATGGCAGTGACGAATCCCTCCCCAGGAAAGGTATACCAACCCTAGTTCGAACTCCGTTGGACGATGGTGGTTGCATTACCAAATGACAATCCACTACAAGTGTTAAGAAACTATCTCACCCTCACTGCGACAATCTACGATATCTAAAACTCTACGGCATCTCTCAATGGCAATTCAAGTCCGTCACAAACAACCATATAATAAGGAAACCAATATATTCTCAATTTGCAAGCATATTTTAAAAATCCCCAAATTCATTATGTGACAAATCCAATAACCAATTATGAAAAATACAAGAGATCACAACTACATCATTTTATTACTCAACACAAAGTTCTATGGTTATAACATCAATAATAAAGGAAGAATTTAACAAGAAAATTCATCACTCTTAAAAAAACTAGGGTTTTGAAACACAAAGAGATTTTATGGGTATTCAACCCTAATATTGTTAAAAATATGTAATCCTTGCCCAAAAGACTAAGAGAGGATGATTTCATATCATATATATAACATTTAGAGCAAAACATACATATATACATAAGCCCTAACTTCAATGTAAGAGAAAGAGAAGAAATCCCCTACTTGTGTTCTTAGATTTGAGTGAAGGAGAGAAGGGTTTGGTCTTGTCCAACTTGAATCACCCTTGAATCTTTTGCTTTTCCTTTTCTCTCTTCCTCTCTAATGTTTCCTAGGGTTAGAATGGCTAAAATGAAGGCTAAGGAGGCATCATTAAATATTTATAGTGGAAGGGGAATCTGCTATTCGCGACTTAAAAATTTTGGATTTTTACAGTGACTACCGATAGGTCGGATACATTGGATAATCAACTACCTGTTAACTACCGATAATTCGGTACACTAGGCGTTTAACTACCTGTTGACTACCGGTAGTTCGGGTACACTGGGTAATCAACTACCTGTTGACTACCGGTAATTCGGTACACTAGGCGATTAACTACTTGTTGACTACCGGTAGTTCGGTACTTAACTACCGGTAGTTATTGCCCAGATTTTGCCTACTTCACCCGTTTTTCATTTTCAATCCATTATTACCCCTTCCAAAACCATCTCGTACATGTTTAACAAAGTTTTTCACATAAATCTTGATACCTATAAGTTCTATTGAAAATATTTTTAATTCTTTACAAGTCGAAACTAAATTTTAGCTAAATATTTACTATTATCAACTTTAACACCTACAAAATATTACATCATACCAATGATTCGCCTCATTCGTATTTATTTTTACTTTTCAACTCTATAGGATTTATGTCTATCTCATCTCCTATACTATCATGTAAAAATAAATTAATAAACAATTATATCACTATATGAATATAAACATGTGGGGGTTTACAATCCACCCCCTTAAAAAAAGTTTCGTCCTCCAAACTTACCTTTAGTAGCAAATAAATACGGATACTTCTCCCACATTTCCAGCTCGGGTTCTGAAGTAGCTTCATCCACCCCATGATGTTGCCATAAGACTTTCACTATTCGGATAACTTTGTTGCGAAACATCTTCTCCTTGGTATCGAAAATTCTCACCGGTTGTTATTCATATGTTGCTCCATTTTGAACTTCTATATCTTCCAAGTCCATGACTGGCGTTGTATCCGTTTGACATTTTCGTAACATTGAAACGTGGAACATGTCATGCACCACTAACAACAAAGTCGGTAACCGCAACTAATACGCCACTTAGCCCACAACTTTGATCACTTCAAATGGTCCAGTATATCTTGGCACTAACTTTCCTTTCTTGCTGAATCTAAACACTCCCTTCTTAGGTGACACTTTGAGAAAAACATAGTCCCCCTCATCGAATTCCAACAACCTTCGTCTTCTATCCGCATAGCTCTTTTGCCTACTTTGTGCCGTCTGTAGTCTCTCCCGGATGAGTTGAATTTTCTTCATGGTCTCTCGAATAATTTTCGGCCCAAACAAGCTATTCTCACCAGCTTCAAGCCAACACGTAAGCGACCTACATGGTCTCCCATATAATGCTTCATACGGATCCATTCCAATACTTGCTTGAAAGCTATTGTTATAGGCAAATTCCACTAATGACAAATGATCACTCTAACTCCCATAGAAGTCCAACACGCAAGCCCGTAACATGTCTTTCAGAATCCGTGTCACCCTCTTAGATTGCCCATCTGTTTGAGGATGAAATGCAGTGCTGAAGTGTAACTCTGTCCCCATATCTCTTTGAAGACTTTGCCAAAACTGTGCCATAAAACACGAATCACGATCCGATACGATAGATAGTGAAACTCCATGCAACCTGACAATCTAGCGAATGTATAGCCTGCTCAAGGTCCCTAATGTGTCCGTAGTGTTCATACTCAAGAAATTAGTAAACTTGGTGAGTCTATCCACGATGACCCATATAGCATTATGTCCCCGTGACATCTGTGGTAAACCCAATACGAAGTCCATAGTGATGTGATCCCACTTCCACTCTGGAACAGGTAAGGATTGCAGTAATCCTCCGGGTTTTTGATGCTCGATCTTCACTTGTTGGCACATCGCGCACTTTGAAATGTACTTAGCCACATCTCACTTCATTCCTCTCCACTAATACTGGTGCTTCATATCCCTATAGATCTTGGTACTACCTGAATGTATGGAGAATTTTGAACGATGACACTCACCCAACACTTCTTCTCTCACCTGGTCGTTCTTGGGTACACATAGTCTTCCCCAAAATCGTAACTCATCATCCTTTATCAACCAATTCTCAACACTCTCATTCCTTTCTAACCTACCCTGGATAGCTTCCAACTCGGTGTCTAACCATTACAACTCTACGATCATTTGTCGAAGCATCGGTTGGGCAACAAGATTAAATAGGCATGGTCGATCCTCTTGTCTATCCACCCATAGATCGAATTCCTCCAAGGCATCCTTCATCTTCCACCTATTCACCGCAAGGCAATTTATTTCACCCCGAGACTTCCTACTCAGTGCATCTGCTACTACGTTCGCCTTCCCTGGATGATAGTTGAGTGTGAAATCGTAGTCTTCTAGGTACTCAATCCACCTTCTTTGTCGGAGATTCAAGTCTTTTTGTGTGAACACATACTTGAGGCTCTTGTGGTCAGAGAACACTTGAAACTTTTTCCCATACAAGTAACACCTCCACAACTTGAGAGCAAAAATCACAGTGGCCAGCTCCAAGTCATGAGTGGGATAATTCTGTTTGTGAACCTTTAATTATATCAAACTATAAGCAACTACCTTGCTTCCCTACATTAGCACACATCCCAAGCCTCGTAACAAAGCATTGGCGTATGCATCGGTGTATACATCGTATCCCTCCCTACTATTCAGAATAATGAAGACAGGTGTTGTCGTTAACCTCTCCTTTAAGGTGCGAAAGACTTGTCACACTCTTGAGTCCACAAGAATTTCTCCCTCTTCTTTGTAAGGCGAGTCATCGACATCGCAAGCTTTGAGAACCCTTCTACAAACCTCTGGTAGTAGCTTGCTAAACCCAGGAAATTACGTAATTTTGTCACATTCTTCGGTGGTTTTCATTTTATTACAGCTTCAAACTTAGCAGAATCAACCGCTACACCTTGTTCCGACACCTCATGGCCAAGGAATTTCACCTCCTTCATCCAAAACTCATATTTACTCATCTTAGCATATAACTTATGCTCCCTCAAGGTCTGCAACACAATCGTGAGATGGCATTCATGTTCGTCGTGTGTCCGTGAATAGATTAGTGTGTCATCAATAAACACGATGACAAACTGATCTAGATACGACCGAAATACTCTGTGCATTAAATCCATAAAGGCTATGGGTACATTAGTCAATCCGAGCGGCATCACCATATACTTAAAATGACCATACCGGGTATGAAAAATAATCTTAGGAATATTCTCCTCCCTGATCCGCAATTAATAGTACCCTATGCGAAGGTCAATTTTGGTGTAATACTTAAAACCCCTAAGTTAATCGAATAAGTCATCTATTTGTAGCAATAGATACTTATTCTTCACTGTCACCTGATTCAACCTTAGGTAGTCTGTGCATAATCGAAGCGTTTCATCATGCTTCTTCACAAAGGGGATCGGGGCTCCCCAACTTAAAGTACTTAAACGGATAAACCCAATAGCTAACAAATGGTCTAGCTGCTTCCTTAGCTCTTTTAACTCTAAAGGTGTCATTCGATAGGGAGCAATAGATATGGGCTCGGTTCCCGGATAGAGATCAATCTTGAACTTAATTTTTCTATGTGGAGGTAACCCTGGTAATTCGTTTGGAAAGACATCGACAAAATCAGATACTATCAACACCACGTCCGTATGGGATTTGTCTCGATCATCTCCCATTAAGCTGGCTAAGAAACTTAACTGGCTCCCCACCTTAACTTTCAAGAATCTATTGCCCGTAGTAGGAAATGGATGAAAAGAATTATGATCATTCATGAAAGTAAAAACTACCCCTCTCGGTAATTGGAATGAGTTTCGCTTGCGAAAATAATCCATCACCGCATGAAAATTTAACAACAGATTCATCCCAAATATGATGTCGTACCCCTTCATATCTAACGCAACTAAATCTACGATAAGTTCATGATCCCTAATTTGAAGTACACACCCTCTACACACTCTGCTAGTATCCAACCGTTCTCCCGTGGGCATGTCAATACTTAAAGCATGTTCTAGCTTCTCAAATACTAACGAGGGTCTATGGTTATCCTCCTTAGTACACCTCCTGCTCCTCGAGCTATCTGAGGTCTTTGTCCCTCTGCCTGATCTGAACGACGGTAGGGTGCCGCTCTCGGCACTCCACTGCTACTAGCACCCGCCCGAATCGAACCTCCCCTCATGGCATTTTGCCTCTTCTGACTGTCCTTTATGTCTTTCTCTACCAGTGCAGCTCTGTCAATAAGATCCCCATAGTCCTAGATTTTGAGAGCTACAAGCTTCTCTCGGATAGTAGGCCTCAAGCCCTGCTCAAAGCGTTTTGCCTTCCTAGGCTCAGTAGATATGAACTCCGTAGCGTAGCGGGATAACTCGTCAAACCTCCTCTCATACTCGGCTACTGTCATGCTCCCTTGTCGAAAAGAGAGAAAATTGGTGCTCATCTTATCCCTGACTGATTCAGGAAAGTATTTTTCTTGGAAAATTTGGTCGAACTCCTCCCAAGTAAGTGTGTTGGTGTTCCTTCTTCGTTTCACTGAGTCCTAACAATAGTCGGCCTCCCCCTCGAACAAGTAGGTAGCTAAACTAACCCGTAAGTCCTCAGCAACTCCCATGCCATCACAGATCTTCTTCACTCGACGTATCCATCTATCTGCATCCAGAGGATTAGAGCTCCCTTGGGAATTAGACAGGCGTTGTCTTAAAAACTCTCAGAGAACTATCATTCTTCTATTCTCCTCTCTGTTGCCCGGTACTTGCCTAACAGGTGAGCCCCACCATTGTGGTTGTTGTTCCCATTCTGGTGTTGTACCAGAGTGGTTAGCTCCCCCAAGCATTGATAGATGTCGTTCATGGCTTCGGGAGGTGGTGGTGGATTTGCTTGACCTCCACGCCCACGCCCACGCCCACGTCCTCCTCTGTCGTCCATCCTGCACATCAATTTATAATTTAGTTTTTTGATGTGCAAGACATGGTTAGGATGTCTAGATCTTAGCATAAGGCTTGTATAAAATTTAAATCAATAATTTCGTTCAACCTAATCCTTCCTCTCTGGTGATGATCCATAACCTACAGCTTCCATATAAAACCTAAAGCCTAAGCTCTAATACCAAAACTTGTAACGCCCTAAAAATTATTCTGTACGACATTACATTCTAAAATCATTTACATAATGAGAGCACTAAGATAATCCATCAATAAATAAATTCTATTCATCATATATATATAACGTCTACAAAATTATCCCAAAAGAATTGACACATCTAAGCCTTTACATTCCAAAATCAACTAATGTAACGCAACAAAAATAACAAAAGAAAACTAGACTTCACATAGTCTCAAAAAAAATTCTCAATTCTAGTACAAAAGAAGCTGTATCTCTACATGTGCACCTCGAGATCTAAATTCCACTCAGGTGGGGCCTCCCAATACCCCTGCTCGTCAACTCCAAGATTCTCTTCTAGCACCAGAATTGAAAAATGTTCAACTGTAAGGGGTGAGCACGAACCTTTGTAGCAAAATTCTCCCAAACTCAAACAAGGTTTAGAAAAATGTAAAACAGGTCGGTCTCATTCATAAATAACATATATAAATTTTGAAATAAAACTGGGACATTTAAACAGATCTCAAGTTTAAGGAACAACAGTAATTTAATGAATAAGTTAAATCAATATACAATTAACAACCATTTCCAAACATAGTTCATTCCACCACAAACCGTTTCCAGCAAGTTCTTGTGGAATCCCATACTTCTCAAAACTCTTGTAGAAACCATTTCTGGTACAATGAACGATTACCCACACTGTATTCTGGTTTATTCCTAGTGCCATGTAGGTTGATTGTTTCTAAGGAATCTACCCAATAATTTTACTTGGTCCACCCATTACAATCACAAATCACAATTACTTCGGGAAAGCGCGTCTACCATTCCAATGGCAGTGACAAATCTGTCCCCAGAAAAGGTATACCAACCCTAGTTTGAACTCCGATGGACGATAGTAGTTACATTACCAAATGATAATCGACTACAAGTGTTAAGAAATCATCTCACCCCTACTGGGATAGACTAACCTCCAATACTCTACGACATCTCTCGATGGCAATTCAAGTCCGTCACAAACAACCATACAATAAGGAAACCAACATATTCTCAATTTGCAAGCATATTTTAAAAATCTTCAAATTCATCATGTGACAAATCCAATAACCAATTATGAAAAATACAAGAGATCACAACTACATCATTTTATTACTCCACACAAAGTTCTATGGTTCTAACATCAATAATAAAGGATGAATTTAAGAAGAAAATCCATCACTCTTAAAAAAACTAGTGTTTTAAAACACAAAAAGAGCTTTCATGGGTATTCAACCCTAACTTTGTTAAAAACATGTAATCTTTGCCCAAAAGACTAAGAGAGGATGATATCATATCATATATATAACATTTAGAGCAAAATATACATATATACATAAGCCCTAACTCCAATGTAAGAGAAAGAGAAGAAATCCCCTACTTGTGTTCTTAGATTTGAGTGAAGGAGAGAAGGGTTTGGTCTTGTCCAACTTGAATCACCCTTGAATCTCTTGCTTTTCCTCTTCTCTCTTCTTGTCTAATGTTTCCTAGGGTTAGAATGGATGAAATGAAGGCTAAGGAGGCATCATTAAGTATTTATAGTGGAAGGAGAACCAGCTGTACGCAACTTAAAAATTTTAAATTTTTATAGCGACTACCGGTAGGTCGGGTATATTGGATAATCAACTACCTGTTGACTACCGGTAGTTCGGTACACTAGGCCATTTACTACCTGTTGACTACTGGCAGTTTGGGTACACTGGATAATCAACTACTTGTTGACTACTAGTAATTCGGTACACTAGGCGATTTACTACCTGTTGACTACCGGTAGTTCGGGTACATTGGGTAATCAATTACCTATTGACTATCGGTAGTTCGGTACACTAGGCGATTAACTACCTGTTGACTACCGGTAGTTCAGTACTTAACTACCGGTAGTTATTACCTAGATTTTGCCTACTTCACTCGTTTTTCATTTTCAATCCATTCCTACCCCTTCCAAAACCATCTCATACATGTTTAATAAGGTTTTTCACATAAATCTTGATATCTACAAGTTTTATTGAAAATGTTTTCAATTCTTTACAAGTCGGAACTAAATTTTAGCTAAATATTTATGATTATCAACACCTACCAAATATTACATCACACCCATGATTCGCCTCACTCGTATTTATTACTACTTTTCAACTCTACAGGATTTATGCCTATCTCATCACCTTTACTATCATGTGAAAATCAATTAATAAAAAATTATATCACTATATGAATATAAACATGTGGGGGTTTATAGAGGAAAATGCTTAGTGTTCTATTTCCTTCTATGATAAATTAGAAAATTCCTTTTGAGGCAATACAAAGTCTAACATTATTTTTATGTTTCCGTTGCCAAGTGTAATTTAATTCTTTTGGGATGTAAATTCTATTGTTTGGCATATTCTTTTCGATAATGTTGTAAGTATTTTATGGAGGTTGAATGAAGTCTCATTTATTGATGGATTATTTTAGTGTTTTCATGATATAAATGGTTTTAGAATGTAATGTCGTTCAGGGTAGTTTTTGGGGTGTTACAATAGTAAAACCTATACCTTTTGGATTTTTCTAGGTAACCAATAAAGTAATTGCTAATCGTTCTAAAATCCAATTTCTTTTCATGCGGATTATAAATCCTAGCCTCTGTTGGATAACCCCAAACATGCTAGTATCTTAAACTCAGTTTCCTTCCTGTCCACAATTCAAAAGGAGTTTTTGGAATTGCCTTACTAGGAGCCCGATTTAATAAATAGACAGAGGTCTTAAGAGCTTCCTTCCATAATATAAAGGTAATGAGGAATTACTTAACATGCTCCTAACCATATCTATTAAAGTACAATTACGCCTTTCAGCTACACCATTCTGCTATAGTGTACCAGGCATAGCGTATTGTGCATAAATGCCATGCTTTTCAAGGAGTTTAATAGATAGATAAAATCATTATCTTTAACCATCATATCTTTAATATTCATCACCTATCCAGTGACTTTCACCTTTCTATATAACTATATTTTAATATGTACATGTAAACCCCCACATGTTCATATTCATATCGTGATATAATTGCTTATTAATTGATTTTCAAATGAAAGTATAGGTGATGAGATAAGCACAAATCCTATAGATTTGAAAAAGTAGAAAGAAATGCAAGTGAGGCAAAACATTGGTGTGAGTTAATATTTTGTAGATGTTAAAGTTAAAAATAGTAAATATTTAACTAAAATTTAGTTTTAACTTGTAAATAATTGAAATCATTTTCAATAGAACTTGTAGGTATCTAGATTTATGTGGAAAAACGTTGTTAGACATGTATGGGATGACCTTGAAAGGATTAGGAAAGAATTAGAAATAAAAAATGGGTGAAGTATGCAAATCTAGGCAGTGACTACCGGTAGTACCTACCGATAGTCGAATGTCTAGTGTACCCGAGCTACCGGTAGTCAACATGTAGTCGAGTGCCTTGTTTACCCGAACTATCGGTAGTCGAATGTCTAGTGTACCCGAGCTACTGGTAGTCAACAGGTAGTCGAGTGCCTAGTTTACCCGAACTACCGGTAATACCTACTGATAGTCGAATGTCTAGTGAACCCGATCTACCGGTAGTCACTGTAAAAATCTAAAAATTTTAAGTTGCAAACAGCTGGTCCTTTCTCCACTATAAATACATTAGGACGCCTCTTTATCCTTCATTTCAGCCATTTTAACCCTAGAAAATATAAGAGAGGAAGAAAGGAAGAGAAAAACAAGAATTTAAAGGGGTGATTCAAGATCAAAACCTAGATTTCAAGAATACAAGGTAGGGGATTTCTTCTCTTTCTCTTACATTGAGATTAGGGCTTATGCATATATGTATGTTTTGCTCTAAATGTGATATATATGATATGAAATCATCCTCTCTTAGTCTTTTTGGTAAAGATTACATATTTCTAACAAAGTTAGGGTTATATACCCATAAAATCCCTCTTTTGCTGAAAAAACCCTAGTTTTCAAGAGTGATGTGTTTTCCTCTTGAACTCTTCCTTTATTCTTGATTTTGAAACCATAGTGTTTTGCGTTGACTAATAAAATGACATGGTTGTGATCTCTTGCATTTTTCTTAGTTGGTTATTGAAAATGTCACATGCTTAATTTCAGAATTTTTGAGATATGCTTGTAAATTGAGGAAATGAGTTTGGTATTGTATCTCTTATGAGTGTGGGATGACCATGGGTGGAATTGATGAGATATCGTAGAGTGGATAGATATTTTGCTTGCTCCGTGTGGGTTGACATTTTTCCTACCAGTCGTAGTGGGATTAATGCTTTGGTAAGACTAAACTACTATCGCTCATGGGGCACCATGGAAAAGGGTTAGTATACTAATGCCTAGGTTGGATACGTCACTACAATTGGTATGACATACGCCCTTCCTAAAGGATGAATATCTTTGATAAGATCTGTGTAGGTGTGTGTGGGTGTAACGCCCCCAATTCCACCTTGGAAGACATTACTACCTATAATCATTCACATCATGATAGCAACAAATAAAATCCATCCATAACAAAAATTTCATTCACCATAGGCAATATATACATCATCCCAAGAGATTAAGCCGTCATGGCCATTACATCCCAAAAGATTCAAAGTTAATCTAGCAGCGAAAGAACAAAAGATTATACTTGACATAATTTTAAAATAACTCTTGAATCTAATACATAGCAAAACAACCTAGATATCCCTCTCCGGGTCCACATGCCCCTCACATGGAGCTTCCCGAACCACCTGCTCGTCATCTGCACGATCCACTTCTAAAGCATAACCTGAAAAATCTATTGTTTTGTAGGGGGTGAACACTAAGCTCCGTAGGAAAATCCTCCCAAACTCAAACAAGGTTTAGAAAACATATAAAACGGGTCGGTCTCATTTCACAAATATCATATATAACTTTTGAAGGAAAACAAGGATATTTAAGCAGATCTCAAGTTTAATCAACAACTGTAAGGTAGATGAAAAGTGAAACCAAGTATAATTGACAACCAATTTTCAAAACATAATCCATTCCACCATGCACCGTTTTCACAAGTTCTTGTGGTATCTCATACAACTGAAAAAATCTTGTGGAAACCGTATCTGGTAGAATGAACAATAACCAATATGCAATAAATAATACCTTCCACCATAAACCGTTTTCCACAAGCGATAGTGGTAGGAAAAGTTCATACCCGCACGGCGTACGAAGACGTCTACCCACTACGAGTGGTAGAAAAAATTCATACCCGTACGACATACGAAGACGTCTACCCACTACAAGGGGTAGCGGGTCTATAGTAGCCCATGTTCATATCGTACAACCACTCAAGAGATACCATACCACCCAATTTTCTCAACTCACAAAAAACTCCACAAATTCCCAATTTCACATGTAACATTCCAATATAACAATTTAAGCAAAAGTACATGAGATCATAAAAAATATCATTTTATTGTTCAACACAAACCACTAAAATTTTGAAATCAAAAACATATGAGTAATCAAACTTTGGAATCAATACAAATGAATATTAAGCTTGGAATATAAAGAATAAAGGCGTGCCAAGCTTGAAAATCATGAACAAAGGAGAAATTAAGATTTAACGGAACAATCATGTATGGAAATCAATAACAAACAACTATCAAGGTGTGAAATCAAGAACAACGGATTATTAAGCTTAGAAATCAAGACCAAAAGAACACTCAAGTCTTGGAACCAAGAATACAGAATATCAAGTATTGAATATCAAGAATAACTGAATCATAGGGGTTAGAGTCACTACCCAGTGCATATTAAATTTAGATATCAAGAACAAATGAGTATTAAGCTTGGAAATCAAGAACAAAGGAACAATAACTTCTTGAAATCCATAAAAACGAATATCAAACTTAGAGTTCAAAATAAAGGAACAATCATGTTGAAATCAATAACAAACGACTATCAAGGTGTGAAATCAAGAACAAAGGAAAAGTCAAGAGAAAAATACATTTCCCTTGAAGACTAGGGTTTGGTAGCAAGCAAGGAGATTTAAGGGTTACCCAACAATCACATTATTTTTCACATGGCATTAATTGCAAGAATAGCAAGAATTAAGGATTGGATAGCATACATATAACATTCAGAGTTAAAAGATACATATAATGTAACACCCCAAAATACACCTTGGACGGCATTACATTCAATCACCATTCATACCATGAGAGCACTAAGATAAACCATCAATAAAAAAAAAGACTTCCTAACAGTAATCCATAACATTTACATCAATATCCCAAAAGAATATGCCATCTTTGGCCTTTACATTCTCAATGAAAATTTACTATTATAGCGCAGCGGAAATTACAAAAGAAATCTAGACTATACAGTGTTTCCAAAATAGTATTCTAATCTAGAACAAAAAGTAAACAACATCTCTAGATGTCCCATTTGGGATCCAAGTATCCCTCTAGTGAAGCCTCCCCAAGGTATGGCTCGTTAGCACCGAATACATCCTCTGGCCCAGCATCTGAAAAAGGTTTAACTGTAAGGGGTGAGCACGAAGCTCTGTAGAAAAATTCTCCCAAACTCATATAAGGTTTAGAAAAATATGTAAAACGGGTCGGTCTCATTTCAAAAATAACATATATAACTTTTGAAATAAAACCGGGGCATTTATACAGATCTCAAGTTTAAATAACAACGGTAATTGAAATGGATAAATAAAGAAG
>CM042196.1:17270750-17283954 GCA_023539305.1 Ilex asprella
TTTATCTCCTCCTAGGGCTCTAGGATGTTTGTGGTGAGAATGAGATGAAGAATGGGGCAAATAGGGCTTGGAATGGGGTTTTAAAACCCAAAATCCCGACTTTTTAACTGTTCGTAAGGCTTCAGAGAAGCGGTACCGGTACCGTTTGACTGCCTCCACTTCCAGTGCAGTTTTGAGCCATTTAGAGGTCGAATTGGAAAATTTTCATTAGAGACACTTTTGTAGTCCTTGATGTCTACTATCTATTGAAAATATTTTAGATCAATTGGACCTAAGGATAAAAAGTTATGTCCAAAATACTAGAAGGTGTCCAAGATAATTTTTACCCAAATTCACTCTAAAGTGGTTTTTAACTCGGGAATGCTTTCAACCTCTAATACATCTCATATTACCTTTCCCAAGGTTGTTCGACCTTTTGGATTCAATGGACACCGTAGTTTGACCTAAAAATATTTAGAAACTTATCTCATCACCCTTTCTAAGTTTAAACGTCTTCGAACTTAAACTTCAAGACTCAAATTGCCTCCCTAGTATTTATTCCTACTATTACCATCCATATGGTTCATTCTCACCTCATTATATTTATATATGAATCACTAAAAAATTATATCACTATATATCTATATACATATATTAAAGAGAATGCGGGGTGTTACATATAAATAAACCTATTCTCAATATAAGAGAATGGAAGAAAACCCCTACCTTGAATCTTTAGTTTGTATGAAGAATTTGAACTTTGATCTTGAATCTACCCTTAAATCTCTTGTTTTTCCCTTCCTTTCTTCCTCTCTAATGCTCTCTAGGGTTCCAAGAAGTGTGGGGGTATGAGTGGAGTGAAAGAAATGAGGGAAAATGGGATGAAAATGAGTTTAAAACATAGCAGCCCCCAAAAACACTTTTCACAGCCTGTTTTGGTTTTCTCCAAAATTACGGTTTTGTCACTAAGAATCTCCAATTTGATTTATATGACTACCCTAAGGTTTTTCGACGTTTTGGATTCATTTTTAATGTTATTTTAACCTAAAAATATTTATTTTTATGATTTATCTCAAAACCAAAGTCAACGTACGCCCGAAACACTAAAGTTTCTATTTTACCCATTCGAACCGGCTATTAATGAAGTTTTTTGTTGTTTGCAAATAAAAGGTGATAAAGGGTGCTTCTTAAATCCTTTTATACTTATTTAAAGCCTAAATGCACTCATTATTCTTATATTTTGATTTATGATGCAAACGGATACATTAAATACAAAACAAAGCTAAAAAGACTATTTCGACATTGCTTCGTTATCTGGGCATAACTCTCTCATCCAAACTTTGATTGAGATGATTCAAGATGCTATGGAATGCAAAGAAATAGCTATACAACTTTCATGTCTTGAGTTTTGAGAGATATTGTTACGCCCCAAGAACCACCCTGGACAACATTACATTCTAAAACCATTTACATAATGAGAGTACTAAAATAATACATCAATAAAGAAATTCCTTTCATTATATATATATATATATATGTCTACTACATTGTCCCCAAAAGAATAGGTACATCTAAGCCCTTACATTCCAACCAAAATCAACTAGTGTAACGCAGCGGAATATAACAAAAATAAACTAGGCTTTACATCATTTTCAAAGAATATCCTAGTTTAGTGCACAAGAATGTGGTGCTCAAAGCGTCCACCTCGGGATCCATGCTCCCATCTAGCGGAGTCTCGCAATATACCGGCTCTTCTACTCCCAAATCCTCCTCTAGCACAAAATTTGAAAATATGTAATTGTAGGGGATAAGCACGAAGCTCTGTACCAAAATCTTCCCAAACTCTAACAAGGTTTAGAAATATGTAAAACAGGTCGGTCTCGTTTAATAAAATAACATATATAGCTTTTGAAATAAAACGAGGACATTTAAATAGATCTCAAGTTTATACCACAATAATAATTTAAATGGAAACAGTAAAAGCATTTCTCAAAAGAACCCATTCTCAAATGGTTCAAAAAAGTGTCTACCGTTGCATTATCCCATACCAATGCACCGGCCCCGACTTAATCCAATCCATGTTCTCATCTAGTTATATAGATATATATTGGTTCATCTCATACCATGTACGTTGATTGTTTCTCAAGAATCTATCCAACGACTATACCTAGTTCACCAATCATAATCAAATCACAAGCACTTTGGGAAAGGGTGTCTACCATCCTAATGGCAGTTACGAGTCCCTTTCAAAGAAAGGTATACCAACCCTAGTTCGAACTCTAGTAAACGATAGTGGTCTCATTACCAAATGACAACCGACTACAAGTGTTAGGAAATCATCTCACCTCCACTAGGGTAGATTAACCTCTAACACTCTACGACATCTTTCGATGGAAATTCTAGTCCCTCACAACAACCATACAATAAGGAAACAAACATATTCTCAATTAATTATAAATTCCAAAGTATTGACAAAATTCTCAAATTCATCACGGAACAATTTCAATAACCAAGTACGAAAAATGCAAGATATCACAACAACATCATTTTATTACTCAACACAAGTTCTATAGTTTCACTTTCAATATTAAAAGAAGAATTTAAGAAGAAAATTCACCCCTCTCCTTAATCTAGGATTTTTTAATCAAAAGAGAAATTTCATGAATATTCAACCCTAACATTATTAAAATCAGGTAATCTTTACCCAAAAGATTAAGAGATGATGATTTCATATCATATATATAACATTTAGAGAAAAACATATATACGTACATAAACCCTAATATCAATGAAAGAGAACGAGAAGAAATTCCCTACCTTGACTTTTGCAATCTAGGTTTTGATCTTGAATAACTTCTTTAAACTCCTGTTTTTCTCTTCCTTTCTTTCTCTCTTCTCTTCCTTTCTTTCTCTCTTAGGGTTTCTAAGGTTAGAGGGGCGGAAATGGAGCCAAAAGAGGCGACATAATATATTTATAGGGCAAAAATCGGACGAAGATCGCGACATTTAAGTTTCAGAATTCTTTTGACCGTACTGGTACCGGTACGTTGAACTCTCTGGACCAGTTTGCTCCAGAACACAGTACCGGTACGGTTTAGTACCGGTTCACAGTACCGATACGGTTTGTTAACAATATTCTTTGTTTTGTTAACAATATTCCAATCACATGTAACTATTGACAGAGTAGTCACTACAAAGTATGTATATTCTTTGCTGAGTGTATTTCAGAAAAGGATTGACATCGAGGCTATTGTAAAAGAGGGTAATATTTCTTGAGTGATTTTTGAAACAAAAGAAATCATTACCCACACACACAAAAGTTTTTATAAAAATATATGGATAATGTTACAACTAACGTGTGTTACTCTTATAGTGATCAGAAAAAGGAAGTATTGTAGAAATACACATGAATACCGATTTGATTTTAGTTGTGAAAGTATGAGTTATAAAATCCTAACTATTGAAGTTTGGAGGTAGCTTCACTGAAAACCTTTACGAGACAAAACTCGTCCACTAGGAATTACCTAGGGGTTTAACTGTTTATTGCATATGCTAAATGCAATCGTGAAAAAATCTACAAAAATAATTTTACCTCTGTTTGTATTTTGTTAATAGTTTTTTTACTAGGGACTAGTAAAGTTTAAGTTGGGGCGTGTGATTAACCCTAACTAGTGTGTAATTTAAAATGATTAAGTAATCAACTTTGCAAGATAAAAAAACTAAAAACTATCAATTAAGGTTTGTGTGTAGATTAAAATTTTAATTATTTTATGTTCCTAATTGTAGGGTTTAATGTAGAATTACCGAAGAATACGAGGCAAATTTGTAAAGCTGGAAATAGCGGAGGACCAAAGTGTAGAACGACACATGGAACATCAAGGAAATGACCCATGGAAGCTCCAACATGCGACACATAGCCTCTCCTACAAGGCACCACTGTTTGAACAGTGGTGGTGGCATCCGGACGGCCACCTGGGCGGCTGGAGTTTATCCCGACACCTCGTGCTTGCCTTTTGTCTATAAATAAGGGCTCCTCTTCTTCATTTACATGGCTAGCCATCCAAGAGCCAAGGGAGAGCTCCAAAGAAAGTAAGAAAGAGAGAAAGAAAGAAAGAAAGAAAGAAAGAAAGAAAAATAGAAAAGATAAAATCAAATACCAAGCCGGTCTGTTCTACACTCCAACAAATACTTTTTATTTCTACATTTCAGTTGTATCTTTCTATTCGGATAGTTGAACTACCACCAGTTTTTTGTTTTAATTAATAATAAAGGTGTTTGTGTTTCAACTGTTCCTTGTGAAAGAAGTTTTAGAGTTTGTGTTTTAATTTTAGTTGTAATGACAAATACCCGCACTCCTTGCTTGTTAGTAGCAATAGGGCGTGAGTAGTCGTTTATGCCATTCGGTGAAGGGTAAACATATGTATAGTATTGGTTAGATTATGAAAATGATGATGCTTTATATATATATATATATATATATGTGTGTGTGTGTGTGTGTGTGTGTGTGTGTATTATACGCTTCATTCATGATACAGAGATGTACATAATTTCGGTGTTGTGCATGGAATTATGTCATCGGTGCATCATCAACCTGTCAGTTAAACAACCACGATGTTCCTACCGGTATGGCTTGCCCTCCACCAGAATGTTGAAGATGTTATACTGATGCATAGTACAAAGCCTAAATGATCCTCATAAATGGCTTGTCCTTCTGGGTTATTAGGGTTGTTTAATTACTATATATATAAATATATTACTAGCCAAACAACCACGGTGTTCCTAACAGTTTGGCTTGTCCTCTATCAGAACGCTGAAAATGTTTAACTGGTATATATATCACAAATGGCCTATTGAGTAATTCAAGTGTTCCTCATGAATGACTTGTCCTTCTAGTTCACTTGGATTAGTCAATTGGCGTATATATAACCAGCTAGTCTAAGAAGTTGATGTGGTATGATTTAATACCACCAGCTAGCCTAAGAAATTTCTGTGTTATGGTTTATTATGTACGCCCTTACAATCAGGAGATCAATTGAATAATTCAAGTATTACTCATGAATGAATTGTCCTTTCAGTTTGCTTGGATTAATTAATTGTCATGTATACCACCAGCTAACCTAAAAAGTTGTTGTGTGATGGTTTATATACATCAGACCTACCTGTTAACTTGTCATTAAAATAGGAGTTAATTGTTGTAAGGTAGCATTTTCAATATTTAACCAATATAACGCATAAGAGATGGTTATGAAATTTGTGATCTTCATTTTGAACTTTGAATACCTAAGCACATAATAAAAGTTTATCCTAAACCGGAGTATCACATATGTGTTTTCTTTTGAACTCAACCATATTACAACTTGAATGTGTAATTTTGGAAATTTATGGATTGGATCCACATTTTACAGTTTGACATGCATAGTGGAGATGAAATAAGTACCTATGTGAGCTTTAATGACAATCCTTGTTGGAGGGAACTTACATTTACTCAAAAGAATAATTTTTTAAATTCAAAATCCATTCAATAATCTTATTATGCTTGTTTTGGTTAGGTGCATTTGGGTATTTGATTGACTTTGTCTTGATATGTACAATGATCTCCCATGCCTATCTAGAAATGATCTTAGGCCATCCTTGATTTGCTTTGAGCCTTAGCTTTTTTCTTATGAAAATTTTATCCCTAATGCCGTGATTGAGCTTTAATTATAAATTCATTTCCATGCCACACATGTGACCAAGCCAGTGCAAAATGATAAAAATCAACATCACCTTGGTTGTTCCTAGAGCTGAATATGAGTGATCATAAAAGAGAAAGAAGTGTGATGCAAAAACTTAACCAAAGGGATGAATCAAGTTGAAATCAAAGAATTGAACGAAAAAGAATGAAATATCCAAGAAAATGAGAAAAAGGGGTGAAAAGAAGAAAATAATAACAAAAGAAAAGGAAAATGTTGAGGAAAAGAAAGAAAAGAAACAAAGAGTGCACTGATGGTGTTAGACTGAATATTTCATGAAAAGGGAGATGTTTTTGAAATAAAAGTCATTTACTCAGAACGACCCTCTTTGTTATCCTATATCCTTCAATATCACCCCAAGACCCTATTATAACCCTTGAAAGTCCTAAATAATCTAGAGAGAGAAAGGGAGAGAAAGGGGAAGACACACTTTTAAAGAAAAAGAAAAGTTAATTTTGCTATCTAGTGCCTTAACATTCCTTTCATGAGATTATGCCAAGGTTATTTTATTTGTATACATGTACTTCATTTTTAGATTATATGTGAGCATACTTCGGTTTCAGCATAAGATTCTATCTCACATATACACATGGAGAGCATGCTCGGATAATCATTGAGTTATTCATTTTTTAGAGAAATTCTTGGTGAGTTTTGTATCAAAGCCGAATTTTCATAGCTAAGTGAATGTGGATTCTGCTGAGTAAATACTTAAATTACATATTCATTTCACACACACGAGTTTTGAAAGGAAATGTGTAGATGGATAATTGAGAATAGCATTTAAGGCTATGATGTGATTCATGTGTGATTAGTTCAGGTGCATTGAACAAATTATTTTTGACATCCCAGTGCTAGTTAGGATACGAGCATATGTTTCAAATGTTGGATATTAGGAAAAGAAGTTTGCAGGTACCTTCACTGGAAACCTTCACAAGACAAAACTTGTCCACTAGGGATCACCTAAGGGTTTAAAGGCTTATTGCATATGCTAAATGCAATAGCGAAATTCGAATAAATTTATTTTTGTTTGCATAATTTTTACATTTAGTTTGCTAGAGACTAGCAAAGCTTAAGTTGGAGGTTGATGAGTGTGTAATATTGCATATTTAATGGCCTCATTACATGTATTTTAACTTAAATTTGCATTTAATTAATTAGAGTTAGCCGAATTTATGAATAATGTTGAAATTTTGATGTTGCATGTAATCATAGCATCAAGGATGGCTTTTGGAACCCTGCAACTAAGTGTGGATGATTGGTGAAGATATAGACACATTACATGAGGATTAGGAAGCTTGGAAGGTGAAGAAATCAAGAAAAATACAATTTAGTTGAAAACCTTCCGGAAGGTTGGGTCATAAAACTTCCAGAAGGTTTAGCCCATTGGAATTAGTCCAGTACCTTTGTTTTCCCCATATTTGACCATGATTTACTTTGAATCTGAAAAATTGAAAAGCATGAAATTTGTATTGTATCAAAATTTCAGCTCAATCGGACGGTTGGATCAAAAGTTATGACAATTTTATGAAAATTGATCTTGAGTTGGCACTTTCTGAAAGGTTTTGCCCAGAAACACCAAAAAGCCTGCAACTCATGCTCCACTTGCTTGGGGATCCCACCTATTATTCTCCCACTTTTTTCTTGACATATTCTACATACATACATGCCTCCTACACCCGTAAATTCAGCCTTGAAAGATAGAGGATGAAAAAGGTGGAGAGAGAATAATGGAGGCATGGTGGGTGTAGGCTAAGCTTGTCCTAGCCTGTCCAAAGCCAATCAACTCACCTCCCATCGATGGGAGGTCTGCACATAGACTATGGGGAGCCTCATGGATGAAAATGCAAGTGCTCTACACCATATATTCAACATTCACACAAATTTTGAGGGGGAGAGGTTACTGATTAGTAGTTAAAATATGCATAATAATATGCCCTTTTTTAGACTACTTATACTTTGATGAAGTTTAAATGATTACATTTTAGAACATAAATAGTACGAGGGACCAAAGACAATGAATATCAAACTTTTATGTAACACCAACATATTATGGAACAAAATTGGAAAAGCTGGGACCAAGGCAAGAACGTTTGAATGTTAACTCACATTCGAACGTCCATATGAACTATGTGAAGATCAGACTGCTGAGGCAGGCATGTTGCATCCAAAAAAGAAGACCCTGAGTTAGGAAGGAAGACCCTAAGGTACTTGAGTACCACGTTTGAATGCCAATCAACGTTGGAACGTCCCCTTGAATCATTTGAGGATTAGACAGATACATAGAGTGTGTAAATGAGTTTCCACTAAAGATCACAGAGCACTTGAGTGAAAAGTTCAAAACGCTAGTATAGGTTCGAACACCCTTAAAGCAAAGACAGAAGAAACGTGTGAATGCCATTCAACGTTCAAAGACCCATAACGCAAAAATAGAAACAACATTTGAACGTGATATTGCGTTTGTACGTCCTCCACAGACTGACTGCAGAGTGGTTAGCTTTTCAATTTGATTGGGGCAACATACACTATTCATTCACCCTCTTGTCCCCTCCTCCTAGCCTATAAATACTCCCATTTTTGGGAGAGAAAGAGGGTGCTTAGTAGGAGATTGGTAGAGAGTTTGATAGAGGCTTAGACCCCCCCTCATAAGAGCTAGTTATAGAATTGTTGTATGTATACTTGTAGTTGTTCTTGAAGTTCGTTTGGCTTTAGACCTACACTTCTTAGTTTGTTATGAAATTAGTCTTAAATTTATGCTTTCAACTAGCAAAAAGAAAGATAGTTCATCTTTTGGTTGAGGAAGCAACCCTCCATTTCTTGGTTCAGGAAGCCACTCTCCAATTGTGACTAGTTTTCTTCTATTTTCATTGTTCATATCTTTCACTTCCATTGCTAGAGCTTTCTTCTTTCTTAGAAACTCTTCCAGTTTTTTAGAGCTTTACCAAAGCCGTGAAGGTTGGAACGTGATTCACTCATTCTTCGTTGAAGATTGACTCCTTATTTATTGTTCTTTTATTTTGTAAGTCCTCTACTTGGAGGGATGAACATCATTCACTTTTCTAGCTTTACCAAAGCCATGAAGAGTGAGTAGTTTCTCATTCACTCTTTAGTAAGAGGTGAAAGACATGTGTAAATTATCCAGATGTTATATTTGTGCATTGCTCTTATGCTTAATGTTTTATATCCCCTTGCTTATTGGATGATTGATTGCATCTAGAAAAGCCAAGGTACCTTGTATAATCATGGTTCTTTCTATGACACAGATGACTCTTGCATAGAAAGAATCATTGGTTCAAGGCAAATACCCCAGCTAGATCTTCATGACTACCCTTCAATCCTCCCCATTATTATGCTACATTTAAGGAATGAAATATTAATTTCATGGTTGGATGTCTTGTAGTAACACTTGCTTTGTTGTAAACAGGTGAAGTCTCGGCACAACCAATTCTTATAAACTTCTAGAAAGACATCGGAACTATGTTCTTAATTCTCACCGTCCATCTTTATCTTTAGATTAATTTGCTATTGACACGGGAGTTAATTGAGTTATCAAGCATAAATATAATAAATCGGATAATTAACTACATGCCCAGATCCTCGAACCAAAGAGTGACTTTCTTTACATTTGATCTTATCTTATATTTTGTCTAGAAAATTTTATTGGAAATAATCTTATATTCTATCCAGCAAAAATCCCTAAAACTCACAACTATGAACCTCAAAGATTACAATCATTTGGTCTCCATTACTGCTTATATTGAAACACCAATAAATAGCTCCCTATGGATTCAACTCTGGACTCAAACCAGATTATTACTACAGCTTGACCGCTTGCACTTGGGTATACACATTTCGGGTCAAGACAAATTTTTGGTGTCATTGCTGAGGAACTATAAGAGGTGTTTTAAGGTAAATGGTAAAAATACCTTTCTTATTTTTTGTATAAACTTTTTGGTTTACTGTGATTAATTTTGTTGTTTTATTTTCATTTATTTTATGTTTGAGGACGCTTCTCACTATAAAAAATGTAGACTTGTGTTTGGGTGAACTCAAACCCACTTGTGTCACACTCCAATTGGCAGACAGATCTGTAAAAATCCCTAGGGGCTTTGTTGAAGATGTACTCATCCAAGTGAACAACTTTGCCTTTCCTATTGACTTCATTGTTCTAGATACTCAACTAGCAATTCCTTCGGAGAACCAAATTCCCATCATTCTTGGTCGACCCTTCCTAGAAAATTCCAATGCACTAATCAATTGCAGGAATGGAGTCATGAAATTAAATTTTGGGAATATGACTCTCGAGCTGAATATTTTCTATATTACTAAATACCTGGGAGAGGACAACGAAGAAGGGGAAGTAAACTCCATTGAATCTTTAATACAAGAACATCTGAATGACACATTCTATGAGAATCCTAATGAATCATCCCTGCTAGAGTCTATCTCATATGAGTCAACAAACGATGGCCCAAATTTACAAAGTTGCTCTACTCATGCTGTTAAGACATGGACACCAAATTCGAGGAACTTTCATCAAGAAATGCAAACCACTCTCTTCAAGTGACAAGCCACCAAAGTTTGAATTGAAAACTTTCCCATCTGACCTTAAATTTGCGTTCTTAGGAGAGGATGAGTCATACCTAGTGGTGATTTCCACTAAGCTCATAGACTTGCAAGAGTCTAAACTGATTGAAGTTCTTAAAATTCACAAAAGCACCATTGGGTGGACCATCACTGACTTGAAAGGTATAAGCCAGTTAATCTACAATCATGCTATATACCTTGAAGAGGATTCAAAACCCTCTCATCAAATGCAACGATGACTGAATCCTCACATGAAGAAAATTATGAGAACTGAGGTACTCAAACTCTTAGATGCAGGGATAATTTTGACCATCTCTAATAGCAAATGGGTTAGTCTAACCCAAGTTGTGCCCAAGAAATGAAGAATCACAGTGGTAAAAAATGATGCCAATCACAAGATGGCAAATGTGCATAGACTATCGAAAACTCAATTTGGTGACTATAAAATACCATTTCCCCCTTCCCTTTCTTAATCAGGTTCTAGAAAGAATTGTAGGCCATGAATTTTACTGTTTTCTGGATGGGTATTTCGAGTATAATCAAATTGAGATAGCATTAAATGGCCAGGAGAAAACTACATTCACATGGCACTTTGGCACCTTTGCATTTAAAAGGATGCCTTTTGGACTTTATAACACTCCTACAACATTCCAAAGGTGCATGCTAAGCTTGTTCAGTGACATGGTTGAAAATTTTTTGGAAGTGTTAATGGATGACTTCTTTGCCTATGGTGACTCATTTGATTTGTGTTTGGCCAACCTAGAAAAGGTGTTGATAAGGTGTAAAGAAGCCAATCTGGTGCTTAATTGGGAGAAATGTCATTTCATCGTAACACAAGACATTGTCTTAGGTCACATTGTGTCGTCTGAGGGCATGAAAGTTGACAATGCAAAAATAGATCTGATTGGAAATTTGCCAGCTCCCAAGACCGTAAAGGATGTTAAATCATTTGTAGGACATGCAAGTTTTTACAGGAGATTCATAAAAGACTTCAGTACCATAGCCAAACCCATGTGTCATCTCCTGAGTCAGGACGTAATATTTGATTGGAATGAAGCATGCCAGAAAGCCTTTGACAAGCTGATAGGCATGTTAATTTCAGCTCCAATAATGCAACCCCCTTATTGGACTATACCCTTTGAACTAATGTGTGATGCAAGTGATTATGTTGTAGATGTTGTATTGAGACAAAGAAAGGATAAAAAATCACATGTAATTTACTATACAAGCAAAACTTTTAATGATACTCAAATGAATTACTCAACAACTGAAAAAGAATTGCTTGTTGTAATTTTTGCTTTGAAAAAATTTCGTTCATATCTTTTTGGTTCTTTTGTTATTGTATTCACTGACCATGTAGCCCTAAAATTCTTGTTCACAAAGAAAGATGTCAAGCCAAGACTTTTAAGATAGACACTCTTTCTTCAAGAGTTTGATTTGATCATTAATAATAAAAAAGGGTGTTGAGAATGTGGTGGTAGATCATCTGTCCAGATTAACTTATAAATTTCATGAGGATGGACTTCCAATCAATGAGAAATTACCTGATGAACTACTATTCATGATTTATAAGACCCCATGGTAAGCTGATATTACTAATTTCCCTGCTACTGAAACACTCCCTCTGTCATTCACTCCTATGGACAAAACGAATTTTTTGAGGGAAGTTCGTAACTTCTTTTGAGAAGATCCGTACATATTTGAGTACTATAAGGATCAAATCATAAGATGTTGCATCCCTGATCATGAAAGAAGACATGTAATTTCATTTTGTCATTCTAAAGCATGTGGTGGCAATTTTTTATCAAGAAAAATTGTTGCAAAAATCTTGTAGTGTGATTTTATTGGCCCACACTTTTCAAAGATATCCATGCATTTTGCTTAGCATGTGATAGATGCCAAAGGTTGGGAAGCATTTCTAAAAGAAACATGATACCCTTAAATCCCATTCTTGTGATTGAAATTTTTTACTGTTGGGGCATCGATTTTATGGGACCATTCCCCATTTCCTTTGGCTATCTATACATTTTAGTGGCATAGACTATATATCTAAATGGGTTGAGGTAATTCCATGTCAGAATAATGATCACCAAACAGTGATCAAGTTTTTAAAAGAAAATATTTTATCCCGATTTGGAATTTCGAAATCAATCATAAGTGATAGGGTGCTCATTTTTGTAATCGTTCTTTCTGGAATCTAATGAAAAAATACCTCATTTTTTATAAAATTGTAACCCCTTATCACCCACAGACTAGTGGATAGGCTGAATTAGCTAATTGGGAGATCAAATTAATTTTAAAAAAAAGGGTAAACTCAGATCACAAAGATTCGTCATCAAGACTAACTGATGCACTCTGGGTATTTTGTACTGTTTTTAAAATAATTTTGGGCATGTCTCCTTATCGATTAGTCTATGTCAAGTCATGTCACCTACCTGTGAAATTGGAACATAGGGCATAAAGGGCCATTAAAGCAATGGACTTTGACCTGGACATGACTGGGCACTCAAGAAAATTTCAAATAAACGAATTGGAGGAATTGAGAAATGAATCATATGAGAATGCTAAAATTGCTAAAACTAGAATGAAAATTTTTCACGACAAGAACATTTTCGAAAGTCTTTTAAACCTTCTCAAAAATTCCTATTGTTTAATTCAAGACTTTGCCTCTTCCCTGGTAAGTTGAAATCAAGATGGACTGGGCCTTACATTGTCAAAAAGGTGTTCGGACATGGAGCAATAGAAGTGAAAAACCCATTGAACGGTAATATCTTTACTGTTAATGGTCAGAGGTTGAAATCATTTTTGGAGGATTGTGTTAAAAATGTGAAAACCATTTTTTTAATGGATCCAGAATATTCTTGCCGACACAAAAAAAGGGTTGGGTCAGGCAGAAACCTGACCCGAGG
>CM042196.1:17306434-17322976 GCA_023539305.1 Ilex asprella
CCATTACACTTTCATTAGCCCACATTTCACCAACCAACTTCAAAGAACAAAGATTTTACACTTTCATTTGTCACTAAATCACTCTCACATTTGGTTTACTTCCTTCTCTGTGGAATCGACCTTGGAATACTTTCCAAGTAAAACACGACCACGAAAGTCTCCTTTCGATTGGGGAGCATTTTTGTGCACTCAAACATCATATTTACACCATCCCTTTTCCTTTCCCTCTTGCCCTTTCTTTTGACACTATCCCAAGGGGAAGAAATCCTTCCCCTCGCTCATACATTGCATAGTTTGAGGGATAGTACTTAAGGGGTTAGGAAAAACATTATTTTTCAACCAATCAGATAGGCATTTTTGAGACATTGTTAGAATGATGTTAGGTTTATTCCGCTGCAAGACACTTAATTTTTGAAATGTAATTGCCATAGTTTGGCATATTTCTTTTGGACGATAATGTAGATATTATGTATGATGATTGAAACGTTATGTATGTATGGTTTTTATTAGTCGCTCTCATGATATGAATGGTTTGAATAGTAATGCCGTCCAGGGTGGATTTTGGGGCGTTACAACAACCCTAACTTTGTTAGAAATATGTAATCTTTGCCAAAAAGACTAAGAGAGGATGATTTCATATCATATATATCACATTTAGAGCAAAACATACATATATACATAAGCCCTAATCTCAATGTAAGAGAAAGAGAATAAATCTCCTACCTTGTGTTCTTGAAAGCTAGGTTTTAATCTTGAATCACCCCTTTAAATTCTTGTTTTTCTCTTCCTTTCTTCCTCTCTTATGTTTTCTAGGGTTAGAAATGGTGAAATGGAGGCTAAGGAGGCATCCTAATGTATTTATAGTGGAGAAAGGATCGGCTGTTTGTGACCTAAAATTTTCAAATTTCTACAGCGACTACCGGTAGATCGTGTACATTGGACACTTGACTACTTGTTGACTACCGGTAGCTCGGGTGCACTGGACATTTGACTATCGATAGGTACTATCGGTAGTTCGGGTAAACTAGGCACTCGACTACCTGTAGACTACCAGTAGCTCATGTACACTTGACATTTGACTACCGGTAGTTTGGGTAAACTAGGCACTCGACTACCTGTTGACTACCGATAGCTCAGTTACACTGGACATTCGACTACCGGTAGTCACTGCCCAGATTTGCCTACTTCACCCATTTTTTATTTTCAATCCATTCCTAACCCTTTCAAGGCCATCCCATACATGTCTAACAAAGTTTTTCAGATAAATCTCGATACCTATAAGTTCTATTAAAAATGTTTTCAATTCTTTACAAGTCGAAACAAAATTTTAGCTAAATATTTACTATTATCAAGCTTAATCCTTCCCAAATATTATATCACCTATACTATCATGTGAAAATCAATTAATAAACAATTATATCACTATATGCATATAAACATGTGGGGGTTTACAGCATCATCCACAGACGCGTAGACAACCTGAATTAGCTAATAGGGAGATAAAATACATTTTAGAAAAGACAGTGAATCCAGATTGTAAGGATTGGTCTTTAAGATTGACTGATACAGTTTGGGCTTACCGTACTGCATATAAGACTATTATGGGAATGTCTCCTTATCGTTTAATTTATGGTAAACAATTTCATTTGCCTGTAGAATTAGAACATAGAGCATATTAGGCAATCAAAACAATAATTTTGATATAGATAAAGCTAGAATATCTCGCAAACTTCAAATTAATGAATTAGAAGAATTTAGAAATGAAGCTTATGAAAATACAAAAATTGCTAAATTAAGAACAAAAAATTTTTTATGATAAAAATATCATGAGAAAATCTTTCGAACCATCTTAAAAAGTTCTGTTGTACAATGCAAAACTTCGTTTATTTCCTGAAAAACTAAGATCTAGATGGACATGTCCTTATATTGTTAAGCAAGTTTTTGACTATAGGGCAATTGAAATTGAAAATCCAGTAACTGAAAATATTTTTAAAGTAAATGGACAAATGCTTAAACCACATTACGATGGATTTACTTAAGATGTAACTTCTGTGCAGTTTTTTGATCCAGTTTATGTGCGCTGAAATATATTTTTGTTTGATTATTAATTACTAGCAATTTATTTGACAGATTAAACCTCCTGAGTAAAAGCCAGATATCCTAATCGCTGAAAGACAACTAATTCCTAGTTTTTATTATCCATACTGACTATTACTATTTTTACATTACAGATAATATTTAATTTAAGTTGGAGAAGTATGAATGTAAATTTAATTTTTGTGTTTAAAATAGTAATTTTAATTTAAAAATTCTCTTCATCTTTGTGACTGGCAGACGTTAAAGAACTGGATAATGAGTCAATTTTTAATAATTTTTTAATTCGTTTTTAAATATTTTCTTAAAATAAGAAAAATGGACGAAAAATTGTTTTGGTTAAGTTTAGTTTTACTACGTCACTTTTCAAAAGATATACATATGTTGATCATGCAAAAAGCTAGATATTTTAGAAATTTAAAAATTTTTGAAAGTCAAGAACGAGCCCTATTTGGAAAGAGTACATTTGTCAAATACTGATGAGTAAATCGTCTTTTTGTTTGTGTAAGAAGTGGTCGTACAGAACATTTGAGACAATATAATCAGTGTGCATAACCAATTTCAGGCCAAGCGTCAGATCGTTCACGGTGGATCAGATATGAGCAGAGTACGAATTATCTTGAAACGCCATCCTATGCTACCCCAATATTAACAAGATACGTAAGCAATAAAGTTAACTGTATTACTGGTATTATTGATCCAACTAGTTCTGATATTGACCAAATATGATCAATGAAATGTAAAGTTTTGGGAATAGATGTAGATACTTATAAATAAAGGTAAATAACTATAAAATAAATAAGAAAATCAGTAAATAACAAATAACAAATAAAAAAAATAAACCCAATTTTTTGGAAAGAAAAAGAGTGGTTATCAAAGTTCTGTAGAATATATTATATCTAATTTTGTGAATTGCAGGCATTTAAAGGAAAAATAGCACAATTGCGGAAAATCAGAGAAGCAGTTTGCAATTGCAAACCAAAAATCAGTCAGACAGCACCATTCGGATGGTGGAGCTAGCATCCGGACAACAGTGCATTTATATATATATCTCCTCTAGACAGGAAATCGATTAGTTTAGTCTCCCTTGCAAACCAAAAAATTCAAAAAAACCAAAATTTTCAAAGAAATAACTCTTAAATCTGGTACACTTAGCCGTTTTCCTTCAAAATTTCTCCGATTATTCATTTACCCATAATAGTTTGAAGATATCTACCAATTGAAATCAATTGAAATGGAGTATTTGAAGAAAAATTAACAAAAGTATGGATTCAAGACCACAAACAAGAGGGTCCTCGTGCCAACATGAAGGGATCTACCTCTACCACCTGAAGCACTTCCACAACAACTTGGACCGAAAAATAACTTCAATGAGGTGATGTTTGAGATTTTTAAACAACAGTACTGATATGATACAATATTTTTTGACTAAAAGTATTATTTATGAAAGACCAGTTATGTTTGAAGATTTTGAGAACATAGGAGAAAGATAAATTCTTGATGCAAGAGGATGGTTACATTATGTTAGATTATCTGTTCCTGCTTATAACTGCTTAGTTCGGGAATTTTATAGTAATGCTGAGATAGTTGGAAAAAGGCAATTACGTGGGTTCGTACAAGATAATATTTTTCAAGTTACACCAGCTACTATAGCTGATTTCTTTCAACCCATGTAAGGACTAGAAAACCCATAATACCCGTACACCCGATTACCTGATTTGAATGTCAGAGGAAGAGAAGTGACAGGAAACCCAAAATTTGCTTGGGGTAGACCAAACAAATATATAAAGCAAGGAGATCTGACTGACACGTACCGCATCTTGAATTTGATACCAGTGAACAAGTTGCTACCCCAAGCCCAAAAGAATCAAATTTATACTAAGCAGACTTGTTTCTTATATGCATTTGGGATGGGACACACAATTGATCTCGTGGCACCCCTAAAACCGGAGGTCCTTTTTGAACTGTTGACCAACCGTCAACCCGCGAAAATACCCGTGAATGCCACTAAATCCGACATCATGCTAATAGTACCCCTTTTTCCGAAATTATAATTCACACGTACAACCCTTGATTCCTTTAATTATTTAATTCAACCGAGGTCCTATGTGCCTCAATATGCCTCATTTAATGTCCTTTTATGTCATTTGAACTAAAAGAATCAAAGTCAAAATGCATGACAAAACAATTTTAAAATTTCAGATTTTTGGAAAACCTTCCGGAAGGTTTTGATCAACCTCCCGGAAGGTTTTGCCCACTGGAAAAGAATTTTACCTTTAACCTTCAAAATCTTCTGGAAGATTTTGATCGACTTTCCGGAAGGTTTTGCCCACTAGAAAAGAATTTTACCTTTGACCTTCAAAATCATTCGGAAGGTTTTGCCCACTGGAAAAGAATTTTACCTTATCCTGCAAGATATTTATGAAGGTTTTGATTTAACCTGCTGGAAGGTTTTGCCTGTGTTTCCACAAATCCTTCCTTTTTTCAGTTCCAATTCATTCCAACCAATTCCACAACCACCCAAAACATGTTCATTAAGGTTTTTTCCACCTAAAACATGATCCATACTAGTTCCATTACATACAATTCCATATATTTACGCATTAAAATGGAATTTTAATAAAAACTTTACACAATGAACTATAAAAGCAACAAATCGGCTTCCTTCATCCATGAGGCTCAAAGTGTGAACCATCCACTGGCACGAACCCCGTACCTGAAATATTTTCTCATAAAGGGTGAGCTACGCTCAATATAGGATTTCCTAAATAAGCTGCTCCCTAACCCAAATGCACATGAAATGTTCACATGCAACCACTTCACTGTTTACACATTCCAAACATAAATATGCTATCAATGTTGGAAACTTACAACGCAATGCTATGAATGAGATGAGACTCACTCTCAATAACCAACTCGAGCCCTTCTCGGCTCTTTGACACATGCAATTGTTAATGTGCACTTGCCCGTCATCCATGATTCCAAGCCCTCCCCGGCTCGCCAACACATGCAATTTCTCATGTGTGCAATTCCGTCATTTATGTTATACATCAAATGACATTATCAATTCAGGGTCTTGTATAGGGTGAGTATTTATGGACTTACACCAACGGCACCCAACCGACACGGGATTTATGGACTTTCACCTGCAATCCCACGTACACCAACACACTTTATGGACTAATATCAACGGAAATGAATATCCAAATCACTAGGCCTTACACTTGAGGGATCTTCTATCCCTTCTTGCTAACCCGACCCTCAATCCTTTGTAAACCGTGCGACTCGTCCAAGTCATCGACCTAGCTTACCCGAGCCCACATGTCATCCACCAAGTGTGGTGTTGACTCCTTTCTTGCACAATCACCCATTTAATGCAATGTTCCTGTGCATGTGCAATGTAATGTCTTATTGCAATTCTACTACAATGTTCAATATGCAATGTATGCCATATGAACCGTTTCAAACTCAATTCATATAATCTATGACAAATTATAAACGCATATAATTTTCATATCTCTCAATGTCAATAAATCAAAATGCATTTATCAACATTTCATCCAAAACTCATATTCAAGCATGCTATCTCATATTAAGCAATAACACACTTTCAAATCAAGACATTATGTAAACACATAACATGCCCACAATTCACAAAATTCAAGAAATTGCATTAAGCAACTTCTACATACCAACTTCAAGATAGAATATTTTTTACATAATTTCAATACTCATTTCATCAAAATCAATTCCATAGGCAAGTCATATATATCTATATTAACCTACCCATTTCAATATAATATTCAAGGTTATGAATAGACCTAAGTTGAAGAATTCCCTACCTCTTGTAGCGTGGAGGAACGACCGTAGAAGTTCCAAGAATTCAACCCAAATCTTTCCCAAAAATTTGGTTTTCCCCCTTTGGTGAAAACCCTCTTTCTTGGTGTGTACGTGTAGCCCTCATCGAGGAGATCAACTTTTTCTCTTGGCCCGAACAGATTTGAGCTCTCTAGTTCCGTAGATTGTAGAGAGAAGTTGAAGGTTTATTGGAGCTTCCCTCTCCTCTCTATCGGCTGAACAATGGCTGATCAATGGGGAAAAAATCTGATTTTTCCGCTATTTATATATTTTGAACACTTGGCCCACAACGCGTCGCATGTCCTTTTTTATTCCGAGTCCGTTTTTATCCCGAAATGATTAAATTTCGCTTCGGTTCAAATTCAACATATTTTTATTTTGTCTTGACTTTATTTATTTTAAAAATATCATAATTTTCTCAAAAATTTTGTATTTGGGTCTCCCGGGGCCCGATCGCCTCGTAAAACGCAAAAAATTTGATTATCTCGGAATACGATAAAATTTGACATGGTCACTAGATTTCGCGAGACGAATCCAATGGTGAGGTTCATTTCATCATCCAAGCTCTAGAAAGTTTCAGGTTTACAACCCGAACCGTTGTGCTAATTTACCATTTTACCCTTTTTTTTGAAAAGTTTCAATTTACCTAGATTTTTACAGATCTACCCAACCTTATCATGGACCAAATGATACTTGCTGTGGATAGAAAGAAACCATCACTCGCATATGCTATGTTAGTTTCTCAGCTATGCAGGAATGAGGGTGTGATCATTGATCCGATATGGAAGACAGTAAACCATTTTGGAGCATTAGATAAAACTTCATTAAAAAAGGGTCATAAAGTACAGCCTAAAGAACCACATGAACCACCACCTGCACCCCAAGAAGAGCCATTCCAGGTACCTGAAGATTTCATACAACAAGAACAGCATCAGGCACAAGGAAATCAACTATATGTACCAGTAGACGTGTAACGCCCCAAGAACCACCCTGGACGACATTACATTCTAAAACCATTTACATAATGAGAGCAATAGAATAATACATCAATAAAGAAATTCTATTCATTATATATATATAAATGTCTACTACACTATCCCCAAAAGAATAGGCACATCTAAGCCCTTACATTTCAACCAAAATCAACTAATGTAACGCAGCGGAATATAACAAAAATAAAATAGGATTTACATCATTTTCAAAAGAATATCCTAGTCTAGTGCACAAGAATGTGGTGCTCTAAGCGTCCACCTCGGGATCTACACTCCCGTCTAGCGGAGTCTCGCAGTATACCGGCTCTTCTACTCCCAACTCCTCCTCTAGCACAAAATCTGAAAATATGTAATTGTAGGGGATGAGCACGCAGCTTTGTATTAAAATCTTCCCAAACTCCAACAAGGATCAGAAATATGTAAAAGAGGTCGGTCTCGTTTAATAAAATAACATATATAGCTTTTGAAATAAAACAATGACATTTAAATAGATCTCAAGTTTATACCACAATAATAATTTAAATGAAAACAGTAAAATCATTTCTCAAAAGAACCCATTCCCAAATGGTTCGAAAAAGTATCTGTCGTTGCATTATCTCATACCAATGCATCGGCCCCATCTTAATCCAATCCATGTTCTTATCTCGATATATAGATATATATTGGTTCATCCCATACCATGTATGTTGATTGTTTCTCAAGAATCAACCCAACGACTATACCTAGTTCACCCATCATAATCAAATCACAAGCACTTTGGGAAAGGACGTCTACCATCCCAATGGCAGTGACGAGTCCCTTCCCAGGAAAGGTATACCAACCCTAGTTCGAACTCCAGTGAACGATAGTGGTCTTATTATCAAATACTACCCATTACAAGTGTTAGGAAATCATCTCACCCCTACTGGGGTAGACTAACCTCTAACACTCTACGACATTTTTGGATGGCCATTCAAGTCCCTCACAACAACCATACAATAAGGAAACCAATATATTCTCAATTAATTATAAATTCCAAAGTATTGACAAAATAACCAAATTCATCATGGAACAATTTCAATAACCAAGTACAAAAAATGCAAGATATCACAACAACATCATTTTATTACTCAACACAAGTTCTATAGTTTCACTTTCAATAATAAAAGAAGAATTTAAGAAGAAAATTCATCCCTCTTCTTAATCTAGGGTTTTTCAAACAAAAGAAAATTTTCATGGGTATTCAACACTAACATTGCTAAAATCATGTAATCTTTGCCCAAAAGATTAAGAGATGATGACTTCATATCATATATAGCATTTAGGGCAAAACATATATATGTACATAAACCCTAATCTCATGAAATCCCCTACCTTGACTCTTGAAATCTAGGTTTTAATCTTGAATAACTCCTTTAAACTCTTGTTTTCTCTTCCTTTCTTCCTCTCTTCTCTTCCTTTCTTTCTCTCTTAGGGTTTCTAAGGTTGGAGGCGCAGAAATGAAGCCAAAAGAGGCGACACAATGTATTTATATGGTGAAAATCGGACCAAGATCGCAACATTTAAGTTTCAGAATTCTTTCCACCGTTTTGGTATGGTACAGTACCGGTACGTTGAACTCTCTGGACCAGTTTGTTCTGGAACACAGTACCGGTGCGCTTCAGTACCGGTACACAGTACTGGTACGATTTATTAACAATATTCTTTGTTTTCTTAACAATATTCCAATCACATGTAACTTTTGAGAGAGTATTCACTACAAAGTATATATACTCTTTGCTGAGTGTATTTCAGGAAATGATTGACATTGAGGCTATTGTAAAAGAGGGTAATATTTCTTGAGTGATTTTTGAAACAAAAGAAATCTTTACCCACACACACACAAGTTTTTATAAAAATACATAGATAATATTACAACTAAGGTGTGTTACTCTTATAGTGATCAGAAAAAGGAAGTATTGTAGCAATACACATGAATACCGATTTGATTTTACTTGTGAAAAGTATGAGTTATAAAATCCTAACTATTGAAGTTTGGAGGTAGCTTCACTGAAAACCTTCACGAGACAAAACTCGTCCACTAGGAATCACCTAGGGGTTTAACGGTTTATTGCATATGCTAAATGCAATCGTGAAAAAATCTACAAAAATGATTTTACCTCTGTTTGTATTTTGTTAATAGTTTTTTTACTAGGGACTAGTAAAGTTTAAGTTGGGGTGTGTGATTAACCCTAACTAGTGTGTAATTTAAAATGATTAATTAATCAACTTTGCAAGATAAAATAGCAAAAAACTATCAATTAGGGTTTGTGCATAGATTAAAATTTTGAATATTTTATGTTCCAAATTGCAGGGTTTAATGTAGAATTACCAGAGAATACGAGGCAAATTTGCAAAGCTGGAAATAGTGAAGGACCAAAGTGTAGAATGATACATGGAACATCAAGGAAATGACCCATGGAAGCTCCAACATGCGACACATAGCCTCTCCTGCAAGGCACCACCGTTTGAACGGTGGTGGTGGCGTCCGGACGGCCACCTGGGCGGCTGGAGTTTTATCCCAACACCTCGTACTTGCCTTTAGTCTATAAATAGGGGCTCCTCTTCTTCATTTACAAGGCTAGCCACCCAAGAGCCAAGGGAGAGCTCCAAATAAAGTAAGAAAGAAAGAAAAAAAAAAAGAAAAGATAAAATAAAATACAAAGCCAGTTTGTTCTACACTCCAACCAATACTTTTTATTTCTACATTTTAGTTGGATCTTCCTATTTGGATAGCTGAACTACCGCCACTTTGTTGTTTTAATTAATAATAAAGGTGGTTGTGTTTCAAGTGTTCCTTGTGAAAGAAGTTTTAGAGTTTGTGTTTTAATTTCAGTTGTAATGACAAATACCCGCACTCCTTGCTTGTCAGTAGTAATAGGGCGTGAGTAGTCGTTTATGCCCTTTGTTGAAGGGTAAACATATGTATAGTATTGGTTAGATTATGAAAATGCTGATGTTTTATATACATATATATGTGTGTGTGTGTGTGTGTGTGTGTGTATTATACGCTTCATTCTTGATACAAAGATGTACATAATTTTGGTGTTGTGCATAGAATTATGTCATCGGTGCATCATCAACCTGCCAGTTAAATAACCACGATGTTCCTACCGGTATGACTTGTCCTCCACCGGAATACTGAGGTTGTTATACTGATGCATAGTACAAAGCCTAAATGATCCTCATAAATGGCTTGTCCTTCTGGGTTATTAGGGTTGTTTAATTACTATATATATAAATATATTACCAGTCAAACAACCACAGTGTTCCTATCGGTATGACTTGTCCTCCATCGGAACGCTGAAAATGTTTAACTGGTATATATATCACAAATGGCCTATTGAGTAATTCAAGTGTTCCTCAAGAATGACTTGACCTTCTAGTTCACTTGGATTAGTCAATTGGCGCATATACAACCAGCTAGCCTAAGAAGTTTCTGTGCTATGGTTTATTATGTACGCACTTACAATCAATTCAAATATTGCTCATGAATGGATTGTCCTTTCAGTTTGCTTGGATTAATTAATTGTCATGTATACCACCAGCTAACGTAAAAAGTTACTGTGTGATGGTTTATATACATCATACCTACCTGTTAACTTGCCATTAAAATAGGAGTTAATTGTTGTAAGGTAGCATTTTCAATATTTAACCAATATAACACATATGAGATGGTTATGAGATTTGTGATCTTCATTTTGAACTTTGAATACATGAGCACATCATAGAAGTTTATCCTAAACCGGAGTATTACATATGTGTTTTCTTTTGAACTCAACCATATTACACCTTGAATGTGTAATTTTGGAAATTTATGGATTGGATCCACATTTTACAGTTTGACATGCATAGTGGAGATGAAATAAGTACCTATGTGAGCTTTAATGACAATCCTTGTTGGAGGGAACTTACATTTACTCAAAAGAACAATTTTTTAAATTCAAAATCCATTCAATAATCTTATTATGCTTGTTTTGGTTAGGTGCATTTGGGTATTTGATTGACTTTGTCTTGATATGTACAATGATCTCCCATGCCTATCTAGAATTGATCTTAGGCCATCCTTGATTTGCTTTGAGCCTTAGCCTTTTTCTTATGAAAATTTTATCCCTAATGTCGTGATTGAGGTTTAATTGTAAATTCATTTTCATGCCACACATGTGACCAAGCCAGTGCAAAATAATAAAAATCAACATCACCTTGGTTGTTCCTAGATCTGAATATGAGTGATAATAAAATAGAAGGAAGTGTGATGCAGAAACTTAACCAAAGGGATGAATCAAGTTGAATTCAAACAATTGAACGAAAAAGAATGAAATATCCAAGAAAATGAGAAAAAGGGGTGAAAAGAAGAAAATAATAACAAATGAAAAGAAAAATGTTGAGGAAAAGAAAGAAAATAAACAAAGAGTGCGCTGATGGTGTTAGACTGAATATTTCATGAAAATGGAGATGTTTCTGAAATAAAAGTCATTTACTCAGAACAACCCTCTTTGTTATCCTATATCCTTCATTTCATTTGCTTCAATATCACTCCAAGGCCCTATTATAACCCTTGAAAGTCTTAAATAATCTAGAGAGAAAAAGGGAGAGAAAGGAGAAGACACACTTTTAAAGAAAGAGAACATTTAATTTTGCTATCTAGTGCCTTAACATTCCTTTCATGAGATTATGCCAAGGTTGTTTTATTTGTATACATGTACTTCATTTTTGGATTATATGTGAGCATACTTCGGTTTCTGCATAAGATTCTATCTCCAATATACACATGGAGAACATGCTCGGATAATCGTTGAGTTATTCATTTTTTAGAGAAATCATTGGTGAGTTTTGCATCAAAGCCGAATTTTCATAGCTAAGTGAATGTGGATTCCGCTGAGTAAATGCTTAAATTACATATTCATTTCACACACACGAGTTTTGAAAGAAAATGTGTAGGTGGATACTTGAGAATAACATTTAAGGCTATGATGTGATTCATGTGTGATTAGTTCGGGTGCATTGAACAAACTATTTTTGACATCCCTGTGCTAGTTAGGATATGAGCATATATTTCAAATGTTGGATATTAAGAAAAGAAGTTTGTAGGTACCTTCACTAAAAACCTTCACAATACAAAACTTGTTCACTAGGGATCACCTAGGGGTTTAAAGGCTTACTGCATATGCTAAATGCAATAGCAAAATTCGAATAAGTTTATATTTGTTTGCCTAATTTTTACATTTAGTTTGCTAGAGACTAGCAAAGCTTAAGTTGGGTGTTGATGAGTGTGTAATATTGCATATTTAATGGCCTCATTACATGTATTTTAACTTAAATTTGCATTTAATTAATTAGGGTTAGCCGAATTTATAAATAATGTTAAAATTTTGATGTTGCATGTAATCATAGCATCAATGATGGCTTTTGGAACCCTGCAACTAACTGTGGATGATTGGTGAAGATATAGACACATTACATGAGGATCAGGAAGCTTGGAAGGTGAAGAAATCAAGAAAAATGCAATTTTAGATGAAAACCATCCGGAAGGTTAGGTCATAAATCTTCCAGAAGGTTTAGCCTATTGGAATTGGTTTAGTTCCTCTGTTTTCCCCATATTTGACCATGATTCACTTTGAATTTGAAAAAGTGAAACACATTAAAGTTTTTGATCTGGATGTGCTCTGTATTGTCTCAAAATTTTAGCTCAATCAAATGGTTGGATCAAAAGTTATGACAATTTTATGAAAATTGATCTAGAGTTGGCACCTTCTGAAAGGTTTTGCCTAGAAACGCCAAAAAGCTTACAACTCATGCTCCACTTGCTTGGGGGTCCCACCTATTATTCTCCCACTTTTTCCTTGACATATTCTACATACATACATGCCTCCTACATCCGTAAATTCAGCCTTGAAAGATAGAGGATGGGAAAGGTGGAGAGAGAATAATAGAGGCATGGTGGGTGCAGGCTAGGCTTGTCCTAGCCTGTCCAAGGCCAATCAACTCACCTCCCATCAATGGGAGGTCTGCACACAAACTATAGGGAGCCTCATGGATGAAAATGCAAGTGCTCTACACCATATATTCAGCATTTACGCAAATTTTGAGGGGGAGAGGCTGCTGATTGGTAGTTAAAATTTGCATAATACTATGCCCTTTTTTAGACTACTTATACCTTGATGAAGTTTAAATGATTACATTTTAGGACATAAATGGTACAAGGGACCAAAGACAATGAATATCAAACTTTTATGCAACACCAACATACTATGGAGCAAAATTGGAAAAGTTGGGACCAAGGCAAGAACGTTTGAATGTTAACTCACATTCAAACGTCCATATGAACTATGTGAAGGTCAGACTATTGAGACATGACATGTTGCATCCAAAAAAGAAGACCATGAGTTAGGAAGGAAGACCCTAAGGTACTTGAGTACCATGTTAGAATGCCAATCAACATTCGAACGTCCCCTGGAATCATTTGAAGATTAGACTGATACATAGAGTGTGTAAATGAGTTTCCAGTGAAGATCATAGAGCACTTGAGTGAAAAGGTCAAAACGCTAGTCAAGGTTCGAACACCCTTAAAGCAAAGACAGAAGAAACGTGTGAATGCCATTCAACGTTCAAACACCCATAATGCAAAAATAGAAACAACGTTCGAATGTGATATTGCGTTCGTACGTCCTCCACAAACTGACTACAGAGTAGTTAGCTTTTCACTTTGATTGGGGCAACATACACTATTCATTCACCCTCTTGTCCCTTCCTCCTAGCCTATAAATACTCCCATTTTTTGGAGAGAAAGAGGGTGCTTAGTAGGAGACTTGGTAAAGAGTTTTATGGAGGCTTAGACCCCCTCTCATAAGAGCTAGTTGTAGAATTGTTGTATGTTTACTTGTAGTTGTTCTTGAAGTTCGTTTGGCTTTAGACCTACACTTAGTTTGTTATGAAATTAGTCTTAAAGTTATGCTTTCAATTACTTGCAAGAAGAAAGAGAGTTCATCTTTTGGTTGAGGAAACCACCCTCTAATTGTGACTAGCTTCTTCTACTTTCATTGTTCATGTCTTTCACTTCCATTGCTTGAGCTTCCTTCTTTCTTAGAAGAGTGAAAATCTTCTAGTTTTCTAGAGCTTTACGAAAGCCGTGAAGGGTGGAACGTGATTTACTCATTCTTCGTTGAAGATTGGCTCCTTGTTTATTCTTCTTTTATTTTGAAAGTCCTCTACTTAGAGGGATGAGCATCACTCACTTTTCTAGCTTTACCAAAGCCATGAAGAGTGAGTAGTTTCTCATTCACTCTTTAGTAAGAGGTGAAAGACATGTATAAATTATCTGGATGTTATATTTGTGCATTGCTCTTATGCTTAATATTTAATATCCCCTTGCTTATTGGATGATTGATTGCATCTATAAAAGCTAAGGTACCTTGTATAATCATGGTTCTTTCTATGACACAGATGACTCTTGCAAAGAAAGAATCATTGGTTCAAGGCAAGTACCCCAGCTAGATCTTCATGACTATCTTTCTATCCTCCCCATTATTGTGCTGCATTTAAGGAATGAAATATTAATTTCATGGTTGGATGTCTTGTAGAAACACTTGCTTGTTTGTTGACGGGTGAAGTCTCGGCACAAGCAATTCTTATAAACTTCTAGAAAGGCATCAGAACTATGTTCTTAATTCTCACAGTCCATCTTTATCTTCAGATTAACAAGTTGTTGACACGGGATTTAATTGAGTTACCAAACATAAATATAATAAACTGGATGATTAACTAAATGCCCAGATCCTCGAACTAAAGAGTGGCTTTCTTTACATTTAAGCTTATCTTAATTTTGTTTAGAAAATTTTATTGGAAATAATATTATATTCAGTCCAGCAAAAATCCCTAAAACTCACAACTATGAACCTCAAAGATTACAATCATTTGGTCTCCATTACTGCTTATATTGAAACACCAATACATAGCTCCCTATGGATTCAACTCTGGACTCAAACCAGATTATTACTGCAGCTTGACGGCTTGCACTTGAGTGTACACATTTCGAGTCAAGACAAATTTTTGGTGTCGTTGCTGGGGAACTATAAAAGGTGTTTTAAGGTAAATGGTAAAAATACCTTTCTTTTTTTGTATAAAATTTTTGGTTTACTGTGAATAATTTTTTTGTTTTATTTTCATTTATTTTATGTTTGAGGACGCTCCTCACTATAAAAAAATGCAGACATTGTGTTTGGGTGAACTCAAACCCACTTGTGTCACACTCCAGGTGGTAAACAGATCTGCAGAAATCCCTAGGGGCATTGTTGAAGATGTACTCATCCAAGTGAACAACTTTGCCTTTCCTATTGACTTCATTGTTCTAGATACTCAGCTAGCAATTCCTTCGGAGAACCAAATTTCTGTCATTCTTGGTTGACCCTTCCTAGCAACTTCCAATGCACTAATCAATTGCAGGAATGGAGTCATGAAATTAAATTTTGCGAATATGACTCTCGAGCTGAATATTTTCAATATTACTAAACACCCGGAAGAGGACAAAGAAGAAGGAGAAGTAAACTCCATTGAATCTTTGATACAAGAACATCTGAATGACACATTCTATGAGAATCCTAATGAATCATCCTTGTTAGAGTCTATCTCATATGAGTCAACAAATGATGACCCAAATTTACAAAGTTGCCCTACTCATGCTGTTGTTGCCCTACTCATGCTGTTGAGACATGGCACCAAATTCGAGGAACTTTCATTAAGAAATGCAAAACCACTCTCTTCAAGTGACAAGCCACCAAAGCTTGAATTGAAAACTTTCCCATCTGACCTTAAATTTACGTTCTTAGGAGAGGATGAGTCATACCCAGTGGTGATTTCCTCTAAGCTCATAGACTTGCAAAAGTCTAAACTGATTGAAGTTCTTAAAATTCACAAAAGCACGATTGGGAGGACCATCGCTGACTTGAAAGGTATAAGCCCATTAATCTACAAACATGCTATATACCTTGAAGAGGATTCAAAACCCTCTCATCAAATGCAACGATGACTGAATCCTCACATGAAAGAAATTATGAGAACTGAGGTACTCAAACTCTTAGATGTAGGCATAATTTTTCTCATCTCCGATATCAAATGGGTTAGTCTAACTCAAGTTGTGCCCAAGAAATCAAGAATCACAGTGGTAAAAAATGATGTCATAAACTAGTGCCAACTCGAGTCATCACAAGATGGCGAATGTGCATAGACTATCAAAAACTTAATTTGGTGGCTATGAAATACCATTTTCCTCTTCCCTTTCTTGACCAGGTTCTAGAAAGAATTGCATGCCATGAATTTTACTATTTTCTGGATAGGTATTCCGAGTATAATCAAATTGTGATAGCATTAAATGACCAAGAGAAAACTACTTTCACATGCCACTTTGGCACCTTTGCATTTAAAAGGATGCCATTTGGATTTTGTAACACTCCTACAACATTCCAAAGATGCATGCTAAGCTTGTTCAGTGACATGGTTGAAAATTTTTTGGAAGTGTTCATGGATGACTTCTTTGCCTATGGTGACTCATTTGATTTGTGTTTGGCCAACCTAGAAAAGGTGT
>CM042196.1:17332672-17362507 GCA_023539305.1 Ilex asprella
TATATGCAAAAGTTGAGTTGAAATGCATGCAATGAGGCCGTTAAATATGCAATATTTTGTGTTCATCAAGAACTCCTCTTGGGTATGCTATTTTAACTCATTTTCTTTCCTCCTTGTAGTTTAATTTGATTTGGTTTGACTAGGTTGAGAGTGGACATGGTTGTAAGTTCTTGATACACCGTAGATTTGTCACGGTGTATGCTTGAATCCTTACCTTCATTTTAGTCCTGTGCTTCCTATGAATCAATCAAACATCTAGACACCATTGAAGGAAGGTCTTGAGTTGAGTTTGCAATCCTATTCGAATGACCTCTTCGGATTAGCCAACACTTGTTTCCATTTTATTTTCATAAAAATCACAAATTTCACTCAACGAAACATCAAAATCAAAACATTTTTACACTTTTACTTTTTCACTAAAATCATCTTCAAAATAATTCACCTTCTTTCACTTAGGAGACGACCTTGGAATACAAATTACAAAAAAAAAAAAACAACACTCGAAAGTCTCTCTGCACTTGAGGAGCACTTTTGTTCACACATACTTCATTCACACACACGTTTTTCCATTTCTAGCATCGAACCTAAGTGAGAGTGACACTCATCCATGCACATAAGTCATATACACATTGAGGGTTCATGTTCGGAGATTAGGGCATACGATGGAATAAATCAAGCATGCACTAGATAGCAAAATCAAATTTTCTTTTCATTTAAAATGTGCTCTCACCATACTTTCTCTAGATCATTTAGGGCTTCATGGGTTGTAATGAAGCCTTGGGGTGATAACTAGGCTGTGTGAAATCAAGGGTAGAGGGGGACAATAAAGGTTATTCCAAGGTCATGACTTTTATTATCAAAAATCTCTTTTTTGAGGAATTTTTAGCTTTACAACTTCATGTTAACTTTATATCTCTTCTTTTCTCAACATTTTTCTTCTTCTTTTTTCTCATTTCTTTGCATTTTTTACAACCCCTTTTTTTCATCTTCTCTTCTTTTTCATTCAATGCCATTTCATCCTTTTGGGATTTCCTCACCACATTTTCCTTTCTTCATGATTAATTACAGTTAGTCTCGGAACAACCAAGGTGTGGTAATCATTTTGCACTGGTTCGATAAAATTTGTGGCATGGAAACGAATTTTCAATTTAGGCTCAATCACAACACTAGGGATAAAATTTTCACAAGAAAAGGCTAAGGCTCAACGCAATTCAAAAATAGCCTAAGATCATCTCTAGATAAGCATGGAGAGACATATTGGTATTTTAAGACGAAGTCAATCAACTATCCATAAGCACTCTAACCAAAGAAAGCATAATGAGAATATTGAACAATTTTGAATTTGAAAAAAAATTCTTTTGAGTAAATGTAAGTTTGCTTCAACAAAGATTGACACTAAAACTTACATGAGTACTTACTTTATCTCCACTACGTATGTCAAGCTCTAAAATGTGGATCCAATGTGTAAATTGCCGAAATTACATATTCAACATGCACTGTGGTTGAGTTCAAATGAAAACACGTATGTTCTACTCAGACATAGGATAACTTCTATGGTGTGCTCATGTATTCAAAGTTCAAAGTGAAGATCAAGCAATCACAGATCCCATAACAACTGGAATAGGGGAATATAGTTTCAACATTCAGATATTTTCCACAATTTTTTTTAATATTTTTCACCTTTCCAACTATTATATTCAAAAAAATTGGTAGAATATGTGAATGATGCTTCTCACCACAAAATGGTATTATCAACAAAAAATGGTGTATCATCCAAATGGTGCACCTTATCCCCAAACTTGAACTACAGATTGTTCTCAATGCAACAACAAGGCATGCAATGAGATGATAGAATTTAAAAGACAAGAAGGGTAAAAAAACACCTCGCAATAAGGTTTAAAAGAAGCACCACTATCTACATACAGGAAGAAATAACACTGTGTACAAGTGAAAGTAAATGAACAATTTAACTTGTAAAGGACAAAAGGAAAGCAACTATACACCAAAAGGAAAGCAACTTGAATGTCTTACAATCCTCAGGATTTTCTATATCCATGGCTCCATAGGGGGTAGGCCACCTTGAAAATGTAGGGGCCATCCCATCTCGATCGAAGTTTTTCTTGAAAAATAGAGAGACGAGAATTATACAAGAGCAATTTTTGTCCGGTATTGAATATTTTTATCAAAATGGTTTTTTCACAAAAAAATTTGGCCTTTTCTTTGTGAATTCTAGAGCTTTCACATGCATCTCTACAAATTTTCTCAAATTCATTTAACTCCAATTTCCTATGGTCCCCAGCTAGTCTTAGGTTGAAACTCAAGGTCTTTATGGCCCAATATGCCTTATGATCTATCTCCACTGGCAAGTGACAGGCTTTGCCATACATTTGCCAATAGGGAGACATACCAAGAATGGTCTTATAAGTAGTGTGGTAAGTCCACAAGGCATTGGTTAACCTAAGTGGCCAATCCTTTCGATTCGTGCTAACCGTTTTCTCAAGTATGTTTTTTATCTCCGTATTAGGCAACTCAACTTGGATGTTAGTCTGTGGGTGATAAGTAGTGGACACCTTGTGTGTTACGCCATATTTATGCATCAAAGAAGCAAATGGTCTATTCCAAAAATATGAACCACTGTCACTTATCATTATACGAGGCATCCCAAACCTTGAAAAAATGTTTTCTTTTAGAAACTTGACCACAACTCGATGGTTGTTGGTCTTGGTCGGGATTGCCTCTACCCACATGGACACGTAGTCCACAGCCAAGAATACATAAAGGTAGCCAAAAGACAAAGGGCATGGACCCATGAAATCGATGCCCTAATAATAAAAAATTTCAATCACAAGAGATAGGGGCATCATGTTTCTACGGGTCACACTTCCTATACTTTGACACCTATCACATTGCTTACAAAATGAGACACAATCTTTAATCAATGTTGGCTAATAAAAAACTACTTTGTAAAATCTTAGCTGAGATTTTCTTGGAAGAGAAGTGTCCACCACATGCTTCAAAATGACAGAAAGATAGGACATTCCACTACTCATTTTTGGGTACGCACCTCCTTATGACTTGATATGGGAAATGCTTGAACATGTCAAGGTTATTGAAGTAGAAGTACTTAACATCCGCCATGAATCTTCTCTTATCTTTCGGGCTCCAATGTAAGGTTATATGTCACGTGGCAAGAAAATTTTATATGTCAACATACCATAAAAAAATTAAATGGATAGAAATAAATGCTTATTAGGGATAGAGATGTGCTCTTCGATGTCTTGGACAACAAGTTAGGACAAATGATCTGTCACTACATTCTCAACTCCTTTTTTTTCCTTAATGATTTGGTTGAATTCTTGAAGGAGGAGGATCCACCTAATGAGTTTCGGTTTAGTGTCTTACTTAGACAACAAATATTTCAAAGTAAAGTGATTAGTGTAGACTACAATAGGTGAAATAATGATGTATGACCTAAATTTATGCATTGCAAACACCACGGCTAGCAACTCTATTTCATTAGTAGTATAATTCATTTTTGCTTCATTTAGAGTTTTGCTAGCATAGTATATTACATAAGGCTTTTATCTTCCCTTTGACCTAGCACTGTGTCGACTGTATAATCACCTGTGTCGCACATGAGCTCAACTGGAAGTTCTTACTTAGGTGGTCGCGTGATTAGAGGTGAGGTAAGCATATTTTTAAGCTTTTGTAAATATACCTCACAACCATCCAACCAGACGAATGGGACATCCTTTACTAGAAAATTGGTTAAAGGTCTTGCCAATGCACTAAAATCCTTAATGAAACGGTGATAAAAACCTGCATGGCCAAGAAACAATCTGATGTCTTTAACTACCCTTGGAGTGGGTAGACTGAAAATTACTTTCACTTTGGATTTGTCCACTTCGATTCCCTTTGTAGAAACAATTTTTCCAAGCACAATCCCTTGAGTTACCATGAAATGACACTTCTCCCAGTTAAGCACCAAATTCTTCTCTTCGCATCTCTCTAAAACTTTCTCCAAATTCTCTAAACATCCTTCAAACGAGTCCCCAAGCACTGAGAAGTCTTCCATGAACACCTACACGATATTTTTCACCATATCACTGAATATCCCCATCATACATCTCTTAAAAGTTCATGGGGCATTGCACAAGCCAAATGGCATTCGGTGATAGACGCATGTTCTAAAGGGGCATGTGAATGTGGTCTTCTCTTGATCATCCAGGGCGATCTCTATCTGATTGTAGCCAAAGAATCCACCTAATAAATAATAAAAAAGAAATTCGGCTACCCTCTCCAATACTTGATCAAGGAATGGTAGTGAAAAATGGTCTTTTTAAGTGAATGAGTTAAGCTTTCGGTAATCGATGCAAACTCTCCAACCGGTAACCACCCTTGTCGGAATCAACTCATTCTCCTCATTTTCCACCACTGTCACCCTTGACTTCTTTGGTACCACTTGTGTGGGACTAACCCATTTACTGTCGGTAATTGCAAAGATAATGCCCACATCATGTAGCTTAAGCACTTTTTCTCTAACCACATCCTTCGTGATGAGATTGAGTCTTCTTTGTGATTGTTGGGATGGCTTGATGTCTTCTTCTAGATAGATTCTATGAGTGCAAATGAGAGGGCTAATTCCCTTAATATTTTCTCAAGACTCGCAACAATTTGTCCTCTTGCTTTGGCTCCAATGAACAGCTTATCACCACTAGAAAGGTTTAGTGCTCCCCAAAGAATGCATATTTCAATGTGGATGGCAATGACTTCAACTCAAAAGTGGGTGGTTGCACTATGGATGAAAAACTCTTCTTTTCTTGTAGAGGTAGTTTTTCAAATGTTGGGGTCCATTTCCCATCCCTTGCATAGTCTCTAGTTCCACATCCTTAATAAAATCCTCCTTCTCCAAAATTGCATTGCAAAGTAAATCCATGTGATGCTCAATCAAAGTATCAATCTTATTAGCTTCATGAACCTCCTCATCATCCCCTGGTTGTTTGCAAAGGTTGAACACATTGAGGTCCATTCCTGTAATTGATCACGACATTAGAAGTTAAAAGGAAAGGCCTACCTAATATGATAGGAATTTGTGAATTAGGGTTAGCAACGGGCTGAGAGTCAAGCACAATGAAATCAATGGGAAAATAAAATTTGTCCACTTGGATCAAAACATCCTCAACAACTCCCATTGGTGTTCTCATACTTCAATCCGCTAGTTAAAGAGTAATGGGGTTGGTTTCAACTCCTCAAGCTGTAGTTGTTGATACACCGAGAAGGGTAGAGGGTTTACACTTGCCCCCAAGTCTAGCACTACTTACTCCACTTAGTAATTTCCAATGGTGATGGCAATGGTAGGACAGCTAGGATCCTTGAATTTGGTGGAGTATTTGTCCTCAAAATAGAATTCACTTGCTCAGTGAGGAAGGATTTCTTGTGCACATTCAATTTCCTCTTCACGATACATAAGTCCTTCAATATTTTTACACAAGAGGGAATTTGCTTGATGGCATCAAGGAGAGGGATGTTTATTTTTACCTGCTTAAACATTTCAAGGATAACAAAATAGTTAGAAATTCTAGTAGGTACTTTCAAAAGTTGGGGAAAAGGAGCAAGGATAGGACAATCATGCACATTCAAATCAACAATCTGTGGATTCTCAAGTGTTTTACCCTTTTTGAAGTTACCCATAGTCTCTTTTTCATTTTTTAAAGTGGCTTTGGGTGAGACTTTAGGTAAAATGATTTAATCTATTTCCTTCCCACTCCTAAGGGTGGTGATAGCCTTAAGTTGCTCAAAACTCTCTTTAATAGCATCGGATGATTCAATCACATGTTGACCTTTTAGATTTTCTTTAGGTTAAGTGGGAAGTTTCCCTTTTTCTTGTTGAAAAGACCGCATAGTGTTAGTCAACTTAGTGATTTGTGTCTAAATGTCATTAAAAGCAGTGGCATTTTGATTCTTAATTGTGGTTTGACATTGAATGAATTGATGCATGACATCCTCCAAATTTATCTTGTGAGGTGGTTGATATGTAGGCAGATTGGGTGGTCCTTGTTGGCCAAACCCTTGTGGATTGGACCTTGGGTATTGAAAGCTAGATGACAGACTATGACCATAATATGATTGATTTTTCTTGGGTGGAATAGGAGGTGACAATGAGGTGGACCCATGAGGAATAGCATTTTCATTCTTCTAACTAAAGTTCGGGTGGTAACCCTATCTCGGATTGTATGTGTTAGAGTGTGGAGAGTATGAATGCCTACTTTTGTTAAATGCATTTACTTGCTCATGGTATACTTCCTTGAGTGAAGGAATGTTTGGGCACTCCTCAATAGAGTGCTCAACAGTCTCACATATTGAGCAAGATTCATCGGCCTTTATGACATTCGACACCTCATGCCTCTTATTTACCACTAAGCCCTCCACCTTACGGGACAATTTTGCTTTCTTAGCAAGCAAATTTTCTTGCTCACACAAGTTATACATCCTCCCCCCCACCACTTGGTTGGCCTCCTAGAGAGGACCTTGATACATCAGTGAGATTCGTGATTTCCCAAGATTGGGAATTCTCCGCCAATGTGTTAAAGTACTTGAGAGCCTCATCACGATCCTTTCTAAAAAACTCTCCATTGCACATTATGTCAATAAATTATCGGTGGCCCAGTGTAATTCCTTCTTAGAAGTAACTAACCAATTTCCATGGTTTGAATCCATGATGAAGAATGGAGTGCAACAAGTCCTTGTAACTATCCCAACACTGATAATTGCTTATTTGTTTTTTCTGAAAAGTTTTGAATTTGTTTATTTAGAGCAGTTGTCTTAGGCACTAGAATTTTTTTTTTTAGAAATTCGGATAACATTTGTGCCAAAGAACTTATCAAGCAGGGTTTCAACGAGTTCAACCAAGTTTTTGCCTTGTCCTAGAGGGAGAAGGGGAATAATTTCATGCGTGCCATGTCTTCCATGGCATGATTTGAAATAAATATTCCAACTATTTTTTCAAACTCCTTTATATGTAGGTAAGAATTTTCTCATTCCACTCCATGGAATTGAGGAAGTAATTGCAACTTGCCTGATTTAACGAGGAAGTCATGTACTTGCACAGGTAGAAATATGCATGAGGGGGTGGTGCTTTGGGTTGGTTGGAGATAATCTCTTATTGATCTCGTCGGAGGATCAATAGGGAGATTATTTTCTTCATTTCTCAGGGGGCAATTTCATTCGGGGGTTTGGCACTTGGGAATTTTGCACTGCACTGCCCCGCCTCTCGGATTATTAGCACCATCGTCCCAAAAATTGTCTCAGACGTCATCAGGTGTGTCTTGATTCTTGTTAATGTTTGGTCCTAAGTCACGTCTCACTAGTCTATTTTTATTATCATGTCCCCACATCCAAAAACACTATCTATGATTGAAAATTTATGCACTAATATATACAAAGAAGCAATGTACCTTGGCCCATGAAGAAAATCATGGGAATTACCTCCTTGTCCCCAAATCTCCTTCAAAGTCGACACTTAGCTTTCCCTGGTAACGACACCAAAATTGCTTGGTTGTTTTCCCTACCCTCCAACACTACCCCAATTGTTTGTTTATATGGCTTATAATGTATGTTGAGTGTCACTCTCCCTCAAGCTCAATGCAAGAAGTGGGGGAAATTGTGTGTCGATAAAAAAAATGTGTGTGTATGTGTGTTGACAAAATTGCTCCCCAAACATGGAAGGTCTTGCAATGTTGGGTTTTACTTGGAATGAGTAATCGAAGGTCATCTCCTCAGGGAAGGCGAGGTCGGGTGTTCTTGAAGAGTGATTTATGAAAAAAGAATTTTTTTTGAAAATCTTGTGATTTGAAATTTGGTGGGTTTGAATTGAAGAATATGCAAGAACACAAGGTTGGCTAATCCACAGAGGTCATTTCAATGGGAATGCCAAATTTACTCATTTCATTCAACTAATGGTGTCTCGGTGTTTGATTTAGTCGTAGGAACCGAGGGACTAATGTAGTTGTATTGGACAAGAGCATACCTTGTGACAAGTCTACAGTATATCAAAAGCCCACAACCACGACCACACTCAACCTAGTCAAACCAAACACTTTACACTATGAGGAAGAATGGAAGAGAATTGATTTCACATGCCCATGACAAAGTCCCTCTTGGATTAGCCAACTAAAGGTATAGCTAGCTATGGTAAAAGCAAGAAGAAACACAAAGTAGAGAAACATGGTAGTGAAATCAAACATGAACTTGTGTTAGTGTAAGAAGGAATTTAAATTGCAAAAGAAAAAATATTTAATTCCAAAATGTAAAGCTTGAAGGGAACGAAACCCAAATGTAGAAATGAACCACAAGAAAATTCACTAAAACTTGATTACAACTTGATTAAAAGAGGTTAAAGTGTAAGAGGGTAAGATTACATGTAAAATAGAGCTTACTACAATGAAAATGATGAAGGAAATGGAAAACCCAACTTTCTCTTTCTAGAACTTCATCTTCTTCCTTTGACCCTCTCTCTCTAAAAGCTTGATGATCTGAAATTGTGTGTAAGAAGTTTGTATTTTCTTCAATCTCCTTCTCCCTTAGCATGATTGGCTGACTTGGAGAGAGATTGTCCACAAAAACTTCCAAAATCAGTCACAACATGGTCCTCCGATGCTTTTTCAACCACTCCCTCTCTCTACATTGGCCACCCACTCTTTCATGCTAAAAATATGAATATAGGGGTTTGGAGATCATCATGGAGTGTTAGAAATTTCAGAGCATGGATTAGGAGTCAAAAGGTTGGCCCCCGTAATTGATAGAGTTGTTTAGAGAAAGATTTGGGTTTCCTGGGCATCTTCTACCAGTAGCTCATTTCCAGTAGGGTCTGTTACTGGTAACTCATGTAGGGAGGCACTGGTAGCCACTTTCCAGTAGGGTCTTCTACCGTTAGCTCGTAAGGCTGTTACCGGTTGCTCATTTCCAGTAGGGTATTCTACCGGTAGCTCTATGCAGGGAGGTACCGATAGCTCCTCTCTTGGTCGTGAAATTCTTGGTTGCTTGAACTCCTAGGCCATCCGTCATGATATCCTTTATTTCCCATTGACCTCAATAACTTAATGGGGTGCTTTATGCGTTCCCTTTCCAGCCCATCACCTGCAATCAAGCTAATCTCAATTAATTATCAATTTAAATCCAATTCCCTAAAAATTCACCACAAAAAAAATAAAATGGATGCAATGAAGATGTTTAATATGGAATGTTCCACACTCATCACATCCCCCAACTTGAGCTTTGCTAGTCCCTAGCAAACCTTATTTCAAAAATCTGTATAATGCAAGTATAACAATCCCATTCATGTTAATCAATTCATAGACCTAACAAAACACACAAATCACATTGCAATTATGTAAATTAAATTGGGGCACAATGTAACAAAAAGGATAGTTTTTTCATTTATAGAAATTTTCAATAAGCACAAAGAACTCAAGACAAAATGACCTTCTATCTTAGGAACTTTTCTACTAGGCTGGAGACTCCTACACTGCTATCCCATTATATAAAACTAATAAAAACAACAACAAAAACAAGACTAGAATCACTCTCTAATCCTCATCCTCGTCATCATCATTGTCATACTCATCATCCTCAACATCTTCCTTATCTTTTTCATCAGACTCAGAGACATCCAAAACAATTGAACTAGCTGGGGCTGACGTCTGGATGCCAGCACTAGTCCCCGAGGCTAATGGAGGGAACTCTGATGGTGGTGGCGTCTCGGGCAATCCCTCTGAAATCAACTTCAGTAGCTACATAGTCCCCCCAAAATTATCCAACCTCCCCTCGATCCCAGCCAAACACTAAGAGATAGTCAAAGGTGGAGCAGCAGTTGATAGACCAATTATAGATGGCTCAGCTATAAATGGCTTGGTTGAAGATGACCTAGGTGCCCTTTCCTCCCTCTGCCTAGGCCCTCCAATTATAGTTATCCTCTTCATGCTACTCGGCTTTCCTATAGGGCCGAACTCAGGCTGGAGTGTCACATCGATAGAGATGCCCTTGACCTTGTTGTAATTGCAGATTTTGGTGATAAGGTGGGCATAGGGCATGCTCGGCCTGGGCTTCATAGTCTGGGTGTAGTGCTTCATCACCTCCCAGATCATCATGGTGATGTTCAACTTGGTGTTGGCCATGAAGTCATAGCGGAGGGCCATTTTCTCCTCCCCGGTGTCTTCTTTGCTCCCTGAGGCAAATCAGTTAGGTTATTTCTTTTCGTCACTCTGAAGCTTGTAGTAGGCACTTTTCTTCAAAGAAAACTACTGCAAAAATTTTACAATGTGGATTTTACTGGCCCACTCTCTTTTAAAAATGCATATGTTTTTTGTCTAAACTATGACCACTATTAAAGGTTGGGAAGTATTTCAAAAAGAAACATCATGTTCTTCAATCCTATTTTGATTATTAAATTTTTTTTATTAATGGGGCATCGATTTTAAGGGACCATTCTCTCCCTCCTTTGGATATTTGTACATTTTGGTTACTATTGATTATGCTTCCAAGTGGGCTGAGGTAATTCTGTGTCAAAATAATGATCACCGCACTGTGGTCAGATTTTTAAAAGAAAATATTTTATCCCGATTTGAAATTCCTCGAGCTATTACAAGTAATAGGGGTGCACATTTTTGCAATAAATCTTTTGAAAACCTAATGAAAAAATATTTGATTTCATATAAAGTTTCTTCTTGCAGGTTTTTGTTGTACTCCCTAGTCTCCGCACATCATCCCTCAATGTGTGTATGACTTATAGGGATAGGGGAGTGCCATTCTCCCTCGAAATGCTGTGAAAAATGGGGCAACAGATGTGTGGAATGGATGGAATGTACAAAATGTGTGTGTGTGTGCAAAATTTCTCCCTAAGCATAGAGAGAATTTTGCATTGTCGTGTTTTACTTGGAATGAGTATTCCAAGGTCATCTCCTCAAGGAAGGAAGGGAATTGTGTGAAGGTGATTTTGGTGAAAAAGGGTAAAGTGTAAAAATCTTTGAGTTTGAGTTTAAGTGTTTGTATTTTTGCTAAAAATGAAATGCAACAAGTGTTGGCTAATCCAAAGGGGTCATTCCAAAAGGAATACCAAATCAACTCAAAGTCTTCCTCCAATGGTGTCTAGATGTTCGATTGATTCGTGCAAAGCGAGGGACTAAAGACATAGGTGAGGATCCAAGCATACCTCGTGACAAGTCTGTGGAATATCAAAGACTCACAACCATATCCACACTCAACCCAGTCAAACCGAATCAACGTACACTATGAGGAGGAAAGAAAATGAGTTGATTTAGCACACCCAAGAGGAAATATCCCTTGGAATAGCCAACTAAAAATCTAGCTACTCATAATAAAAGGAAAGACATGCATAATGTAAAGAGATATAACAAAGAAATGAAACATGAAACTTAACTTAATGCAAGAAATCTAAAAATATGACAAAATATTCAATACCCATTTTAAAATTTGAAATGAAGAAAAACTTAAGACAACAATGGTGAAATCCAAAATATAGAACTAAACTTGCAAAGTACTTGTAAGAAATGACATTAAGGACATTAAATGAAAATTACAAGAGTCTTACAATAAACTACAAGTGAAAAGATATAAGAAAATGAAAAAACATAAATTTCTCTATCTCACTATTAATCTCTTTCTTGAAGCTTTCTAAGCTTAGGTAGCCACTCTCTCAAAATCTTGTGAAATGCTGAATATATGGTTCAAGAATGATGCATTTTCGTCCATGAGGTTCCCCTAGCATGTGAGAGCACACGTCCCTTCAATGGGAGGTGGTTTGATGCTCCATGGCTATAACCCACCATGGCTTAGCATGGGTTACAGGACCCATCCGCATTAATGCCACTGTCTCCAAAGTCCAAGCATGGGTGATGGAAGGCATGTACATGTGTAAGGGATGTCAGGGGACAAGTGAGAGAATCAATGGTAGGACCCCCAAGCAAGTGGAGCATGAGTTGTAGGCATTCTGGACAAAACCTATTGGTAGGTTTTCATCGTTCTACCGGTATGTTTTGGCTACTTGAGTAAAAACTATCGGTAGGTTGCTTGCTCTGGACCATTTTTCATAGAATTATCATAACTTTTGTTCTAACCATCCGATTGAGCTGAAATTTTGACACAATACAGAGGACATCCAGATCTACACTTTCATGTTTTGATCCTAAAAAGGTAGATGCAATAGTCAAGTGGGAGAGGCCGAGCAATGTGTTAGAAATTAGAAGTTTTTTGGGGTTAGTTGGGTATATTTATTCAAAGTTTTTCATCAATTTCTATACCATTGACTCGATTAACCAGAAATGATGTGAAGTTTTTGTGGGATGATAGGTGTAAACAAGATTTTGAAGAGTTGAAGAATAAGTTGGTCTTAACTCCAGTATTGATCATTCCTACAAGAAGCAATTGTTTTGTGATTTATAGTGACACTTCACATTAGGGGTTAGGTTGTGTTCTGATGCAACTAGGGAAGGTCATAGCTTATTCTTCAAGACAATTGAAGGTTCACAAACACAATTACCCCACTCATGATTTGGTGTTAGCAGCAACAGTGCTCACTTTAAAGTTGTTGAGGCATTATTTTTATGGAGAGACATGTGAAATCTTCACATACTATCAAAATCCAAAATACTTATTTAAAAAAAAGAGTTAAATCTGAGGCCAAGATGATTGATTTGACCTAATTTATGTCTCACACACAAGCATAAGTGGTCAAATTGCAATATTTTTTAGTTAAGTCCGAGGTCAAACCCACAGGGAGCTAACCGTCAGTATTCAAAACATAAAATGGTAAAATTTTTATGTGTTTAGTGTGCAACGAAAAAACTTGTGGTGTGAGCTTAGAATTATCAAACAAACACTTAACTAAAAATTTGAATAAAAAAGATAAAAAGATACTCTTTAGTGCGGGGATCCGACATAAATTGCATTGTTCATTAATGAAAATGTCACCTTACAACAATTAACTCATATTTTACAGGAAAACTAACCAATAGGTTTGATGTATAACTGAACCATATTATAGCAACTGATTAGGTTAGCGGGAAGGTCTATGTACCACGGAACAACCAAATAACCCTAGTAAACCCGAAGGTGAACCATTCAAAAGATTTACTCTAACTATTTAATCGGCAGGTTTATGATTTAATGAAGATGGAGTTCTAGTTTATACATTGAATCAAAAGCATTGACTATGGCAAGATTTAACCCGTCTATAACCATTCTTCTGAATGTTACATAAAGCCTAACTACATATTATAGATAGTATAGTATATGGCATTAATTTCTTCTTAGTGTTCATACCCACGAACATATTATAATAGTAACTATTCATCAATTAAGTAAGGTATAAACATTAACGCATAAATAAAACATCGGTAGTTCCATAACGTAAATAGTATTCTACATGCATTCACCCTTCACCAAAAAGTATAAACGGACTACTCACCCCTCATTGCTATATATGAGCAGAGCAAAAGGAGTGATATAATTTTATTACAACCCAAAAAAAATTACACAAATGTCCTTCCCCGTTCAATAGCTGAAACACTACCACTCTTAGTAGAAAATATAAGTGGGACAGGTTCAACCCTTAAGTAGAAAATATAAATAGAAATTTTAAAGTAGAGAACATTGTGGCTGAGAAGTGATTAGGGCAGGGCTTCGCTTGTTTTCTAACTGAAGCACTCATTTAAGTTTCCCTTTCTCTCTTTTTTTCCTCCTTTCTCTGCTCTCTTGCACTGGACTGAGCTCTCTTTCCATCCCCTAAAAAATGAGCTAAATAGGGCTATTTATAGGCACTAGTAGGAGGGAGTAAGGCAGCAGACACCTTGGATAGCCAATCATGGTGATTTGTTGCATACATGGACCAATGGGAGAAGAGAGAGACTTGAGGCGGTTTGAGCACCGTCCGGACGGTAGCATTTCTCTGGATTTTTGCTTTAGCAGTCTCCTTGTTGACTTGTGAGTGATTTATAATTTCATCCCCTTCTTCATTTAGCCTTTGCACTTTAATCCTCTTAGATTTTCATATTTATGCTTAAAACCCTGCAAGATGTACAAACTATGTATTAACCCTAATACTATATAATTTAATCACTTTAACCTAGTTTACACACACAGTTAACCCTAAACCCTGATTAAATTACGCATTCTTTTAGGGTTAATCAATGATGGAAGGAGTTGATAAAGGATTATGATTGCACCATTCACAATCACCAAGGAAAAGCGAATGTGGTAGTCGATGCATTAAGTCGCTAGCCTAAGGGGTTGTTGGCATGTTTCCAGTGTGCTTGGGTGGACACATTTGCTGAGATGAAATCATTGAGCATGGAGTTAGCCTTAATTGAGATTGATGTGTTGATAGCTAAATTTAAGGTTAGACTAGTATTAGTAGATCATATTCTGAAAGCACAGACTAATGACCCTTATTTGGCAAAGTTGAAGAAAGAAGTTAAGAATGGGCTTAGAACAAACTTAGTGGCGTGGGAAGATGACATGGTTCTATTTGGCTCTCATATTTGTGTACGGCATGAGTTAAAATTAAAGTAAGAGATTATGAAGGAGGCACATCACTCTTCTTATGTTATGCACCCTAGTAGTACCAAAATGTATCAGAATTTACATGAAATTGGTGGTTGGGTATGAAGCGAGAAATAGAAAAATTCATGGCCAAGTAGTTAGTATATCAACAAGTAAAGGCGGAACATCAACGTCCTGCAAGGTTGCTTCAACCCCTCCCTATTCCGGAATAGAAATGGATACATATCACACTGGATTTTGTAATTGGCTTACCTCGTACCCCAAAAGGTCACAATTCCATTAGGGTAAATGCTGAACAATTGAAGAAATTTGCACATTCCTAACTGTCAAAATAAATCTCTCGCTAGACAGGTATGCTCAGATGTACATGGATGAAATTGTACATTTGATTGGAGCACCGGTATATATCATAGCAGATAGGGACCCAAGATTTATTTGATTTTGATCGAGCTTACAAGGCTATGGGCACAACATTAAATTTTAGTGCGGCTTTTCACCCTCAAATTGACAGACAATCAAAACACGTTATTCAAATTTTGGACGATATATTAAGCGCTTGTGTGATGGTTTTTAAGGGTAGTTGGGATAATTACCTACCATTTATGGAGTTTGCTTATAATAACAATTATAAATCAAGCAGCAGTATATCACTGTCTGAAGTTCTTTATGGAGACGATGCATAACACCTGTGTGTTAGAGTAAGGTGGGAGAAAGGAATATATTTGGTCCAAAGTTGGTACAAATTACTTCAGAAAAGGTAAAAGTGATCTATGGATGCTTAAAAACTACTCAAAGTCGACCAAAAAATTATGTGTACTATCGAAGGCGGAACCTAGAGTTTTCCATTAGAGACCAAGTGTTCCTTAGGATTTTGTAATGGATGGGGGTGATGAGGTTTGGTAGAAAAGGAAAGTTAACTCTGAGATATACAGTACCCTTGGAGATACTCGAGCAAATTGGGGTGGTAGCTTATCGATTGGCGTTACCACCGAATTTATCGTAATTTCATGATGTTTTCCATGTGTTGATGCCATGCTAGTACATACCAGATCCTTCTCATATCTTGTCAATAGAGCCTACAGAACTGAAGGAAAATTTAACATACATTGAAGAACCTATAGCCATCCTAGGCCAAAGAGATCAAATTCCACGCTCAAAAGTCATTCCATTAGTGAATGTATTATAGGAGAGTCAAGCAGTAGAGAAGGCAACTTGGGAAAGCGAGGAACTTATGCGAGCACAATATCCTAGTCTATTCCAAAGTGGTAAGCCAATTTCATGGAAGAAATTATTTAAGGAGGGAGGAATTGTGAGACCCACACTAGCATGTTAAGCATTTTATGTAGGTCAGGGGTTTAAGCGTGTGTGTAGATTTTAGTTATGGGAAAAAAAACCAGTGAAGATAGGGAGTGACTGGGGTCTCCACTTTTGCATAGGAAATGCTCTTGCTCTTGGAAAAGATTTTAGTTATGGGAAAGAAAAATCGGTGAAGATAGAGAATGTGTTAACTTCCATTTGAGAACTTTGTGAAATGGTGAAGATTGGTGCTTAATTGAGGAACTGAGGCATCAGCATTGTCAACTACTCCACTCAAGACCTCGACGGGAGGTTGCACTTGAGGTAGAAGCCAAACTAAGGTGAGTGTGTTATCTCACATATTTATAATTTGCGTAGTAATTTTATCCATCATTACATTATTATTGTATAAAGAGATGAAAAAGGAACTCTGTCTATGTAGTGATTATTGTCTATGTGGCGATTAATGTCAATGTGACGAAAATCCAAGCTTAATCTCTAGTAATGGAGGAGTCCAAGTGAAATGGAAGAGATGAGAGGGTAGGAAGGAGATTTTTGGCACTAGGTAGGGGGTTTGAGAGAGAGAGAAATGAGATGAGAGTTTGAGTGAAAAGTGGAAGAAAAATCATTTGACACTTATTTAACTTACCAAAAAACTTTAAATAATGAATTGGTTTATCACTAATTAATGAGCCGGTAGAACTTAAAAAAAATATATTTTTCTTATTTTCCATTTTTTTTATTTCCTGCACCTAATTCAATCCTAAATTCCCACGACAACTCATCAGATCTAAGTCTTGTATCATATTTCACATTTGCCTAGATTTCTCAAGGAACGTAAAGCAATTTGACTCAGAAATTATGCAAAGGAATTTAAAGCATGACAAAAAAATAAACATAAAAATTAAGAAATACAAATAAAAAAATCATTGTCATAGGTGATTGATTGGAAAACATTGCTTGTTCCTAAGCTCCGAACATGAACCCTCAAATATGTATATGACTTATGTGTGGGGGTGAGTGTCACTCTCACTCAGATTCATGCAAGAGAAATGACAACGAAATGGTGGTATGAAATGGAATGAACAAAATGTGTGAAATGTGAGCAAAAGTGATCCCCAATCGCAAGGAGTCTTTGGTTTGTCGTGTTTTACTTGAAAAGTATTCCAAGGTCGTCTCCTCAGGGAAGGAAAGTTCAAGTGTGTGAAGGTGATTTTGTGAAAAAGAGAAAAAGTAAAATCTTTTGTTTGTGTTTTGGAGAGTTGTATTCCCAATCAAACCGAACCACCGTACACCGAGTGGAGGAAAGAAGAAAAGTTGAAATGGAATCCCCAAGAGGAGATTTTCCTTGGATTGGCCAACTAAAAATCTAGCTAATCATGTTTGCAAGAAAGAAAATCATAATGTAAAGAGACATAATGAAGACATGAAGCTTAGAACATAACTTAAAGCAATAAAACTTAAACTATTAAGAAAAACATTCAATACCCATTTTAAGAAAAGCTTGAAGTGGAAAAACTCATACAATAATGGTGAAATCTAAAACATGTAACTAAACTTGCAATATGCTTTAAAGGAATGAGATTAAAGACAATAAATTAAGCTTACAAGAGTCTTACATTAAAATACAAGTGAAAGGATGGAAGAAAATGCAAAAACATAAATTTCTCACACTATGACACTATTCATCATCTTCTTCCTTGGGGGCATCCTAAGCTTAGGTAGCCACCACACAAATGGTTGTGTAATGCTGAATGTAATGGAGTGTGAGTCTCTCATTTTTGTACATGGTGGTCCCCCAAGCAAGTGTGCAGGATTCCCCTCAAGAGGAGGTTGAATGGATGGGTCTTGACAGGCTATGATAGCCTACCTAGCAACTCCCTGGCAGCCCACTTTCTTTCCCATCTTCATTAATGCAATGGCCTTCAAAGTCTTCAAAATGTGTAAGAGAGGCATGAAAATGTGTAGGAAATGTTGGGGAGCAAGTGGGAGAAGTGTAGGTGGGACCACCAAGCAAGTGGAGCTGAGTTGCAGGAGGTTCGGGCATGGCTTCAGGAGCGTATCAGTACTTCGAAACTACTGGAGTCGGGCGTACCGGTACGGAACCGTACCGGTACTGTTTTTCTGCTCTGGACAACTATTTGTAGAATCGTCATAACTTTTTATCCAACAATTGGATTGAGCTGAAATTTTGACACGATAGAGAAGTCATCCAGATCTACAACTTTCATGTTTTAAAATTTTTCAGATTTGGAGTGGATCATGGTCAATATAGAGGAAAATCTAGGCTCTGCTTCCAAAAGATGTGGCAGCTGGTGCTTATGTTCCCAAACACCAAAACCTCCTTGATTTCTTCACTTTTAAGCCTCCAAATCTTCATGTAATGTGTCCATGCCTTCACCACACATCCAACATAGTTGCAAAGGTCCTAACTCCATTGTTTAAGCTATAAATAGATGCAACATCGAAAATTCAACATTATTCATAAAATCGGCTAACTCCAAGTACTTAGATGCAAAAGTTGAGTTAAAATGCATGTAATGAGGCCTTTACATATGCAATATTATGCGCTCATCAATAGGCAGTCACAAATGCATTTAGCCTATGGACTAAGCCGTTAAACCCTTAGATTCACCCTAGTGGACGAGTTTTGTCTCGCGAAGATTTCTAAAGAAGTTACCTGCAAACTTCATTTTAAGTATCCAGAAAGCATTACTATTCCTTAATTATCTAAAAATAAAACTACACTAAATCCACTCAAATCAATTCACACACGGATACGTTGAAGGATTAAATGCTATGTAAGAGTATTCACATTGATGTTAGCATCCAAAAATCGTGTGTGTGAGATATGATTATGTGAGTTAAAAAATTTATCAAACAGTATTCAAATCTTTATTAGATATCCGATGCTAGCTTCAATGTGAATCTCATCAAGATTGCACTCTAAAACAGAAATACTCTGATTCTAGTGATTGTTCACTCATAGGTTATATGTGAGGATCGAAAGTATAAAATCAAAAGCAAGCATTCGCACATATATCTTTTAAATAAGGAACTTGATTCAAGTGAAACAACCTTAGCATAATCTCATGAAAGAATTTTAAGAGCAATTGAAGCAATACAGTTGGTATATCTCTTATAAATTAAGCATACATACTCGTCCACACTTCCTAAGATCAAATAGGACTTTTCTAGGTTGTAATTTGGTATTGGGTGAAGGTTAAAAAAATGAAGGACAACAGAAATTCAAAACAAGCTATTCCATAGTTGTCAATTCAAACTTGTATTCTTATTTTGCTTGAACTGATACAACTTCTACCGGTTCATTTGGAATTATTTGTAACGCCCCAAAATCTAACCTGGAAGGCATTACTATCAATAACCATTTATACCATGAGAGTACTAATAAAATCCATAAATAAAAGAGGCGTCATTCATCATCCATAAAATTTTTAAAACATTAGCCAAAAGAGTATGTCAAACCATAGCATTTACATCCCCAAAATTTAACTATTATAACACAACCGAAAACAAAAGAAAACTAGCCTTCACAATATCTCCAAAATGAATTTCCTAATCTAGAACAAAAGATAATATTTCTCTAAGCATCCGTCTCGGAATCCACAAACCCATCTATGTGAGTCTCCTAATGTGTCGGTTCCTCTACTCCGAGCTCATTTCCTAGACCATAATCTGAAAAATATTTGTATGTAGGAGGTGAGCACTAAGCTCTGGTGGAAAATCCTCCCAGATTCAAACAAGGATTAGAAATCATATAAAACAGGTCAGTCTCATTTCACAAATAACATATATATTTTTTGAAATAAAAACCGGGACATTTATACAAATCTCAAATTTAAGGAACAACAGTAATTTAATGAATAAGTTAAATCAATATACAATTAACAAACCATTTCCAAACATAATCCATTCCACCATAAACCATTTTCAACAAGTTCTTGTGGAATTCCATACTTCCCAAAACTCTCGTAGAAATCGTTTCTGGTACAATGAACAATAACCCACAACTGACATTCGTTAATTCCAATTTTCATGTACGTTAATTGTTTCTCATGAATCTACCTAATGATTATACCTAGTCTATCCATCACAATCACAAGCACTTTGGAAAATGGTGTACACCGTTTCACACGGCATTGACGAATTCTTCCCAGGAAAGGTATACCGTCTCTAGTTCGAACTCCAGTGAATGATAGTGGTTGTATTACCAAATGACAATCCACTAAAAGTGTAAACAACAATCTCACCCTCACTGGGATAGACTAACATTTACACTCTACGGCATATCTTGAAGGAAATTCAAGTTCATCACAACCAACATACAAATGAAAAAACCAAAACATTCTCAATTCAACAACCATTCCAAATAAATACAAAATCCACAATTTCCCCTTTTACAAGCATATCTAAAAAATTTCCAATTTTATCATATAATAATTTCAATAAGCAATTAAGGAAAAATGCGAGAGATCAGCACAACATCATTTATTACTCAACACAAAGCACTAAAGTTTTAGAAATCAAGAACAAAGGAAGAATCAAGAGAAAAACCCACTTATTTTAAAAACTAGGGTTTGAGAGTAAGAAAGTGATTTGAGAGCTATTCCACCTTAGGTTTGTTTAAAATATGTTAATCTTCACAATAATACCAAGGAATGAGAGTTTTATAGCACATATTTTAAATCTGGAGTCAAAAGAATACATATAGACTTAAGCCCTAGCCTCAATGTAAGAGAGTGAGAAGAAACTACCTTGGTGTTCTTAAAGAACTTGAGCTTTGATCCAAATCTAATGTGAAACTCTCCTTTGAATCTTGTGTTTTTCCCTTTCTTTCCCCTTCTCTAAGGCTTCCTAGGGTTAGAAGTGTTGAAATGGAGTTAAGGGAGGCGGCCTTAAGTATTTATAGTGGAAGAGATGGTCCACATATAACGAATCTGGAACCCAGACTTTTAAGTCATGTTCTAACGTCATTTGGCGTTCGAACGTTAATAGTGCAAATTATTGACTCACGTTCAAACGTCAATTTGAACTTCGAACATTGGTTACTCTCAGTACTTTTACATTTCCATCAGAGATCCGTAAGTCATGTTCGAACGTCATTTGGCTTTCGAACATCACTAGTGCAATTGACTATTTTTCGTTCGAACGTCATTCCAGTTTCTGCTGGAACTTCAAGTGAAGTTTTGGCTTGTTTAGAAGTCGCTTTGGAAATTCACTCTAAAGTGTGTTTTAACTCCGCACTACTTTTAACTTTTGATGTACCCTATATTACCTCTCCCAATGTTTATCGACCTTCTGGATTCAATGGAGGCATTATTTTAACCTACAAACATTTAGAAACTTATCTAATCACCCTTTCCAAGTTTAAACATCTTCGAAACTTAAACTTCCCAATCAAATTGTCTCCCTAGTAGTTATTCCTACAGTTACAATCCATATGGTTTATCCTTTTGTCACTACATATATGAGAATTACTAAATAAGTACATTACTATATTAATATAAACACGTGGAAATTTACAATCCACCCCCCTTAAAGAAAGTTTCATCCTCTAAACTTAATCGTCGAGTTAGTCTATCTAATTCTCATTTGGCTATGATTTCTCCCCTTCTATTCGTCCTTTAAACATCAAAGCCAAGTTTAAAATTATAACATCATATTCTAATTTCAAATCCATACCTTCAACTTATTTCCTATTCACCGGATATCACTTCTCTTTTGAATGTACCAATCGTTTTCAAAATTTCAGGTTTGCCTTTTACATATAGCTTATCCATAAGCATTTCATAACAACCAAATTCAATTTCTCTAATGGGATTACTCATCATTTCTATGCCCAAATTACATTATAATTCAAAACTTAGTAATGTCATTCCGACAAGATCTACAACGATTCCTTAAATAGTTGTATCATTCTTAATGACTTTGTTTCTTACTAAACTAGACCACTCCCAATATTTAAAATCTAATAATAACTTCCCATCCTATGAACACTTATAAATTTCTGTAGTTCGGTGAACACCGCAAAATTCCAAACAACTATAACCATCAAACTATGCACCATGTTTTCCAAGAAATTGAATCTCACTCTTTAAGCTTATACTCTCTACATTCTCCACTGTAACCATAACTAATGGTTAATTCCACTAATATTAACTCTAATCCCATGGCTTGTTGAGCACTCTGATATAAATTAACATCCACCATTACACAAGCCAAAACTAGCCATAAGGTAAGAATTATCATAGGTTTGAAAGTTTTGAGAAGATAGTTCAAGTTCCACCCAAAATGTATATTGAAACCTAACCACATTTATCCTCCAATTATAATTTCTAAAATATGTACACTAATGATCCATCTAATCCATTCAAAGGGAATTTTTTTGTAATTAACTAACTATAATACTTAGGCTAAGTGTCAAGTTATATCTCCAAGATTTTGGCTCTCAGTCTCCAATCTTGAGCTCAAATCAATAAGTCTTACACTCCCCTTCATAACTCATTTGTATCCGGACTCATACTTTTAGATCAATCTTAATACCGCAACATGTTCACCAACTTGATTAAGGCCAAATATCTTCTATCTTCCAAGCATTCATTCTCAATCTTTAACCTCAATCAAGAGCTAATAACCATGTAATCATTTCTTAACGGTTTTCATTAAAATCACAACTCTTTTTACGATACCTTCACTTTCGAATCCCTATGATACAATCCATTGCAATATACGTCTTGTAACCTACCAAAATGTGAAGATAGCCTATTAAGTATCCCAAAATATCTCTCAATTCCCTATCACCAAACTTCTTGTGATATAATCGAAACTAAAACAAGACTCAAAATGATTACCCCACTGTTCCACCATTTACCCACATTAGTTATCATAGTCTTAATCATTATTCGTAATCTCCCAGAAAATAACGATATGCTAGTTACTAGGATAACTATAGTCATTTATCTCAAAAATTGCATAAGGTTTCTACATCCATGTCAAAACCAATCTGCATAGGTCTCATCATTGATTCCTCAAATTACATCTTTCCAATTATCACCACTAACTGTCAAAGTTAGAATCTTCAATAATCATACCAACAATCCTTATTTTAATAATTCTTTGATATATTTGACCTCGAGCTTTTAAACTTTTGTAATCTTTAATCCAACAATATCGAGAGTCAAATGAAACTACTATAAGTTCGCTTCCATAATTTCACCTAAATGTCTAATTAAGATGTGCAATACAAGTCACTATTAACTTAGCATTCAACTAGGAATTTCTCGATTATTAATACTTTAGAAAGTTTAAGAGTAGTCACTAAGCCCTCAAGGAAATAAGATAAACTAAGTATCACGTTCTCAATAAGTATCCTATGCACAACCCTTCTAAACCTTCAAAGTTAATTTAATCAACTCTTCATCATATTTTCAAACCAATATTGGTAACCTCAAGTTTGTGGTTATGAAAACAAAATCCGATCCACTTAAGAACCATAAGCACAATTCCTATCGTTAATCCAAAATAGGCTCTCATTCGAGGTAACTTCACCATATCCCTTCAATTGATCATATTTGATAATTATACCACCTCATAACATTGTACTCACCATTAAGGAAAACATAATACTCCCATGGTTTCCATCATAAAACCAATACTACATTTATTCCTTAATTTCTATGACTTTTAAGTAAGACATATAACTTTCCATAACATTATTATTCCAAAACTTTGTCTATCTTAAAAAACATCTAAATTAGCCTTATCTCCACACATCCAAATTGGGTTATCCCATTTCCTTTTTTACACCCATCTCCAATATAGATAAGATAACTTGCGTAAAGATCCAAGCCTAGTATCATTTCACAACCCAAAAGCCAAATTATCATCCGTCTCTTAGAATTAGTCCAACGATAAGATAAAAGACTTGCATACCCTTTCATGTCTGACGCAACCATGTCTATAATCAATTCTTGCTCCCCAACTCAAGGCACAAAAATTTTACACCTCATCTTAGTGTCCAACCGTTCCCCCGTAGACAAGTCTATACTCAGGGTATGTTCTTGATCACCAAGTTCTAATCACAAGTTAATAGTATAGGTGATGCATGGGAAGGAATGATTAGCACCAAGATCAAATAATATATGTGCCCAAGAATTATAAGGAAAAACAATACCTTCCACAATTGTATTGGAAACGTCTTCCTCCAGTTGGATCAGGGCAGAAATTCTTCCTTGATTAGTATTGTCGGGGGCTATACCTCCCAATGGTCTCTGTTGTAGTAGCTTATGGGGTGGTGGTTGGTTTGCATTTACTTGACCTGTTACTTGTTTGGTCCTCGTTGAAGTAGATGGGCAGTTATGTTTGAAGTGCCCAACACCTCCACAAGCGAAGCTTTGACGTGGGTCAGTGCCTGTTCTATTCCTAGTAACCCTAGCTCCTTGAACCCCTTGGTTCCCTTATGCATTGATAAATGACCTCTATGGTATTGGGGGGTGATGGTGATGGTGGATTTGTTTGGCCACCACGTCCACGCCTACGAGCACATCCACATCCACGTCCTTATCCATCCTCCATCCTGCACATAAATTCACAATTTAATCTCTTTGATGTACACGATGTAGTTAGCATGTCTCGATCTAAACTAGAGGTTTGTATAAGATTTAAACAATCTCTTATTCTCTGCACATATAACTTCAAACGAATTCAAGCCTAGAGTTCCTTCAACCTAACCTAATTTGCTAGTGATAGTCCACAACCTACAGCTCTCATGTAAGACCTAAAGCCTAAGCTCTGATACCAAATTCTGTAACGTCCTAAAATCCACCCTGGAAGGCATTACTATCTTTAACCATTCAAACCATGAGAGCACTAATAAAATCCATAAATAAAAGAGACATCATTTATCATCTATAAAATTTTTACAACATTATCCAAAAGAGTATGTCAAACCATGGCATTTACTTCCCAAAAAATTAACTATTATAATGCAGCGTAAAACAAAAGAAAACTAGCTTCACAATATCTCCAAAATAAATTTCTTAGTCTAGAACAAAAGATAATATCTCTCTAAGCATCCGTCTCGGAATCCACATGCCCATCTAAGGGAGTCTCCCAAAGTGCCGGTTCCTTTACTCCGAGCTCCTTTCCTAGACCATAATCTTAAAAAAAAAAAAAAATTGCATGTAGGGGGTGAGCACTAAGCTCTATAGAAAAATCCTCCCAGACTCAAACAAGGTTTAGAAATCATATAAAATAGGATGGTCTCATGTCACAAATAACATACATAGTTTTTGAAATAAAAACTGGGACATTTATACAGATCTCAAGTTTAAGGAACAACAATAATTTAATGAATAAGTTAAATCAATATACAATGAACAAACCATTTTCAAACATAATACATTCCACCATAAATCATTCCCAACAAGTTCTTGTCGAATCCCATACTTCCCAAAACTCTTGTAGAAACTATTTTTGGTACAATGAACAATAACCCACAACTGACATTCATTAATCCCCATTGTCATGTACGTTAATTATTTTTCAGGAATATACCCAACGATTATACCTAGTCTATATATCACAATCACAAGCACTTTGGAAAAGGGCGTATACTGTCTCACACGACATTGACGAATGATTCCCAGGAAAGGAATACCGTCCCTAGTTCGAACTCCAGTGAATGATAGTGGTTACATTACTAAATGACAATCTACTACAAGCATAAGCAACCATCTCACAACCATGGCAAATCTCGAAAGCAACTCAAGTCCATCACAACCACCATACAAATGAGAAAACCAAAACATTTTTAATTCAACAACCATTCCAAATAAATACGAAATCCACAATTTCTCCTTTTACAAGCATATCTCAAAAATCTCCAATTTTATCATGTAATAATTCCAATAACCAATTAAGGAAAAATGCGAGAGATCACCATACATCATTTATTACATAACACAAAGCACTAAAGTTTTAAAAATCAAGAACAAAGGAAGAATCAAGAGAAAAACCAACTAATTTTGAAAACTAGGGTTTGAGAGCAAGAAAATTTATTTGAGAGCTATTCCACCATAGCTTTGTTTAAAATATGTTAATCTTCACAAGAATACCAATGAATGATAGTTTTGTAGCACATAGTTTAAATCTAGAGTCAAAAGAATACATATAGACATAAGCCCTAGCCTCAATGTAAGAGAGTGAGAAGAAAACTCAACCTTGGTATTCTTGAAGAACTTGAGCTTTGATCCAAATCTAATGTGAAACTCTCCTTTGAAGCTTGTGTTTTTCCCTTTCTTTACTCTCCTCTAAGGATTCCCAGGGTTAAAAATGTTGAAATGGAGCTAAGGGATGCGACCTGAAGTATTTATAGTGGAAGAGATGGTCCACATATCACGAATCTGGAACCCAGACTTTTAAGTCACATTCTAACGTCATTTGGCGTTCAAACGTTAATAGTGCAAACTATTGACTCACGTTCAAACGTCAATTTGAACTTTGAACGTTGGTTGCTCCCCGTACTTTTATATTTTCATTAGAGATCCGTAAATCACGTTTGAATGTCATCTGGCGTTCGAACGTCACTAGTGCAATTGACTGTTTTACGTTCGAACGTCACTCGGCGTTCGAACGTCATTCCATTTTCTTCTGAAACTTCAAGTGAAGTTTTGGCCTGTTTAGAAGTTGATTTGGGAAATTTTTGTGAAATACTCTTTCGTAGCCCTAAAAGTCTACTATCTACTACCATAATTTTAGATCAATTGGAAATCAGGGTAAAAAGTTATGGTCCAAATACTAGGCAAAGTCCAAAATCCTTTCTTCTCGAATTCACTCTAAAGTGAATTTTAACTCCGAAATACTTTTTAACTTCTGATAAACCCTATATTACCTCTCCCAATGTTTATCGACCTTCCGGATTCAATGGAGGCATTATTGACCTACAAACATTTAAAAACTTTTCTAATCACCCTTTTCAAGTTTAAACGTCTTCAAAACTTAAACTTTCCAATTAAATTGTCTCCCTAGTAGTTATTCCTACAGTTACAATCCATATGGTTTATCTTTACGTCACTACATATATGAGAATTACTAAACAAGTACATTACTATATTAATATAAACACGTGAGGTTTTCATTATTCGAATTATCCTTCATTCTTCTTCTTCTTCTTCTTTTTTCAAAACCTTTGGCTCTTGCATAAATATTCCATTTTTCATTTTTTCACAACCCCTTTGTTCTTTATTTTCCTTTCCGGTTGAGCATCTACCATAATTTTTCAAACATATAAATAACTTCCTAGCAATTTCCTGGGATAACCAAGGTAAGGTGTTACTCTTTTATGAATGGCTCAGTTATTATTTGGGGTAAAGAAATTTTATGAATTATTATGGCTCAAACATGGCTTCTTAGGGCAATGAAAAAAACAAATAGGCTTAAGGCTCAAATAAATTCCATATATGGCCTAAAATCATTTCTTAGGAAAACAAGGCCAATTGTTACTTATTTTGAGCTATAACCACCTAATTACCTCACATACTTTTAACTAAAACAAAAATAATGAGATTATTGAAAGAAATTGAAATTGAAATGAATAACCTAGAGTAAATGCATTAAAACCCTCCAATAAAGTTAAGCACAAGACTCGCATGGGTATACATTCATGTTTACTATAGATGTCAAGCTTTTTCAAAATATGCATACTATTCAATAAATTGCAAAAACTATCATGATTATAGTACACATAGGATTGAGTTCCAAATACAAACACAAACATGATAATCAAACATAGAATAAATTTTTAAAGAATAACCATACAAATCATTCGAGTTTCAATTAGCAAATCTAAAGTTTCACTGCAACAAAGAAAGAATAACACAATCCAAATAGTTAACATATATACATAGAGATATATATATATTTAATTTAGGTATTCCTAATTAGAAACGCAATGGTGTAACCCTCACCCCCCAAGTTATATTATGCAGTGTCCTCAATGAAAAAACAAAAAATGCAAAGAGAGTACGAAAAAGATATAAGGCAAGGAAAACACCTAGAGCATAGCTCTAATTAGAAGTACTAACTACAAAACAATGCTAAAGAATAAAAAATAAAGACAATTAAAACAAATAAAAATAATCCTAATTATTATGTACAAAAAAAAAGGTTAGCATCGGGATCACCTAGGATCCAACTTCATATTGCCCGATTGCAACTTGGACTCATATCTTCCCACGAGCTTCTTCTTGTTCAAATTCCTTCCAACTCCCCATAACTCCTATGAAGAATTTTACAAATTAGTATTAAAAAAAAACCTCAGAGTTCTCACTATCATGAACAAAATTTAGTAAACATAGTTGTAAAGGATCAGAAATAAAGAGATGTATTAAAATTTTCCTCTACAATCTCTTCTACCTCATCCACCTCACAAAATCCTCCCTTTTCACCTAGTTGCTTTACCATAATAAAAATGTTTAATTCAAAAGAAAAAAAATTCACGACACCACTCTAACAATTTATCACTGCATTTGATGTGGTTAGGAATGGTCGCCCTAAAATTACTGGAATCTAGTCTATAGGATTAGCAACAGGTGTAGTATCAAGAAATATAAAATCTATAGGGAAGTAGAATCTATTCACTTGGACCAAAACATACTGCATTATCCCTCTCGGTATCTTCACGATCTGATCTACCAGCTGGAGAATGATGGTTGTCGACTTCAATTCTCCTAATCCTAGCTGCTAGTATACCGAGAATGGGAGAAGGTTGACGCTTGCACCCAAATCGAGTAAAGCTTGCTTCATCCAACATTCCCCAATGGTAATGAAAATGGTGGGGCAATCGGGATCCTTGAATTTGGGTGGAGTATTGATCTGCATGATTAAACTTGCTTGCTCTATCAGAAAAGTTTTTTTTTTTAACATTTAACTTCCTCTTGACAGTGCAAAGATCCTTAAGAAATTTTGCATAGGAAGGCACCTTTCTAATAGCATAAAGTAGAGGAATATTAATCTTTAATTGCTTAAATAAATCTTAAATTTGTGCATTTTTCATTTTTTTTTAGTAGGCACTCTCAATCTACGAGGTAGTATGCATGTATAGGACATGTAATCTCCTCAAAGTCAACAACATGTGACAACTCAAGTGCTTCACTTTCCTTAGAGATATTCTGGGTCTATTTTTCAGTAGTATTATAAACTTTTGGCAAAATGGTCTTATCAAACTCTTTTCCACTTCAACGGATAATGATTGACTTAAGTTGCTCCATGTTACTCCTATTGACAACAAACCCCACTATACCATGCTAACCCTTTGCATTTTCTTGGGGTTGTACAGGAAATTTTCTTTTTTTGTTGAAGTACACCCATTCTATTGGTAAACTTGGTAATTTGAGCCCTGATGTCATTAATAGTTTGGGCTCTAAATGGACTAGTGGAGTATATCCTCTAAACTTCTCTTGTGTGGGGGCTAGTAAGGTGGAATAATAGGTTGACCCTAGGGGACAAACCCCTGATATTATAGGTTTTGAACAAACCCTTGTGCATGCATGGGAGGCTGGATACTTGTAGACGAACAAAGATCAACTATTGGTTGGTCAAACAAAACAGGTGGGGCATATGACATGGTTGCGAGAGGTGTAGCAAAGGCATCATTTCTCCAACTAAAGTTAGGATGGGAATACCATCCTTGGTTATACGTATTAGAAGATGGAGAAAAATGTTGTCTAGATTGATTAAAGGTATTCACTTGCTCATGGAGCACTCCCTTGAAAGCTGGTATAGTCGGGCACTCCTTAATGAAATACTCAACTGATTCACAAATAGAGCATGGCTCCAAAATCCTAGGTATTGTGATCACCTCATTTACTCTTTTGACCTCTAAACCCTCCACCTTCTATGATAAATGTGCAATCTTGGCTATTAACTCATCATGGTCATGTAAAA
>CM042196.1:17362607-17376997 GCA_023539305.1 Ilex asprella
GAACCACTGCCTTATCATCATCAATTTTGGGTTCAAGCCAAAACAAATCCATTATTGCTTTAGATTTGAGGTCATGTGGATGGAATCACCAAAGTGTAGTGAAATTGTAAAGTATAGTTGGAGCACAATTAAATCAAATCCATCCATGGCATCTATACATAGGAAGCTAGAAGATTGTAATTCAATGCTTAGAACCTACTAATGAGAGCATAATATTACATATTATAGGTCTTATAATCATTCATCTCAGTCATGGTAGTCACTTAATGTGACACCCCAAAATTCGGGTGGGTCTTTTGTTAACTGTTGACAGCCCATCAACCTGCAAAAATACCCGTGGATGTTGCTTAACCCGACACCATGTCGATAACATCCCTTTAATAGGGGTTTTAACCCACAATTTTAATCCGGATTCAATTATTCATTGAATCCAACTACGGTCCAATGTGTCAGGATTTGTACTCCATTATGGTCAATTTACATCATTGGAGAGAAGGAAAACCTAGGCTGAAAGCATGGAAAAACACCTTTAAAATTTTAGAATTTTTGGAAATCATACCAGTAAGCGTTCTAGGATAGTTTGCTCACTGGAGCTGAGCGTACCGGCATGATTAACTTTCTGGACTATAGAGTACCGGTACACTCTGCCAATTTTTGCATGTTTTAACCATTTTTGATTTCAAATCCTTCCACAATCATCCCATATATGATATACAATATTTCCAACATAAAACTTGTTACCTACAAGTTCTATTACATTCATTCAATAAATTTATGCGTCAAAAACATCACTTCCATATTTTTTTCAAAGTATGGTTTAAAAGCCACATGTCGGCCCCTCTTCGCCCTTGATGGCCAGAATGAGAGTCATCCACCGACATACGACCCGCACCTGAAATGTGTTCCCATATAGGGTGAGTCACGCTCAGTACAATAATTCCTACAGAGGCTATTTTCCACCTAAATGCAAATGGAATGCACACATGCATCATTCAACAATCCATCACATTCCAAGCAAGAATATGCACTCAATGTTGGAATTCTTCGTGTCATGTCATGAAATGAGATGAGACTCACTCATGCAATTTAACTCGAGCCCCTTCCGGCTCCTCAACACATGCAAGTGCCAATGTGTATGAATCCGTCATCCATGTTACACATCGAATGACATTTAAAATCTAGGGTCTTTCTTGGAGTGGATATTCATGGACTTACTCCAAAGGTCACCCAACCTACACAGAATTCATCGACTTCCACCAACGGTTCTGCGTACACTGAGGGATCTTCATAGAATTTATGGGCTCTTATACCAACGGAGTGCATATCCAATCATCGGGTCTCCCACTCGAGGGATCTTCTAGTCCTTACCTGCTACCCCGACCCAATTTTCATGCAATCATGTGACTCAAAGGAATCTTGAATCCCCTTCCTCCGAGTCCATTTATCTAATACCAAGAGTGACATTAGATTAATCATGTACACTCACAACCACACTCATGACACATGCCCATAAATGTGATGCCAATGTCATGCTCAACATATAATGAATGCCAAATGAGCAATATCAACCACATATCATCATATTGCATGAAAAATTATATCATATGCATACAATTTCCATAAAAATTAATCATGCTAACATATCATAAAGCATATGTTCACATATTATCAACAAAGCCCCAAAATGTTATTTCAATTACATAAAAATAACCACTTCACTTATTCAAGGCATTTAATCAAACGCCTTCTAGGCACCAATCATGTTATCACATAATATTGAACACACAACATCAAATATCATCATTCAAGGCATTTAATCAAACACCTTCAAGACAAACATATCATGTTATTACACAAATTTGTCCACATATAATAAAGCATCAGGGAATCACATAAGTGACTTTTACTTATCAAATTCAAACTAGAATTTGGTTTAAGTATTTTTCTAGACTTGTTTCCTCATTTCCATAACCATATATATATACATAGGTCCACATATATATAGATACACACCCATCCCTTGACCTATGGACATCATAGGGTTGAAATAAACCAAAGTAAGAGAAACCCTACCTCACTTGAAGTGTGGAGAACTTCTAGAACACCTCCCCAGCCCAAAAGCTTGAATTTTCCAAAGTCACCTCTTTGGATCTTCATGAAATTCCTTGTTTTTGATGTGGTTGTGTAGCCCTCATCGCATAGACGAACTTTAACTCTTTGTCCGATGAATTCCGACCAATGAAACTTCATAGATCAGAGAAAAAAGATTGAATTTCTTTCATTTCTCTCACATGCTTAGCCCAGAATTTCAGCAGTTTTTTATGCCAAAATATCTAATTTTTTACCCTATTTATAATTTTCAAGACTTGGCTCAGATTGCGCCAAGTGCCCTCACTTGTTCGGGTCTCTTTTTTGCCCTGAAATGATTTATTTCATCCCAATTTAAGTTCAAGTTAACTTTATTTGAACTTTAATTCAATTATAAGAAAATTTTAAAATTTTCATTTTTGAAGACCTTTGTGAGGTCATCCGCCACCCAGTTGTCTCGTAAAATGAGAAAAATTCGATTATCTCTAAATTCGACGAAATTAGTTTGGGTGACTAGATTTATTGATACGAATCAAACGGCGAAGTCCGTTGTGACATACAAGTTCTAGAAAACATGTATTTTAATTCCCCATTATAATGAAAAAAATACCATTTTGCCAGTTTTTGAAAATTTTCAAATTTTTCCGGGTTTTACATTCTTCTTCCCTTAAAAGAATTTCGTCTCTGAAATTCACACTCACATACACATACAATCACATGCATAAGTGACAGTCATATAATATTAAATGACTATTAAAATGTACCTTCATCCCCAAATAGAAAGGGAAAATTGGTATGCATAGTGTCCTTGAGTTCCCATGTCGCTTCTTCCACTCCCCGGTGCTGCCACAACACTTTCACTAGCCTCACGGTCTTGCCTCACAAAACCTGATCCCGACTATCCATAATACTCACTGATCCATGCTTGAAGATCCCATCCGCATCAACAACAAGCTCGCTCCAATCCACCATATGAGTCGGATTTAGGGTGTATTTTCGAAGCATAGAGACATGAAACACCACATGAACCCCCGATAGATTTAGCGGTAACGTCAACCGGTAAGCAACTGTATCTACCCTCTCGAGTACCTCGAAGGGCCCGATATACCTCAGCGACAACTTTCCCGGCTTGCCAAACCTGACTATTCCTCTTTTAGGCATCATCTTCAAGAAGACGTGATCTCTCACCTCAAACTCTAGAGGTCGCCTCCATCTATCGGCGTAGCTCTTCTGTTGGCTCTAAGCCGTGAGAAGACATTTTCGTATCAAGTCCACCTTTTCAGAGGTGTCCCTAACCAAATTCAGACCCGCAGAGGGTTTCTCTCCTACCTCTGACCAACAAATTAAAGAATGAAAAGGCCTCACATATAGTGCCTCATATGGTGTCATCTGTATGCTCACCTGATAACTGTTGTTGTAGGCGAACTTCACTAAGGGCAGGTGTTCTTCCCAACTACCCTTAAGGTCTAAGATGCCTGCCCGTAGCATATCCTATAAAGTCTAGATGGTCCTTTCCGACTGACCGTTCATCTGGGGATCAAAACAGTGCTCATCATCAACTGTGTCCCCATGGCTTGTTGAAAACTCTCCTAAAAATGAGTCATAAACCTAATATCCTATATATACAACCTACAGAATTTCTCCAATGTGAAGGTCATCCACATAACCAAAAAGTGTGCCGACTTTATAAGTCGGTCCACTATCACCCGTACTGCGTCATGTCCCCGCGATGTCCATGGCAAGTGGGTTGCAAAATCCATTGTGACATGTTCCCACTTCCACTCAGCTACCTCCAAAGGCTAGAGTAACCCTGCTGGTCTCTGATGTTTAGTCTTCACTTGTTGACACGTGAGACATCAACTAACAAAATTGCCAACGTGTTTCTTCATCCCACTCCAATAATACTGGCGATGAAGATCATGGTACATCGTTCATGCCACCTGGATGTACAACAAAACGGGAATAATAGAATTCCCTAAGGATTTCCTCTCTCAGATTTGTCGCCTGGGAAACCACAACCCTTCCCCTATATCGAAGACCACCATCCGTGTGAATGGCCTAGCCCTCGTCACCGGTACTTGACCGTACCCGATCCATGATGGACAATATCTCTATGTCCTATCCCTGGAACTCAATCACTCTTCTCAATAGAGAAGGAATAGCCACCAAACTCCCCAAAGTACCTTGAACCTGACCCATATAGTGTAGCCAGAACTGTCCCATAGTCTCGAGCATCTGCCATTTCCGGGAAGCCATACTAGCCAAGACTCCCCGTGACTTACGACCGAGTGCATCAGCCACCGTGTTTGTCTTACCAGGATGGTAATGCAAACTGAAGTCATAGTCCTTCAGGTACTCCATCCACCTGTGTTGTCTCATGTTGAGGTCCTATTGTGCAAAGATGTACTTCAGACTTTTGTGGTCCAAAAGCACTTCAAATTACTCACCATGTAGAGTAATTCTGCTTGTAGTTCTTTAATTGCCGAGAACCATAAGCCACCACCCTCTCGGACTGCATCAAGATGCATCCAAGTCCATCTTTAAAGGCATCACAATACACTGTGTACCTCTGTCCCCTTTCTGGAACTATCAAAATAGGAGCTGAAGTAAGCCTCCTTTTCAACTCCTGAAAATGCCTTCTCACACGAGTCATTCCACTCAAACTTGACCTCTTTTCGAGTCAACTTGGTCATAGGTGCAGCTAATCGAGAAAAGTCCTTAATGAACCTTTGATAGTACCATGCCAATCCTAAGAAACTACGTATCTCGAAGACTGACTTCGACCTCTCCCAATTCATAACCGCCTCATCCTTCTCCGGGTCTACGGATACACTCGAATTCGACACCACATGTCTCAAAAATTTCATTTCAGTAAGCCAGAATTAACACTTGCTGAACCTGGCATACAACTGGTGGTCCCTCAAGGTCTAGATAACAACCCTCAAGTGACCCTCATGCTCCTCCTCAGACTTTGAGTAGATCAAGATGTCATCAATAAAGATCACAACAAATTGATCTAGGTAGGGTTGGAACATCCTATGCATGAGATCTATGAATGTCGCTGGAGTATTTGTCAACCCGAATGGCATCACTGTGAACTCGAAATGCCCATACTGCGTCCTAAGTGCCATCTTAGGGATATCAATCTCCCTAACCCTCAACTGATGGTAACTGGTGAGGAGATCTATCTTTGAGTAGACCCGTGCTCCTCTCAGTTGATCAAACAAATCATCTATCCACGACAAAGGGTACCTATTCTTGATAGTAACCAGATTCAATTGTCGATAATTTATGTATAATCGAAGGGTCTTGTCCTTCTTCTTTGCTAATAACACTGGAGCACCCCAAGGTGAGGTACCCAATCTAATGAACCCCATTTCCAACAATTCCTGCAATTGGACCTTGAGTTCTTGCAACTTAGCAGGTGACATTCTATGTGGAGTCATATAAATGGGCGACGTACCGGGGTACAACTTAATGGTGATGTCTATATCCCTATGTGGATGTAATCCTGGTAGTTCATCTGAAAAAAAGTCCTCATACTCACAAATCACTCGAGGTAGACCCAACTTCTGTTTCACCTCGTCCTCCAAGGTAAGGCTTGCTAGCCAATCCATCAATTGCCCGTGCCATCAGGAGTCATGCACTGCTTGAGGTAAAGCATTGTGCTTTTCCCCATGGAACTTGATACAAACACCATTTGGCGTATAAGCAGTGACCCTCTTCCAATCACAATCTATAACAACACGGTTCGCAGTCAGCCAGTCCATCCCAAGGATGACATCAAAATCTGACATGTCCATCACCCTAAGGTCTACGGTGAGTAGAATCCCTGAGATTTCTAACTCACAACCCCGATATACTGGTCAACACTTACCCCAGCTCCTAGGGGTGAATTCACATACCACAGATTTTACAAGGTACCAACCTCTAAGCCCAAATCTTTCACACACTTCAAGTAGCAAAAGCGTACTAACTTAGTATCCCAAGATAGGGATCAAAGTTAAAACGCTACAAGTTCTCCCCTTGTCGCAGTAGTAGAGTGTATGCCCCTACTAGTAGATGTTTGCACCTTTAACTATCCCATTAATTCAATTTTTCGAACCCAACGTTGTGTTTTCTAAACTTAGTGTTCCTCTTTCCATATACACATATCACTGTGCATATAATTCAACTTGTAGCACATAACATGTTGCAAGTAAAATACATAACTTGAAATGCACAATGAATGCAATTGTCTGGACCTAATGCATATCAAGCCTTAGGTAAATCGTATACCTATGCTCTGATACCAAGTTGTGACACCCTAAAATTCGAGGGGGTCTTTTGTTAACCGTTGACAACCCATCAACCTGTGAAAATACTTGTGGATGTCGCTTAACCCGACACCACATCGATAACATCCCTTTAATTAGGATTTTAATCCACAATGTTAATCCGGATTCAATTATTCATTGAATCCAACCAAGGTCCAATGTGCCATGATTTGTTCTCTATTATGGTCCATTTACATCATTGGAGAGAAGAAAAACCTAAGCTGAAAGCATGGCAAAACACCTTTAAAATTTTAGAATTTTTGGAAACCGTATGGTTAACTCTTTGGACAGCAACGTACCGGTACACTCTACCAATTTTTGCATGTTTTAACCATTTTTGATTTCAAACCCTTCTACAATCATCGCATACATGATATACAATATTTCTAACATAAAACTTTTTACCTACAAGTTCTATTACATTCATTCAGATAAATTTGTGTCAAAAATAACACTTCCACAATGTTTTACAAAGTATGGTTTAAAAGCCACATGTGGGCCCCTCTTTACCCTTGATGGCCCGGATGAGAGCCGTCCACCGGCATACGACCCGCACCTGAAATGTGTTCCCATATAGGGTGAGCCATGCTCAGTAGAATAATTCCTACAGAGACTACTCCCCACCTACATGCACATGGAATGCACACACGTAACATTCAACAATCTATCACATTCCAAGCAATAATATGCATTCAATGTTGGAATTCTTCATGTCATGCCATGAAATGAGATGAGACTCACTCATGTGATTCAACCCGAGCCCTTCCCGGGTCCTTTACACATGCAAGTGCCAATGTGTATGAATTTATCATCCATGTTACACATCGAATGACATTTACAATCTAGGGTCTTTCATGGAGTGGATATTCATAGACTTACACCAAAGGTCACCCAACCTACACGGAATTCATGGACTTCCACCAACGTTTCTGCGTACACCGACACACTTTATGGGCTCTTATACTAATGGAGTGCGTATTCAATCACCGGGTCTTCCACCAGAGGGATCTTCTAGTCCCTACTTGCTACCCCGACCCAATTTTCATGCAATCATGCAACTCAACGAAATCTTCAATCGCCTTCCTCCGAGTCCATTTATCAAATACCAAGAGTGGTATTTGATTAACCATGCACATTCACACCCCACACTCATGACTCATGCCAATGAATGTGATGTCAATATCATGCTCAACATGTAATGAATGTCAAATGAGCAATATCAACCACATATCATCATATTCCATGGAAATTTTTATCATATGCACACAATTTTCTTAAAAAATCATCATGCTAACATATCATAAAGCATATGTTCACATGTTATCAACAAAGCCCGAACATGTTATTTCAATTACATCAAAATAACCACTTCACTTATTCAAGGCATTTAATGAAATACCTTCTAGGCACCAATCATGTTATAACATAATATTGTCCACACAACATCAAATATCTTCATTCAAGGCATTTAATTAAATACCTTCAAGGCAAACATATCATGTTATTGCACAAATTTTTCCCATATCATCAAGCATCAAGGAATCACATAAGTGACTTCTACATATCAAATTCAAACTATAATTTGATTTAAGTCTTTTCTAAACATATTTCCTCATTTTCATAACCATATATATGTATATATATGTATACATAGGTCCACATATATATAAATACACACCCAACCCTTGACCTATGGACACCATAGGTTAGAATAAATCAAAGTAGGAGAAACTCCACCTCGCTTGAAGTGTGGAGAACTTCAAAAACACCTCCCAAGCCCAAAACCCTAAATTTCCCAAAATCACATCTTTGGTTCTTCAGTGAAATTCATTGCTTTTGGTGTGGTTATGTATCCCTCGTCGCGTAGATAAACTTTAACTCTTGGTCCGATTAATTCCGACAGACCGAACTTCGTAGAACGGAGAAAAAAGATTGAATTTCTCTCTTTTCTATGCCTCTTTCTCTCACACGGTTAGCCCAGAATTTCAGCCAATTTTTATGCCAAAATATCTAATTTTTGGCCCTACTTATAATTTTCATGACTTGGCTCAAATCGCTCCAAGTGTCCCCACTTGTTTAGGTCCATTTTTCACCCCAAAACGATTTATTTCATCCCGGTTTAGGTTCAAAATTTATTTTATTTGAACTTTAATTCAATTATAATAAAATTTTAAAATTTTCATTTTTGGAGACCTTTGTGAGATCATCTGCCACCCAGTCATCTTGTATAACGTGAAAAAATTGACTATCTAGAAATTAAATGAAATTAGTTTGCATGACTAGATTTCGCGATACGAATCCAACGGCGAAGTCCGTTGTGTCATACGAGTTTTAAAAATGTGTATTTTAATTGCCCATTATAATACCAAAATGACCATTTTCCCCTTTTTTGAAAAATTTTAAATATTCCTGGCTTTTACACTTAATTCCTTTGTTTTAGTTGAGTTTTGAATTTTATAGTGAATTTGTGTGTTTGTAGTTGAATTGGTGCAAAAACGTCGAATTGCATGTGTTTCAATGTCATGAGGACTTGGAAGACGAGCTAGAGGTCCAGAAGTGAAGCCAAGGCCACAGTTGTGACTCCCCAAAATCTGGAGGTCCTTTCTCAACCCGTTGATCACCCATCAACCTGCGGAAGTACCCGTACATGCCGCATAAACTGACACCATGTCATCAAACGACAATTTCAAGGTCTAATATCCATCAATTTGCCATCAATATTACTTCAATTACATCCTTTAAACAAGAATGCTCAAGGCCCGAAGTCCTGACAAGGTTATTTTAAAATTTTTCTTTTCAAAATTTTGTAAGAGGTATTGGTACATTGTGTACTTGGTGCAAATACCTGAGTATTCTGCTTGCCAAGTACCAGTACTAGTAAACGTGTTGTCTGTACCTAGGCCCTCGACAACGAAGTATCGGTACCTGTGAATGTAGGCACCGGTACTTGAGCCCACTACCAGCAAGGTACCGATACCTCAAGCCTTGGTACCAGTACCTGAGCCCACTAGACTCATGGTACCAGTACCTAATTAACTTGGTACCAATATCAGGGCCCAGTTTTCCCCCCAAATCTTTCTGTTTTCAATTTTAACTCACTCCATCTCATCTAAACTCACATAACATTTAAGTATGCACAAAATACCATCCATAAGAGTTCATCACATGTTCTCTGACCACCATTTGTAATTCAAAATAAATTACATAAGTGCTTTAAAAAATGTAATTTAAAGTCACACTCCAGCTTATTCTCAACAAGGACCCATGAGAAAGTCGTACATCAGCACTTATCCTACACCTGAAATGTTGTTCCGATAAAGGGTTAGCCACGCTCAATAGGGTATATCCTAAAAAGGCTACTCCCCAACCTGGATGCATATGAAATATTCACATACAATTCAACAATCAACAAGCATCCATCCAAGAATATACAATTCAATAATGAAAGTCGCAATGTTATGTCATATATTAAATTCTTTTGATTAGTGATGAAGACTCAAATGTAGCATATTTTTATGCCTCGTTTTGGACTAATTGTGCTTTAATAGAGTTTAAGTGATGATGTTTCAGGTTTTAAAGTGTACAGGGATTCAAGGACAACAAAAAGTACCTTTGAAGACAACCACAACACATTAGGGAACAAATTGTAAAAGCTTGGAACAAGAAAGCAACGTTCGAACGTAACATACCGTTCGAACAGCCATGAAAAACCAGGCCAAGACTTGAGAACTACATTTGAACGGTCATAAACGTTCGAACGACCACTGGAGCAATGACAAGATCAAGCTGACTAAAGACATGGCGTGTTGCAGACTTGGAGTCAGAAGACTCAGGCACTTGAGTGCCGCGTTCGAACAACAACTACTGTTCGAATGCCCCTAGAATTATTGGAGAAAACAGTCAGATTTTGGAAGGACCTAAAGGGATATTTGCACAAAGACTTGGAGGGAGATTTTCTACAGAGAACCATATGTCTTCTGACATGAGTGACAGACACTGAATCCATCTGACGTTTGAACGGAGTAGAGCAAAGACAGAAAAACCGTTCGAACGACAATGACCGTTCAAATGGTATTGACAAACTGCCTGCAGAGTGGTTAGCTTTTCACTTTGACTTTGGCACCCAACTCTATTCTTTTACCCCTCTCCCTACCTTATCCTTGCCTATAAATATACTTGGTTTTGTGGAGAGATGGGAGAGGTCTCATTTGAGGGATTCATCACTTGACATTCATCACATATATCTATTTCAATTCTTGTCTTAGTCTTTCTCTTTGCTAGAAGAAGTGGGGAGTATAAATTCCCACTCATTTTTCTTTACATTAATGTTTACATTTACACGTGCTTAAGAGTTGTAGTTTCTTTAATTAATTCAAGTCTTTACATTTATGTCTCCATTTTCTTCTAGTCTTTATATTTATGCTCTTACATACATGCTTTTATTTATATCTTGCACTTTCATTATTTGAGCTCCCTTCTTGCTTAGAGGAGTGAAACTCTTCCACCTTTCTAGAGCTTTACCAAAGTCGTGAAGGGTGGAATGTGATTCACTCATTCTTCGTTGAAGATTAGCTCCTTGTTAATTATACTTTTACTTTGAGAAGTCCTCTGCTTAGAGGGATGAGCATCACTTAATTTTTTAGCTTTACCAAATCTATGAAGAGTGAGTAGTTTCTCATTCACTCTTTAATAAGAGGTGAAGGACATGTATTAATTATCCGGAAGTTATATGATGCTTTGTTCTAATGCTTAACGTTTATATTCCCTTGCTTATTGGATGATTGATTGCATCTAACAAAGCTAAGGTACTTTGTATAATCGAAAGTCTTTCGATGACACGGATGACTCTTGCATGGAAAGACTCTTCGTTTCAAGGCAAGTACCCCGGCTAGATCTTCATGACTACCTTTTAATCATCCCCATTATGATGCTTATTTAAAAGAATAGAATATTAAAGTCATGGTTGATGAGAACTAAGGTGGGCCTACTCTTGAAGATCCTTTGCATGTCCAAATGGGCCAATTAAAGAAAATCAAGAAAGCAATACAAAAATTGGTGAAATCCACATGAGATGAAGCTAGCAAGAGCCCAACACTCAAGATGGCCTTGAAAAAAGGAGAACCAATTTTGATCCACTAGATCCAAACTATGGAAGACATGAAGACATGACTTGGAGTTAGGGTCTTTTGTTGTTAAGGCTTTTAATTTGTTTAAAGAATTTTTATTATTAGTTTGGAATAAGTGGGTTTGAGGAGGCTTATCCCACATCTGTCTTATTATTTTATTTGAATTAGGGTTTAGAATAGTTTACTGTAGCACGTACTATTCATGCTATAGTAACCGTGCACTATTCACTATTTTTGGGGTCTAATTGTAAGGGTTGAACGAAAAGTACTTTCCTTTTTCTATTTAAGCATGTGATCAGCCAATTAAAAGGCCGGTTGTCTTTCTTTTCTTCAAGTAAGAGTCTTAGAAAAATAAGAGATATTTCTTAATTAGGATAGCTATTTTAAGAAGTTTCCTAATCCTTGTAATGACCAGCCTTATAAATAGGCGTTTAATCAATGAAAAAAGGAGAGACAATACATAACAAATTTTGATTGTGAGTTGAGTTGAGTTTACTCCTCTTGTTCTTGATTGAATTTTTAAACTTATCAAAGGTAGATCATAACCTTTGTGGCGTTCCTACTTGTAATCTGGATTCTTGAGACGGGTTCTTCAATGGGTCTAGATTTTAATATAATCTAGGTTCTTGAAACAAGTTCTCAACGGGTTTAGATTCTCCATCCATAGACCTGAGTTTGGCTTTCTTGGGTTGTTTCTCCAATATTATTGTTGGGTCTCAAAGCAAGTCGATTGGGGTTCACATCAATGGTTGGATGTCACGTAGGAACACTTTCTTGTTTATGGACGCGATAACTCTCGGTACAAACAATTCTTGTAAATTTCTATAAGACATAGGAACCATGATTTTAATTCTCACAATCGATCTCTATCTTTCGATTAACTTGCTATTGACACGGGAGTTAATTGAGTTATCAAGCATAAATATAATGTACCGGATAATCGACCACATGTCCCGATCCTCGAACTAAAGAGTGACTTTCCTACCATTTGAATTCATCTTATATTTTGTCTAGAAAACTTCTTGTAAAGAATTCTATATTCTGTTCAAGAAATCACCCACCATTCACAACTTTAAAATCTCAAAGGTTACAATCAATTGGTCTCTATTACTTTCTACTTTGAAACACCAAAATTACTAGTTTCCTGTGGATTCAACTCTGGACTCAAACTGGATTATTACTACAACTTGATCGCCTGCACTTGGGTGTACACATTTCGAATCAAGTCAAGTTTTTGGTGCCGTTGTCGGAGAGCCTTGTAAAAGTGTTTTACAAGTAAAAGGTAAAAAGACCTTTCTTTTTGTATACATTCTTCTGTTTATTGTAAATAATTTGTTTTGTTTCTATTTATTTTATGTCTGAGAATGCTCCTCACAATAAAAATTTGTCAGCATAATCTTCTAGATCTGTGAACCAATCTAAACCAAATTCACCAATATCAATAGCAAACTCTTATGAGAGTATTATGACAAATATTGATAGAAATTGAGAAGTTCCCATGAGGGAAGATGCGGTGCCTAACATTCGAACTTTGAGGGATTACTTAAATCCAACAAGAAATAGTGTCCCCTCGTGTTTTGTATATCCTCGAGATGCACCCCCTTTACTATAAAGTCGGGGACTGCACAATTGTTGCCTGTTTTCTATGGATTAGATACTGAAAATCCATATCTGCATATAAAAGATTTTAAAAAAGTGTGTGGAACATTTGAAGACAATTTGCAACTTGTCGGGATAAAACTTTTTCCTTTCTCTCTAAAGGACAAAGCTAAACAATAGCTAAATTCTTTAAAATCTCTTTCCATGCAAACCGACAGATCTTTTAAAATGAATTTTTCAGAAAAAATTTCCCCTCACATCGGACTAACACACTTAAAAGGCAAATCATGAATTTTTTGATAAAAGAAGGGGAAACATTTTACCAAAGCTGGGAAAGATTTAAAGAACTACTCCAAGTCTGTCCACACCATGCTTTTGAAAATTGGACTCTAGTAGGATTCTTCTATGACTCCTTACCCACTAGACTGCTTCAGTTTGTCAAAATGATGGTCCAAGGAGAATTTATGGGTAAAAGTCCAGAGGAGGCATTCTATTTCTTTGACACTATATCTGATAGTTCTCAGATGTGGGACTCAGCCTCCCCTACCAGTAGTGTAGCCAGACCATCCATTTCCCAAGGGGGAAAGTATGTCTTGAGATAAGATGATGACCTGGGAGCAAAAATGTCCACTTTATCTCGAAAGCTTGAAGCTTTAGAGATGAAAAAAATACATTAAGTCGAACTGGGCCCTCCCACAGAAAAAGTGTGCGGGATTTGTGCATTGATAGGACTTCCTACTAGGGAATGTCCTACCATACTTGCATTTAAAGAAGTCTTGTTGGAACAAACAAATGCAATCTCCAATTTCAGCAAGCCTTACTTCAACCCATACTCTGAAACATACAACCCAGGGTGGAAAAACCACCCGAACTTCAGTTGGAGAAACACACAACCAATTCCCATGAACCAACCATAAAACTCACAACCACCTTCTCAAGGCCCTCCTATATATCAACCATACCAACCACCACATAAAAGGAACCTTGAAGATACACTGAACCTGTTCATGCAGACTCAAGTGAAATTCAATGCACATTCCACACAATCTTTCACTGAGTTCAAAGCACAAACCACCCACTCCTTTGAAGATCTCAAAAGTCACATTCAAAGGTTGACCCAATCCATGAGCACACAAGAAAAGGGCAAGTTCCTGCCCAACTAAAATCTCTGCAAGATCAAGCTCAAGTTGTCATTACACTAAGAAGTGGAAAGGTGATTGACAAAACAATCAGAGATATGTTTTTTCCAAAATCAAAATCT
>CM042196.1:17386089-17414399 GCA_023539305.1 Ilex asprella
CTCATTTTTTTAACATAACATAGATGCATAATTTGGAATAAAGCAGTGACATTTAAAAAAAGAGGATCTCAAGTTTATTTCAAAACATTACTTAAATGAATAAATGAGCAATCACACACAAATAATAATCATTAATGGTTATAAACAATTCCCTAAAAAATTTTTGGTAGGTGGCATACTTTGTGGTAACCTCCACCTCCTTTTAGGTCACCTTGGATTCTCAAACATCCTTACCGGGAACCTCTTGAGAATGGATGAGCATCCTTACATGGAACCTCTCACCAATCATTATATTGTTTCCCAAACATCCTTACCGGGAACCTCTTGGGAAGGGGTGAGCATCCTTACAAGGAACCTCTCACTATAACGGGCTTATTTCTCAAGCATCCTTACCAGGAACCTCTTGAGAAGGGGTGAGCATCTTTACAAGGAACCTCTCACTCATGTGCGTCACCAACAACCCAACCAAGCGTACAATTCCATAATTATCTCAATTTACAAGCATTTATCTAAAATCACAAAATATATCATGCAACAATTTCACAACCAACCAAGAAAAGTACTTGAGATCCCAATAGCATCATCTCAAGGTTCGATATGAAACACTAAGGTTTTGAAATCAAGAATTAAGAACAATTTAGAGAAAAGTTCATCTCTCTTTAAATCTAGGGTTCTTAATCAAGGAAAGGGATTCAAGGGTTAATCAAACAATAATATGGTTTAAATCATGGTAGTAATCGCGAGGGTATTAAGAAACAAGGATTATATAGCCTACATGTATAATTTTAAAATGAAAAAAATTACATATATATAGGCCCTAGCCTCAATGTAAGTGAGTGAGAGAAAACCCCTACCTTTTGTTCTTGAAAAGTTAGGTTTTGATGGACTTCAAGGTATGAACTCCTTCAAAGCAAGTGTTTCTCTCTCCTTTTCTTCCTCTCTTTTTCTCCTTTCTTTCTCTCTTTGGGTTTCTAAGGTTGGAGGGGCCGAAATAGAGCCAAAGGAGGCAACATAAGGTATTTATAGGGGAAAAATCGGACCAAGATTGCGACATTAAACATTCAGATTTTTCTTTCGGCTGTACCGGTACACTGTACGGGTTCAATACTGTACCGGTAGGCTGTACCAGTACCTATAACTCTCTGGACCAAAGTGTACAGGTACAATACTGTACCGATACATAGTACCGGTAGGGTTTTGCCTAGTTTTGTCTTTTTCCTCCGTTTTTCATTTCCAATCCATCCTAAACTCTTCCAAAACCAACCCAAACTTTCACAACATACATTTGTACCCCAAACATAGTTGCTAGAAGTTCTTTTACAATTCATGTCACCCATTCACTAGCTAAACTAGCTTTAACTATGATTTACACTGACATTCGAAATTTTTACTTTTCTAACCTATCGAATTAAAACACACATCACTACACATATCCACACTTTTACCACAAGTAGTTTCTATATATTTATATACATATATAAAAGAAAATGTGGGGTGTTACAGAACTACTCTCCAACCCAAATGCACATGAAATGTTCATATGCAACCAATCCACCTTTCATATATCCCAAACATATATATGTCATCAATGTTCGAAATTTGTAATGCAATGCAATGGAATGAGATGAGACTCACTCTCAATACCCACTCGGGCCCTTCCCGGCCCTTCGACACATGCAAGTTGCCATCATGCAATTGCCCGTCATCCTTGATCCCGAGCCCTTCCCGGCTCTCCAACACATGCAATTTTCCATGTGTATCAATTCATCATTTATGTTACACATCAAATGACATTTTCAATCCGGGGTCTTGTATGGGGTGAGTGTTTATGGACTTACACCAACAGTACCCAACTGACACAGGATTTATGGACTTCCACCAACGGTCTCGCGTACACCGATACACTTTATGGACTATTACCAACGACAGTGCGTATCCAATCACCGGGTCTTACACCCGAGGGATCTTCTAGCCCTTCTTGCTAACCCCGACCCTCACACCATATAACCGTACGACTCGGCCAAGTTATCGACTTAGCTTACTCAAGCCCACTCGTCATCCACCCATGTGGTGTATGACTACTTCCATGCAAAACCACCCATTTTATGCAAAGTTCCTGTATATATGCAATGTAATGTCTCATTGCAACTCTACAACAATGTTCAATATGTCATGTGTGCCATATGAACCATTTCATACCCAATTCACATAATCTATGCCAATTATATCCAAAGCATATAATTTTCATAATTCTCAATGTCAATAAATCAATATGCATCTATCAACATTATATTTCAAACCCAAGCCCAAGCATGTTATTTCATGTCAAGCGAAAACACATTTCCAAAAATTAAGACATTATGTAAACACATAACATGCCCATAATTTCACATAATTCAAGAAATTACTCTAAGCAATTTCTACTTGCTCAATTCAAGATAGAGTGTATTCTATCTAATTTCAATACCTATTTCACCAAGGCATAATTTAAGCACACAATATGCCCATATAACACCAATTCCCATGGAATTTCCCAAAATAAATTATAACGCCCCAAGAACCATCCTAGACGGCATTACATTCTAAAACCGTTTATATAATGAGAGCACTAAAATAATACATCCATAAAGAAATTCCATTCATTATCTACTTATAAATGTCTACTACATTGTCCCCAAAAGAATAGGCACATCTAAGCCCTTACATTCCAACAAAAATCAACTAATGTAACGCAACGGAACATAACAAAAATAAACTAGGCTTTACATCATTTTCAAAAGAATATCCTAGTCTAGTGCACAAGAATGTGGTGCTTTAAGCATCCCCCTCGGGATCCACACTCCCATCTAGCGGAGTCTCGCAGTATACCGGCTCTGCTACTCCCAACTCCTCCTCTAGCACAAAATCTGAAATATATAATTGTAGGGGATGAGCACGAAGCTCTATAGAAAAATCTTTTCAAACTCAAACAAGGTTTAGAAAAATGTAAAACAGGTCTGTCTCATTTAGCAAAATAACATATATAACTTTTGAGAGAAAATCGTGGCATTTAAACAGATCTAAATTTTATACTGCAGTGATAATCAAATGGAAATAGTAAAATGCATTCTTCAACCATAAACCTTTGCCAAATGGTTTGGAAAAGTGTCTGTCGTTGCATTGTCAAATACCAATACACCGGCCCTGACTTAATCCAGTCCATGTTCTCATCTAGATATATGGATATATATTGGTTCATCTCATGCCATGTACGTTGATTATTTCTCAAGAATCTACCCAACGACTATACCTAGCTCACCAATCACAATCACATCACAAACACTTTGGGAAAGGGCATCTACCATCCCAATGGCAGTGACGAATCCCTCCCCAGGAAAGATATACCACCCCTAGTTCGAACTCTAGTGAACGATAGTGGTTGCATTACCAAATGACAACCCACTACAAGTGTTAGGCAACCATCTCACCACCACTGGGATAGACTAACCTCTAATACTCTACGATATTTTTTGAAGGCAATTCAAGTCCGTTACAACAACCATACAATAAGAAACCAACATATTCTCAATAAACTAGCAATTTTCAAGTATTAACAAAATCCCCAAATTTGGCATGTGACATTTTTAATAGCCACTTAAGAAAATTACAAGAGATCAACCACAATATTAATTTATCACTCAACACAAAGTTCTGGCAACAATAAAGGAAGATTTCAAGAGGGGAATCATTTACCCTTGAAATCTAGGTTTTTGAATCAAGAAAATTGGGTATCAACCCTAACTTCATGTAAAACATGATAATAATTGCAAGAAAACCAAGAAGGAAAGAACCCATAACAAATACATACTAATGAGAGTTAAAACATGTATATATGGTAGTCTTAGCCTCAATGAAAAAGAATAGGAAGAAATCTCCTACCTTGTGTTCTTGGAAGCTAGGTTTAGATCTTGGATAACCCCTTTAAACTCTTGTTTTTCGCTTCCTTTCTTCCTCTCTTCTCTTCCTTTCTTTCTCTCTTCTCTTCCTTTCTTTCTCTCTTAGGGTTTCTAAGGTTAGAGGGGCCGAAATGGAGCCATAAAAAACGACATAATGTATTTATAGGGAAAAAATCGGACCAAGATTGCGACATTAAACATTCAAAATTCTTTCGGCCGTACCGGTACGTCAAACTCTCTAGACCAGTTTGCTCCGGTACGCAGTACCGGTACAATGCAGTACCGGTACGATACAGTACCGGTATGGTTTTGCCCAATTTTTGGCTTTTACTCTGTTTTTCACTTCCAATTCCTCCTAACCCTTCCAAATCCATCCCAAACCTCTCCAACACATATTTCTACACCAAACTTATTTAATACAAGTTCTAGGACCTAAAATTTCATATTTTTCACTTATTAAAACTAAAATTCAATTATTATTTTCACTAACATTCTAAATCTCTACTTTTCCAATTCTACCAAATTCAAACATACATCACCACACATATCCACCTTTTTACAACAATTATTTACTATATATTTATATACATATATAGAAAGAAAATGCGGGGTGTAACATAAATTACAACATTTCAATTCCAAGCTAGGAATTTATCGTAATCTACTTCTATTCTCATTTTCATACCCATTTCATTAATTTCCTTTCACTAGGCAAGTCATAAATATCTATATTAACCTACCTATTTCATACAACATTTAAAGTTGTGAATAAAACCCAAGTAGGACAATTCCCTACCTCTTGAAGTGTGAGGGAGTGGTCGTAGGAGTTCTAAGGCTTTAACTCAAGCTCCAAATCCCTCTCTTCAAATTTTCAGTTTTCTCACCTTCGGTGAAAGCCCTCCTTTTTGGTGTGTACGCCTAGCCTTCATCGAGAAGATCGATTTTCCCTCTTAGCACGAGTGGATTAGAGCTCTCTAGCTCTGTAGATCATAGAGAGAAGTTGGAGATTTCTTCCTCTCTTCCCTCTCTTTCTATCGGCTGAACAAGGCTGACTAATGGGGGGAAAATCTGATTTTTCCCCCTATTTATAATTTTAGAACACTTAGCCCACAATGTGCCACACGTCCATTTTTATTCCAAGTCCGTTTTCATCCCGAAACGATTAAATTTCGCTCCGATTCAAGTTCAAAATATTTTTAATTTGTCTTAAATTAAATTATTTTAAAAATCTCACAATTTTTCAAAAAAAAATCGTATATGGATCTCCCGGGGCCCGATCGCCTCATAAAACACAAAAAAACCCGACTATCTCAGAATTCGATGAAATTTGACATGGTCACTAGATTTCGCGAGACGAATCCAACGATGAAATACGTTTCGTGATTCGAGCTCTAAAAAATTTTAGGTTTACAACTCGAACTATTCTGATAATTTACTGTTTTGCCCTTTATTCTTAAAAATTGAAATTTACCCAGTTTTTTACAGTTACTTTCTACAAATCTTCCAAGATGGCCCCTCTAGATCTACTCAATATGATCTCAAAAGGTGAAACACTCTTTAGCATCGTGCTTGTGGTCACAAAGAAAATGATAGTACTTATCTCTGTCTCATTTGTTAGGAGGTGTTATGAGCTTTCCAAGACACTTTAGGAGGTTATCATTTTGCACTTGAAAGAGAAATTGTTCAATTGTAGCATTCAAAGGAATGTACACCTGAGCCTTTGTTGCTGGTAAACGGGGGCCTAACATGCTCTGGCTAGGGCATGATCAGTTTTACCCTTCTTTGAAGTATTCCCTTTGTCTAACTTTTCTGGGATATTTCTCTTCTTCTCAGAGGTAGAGTGTTCCACAACTTTTGTGGGGTTAACTGCATCCTCTGCATTCATATGGTTGTGAACTCTAGAAAAGAGCTTCACCATAGTTTTGAGGAATGTTTGTGCACAGATAAATAGAACCAAGAGGACCTGAGTCCATATATGAAGGTCGTCAAAGCCATCTTGTCATCAACATCACCTATCTAGAGCGTCTCTTCTGTAAACCTTGCTACATATAGCTTGAGAATCTCTTCTTTTGTTTACTTGATATTTAGGAGAGAAGTGTAAGGTTTCTTGGGAGTGCTTCCTCTAATGAAATGGGTAAAGAAAGAGTTACTGAGCTCCAAGAAGGATCCAATAGACCTAGCAGGGAGCCTATTGAACCAAAGACAAGTTGTTCCATTCAATATGGCAGGGAAACTCTGCACATAATGGCAATGGGGACATTGTTTAATAACATGAGAGGTTTGTAGGTCTCCAAATAATCTAAAATATATTTCTTACCATTGAAAGTCTTGATGGTTGGCATCTTGAACTTGGTTGGGTGAAGGTAGTTAGTGACATCCTGAGAGAAGGGGGCTCGAGTCTCTGAACTAGAGTTTTCATTATTTTTTAGCTTTTATGGTGTTCAACACATCTCCAATTCTATCGTTCACCGCTTTGAACTTATAGTTCTAAGAGGCATCTTTTTTCTAATGTTGCAGAGAATCACTTTGGCCACGCTCATCTACTAAGTTTGGTTCATCGCTAGGATTAACCTCTTCAGAGTGAAGATCATGATTTTCTTGTTGATTTTGAGGACAACCAAGACCTCAAAAAATTTATCAAATTTTCTAGCTTTGTTGATCCATGCCTCCAATGGCTTGGTTTATCTAACCCACATTCCTTTCAAGGTCAAAAATCCATTGGGTCTCCTGACGCTTATTAAGGTGGGGAGGGTTCTGATCCAGGATTTCAACACCAACGTTTACTTGAGTAGTATGTTCTCTGGTAGGGTTGTCTTGATTAGCGTTCATTGCTCTGGTTGACATCATCCATCGGAATACAAAAAAATTGAGGAACAAGTTTGGTTTTCAAGTCTTTTCCCATAGACGGTGCCAAACTGTTAGGGGTAAAAAATGTGTTCAACTATTCTGAAAGTTGTTGAGATTGATCTATGCCTGGCTACACCTTTTTTCAGAGCTCTAGGTGAGGTTTTTGACAGTTGTGGTGCCTAAAAAGAAAGTCGTAGACCAGTGGGGATCTTTGGGGGTTAACCCTCTGACGCTAAAGTCAATATCTAGGAATTTAAGGTACAACAATTTAACTAGGCTTAGTGTTCTTACTTGGGTCTTACCCCAAATGTTCCCTTTTACTATATTTTGATAGGACTTTTAGGTATAGTGAACCCTAGGCTCTCTTAGTAGTTTAAATCTGCCTGATCTCCTTTCAGTTGAAGAGTTTTAACTTCTATGGAGTTTATCCTTTGTTGGGATAACCATATAGAGTCATGGCTGTGCAAGGAACTTGTTTGATCATGCGGATAAGGCTTGTCAAGGGCATGATCTTATCCTTATCCCTTGGTTGTCTTATCTTCCTCATAGTATTTAAACAAATCTTCATTTGAACTGGTCTTTGGCAGAAAAGGTTCCTAAAAATGTGGGATAAACTTTGTCATCCTTCTAGTTTTCACTGGGTTGGGGAAAGTTGATTATTTGAACTCATTACTCCTTCTGTTTTCCTTTCTTGCTAATAGGTCAAGCATTAGTTACATTTCTAAAAGTGGTGTTAACTAGGACCTTTCCCTTACTTGAGATTAAATTTTTCCCCATCAAGGGTGAATTGGGAACCTAAGTCCCACAGTTAAGGCAATATCATAAGAGCAAACTTTGTCTTTATGATAGACACAAACTCTTTCATCATTAGAAAGGACCCTAACTGCACAAAGTTATGAATGGAGATTTGAGCGCAAGTTAGTCCAAGATATTTCTCAGTGATTCTGCTACGCACCCCCTTTGCAGAGAATTCAAGTGCAACAGAGGCTTCCCCTAAAGGATCCTCTTCAAAGAACTTGATTTCCTTATTGGCGGGATCTACTTCTTGGACCACAAGAAGTACAAGGTTAGATGAAGCCTTTTTAGAAGCCATGGGAATAGGCAGTTGTGAATAGCATAGATTTAAGGAGGAGAAGGTTGGGTCAAAGAGCAAAAAAAAGTTCAGGCAAGAATTAGCAACGGTTACGAGAAGCATAAAAGATTGGAAATTCAAGAAGAAACCCAAATTCCTCAAAAAAAAAAACTTCGAGAAAGGAAGAAAAAATTGTAGTAAACAAATTAAAAAGGAACAACCCAGCCAAGACATTCCAAATTGTGTTCAATATTTTCATAGATGAAGAAAGAAGTCAAAATCACAAGAAGTAGAGGTCTCAAGAACTTTCAAGGTTAAGTAAGTCCCTGAACCAGATCTTTTGAGGGTTTAAATAGCCTAGGCAATGGCAGTTACAAGAAACTGTCTCCTCTAAATTGAAGGGATGTATACACATAATTAGTTTCCCCAAAATCAAGGAAGAAACAAACAAAAAGCAGCAGGAGGCATGGTCCATGATCCAGCCACGTCGGAACCTGATTAGGAGCAACTAATGAAGAAAATAATTAACTAAAACATTGGGAAACTTCGAGGGACACCCCAACACTAAAAAAGTTACTGTTGGAAGACTTACTAAGTTCTAGGCGCATAGGGAAAGCTTGGAGTAATGACAATCCTAGTAATCAACTCTCCCCACCTAGCTGACATATGAAAGTGGTCTTGTGGATTAGGTTATCCATTGCTTTACAGTTAAAAGACCCCTAAGACAAGGTCAACAGTTTATTTGGAGGAAAAATATTCTAGAGGGTGGACACCCCTCATTCTAGAGGAATCTTTGCCCCTTACTAGCTTATCTAAGATTCAAAAGACTACCCTAAAAGGAGGAGTCCTTCTCGCCATTTAGAAGAGCAAACTCCAACTGTTAGGAGAGTCTTGAAAGGACAAGGAAAGCTAGATTCCCCAAATACGAGGAGTTTGAATCTTCCTAGAATATACTGAGGAGCCTAGTGCTTGCTCTCTATAGTGGTTTAAATATAAATGGCTTTCCAGGTGCTGGAAGTGTGATGTTTAGTAACTCGGTTGACTACCGAGGTCGTCTCCTCAGGAAAAATAAAGGTTAAATTCGATCAATGATAGACAAAGAAAAGTAAAAATCTTGAATTTCGGAAAAGGGTTTTCGAAAACAGGTGAACTAAATAACAATAATTAATGAAAATCAATTATTGTCAGATTTCATCCCTTTGTGAATAGTAGTTTTGAACTATTCTTAAACTCACTCAAGATTATAATCAAACGCACTCAAGCAAAAAATATTCAACAAAAACCAATGAAAGTGATAATTGTGTATTCAAATTGATTGACTTAATGTTGAAATAATTATGTTCACATTGATGTAGTGATTCCAAGAATTATCTGTGTCAAACTTAATTGTCTATGGATAAGTAAGAAGATATACATATCACTCGTGTTTTCAACTTTAATTATTTAATCAACAAAATAACTTAATCTTTAGAAAAAAAAAACCCTAGTTAGTTCAAATTTCCCATTCATGGATTAGATTCCATGATTCAATCTAATCAAAAAATAACTACTCATTCATTACGGAAGTAAATACAAAAGTAATTGAAATAAAAATCAACATAATTGAAAGAGAAATAAAACTTGAATTGAAATCACAATAGGAAGTAAATTCCTGGAATTAAATGCAAAGAATCATAAATCGTTACATAAAGAGAACCAACATACTCACCTTGCAAGAAATTAAACAACTGAAAGTAGAACTGTAAAACCTGAAAAATTTAAACTCTTTCTGAAAAAGGGCAAAATGGTCATTTTATCACTATAATGCGAAATTAAAATACGTGTTCTCTGGAGCTTAGATTTCGCCATTGAATTTGAATCGCAAAATCTAGTCACCTAGGCTAATTACTTCAAATTCTAAGATAGTCGGATTTTGCACGTCGTTAGAGGCGACAATGTGGCGGATGACCTCACAAAGATCATCAAAAATAAAAATTATTAAATTTCCTTATAATTGGATAAAATTTTAAATAAAATTAAATTGAACTTAAACCGAGATGAAATAAAATATTTCAGAGCGAAAATGGATCCGAATAAGTGTGGGACACGTGGCATGATTTGAGCCAAGCCTTGAAAATTATAAATAGGGACTAAAATCTGATATTTTTCACAAAATATCCCCCTTGATCAGCTGGCTCCAATGTGTGAAAAGAGAGAAAATTAATTTTCTTTTGTCGATACTCAGAGTTCCGTCGGTCAGATTTTGTCGAGCCAAGAGTTAAATTCAATCACGTCGACGAGGGCTATGCAACCATACCAAGAACAAGTGATTTCACCGAAGATCCAAAGAAGAGATTTGGGAAAGTCAAGATTTTTGGGGCTTGGGAGGTGTTCTTGAAGTTTATGTTGTACCCTTGTGAATGAAATGGTATGACATGCTTGAGGATTTTATAGTTGGATTAATGAGTTGATATATGTCATTAATATATTATCATTATGTGAAAATGTGGTAATTATACTCATCAAGTATAAATTGTCATGACATATGTTAAAGTATGTGGTTAAAATGGGTACATATGGCATTCATAGCATGTTGGACATGATTGTTATTTACAATAGTTCATTACATTGCATATGCACTGAGACATTGCATGTTTAGAGTGCGAGTGCATTGGGACATCAAACACCACACTTGGTGGATGATGGGTGGACTCAAAAGATGTGGATCAAAGATCCCGTTGAGTCGCATGGTTACATAAAAAAAATTTGGTCGAGGTAGCAAGAAGGAACTAGAAGATTCCTGGAGTGCAAGGTCCGGTAGTTGGGATACGCACTCCCTTGGTTCGGTCCATAAAGTGTGTAGGTGTATATGAAACCTTCAATAAAAGTCCGTAAATTTCATGTGGATTGGTGACCCTTGGTGTAAGTCCATGAATACCCATCCCAAGAAAGACCTTAGAGTTATAAAGGACATTCAATGTGTAACATGGATGACGGATTCATACACATTGGCACTTGCATGTGTTGACGAACTAGGAAGGGCTCTGGTTGAGTTGCATGAGTGAGACTCATCTCATTTCATGGCATGGCATGATAAATTCCAACATTGAATTCATATTATTGCTTGGAATGTTATGGATTGTTAAATGTTGGATGTGAACACTTCATATGCATCTAAGTGGGGAGTAGCCTCTGCAGGGGATACTCTATTGAGCATGGCTCACCCTATGCGGGAAAATATTTTAGGTGCGGGGTACACGCCGGTGTATGGCTCTCATTCGGGCCATCAAGGGTGAAGAAAAGTCTAGATGTGGCTTTGCTTTGAGTTTTAGTAAAGCATTTATGAAACTTGATTTTTGACATGTAAATGAATGTAATATAACTTGTATGTATCAAGTTTTATGTAGCAAATGATGTTAAACATGTATTGGATGAATGCGGAAGAGTTTGGAATAGGTTTGAAATCAAAAATAGTTGAAACAGGCAAAAATCAGCATAATGTACAGCACGCGTACTGATACGCTGTTGTCCAGAGAGTTAACCGTTCTGGTACGCGTACCAGGACGATTTCTAAAATTCTAAAATTTTAAAGGTGTTTTTTCATACTTTCAGCCTAGGTTTTCCTTCCCTCTAATGATACAAACGAACATTAATTGAAGTATATTAAGGCACATTGGACCTCGATTGGATTAAATGATTAAAGGAACACGGGTTACACGTGTGGGTTATAATCCTGATTACGGGGATGTGATTGACATGGTGTCAGGTTATGTGATATCCACGGGTATTTCCGCAGTTTGATAGGTTATCAACGGTTGATAAAGGACCCCCGGATTTTGGGGAGTCACAAGAACAAAGCTTGAAATAGAAAGAAATGAAAGAACTCTTGCAGAATGAGTAAACCCTAATTCTACCTAGGCAAAATGGCTAAAGGAAAAATAGAATAATGAACAATTGATCAACACCCCCACTCTCTTACTTAGTCTTATTATTTATAGGAGACATTAGCTGATTTTTTCTTTTATTTTTTCCACCGATAGGATACTTAGAAAGGTCCCAGCCAGTCCCTTCCAAGAAGAGTTCTTGCTGAATTAAAACATTGATGAACAAGTAGGAAGCAAAATTGGACCTACCAGTAGCTAATTTACTGTTAATCACATACGGGTAGCTCTTCACTTCGCAAACCAGAAAATTCAAAAAAGCTGAAGTCTCCAAATAAATAACTCTCAAATCTACTACACACAACTATTTTCCTTCAAATTTTCTCTGATTATTCACTTAACCATAACATTTTAAAGATATCTACCAATTGAAATCAATAGAAATGGAGTATTTGAAGAAAAATTAACAAAAACATGGATTCAAGACGACGAACAAGAGAGTCTTCAGGCCAAGCATGAAGGGATCAACCTCTACCACCTGAAGCACATCCATAACAACCTGGACTGGGAAATAACTTTAATGAGGTGATGTTTGAGAATTTTAAACAATAGGACTGGTATGATACTAATTTTTTGACTAAAAGTATTATTTTTGAAAGACTAGTTATGCTTGAAGATTTTGAGGACATAAGAGTAAAAAAAAATCTTGATGCAAGAGGATGGTTACATTATGTTAGATTATTTATTCTTGCTTATGACTGCTTAGTTTGGGAATTTAATAGTAATGCTGAGATAGTTGGAAAAAGGCAATTACGTGTGTTCGTACGAGGTAATATTTTCAATTTACGCCGGCTACCATAGCCGATTTTTTTCAACCCATGCAAAGACCAGAAAACCCACAATACCCATACACCCAATTACCTGGTTTGAATGTCATAGGAAAAGAAGTGACAGGGAACCCAAAATTTGCTTTGGGTGGACCAAACAAATACATAAAGGAAGGAGACCTGACTGACAAATACTGCATCCTGAATTTGATAACAATGAACAGTTTGCTACCCTGAGCCCCAAAGAATCTAATTTATACTGAACAGGCTTATTTATTATATGCATTTTGGATGGGACACACAATTGATCTACCCAACCTTATCATGGACCAAATGATACTTGTTATGGATAGAAAGAAACCCTCACTTCCATATGATATGTTAGTTTCTAAGCTATGCATGAACGAGGGCGTGATCATTGATCCGATATAGAAGACAGTAGACCATTAGATAAAACTTCAGTAAAAAAGAGTCATGGAAGAAAGCATGAAGAACAACCTGAAGCACCACCTGCACCCCAGGATGAGCCATTCCAGGTTCCTAAAGAATTCATACCATAAGAACAACAGCAGCCACAAGAAAATCAACCATATGTACCAGTAAACGATAGAACTGACAGACAGATTTTACTAGGGATGGTGACTCTCATTACTCCAATCAATCAGCGTATGGATGAATATGAGTAGAATTAAGCTGAGCTTTTAAAATTATTTAGAGATCGTTTTGGAGGAGGATCTCCTACTTCCTAAACAGACTAGAGATTCTACGAATACGTTAGAAGGGTTATTTCATATAATTTACAGTTGAATTAGGTTAATATTCCTATGCTTTGTGAAAATAGCCTTAATCTAATCACGCGGAATTTTCATATTTTAGTTGTATATTATCTTAATATTTTTTGTTTAAATTTACTCTGACAAGCACACATAAATTTATTTATTCAAGAAACCTTGTGAAATATTACACTCTTTTCATTTATAGTGGAGATCTATAACCAATTAAAGAAATTGAGTCAATCTTTCTTGGAGAGATATTCTACATATACTCGTGAAAACATCTTCGATTCTACGGTAAACTTTCTTTGAATAATCTCACTAATTTTGTTTTGATTAGCACTTGTTAGATTTTATTATTATCATTGTCTGAAAATTCTTTTATAGGAATTATACATAAGTATGATTTCTGAAAAATGATCTTAGGTCATTTTTGAATAACTTGAGCCTTGACCATTTCTTTTACAAAATTGTATCCTTAGTCAGCCATGATTGAGCCTGAAAGAATATAAATTCTTTTCATGACACCGCAAAAATACCCGAGCCACATAAAATATATTAAACTTACCTTAGTTGCATAACTTTCATGCACCCTCTTCTAAATCAGCATGATACGGAAAAGCAGAGAGAAGGAGCTCCAAATATATCCAAAAAAAGAAAAGGGTATAGGCTATTCAAAAGACAAGAAAAACCCATGAAAAGAATTTAGAAAAGAAAAACAAAAATAAAATATCCAAGAAAGTGAAAAATGGAAAGAATAAATATATAAAGCCTTATAAAAGAGGTGTACCACAATATAAAGGGTAGCTCTTGAATCTTGCTGACATCATTTCTTAAACGCTAAACCAATGGCCACATTACAACCCAAGGAAAGTCCTTTTTGATTTCAGAAATCATGTATCTATATTAACCCTATATATCCATAATGGGAGAATGTTGATAATATATATGATATAGTGTTGATATCCAGTCATGAGATTATGTCAAAATTCAATTTTATTCAAAAATACGTTCTTCAGATACATTACATGTGATATTATTTGTTTTGTTAAAAATATTTCAATCACATGTAAATATTGAGAGAGTACTCACTATAATGTATATGTATTCTTTGCTAAGTGTATTTCAAGAAAGGATTGACATCGAGACTACCGTAAAAGAGGGTAATATTTATTGAGTGATTTTTGAAATAAAAGAAATCATTACACACACATAAGTTTTTATAAAAATATATGGATAATGTTACAGCTAACGAGTGTTACTTTTATAGTGATCAAAAAAAGGAAGTATTATAGCAATACACACAAATACTGATTTAATTTTACTTGTGAAAAGTATGAGTTATAAACTCCCAACTACTAAAGTTTGGAGGTAGCTTCACTAAAAACCTTCAAGAGACAAAACACGTCCACTAGGAATCACCTAGGGGTTTAATGGCTTATTGCATATACTAAATGCAATCGTAAAAAATCTACGAAAATGATTTTACCTCTGTTTGTATTTTGTTAATAGTTTTTTTACTGGGGACTAGTAAAGTTTAAGTTGAGGGGTGTGATTAACCCTAACTAGTGTGTAATTTAAAATGATTAAGTAATCAATTTTGTAAGATAAAACAACTAAAAACTATCAATTAGGATTTGTGCGTAGATTAAATTTTTAAATATTTTATGTTCAAAATTGCAGGATTTAATGTAGAATTATGGGAGAATACGACGTAAATTTGCAAAGTTGGAAACAACGAAGGACCGACCTATGGAAGCTCTAGGATGCGATTGATAGCCCCATCTTCAAGGCACCACCATTGGACGATGGTGGTGGCATCCGGGCGGCCACCTGGGCGGCTAGAGTTTATCCCGACACCTCGTGCTTGCCTTTTGTCTATAAATAGGGGCTCCTCTTCTTCATTTACAAGGCCGACCACCCAAAAGCCAAGGGAGAGCTCCAAAGAAAGAAAGAAAAAGAGAAAATACAAAGTCAAATACAAAGTCAGTTTGTCCTGTACTCCAACCGATACTCTGTATTTCTATGTTTCAGTCATATCTTTTTATTCGGATAGTTGAACTACCGTCACTTTGTTGTTTTAATTAATAATAAAGGTGGTTGTGTTTCTAGTGTTCCTTGTGAAAGAAGTTTTAGAGTTTGTGTTTTAATTTCAGTTGTAATAACGAATACCCGCACTCCTTGCTTATCAGTAACAATGGGGTGTAAGTAGTCGTTTGTACCTTTCAGTGAAGGGTTAACATATGTATAGTATTGGTTAGATTATAAAAATACTGATGTTATATATATATATATATATATATATATATATATGTATTATACGCTTCATGCATGAAACAGTGATGAACGTAATTTCGGTGTTGTGCTTAGAATTATGTCATCGGTGCATCATCAACCTACCAATTAAACAACCACGATGTTCCTACTAGTATGGCTTGTCCTCTAACAGAACGCTAAGGATGTTCTACTAATTCATGGTACAAAACCTAAATATTCCTCATGAATGACTTGTCCTTCAGGGTTATTAGGGTTGTTTAATTACTATACATATAACTATATTGCAAGCCAAACAACCATAGTGTTCCTACCGATATGGCTTGTCCTCCATCGGAATGTTGAGGATGTTTAACTGGTATATATATATACCACAGATGAACTATTCCTTATGAATGACTTGTCCTTCTGGTTCACTTAGATTAGTTAATTAGCACATCTATAACCAGCTAGCCTAAGAAGTTGTTGTGTTGTGGTTTATTATGTACGCACTTACAATCATGAGATCAATTGAATAATTCAAGTATTCCTCATGAATGGCTTGTCCTTCTGGTTTGCTTGGATTAATCAATTGTCATGGATACCACCAGCTAAACTAAGAAGTTGTTGTGTGATGGTTTATATACATCAGACCTACTAGTTAACTTACCAGTAAAATGGGAGTTAATTGTTGTATGGTAGCTGACTTGATCCGAAATGTGTACACCCAAGTGCAGGCGGTCAAGCTGTAGTAATAATCCAGTTTGAGTCTGGAGTCGAATCCACAGGGAATATGTTTAGGTGTTTTCAAAGTAAGCTGTGATGAAGACCGATTGATTGTAACTTTTTTTGAGTTTTGTGAGAAGTGGATGGTTTCTTGAACAGAATATTAAATTCTTTTCAAGAGATTTTTTTTCTAGACAAAATATAAGATTCCAATATAATTAAAGTTACTCTTTAGTTCGAGGTTAAGGATATGTAATGAATTATCCGTTTTATTACACTTGTGTTTTATAACTCAACTAACTCCCGTGTCAACAGTGAGATAATTGGAAGATAAGGATAGACTGGATTAAAGCTCCATCCTTTTTATGAAGTGCAATGGTGGTGGAGGTTGAGGAGTTTATCTTTAAAGTTCTATCCCTGAAAGTTTGTCTCACACAACGGATCTTTCTAGAAGGAGTCATCCATTTACCATAGAAAAGATCCCTTGGTTATACAAAATACTAGCAGGGGTTCTTTGCTTTGAATCAATGAATCTTTCTAGAAGGAGTCATCCATTTACCATAGAAATACCCATTGATTACACAAAGAACTAGCTAGGGTACTTGCCATAAACCAACGGATCTTTCTATGTAGAAGTTATCCGGATCATAGAAATATCCTTTGGTTGTGCAAGTTACCCTAACTTTGCTTAACTTATCCAGTCTCCTGCTAAGCAAGTAAATAAAGCATTGAAGTGTGAAAGGAATGCACAAGTATAATATCCGGATAGTCATTACATATCGATCACCTCTCCCTAAAGAGTAAATGAGGACTACTCACTCTTCATGGCTTGGGTAAAGCTAGAAAAGTGAATGGTACTCATCTCTCCAAATAGAGAAACTCTGAAGTTGATCTTCAAAGACAAATAAGTGAATCACATTCCACCCTTCTTGGCTTTGGGAAAGCTCTAGAAAAGTGGAAGAGTTTCACTCCTCTAAGAAGAAGATGCTTAAGCAATGGAAGTGAAAAAAAGTAAAAGAAAGCTAGATCTTCAACAAAGAATGAGTGAATCACATTCCACCCTTCTTGGCTTTGGTAAAGCTCTAGAAAAGTGGAAGAGTTTCACTCCTCTAAGAAGAAGATGAGCTCAAATAATGAAGGTGCAAGACTTAATTGAAAGCAAGAAAGTAAGAGCATTAATATAAGGGCAAGAACATAAAGTACATGAATTTAACAACAAAAGTAAGGAATTTATCTTCCCAACTCAATAGAAATAAAGTCAAGTAGGGAATTAACTTCCCAACTATAGTAAAGACTTGCAGTAATTGAAAGGAGCATAAATATAAAAGACTTGAATTAAAGAACTAGAAAGTAAACACTTGAATTAAAGTGAAACACTAAAATACATATAAAGACTAGGTATTCTTCAAGAGGAGAGCTCTTGATCTCTCTCCCCAAGTGTGTCTTCAAAGCTCCCAAAGAGGGAGTATTTATAGGCGAGGAAGAGCAAGGGAGGAGGTGAAAGAGCAGTGCTGGACTCCTAAGTCAAGGTGAGAATCAGGGGTTCTGTCAAAGAATCAGACGATCTGTAGCCTATCTGTGGGATCTGTTCGAACGGTACCTTCCGTTCGAACGTGAAGGCTGTTTTGCTTGTATATCTGTGTTGATTTCCAGGTTTCACGTGGGTTGCAGTCTTCTGTCAGGCCATTCACCCACTCTCTGCAGCACTCAGGGTCCCCAAATAACCCCAATGCAGTCGATCATGGCACCATGTGCCTGAGGGTCCTTCTTCTGGAAATAGAGGTCTTCACACACTATATATTTCAGTCAACCAGAGCGTGTCAGTGCTCCCAGTGGTGTTCGAACGTGGGTCAGCGTTCGAACGTGATGTTGCGTTCGAACGTAGCATGGTGTTCGAACGTTAGGCTTTAATCTCCAGGGTCTGTCTGCAACACGCCTTTGCCTCATCTGCCTAGTTCAGGGGAAACGTTCGAACGTTGATCACCGTTCGAACGGTCTTGTTGTCCTCAAGCTTTTCCTTTGTTGATCAAATGTTGCAGTTACACTTAAATGTTGTATTTGTAATCCTTGACCATTTTTCTCACTTTAGCTCCTAAAACATCATCATTTGAACTCCATCAAAGTATAATTAGTCCCGAAAAAGCACAATAAAATGTCATAATTGAGTGCCAATCAGTAGCATTTCCAATATGTAACCAATATAAAGCATACGAGATCCTTAAATTGAAGGGTATCTTTCATATTCTTGTCATAAACAGGTTTTTTTTGTTTACTTTATTTAATTAGACTAGTTATCAATCTAAGGTCACATCACAAGCTATCAAACATTACATTATTTTAAACAATAACTGTACTATTTATTTTATTTATATTTTATATTTTAAATTACTAAAAACTCTACGTGGGATCGATACTTGGACTTAAACCGATAAAACTACAATTTAACCACTTATACTTGGGTGTATAATTAATATAATTCAGATCACTAAAAAGTGTAAATCAACTACAATGGTGTAACTCCTTACATTTTTGTCTATGAGGCCCTATAGCTTATGTGTGCAGGCCTCCCATCAATGGGGGGTTGAGTTGATGGCTTAGACAGACTAGGACAAGCCTAGCCTATAACTCCTAGACTTCCTCCTCCTCTCTCTTCCTCATTAATGCCTTGGCCTCCAAAGTCCAACCTTAGGTATATGGAGGCATGTATGTGTGTAGAATACATCAGGGGTCAAGTGGGAGAATCATAGGTGGGACCCCAAGTGGCAGAACTTGAGTTGCAGGTGTCTAGCAATTTTCAACAAAACCTTCCGGAAGGTTTTGGCAGCGGCATAGGAAAATGTTTTCCAGTATGCAAAACCTTCTGAAAGGTCGAAGCAAACCTTCTAGAAGGTTTTGGTAGGGTAAAGCCTTAAAGCCTTTCCAATGTGAATACCTTTCAAAAGGTCTATGACCAAACCTTCTAGAAGGTTTTCACCTAAATTGCATTTTTCTTGATCTCTTCACCTTCCAAGCCTCCCATTAAGCCACCCCCAGTCTCCATTGACTTTGAGCAGTACAACGGGGGCTTAACTAATGCCATAACCAACATTTTACCTATAATCACACAACAACATCTTTAATTGTTTGATTAATTTCATTTCTTCCCATTTTCACCACAAAAGCAAGTATAAAAGGGTATAAAAGCATACATAATGTGCAATATTTTGTGCTAATCAGATATCATGCATTAATTCATTCAAAATCAGACAACCATAAATAATCAAAATGCACAAGCTTCCAGTGAAATAAGAACCTAGATGACCAAGTTGACCAACATTATGAGAATGCATTCAAAAGAAAAAGAGAAGTACTCAGCACAAACCCAAGAGAATTCGAAGGGTCAAAATGGTGTCGAGGCTTCTAATATTTTTAAAAGCACTGAAGAGCAACTTAAGTCAATCAACACTCTGAAGAGTGGTAAAGAGGTTGACAAAATCATTCTACCTAAAATCTCAAAGGATACAAAAAAAGATACTCGGGGTACTTTCAAGGATGGTGACACACTTGAGTTGCTAGAGGTTGTTAAGTATGATACTATTATATGCCTCATTCCTGCACCGTACCTTCATAAATTAAAATTTCAAGCTAACCATGTTGAGATTTGTGATTTGTTTAAGCAAGTAAAAATTAACATTCCTCTACTTTATGGTATTTGACAAGTGTCGTCTTATGCAAAATTTCTAAAAAGACCTTTGCACCATCAAGAGGAAGTCAAATGTTAAAAGCAAAGCGTTCTTGATAGAGTATGTAAGTTCTATCCTGTGAACCAATACTCCACCCAAGTACAAAGATCCTGGTTGTCCCACAATTACTATTACCATTGGGGACTACCAGGTCGAACAAACACTTCTAGACTTGGGTTCAAGTGTGAATATCCTACCTTTCTCGGTATACAACCAATTAGGCTTGGGAGAGTTGAAGCCTATATAAATTACTCTCCACTTTCACATCAAAGTATGAAGATGCTGAGGGGTATAATAGATGATTGGTTTTGGTGGAAAAGTTCTACTTCCCTATTGACTTTATAGTTTTGGATACTGCACCTTTTGCTAACCCTTCTACATAGATTCCAATAATTTTAGGACAACCATTCTCAGCTATATCAAATGCATTTATAAACTGTTGGAGTGGTGTTGTGAGATGTTCATTTGGAAATATGACTACTGAATTTAACATGTATCATGTGATTAAGCAACCAACTGGTGAGGGAGAATTTTATTAGGTGGAGGAGGTGAAACATTTAATAATTCTATTTGTTTTGACCCTTTGCAAGTTTGTTCAGTTAATTTTGTTCATGATGATGAGAATCTTGAGGCTGTTTTTTATATTGATTTGTTGAATTCTTTGCAAGAGTAGTTTGCCGTAGAGAGAAAGACAAGAAAGAAAAATTTTATTGGAGGAGCCAAGTCCTGATGGGAGTCGAGCAAAGGTCAATTGGAGTCTAGATGATCCCTTTATCAAATTATTTTTGTACATAGTAGTTTTAGTTTTTATTTCATCTTAATTTTTTAATGTTATACTAATTTTTTCTTCTTGTTTTGTTGTTAGTTATATTAATGAGGAGATTTTCTCCAGGTGTTGTCCTTCCCTTATCTTTTTCATTTTTCTCATTGCTTTAGTTCGTTTGCATGAGGACAATGCATAACTTAAGTTGAGTGGTGAGGGTTACACCACTAAAAAATAAAAATTAAAATTAAAAATTTGAAAAATAAGTAGGTCAATTTGGTTGTTGTTTCTTATTACTATGAAGTTTAGATTTGCAATTAGAAACTCAGATTGATTGCATAGTAGTGACCTATAGGATTCTATTCAATGTTTGAGTATCATACTTATGTTTGCACTTGAAACTCAAAAACTATGTCCACTATGATCATGTTAATTTTTGTAATTTATGGAATGAGGTTTATATTTTAAAAAAGCTTGACATTTATAGTAAAGATGAATGTATAACTTTTAAGTTTAGTGCCTATCATTTTTTTAGGGTTGAAATATATTTAATCAAGAATATTCATTTCATTTCAATTTCATTCATTAATCTCATTATTTTGCTTTGGTTACTTGCATATGGGTAAATTAGTTGGTTATACCTTTAGTATAAGCAACACTCTTTCATACTTCATGATAAATGATTTTAGGCCATTCTTTATCTATTTGAGTCCTAAGCCTTTTGTTTCATTTCATTGACATTAGAAGCCATGCTTGAGCTCTAATGAATTTTTCATTTCTTTGCCACAAATATTCACCAAGCCAGGCAAAAAGATTTATATCTTACCTTGGTTATCTCTGAATTTGTATCTACTTGCTATATGTTGGGAATTGTGATGGAATGCTCAATCATTAATGAAAGAAAATGTATAAGGATGATGAAATGGATGAAGCAAAAATGGTAGAAAGAATTTGGGGGAAAAGTTATAACTTCAAAAGAAAAAGAAAGAAAGAAGAAAAAGAGTGTATGTGAAAGCCAAAAGTTGTTTGAAGAAAGAATGAATGATATGTGCTTTTAAGTTTTATCAAAAGAAGAGAGTAAGTGATTAACAAGAATATGTCTATGAGATAACTTCTTTTTAATCCTTATTATCCTTCACACAAGTCCACGTTATAACCAAACAAAGTCCTATTTGATTTTAGAGAGTGTGGATGAGTGTGTATGCTTTGATGACTAAGATATATACCAATTCCATTTCTTTTGTCTTTTACCATTCTTTCATGAGATTATTACAAGGTTGTTTCATTTGATTTATTCTTTTTATTGTAAATATGTATGTGGATATAACTTGTTTTGATTACATATCTTCGAGCTTCACATATACTTATGAATGAAACAATCACTATAGTCGAAGATTTTTTTTTTTTTTTTTTGAGTGAGAAAACCTTGGTGAGATTGGCATTGGAACTAGCCTTGGAAAGCTAATAGGAATATTAATTTTGTTTGATACATCTCTTGAATTGCATGATCATATCACACATACACGAGTTTTAGATACTAACATGATTGTAAATACTCTCGCATAGCATTTAAGCCTGTGAGTGAGCTTTAAGGATTAATTTTGAGAAGATGTGGCATGTCTTTAATTTCATAGTAACTAGGGAATAATAGTGTACTCTGGATAGGTAAGTTGAAGTTCATAAGTATCATCTCTAAAAAACTTCACGAGACTTTGAGAGTTATGATGTATTCCATGATTTGGTAGTTTGTGTATTTGTAGTTTCTTTGAGAAATTGTGAAAGTGATGAATATGAAGCTTGATCACATGTTTAATTCATTGAATTGTGCCTCACATTCATGCAGACAAAGTATTGTGAATTTGAAGTTATGTTTTACTTTATGAATGAGGCATATTTTAAGTTATACGCCATGTGTTGATGAAATGTTCCATAGAATTTAAATTGAAAATAATCAAGGCATCTTGGCATACATAAATCCTTGGAAACTTAGTGTGGGTTGAGCACTTGGTGCTATGCATTATGAGGGTGTAGATCCCTGTGGTGTAAAACCCAAAATCTAGCTAATTACAGTACTCACTGGCTAACGGGGGCAGACCTTGAAGTGAGACATGGGTGGCATAGAGTTGCATGTGTGTGTCATGTACATTGACATTGCATAGAATTGAGGATTACGGGATTGTAGCTTTTAAAATATACACTTGCACATGCCATGCCTTAACTGATCGATTTTCTGCCTGGATGAGATATATATAAGTGCACTGTCGTCCGGATGCTAGCTCCACTGTCCGAACAGTGCTGTCTAACTGGTTTTTTATTTGCAACTGCAGACTGCTTATCTGATTTTCTGCAATTGTGCTCTTTTTCCTTTAAATTCTTGTAATTCACAAAATTAGATATAATATATTCTACAAAACTTTGTTAACCACTGTAAACCCCCACATGTTATATTAATATGGTAATATAATTGTTTAGTAATTCTTATATATGTAATGATGTAAGAATAAACTATATAGATTGTGACGGTAGGAATAAAAACTAGAGATGTAAATTGATTGTGAAGTTTAAGTGTCGAAGGTGTGTAAACTTGGAAGGGTGATTAGATAAGTTTCTAAATTCTTGGAGGTAAAAATAATGCTTTCATTGAATCCAGAAGGTCGAAAAATATTGGGAGAGATAACATGGGGTGTATTGGAAGCTAGGAGGTATTCCGGAGAGAAAACACGCTTAGACAGAATTTGGGTAAAAAGAGATCTTGGACAATGCTTAGATCTTGGCCATAACTTTTTATTCTTAGATCCAATTGATTTGAAATTTGGACATTAGATAGTAGACATACAAGGCTACGAACGTGTGTCATGAAAATATTCAAATTTCACCTCTAAATGGGTCAAAACTTCCCTGTAAGTTGAAATAAAAATCTATCCGCCAAACCATACCGGTACGCCGTACCGGTATGCCCGAAAGAAAAGCCGATATTTTAAACAATAAATGTCGGGTTTTGGCTCAAAACTTAGCACTATAAACACCCCCAAATGTCTCTTTATCCTCATTACTCCACTCCTAACCTTAGAAACACTTAGAGAGAAAGAAAGGAAGAGAGAAACTCAAGATCAAAGGGGAAAAACACAAGATTTAAGGGTGATTCAAGATTCAAGCCCTAGATTTCTAGAACAAAAGTTAGGGGATTTCTTCTCTTTCTCTTAAATTGAGGCTAGGGTTTATACATATATACTTTTTATACTCTAAACCTTATATGTATGCTATAGAATCATTCATTCTTGATATCCTTATGAATGTTACCATGCTTTAAACAATATTAATGGTTGGTTAACCATTAAATCCTTGTTCTTGGCTAAAAATCCTAGTTTTTCAAGAGAGATAAACTTTTCTCTAAATTTTTCTTTATTCTTGATTTCAAAACCTTAGTGTTTCATATTAAACAACAAAATGGTGTTTATGATGATCTCTTTTATTTTTCATACTTGGTTATTCAAATTGTCACATGATGATATTGGGGATTTTTAAAAATATGCTTGTCATGGAAAATATGTTGGTTCCCTCATTGTATGGTTGTTGTGAGGGACTTGAATTGCCAGCGAAAAATGTCGTAGAGTGTTAGAGGTTAGTCTACCCCGGTGGGGTGAGATGGTTTCCTAACACTTGTAGTGGGTTGTCATTTGGTAATGAGACCACTATCGTTCACTGGAGTTCGAACTAGGGTTGGTATACCTTTCCTGGGGAGGGATTCGTCACTGCCATTGTGATGGTAGACGCCCTTTCTCAAAGTGCTTGTGATGTGATTGTGATTGGTGAACTAGATATAGTCGTTGGATAGATTCTTGAGAAACAATCAACGTACATAGCATGGAATGAACCAATATATATCTATATATTTGTATGAGAACATGGATTGGGTTATTTCGGAGTCGGTGCATTAGTATGGGATAATGCAACGGCAGGCGCCAGTCCAAATCATTTGGCAATGGTTTATTGTTGAAGAATGCATTTTACTATTTCCATTTGATTATCACTATTGTATAAACTTGAGATCTGTTTAAATGCCACGGTTTACTCTCAAAACTTATATATGTTATTTTGCTAAATGAGACCGACCTGTTTTACATTTTTCTAAACCTTGTTTGAGTTTGGAAAGATTTTACTACAGAGCTTCGTGCTCATCCCCTACAAATTACATATTTTCAGATCATGTACGAGATGAGGAGTTGGGAGTCAAGGAGCCCGTACACTGGGAGACTCAGCTAGATGGGGAAGTGGATCTCGAGGTGGACGCTTAGAACGACACATTCTGTTGTACTAGACTAGGATATTTTTTTGAAACAATGTAAAGTCTAGTTTATATTTTGTTATATTCCGCTGCGCTACATTAGTTAATTTTTTTGGGAATGTAAAGGCCAAGATGGGTCTATTCTTTTGAGATGATAGTATGGGTATGATATATGGTGAATGAAAGTTTACTTCATGATGGATATATGGACCCGGTGTGGTCAATAGCTATGCATATGTGGACCCAGTGCAGTCAATTATAGTATAATTGTACAGGTTGTGTTTTGGGTAGGGCTCCCCATGCAAAGGAGACTCTGCTCGAATTTTGTTAAATTAAGGACCCCCGGTCATTTATGGATTTTATTAGTTGCTCTCATGATATGAATGGTTATAGAGAGTAATGCCTCCCAGGGTGGATTTTGAGGTGTTACAACCACTCTTTTTCTTTCCAAAAAATTGGATTTATTATTTTCTTATTTGTTATTTCTTATTTACTGATTTTCTTAATTATTTTATAGTTATTTACATTTATTTATAACTATCTACATCTATTCCCAAAACTTTACATTTCGTTGATTATATTTAGTCAGTATCAGAACTAGCTGGATCAATAACACCAGTGACTCGGTTAACTTCATTTCTTACATTTCTTGTTAACATTGGGGTAGAATAGGATGGCGTGTCAGGATAATTCATACCCTGTCCATACCTAATCCACTGTAAATGATCTGACGCTCGGTCTGAAATTAGTTCCACACATTGATTATATTGTCTCAAATGTTCTGTACGACCACATCTTACACATGCACAAAGACGATTTGCTTGTCGGTGTTTAGCAAATGTACTTTTTCCATACAAGGGTCTTGCTTGACTTTCAAAATTTTCTAAATTTCTAACATATCTAGTTGTTTGCATGATCAACATATGTATACTTTTAGAAAGTGACATAGTAAAATTAAACTTAACCAAAATTATTTTTCGTTCATTTTTTAATTTTTAAGAAAAATTTTAAAAACAACTTAAAAAATTATTGAAAATTGTGACACTATCCAGTTCTTTAACGTCTACCACTCACAAAGACAAACATAATTTTTAAATTAAAATTACTATTTTAAACACAAAAATTAAATTTACATTCATACTTCCCCATCTTAAATTAAACATTATATGTAATGTAAAAATAGTAATAGTCAGCATTGATAATAAAAATTAGGAATCTGTTGTCTTTCAGCAATTAGGATCTCTGGCTTTTACTTAGGAGGTTTAATCTATCAAATAAATTACAATTAATTAGTAATCAAACAACAACATATTTCAGCGCCATAGTTAAAAACTTGCTTACCAATATATGGACCTGTCCATCTAGATCTTAGTTTTTCAAGAAATAAATGAAGCTTTGCATTGTACAACAGAACTTTTTAAGATAGTTCGAAAGATTTTCACATGATATTTTTTTCATAAAATTCTTTTGTTCTTGATTTAGCAATTTTTGTATTTTCATAAGCTTCATTTCTTAATTCTTCTAATTCACTAATTTGAAGTTTGCGAGATATTCTAGTTTTATCCATATCAAAATTCATTGTTTCGATTGTCTAATATGCTCTATATTATAATTCTACAGGCAAATGACATGATTTACTATAAACTAACTGATAAGGAGACATTCCCATAATAGTCTTATATGCAGTACAGTAAGCCCAATGCGCATCAGTCAATCTTAAGGACCAATCCTTACGATCTGGATTCACTATCTTTTCTAAAATGAATTTTATCTATCTATTAGCTAATTAAGCTTGCCCACTCATCTTTGGATGATACGGAGTGGATATTTTATGAGAAATCAAGTATTTTTTTCATTAGATTTTCAAAAATTTTGTTTCAAAAATGTAATCCACCATCACTAATGATTGTTCGAAGAATCCCAAATCTAAATATAATATTTTTTTAAAAAAATTGATCACTATTCTATGATCATTATTTCTACCCATTTTGAAACATAGTCGATTGCAACCAAAATATATAGGTATCCAAAGGATGTAGGAAATGGTCTCATAAAATCGATGTCTCAACAATAAAAAATTTTAATAATTAAAATAGAGTTTAAATACATCATATTTCTTTTTGAAATATTCTCCATTCTTTGACATCTGTCACAGCTTAAACAAAAGATATGAACATCATTAAAAAGAGTTGGCCAATAAAACTCACATTGCAAAATTTTACAGCGATTTGTTTTTTAAGCAAAATGTCCTCTGCAAGCTTCAGAGTGACAAAATAGAATTACCTGACTAATTTCATGATTAGGTACACAACGTCTTATTATTTGGTCCTTATAGCATTTAAACAAATAAGGATCTTTCCAGAAAAAATTACGTACCTCACTTAGGAACTTATTTCTATCAGACCAAGTATAATTAGAAGGATTAGTACTAGTAGCTAGATAGTTAGCTATATTTTCATACCATGGCATTTAGGTTATTGCTAAAAGTTGTTCATCTGAAAAGGTTTCTCTGATCGGAATTGGTTCTTCCTTTATATCATAATTCAACCTTGACAAGTGATCTGCTACCACATTTTTAACTCCTTTCTTATCTTTAATGATAAGATCAAATTCTTGAATGAACTAAATCCAATGTAGAAGGGAGCACAAGACCTTCTCGATGATGATAAGTTTCACTTTGGAGCCAAAGCAAGAAGATGATCTATTGAAAGAGTTGAGGCGGCACAAGGAAGCAATTGGTTGGATGATTGTCGATATTAAGGGGATAAGCCCCCTCATTTGCACACACTGAATATATTTAGAGGAAGAATCCAAGTCGTCCCGACAACCACAAAGAAGGCTAAATCCTATCATGAAGGATGTGGTGAGGGATTATGTAAGACCTGAACACGCATGACCAATATATAATATTTTTCATAAGCATATTCACATGTGACATGCATGCAAAGGATTGACGATTAATATTTAGTTATGAGTAATGATATGAGACCTGAACCTAAACAAGGAATATTTTAATAGTTAAAGATAATTTTATAAAGAATGATTATATGGAGAATTGTTTTATTTAAAGTGTGAAAAATTAAATAAGAATGTTGACATGTGATATTCTTTTAATATTTTATGTACATTAGAGCATGTGGAATTAATCGGGTGGCAAGCATGTGACATCAATTTATTGTTATAAATAATTATAATAATAATAATAATGAAATAAAATGTATTAGTATATACAATGAGTGGTTTAGGG